>JAVDOI010000001.1:4368741-4968741 GCA_032191485.1 Leptoclinus maculatus
GAAAGCAAAGCACACATGAGGCAGATCCAGTGAGGATGTTGAACAGCGAGTGGACAGAGTGGGCAATGCAGATCAAGTCCATTCAGGAAGTTAAGCCAAAAAAAACAAGACGTGTGGAAATCTATTTGATACTACATATATCGATGTGTACTATACTGTACTATGTTGTGTGTAGAGCGCATCAGCTTTATTCAAGAGCCAGAAGAAGACAGGCCTGACAGGAAATCTTCTGTCTCAAGCACAAAGTAAGTTTCCTGAGGGTAGCAATGAATCTCTCTGGTCTCTTCAAAAATGCTTTTACACTTAATGGACGCGTGTTAGTTTATTGCTGGAGTGGTGCATGCTGATGTAGCTGTGTCGATACTACTACTTACCACGATGAAGCTGCTCCTGCTACACTGGATGCAGCGACGGGATGGATCTCAAACGCAGAGTCATGTTGGAATGTTATGTTGGAATATTTGTTCATCTGTTCCTGCAAATATACCGCCCTTCAACTTCTATGATCCGCATGTCACGGAATTGACATGGTTACAAAAACGACGTACCCAACTTGTATTATCCATTATATGCGTCACATGTTGTTTGCCCAGTGAGAAAGGAGCTCGCAGTGCAAACCCCTCCTTCTCTGATGTGGTGTGATGGACACACAGCTGCTTTCACGCGTCTGTCTGTCTGTCTGTCTGACACGTCTGTCTCTCCGCTCAGACTACACACTGCAATATGCTACACCAATGAAAGATGGCTGGCACTTACTGAGATTATAGAAACCGAGTGATGAGAGTGTGTGTTTTGATGAGGCGCTCCTTTGAGTCATGAGCCAGTTTCCAACATACATCTTTACGTAAAAGATGGTAGCCACAGGTGCATGCTAACCCCCCCGTGACACACACTCACACACACACACGCGCGCTACACGCCTAAAGGTAGAGAAAGAGAGGATTCCACATTCCTGTCTCGACCCCCACCCCCAAGGGCCACACATAGAGTTGGGCACGGTGCCTCCTCGAATCAAACACACACTCTGTCACTGCCCTCTTGCTCACACAAAAAGGCAGGTAGACGTATGGGTGAGCTCACACACGTACACAAGTAATGGTCGCTCCGGATTATATATCACAACCAACACACAAACATACACACACCTTTGTTGTCGTCCCTGCAGATGTGTATCTCTGGCTTTGCGGAGGAAGAGGATATGATATGTGCATCGCCCTCTGGGCTTATTTGTAAGCAGCTATCATGTTTCCACATGAAGATAGAGCTCAGATCAGTATTCTGTGGGTGACCGCATGCTGCACACATGCGCACACACACACACACACACACACACACAACCACACACACACACACACACACACACACACACACACACACACACACAGACACACATAAAAGCAGTCAGGTGTGGACGGTTCTTTCTCCCTACATGAGGACCAGACTTGTATATTATTCTGGACCTGTCCACACACACACACACGCGCACACACACACACACACACACACACACACACACACACACACACACACACACACACACACACACACACACACACACACACACACACACACACACACACAGTCTATTGATTTCATGGATCATTTTCGTAATGAAATCTGTCCTCGTGTTTTCAGCCGCTGATCCACTTGTCCCATGCCATCGATCTGGAGCTCTAGGTGTGTGTAAAGATGTTTTACTTCTATGGAACTGACATGTGGCCTGCAGTATGGATTAGGAAGCAAGTCATATATTAAGAATATTTAAACTGAGTCAGTATAGACGGAAGATAGCTTTACTTTTTTGGCGACAGCTGCAAAAATGTATAGTGAATTTAAGGTGTGTCTCAAATGTGAGGATTTCACAGGATTTTCCCAGATTTTTCATAGGAAGCCTCTTGTCCCCGTCCCCCCCCCAGGTTCACACTGTTAGCTGCTAGCCGACGGCTCCGCTGCCTTGTTGAGAGCCAAGTGGAGAAATGCTAAGTGTTGTATAAAGATATAAGATGTAAAAACGACTCAGAATATATTTGCTTCTTTTTTGTGGTGTTTCTATTCATTTGTCCTTCTCCCCTTAAAGATAACCTCTTAAACTTTCAGTTCAAGTAAGTTAAGAAAATGTGTTTGCTTTCTCGATAGCTGCCTTTTATGAAACATAATTGGGTTTGTGCAATCGTGTAAAACACATGGCCAACACACACACACACACACACACAGTTCCATCTTAATCAATATGTCCTATGTGCGTTGGGCGGCTCACGTTGATTGACCTGCTGATGGGTTGGATGCTGTCAGGCTTGTGATTTAATCCGTTTCAGCAAAGACGTTTACACACTGAAGACAGAGAGTATAGGACGGGAGAGAGAAAGAGAGAGACCTCTTCTCTCTTTCTGTCCCAACGCATCCCTCACCTCGCTCGCCTCTCCCTGATTACAGTTTAAAGAGGGCACCTCACAGGAGCAGACAGACGGGGGAGGAAGACGAATGGGGCGAGCCTCCAGTCTGGGACCGAACTGATTAAAGCCCCGTCACCCCCACCAGGTCTCTTGTTCATCGCACGTCTCTCACCGTGTGACTGCGGGGTCAAGCCGAGCCTTTCGGGCAGGAAGTGAAGCATGAATAAAATGGGATAACCCTGACAGCCACGTTGCTCAACCACACCCTTCATTGTCTGTTTAATTATCTAGTTTTTGTGCCGGACGCTGGCTCAGTTGTCACTGGGAAACTTGAGGGTTACTGATTGTCCACGAAATGCCACTTTCGTGGATATTATCTGCTAAAACTTCTCTACAAGGACCTGAGGTCCGATTGCTGCAACCTCAACCCATACTGATAGAATCTTAGAGGGTAATTCTCATCTATTACAACGTGGGTATTGTTTTCGTCATTTTGGCCACATTTGTTTCTCGCTCTCTCGCTACACAGAAGTCAGATGGAGCAAGAAACACGAGTGGTCAGGCGATCATGCAGGTTGTAAATAAAAACCCCAGGTTAGCCAAATTTGGAAGGAAAAAATACAAAGTGTATGATAAAATTATCAGCAAAACTGTTGTTTTCTGCTATATTAATGCTCTGAATGTCGAATTTAGCACCTTTAAATAATCCAGAAACAACCCAAATGTTGATGGAAAAAAAGCTCACACCAGTTCACTATTGAGAGCGAGGCTTCATGCTGTCCGTACATCGCTGGGCGCTTTTATCCAGCGCTGACACTGGTCTGTACGCTGCCGGTGAGTCTGGGTGTCCTCATGTGAGCTCAGAGCAGCAGCTAACCCAATAATGGCTCTGGGCTATAGAAGACAGCGCTCGTGTGCTGATTCAGAGGGCGGACAAATGACACGGCTGGGAGGAACAGTTACAGCATCTGAAACATGACGCATCAATGATAACATGGTTAGTGAAACGCCACAGAGTAGGTAGATATCAGCCCTTGTGTGTTACGCCCACACGCTTAAGATGCCCTGTGATTCTTACATTTAGTTTTCAGTTTTAACCAAGTCAGCAGCTGAGCTGGTTGCAGGTTAAAGTATGCTTGATCATACCGATACCATATTGATATTCCTAAACTGCTTTAATTATTTCAACATGAGTTTCTTTGAAGCACAGATTACATAGTAACCAAACGGTTGAATTACTTTGTTGAGTACAGTGTTCTCAAAACCGATACGATGACCAAAACCCCCAAAATAAGACCCCTATTGTACAGTAATACAGCAGAATTTTAAGTGCACGACAATAACGATAATGACTAAAATGTTTTGCGATGAGCTGTTTTCTCAGTCTCCAACTCTGCACATCTCATAATTCTTCCAGCTATTTCCCCCATTATCGCTTCTCCCTGACAGGCCGATACAAACAACCTCAGTAGGGGCTAATACCGTGTCGGCGGGGCTGAATCACCCGTCCAAGGATGAGATGCTCGCCATCTGCTGTGTTTACACTTTCCGACTCTCCGACTGTATTCTTTTGACAGCCTTTGATGCATTAATGATTCCGCCCGTCTCTCGGGTCTCTCGGTTCGTTCTAGCCCTGTTTACTCTGGAGTTTGCTGCACTCTTTCATCATGGCTGGAATTCCCCAGGTTCCCAACATCTAACCGAAGCATGTCAGAGAGACGGGGAGTACGGAGAGGGAGTATATATTTGGCAGAGTTTGAGAAACGCAGGCTGTCATCCTCTTCTCGTCAGTCTCATGCTGTAGAACAGCGCTCATCTTTTGAGCCTTTTTTTTTAAAGATCTCTTCTGTGGAACTTCTGCTTTGTTAGAGGGAGTAAAAACCAAACTCATGATCTGGATTTAAACTTTTCCAGGAGTGTGGTTCCTAATCTGTTGATGCAAAGGCAGATGAATTACTGGTGTTCAGTCATCAGAATGATTGCTGATTCAGGAGAAAAGAAAAATGCAGTTGTTACCGGCAAAGTCTTACACCTTTTTAGCGCCTCTTGTGATGAGATATGAGGTGTGGAGACTGGCTCCAAATTGCTCCCTCTTTCTCTCTGTCACACAGAAGCAATTTAATGCCGGGGAGCAAAGCTTCTCAGGCAGGAGACACCGATGCAATTCAAGTCGTCTCTTGTGAGAAGACAAACGAGAGAGAGACAAACGAGGGAAACGGAACCAAACAGAAGGAGAGAAATGAGGACGAGTTTGACACTTTCAAAACCAGTAGCAACCCATTTCTTCATTTTTTTGGGGGGCGGGTTGCCGGGGGGGGGGCCTCTCACGTTCAGCTGCAGCAACAGGAGCAAAAAGGTGTCATCGGCCCCCAGAGCCTCCCAGCACCCTCAATCTGTCGCCACACATTCACACACAGAGGGGAGAGCACTCACTCACACACACACACACACACACACACACACACACACACACACACACATGCAGAGCACACACCTCGACCACACTGCAGAGAAGGAACAGTGAAACGTCTTTACTATCACGGGATGGATTGCCATGAAATTTGGAACAGGCATTCGTGACCTTCATGAATTCATGAATGCCTCTGGCTTTGGCGATCCCTGACTTTTCCTCTAGCGTCACCATGAGGTTGACATTTGTGTTTTTTTTTTAGCGCAGCAACTATTGGACGGATTTCCACGTGGTTCCGATATTCCTGTCCCCTTCAGGATGGTGATCTTTGGTGATCCTTAACATTTCATGCAGCTCCAATAAAACTGTGATGTTTTCAGTTCTTTGGTTTAAAGAGGAGCTGCGGGAATGCGTCCCAAAACCCGGTTCCCTCACCTCGAAGCCAATGTTTTTTTGTCTGAAATAAGGTCTGTGGTTAACACAAGCTTAGAAGAGTTTAATGTTTTGTCAACAATATAAAATACGCCAGTAAATACCTCTCTCGTGCTATTGAAGCTTTTCTGTGTCTTAAAAAAGGCGGTTGCTGACAAATCGCTAAACGGAATAAAAAAAACGCCATCACGCCGACTAGTCCGCCTTTACAGCCACGTCGTGTTTCCCCCACGCTTAAGAACCCATTGTGACAAACTTCATACCTGCTAAACATCAGCATGCTAACATGCTAGCATTTTACTCAAATCACCTCTGTGCAGTAGAGCCTCAAGTCGTGTTATAATACAAAAACATGTCTTTCTTATTAATGCACATTGTAAAAAAAAATCTCTGTGCCTCATTTTCATTCCTTTTTTATAATTGTATTCATATTTTCTTTATTGTAAAGTTTCGAAACTGAAAATGAAATGAAACAGAATACTCATATTCACAGAAGTATCTTGCCGGCTTTGCAAGATCAGAAGATCTTCAGTGATCCCTGAAGGGAAGCAGAAACGAACAGACATATAAGTTGGTGTTTTATTAATAAAGCACATGAATAAAACAGTAATATAAAGGTTAAATTCAAAATAAGATAGATTAAAACTAGGGCATCGACATTGCGGTCGTGAAATATAGCTCGTATAAAATTGGCCCCGTGCTGGTTTTTGACAGATTTACAGATTCGATGTAAGGATTATATATGACTAGGCGACACTCTGGAAACACAGGGGTCTCTGTGGTGGAGATCAGACGTCTAATAGGAAACAGAAAGGACACCGAGGCCCTAATCGCTCTATCATCTCTGCTTTGCCTTTTATAGCCAGGCTGTTTAACACGGTGTGGGCACGCAGAGGCCAGAGGAAGTCAACGACCCTCATGAGAGGTCACGAGGACAATCAGCACTTTGTACGACCGAGGAGAGACGCGGTATTCGTCGAATCCCGGGAGAAAATACTAAAATAAGAAAGGGGGAAAAAAAGAGTGTTGCCTGCTGCCGGGCACCATGCAGCACTTTGAGGTTTTTTTTCCCGCCTTTGAGCAGAATTACAGCCTGTCAGAAGCTCTGAGAGGAACAAACAGCCTCAGTCCACTGAAAGGCCTTCAGCAAAAGGAGAGGGATGTTTTCTCTGTCAGAGGACCTGATCGGGATTCCTGCCCCGTCTTCTCGACGAGCGGGCCGCCACTCAGTGACCCGCTATTTCACGAGGTGACCGAGAGGCCGGTGAAAATGGCAGCGAGGAGATGTTCCGGCATGCATCAGAAGAGATCAGAAGCGCCTCTGACAGCCAGAGTGTGGATGCAATTATCGCCACAATGCCGCATACTTGTGCCTCAAAGAGAGATGTAACAAGGAAATGATTCCACGCATCATGCAGTATTCCTCAGGAATATGCTCCCCTCTCGCCCTCTGTTCTGTCGCTGGTCCTTTCAACTCTTCCTTTTGTTCCTTCCTCTTTCGACTTCACTGCCCCCTCCATCGCCTCTTCATCTTAACTCCAACCCCCCCCCCCCCCCCCTCCTCCCTCCACATTGCCTCCGGGAATCTTTTGAAATTCTCTGAAATTAAAACGAGTCTGGTGTCCTGCCCAGCAACGAGGACCCAGGACTGAGAATAAGTGTGTTTCTCTTCGCGCAGGTGTCGATTGATGACTCCGACTCCCTTACAGTGCAGCGCGTTTTGCTTTTGCTTCATAATTGCTCATCCTCACGCGGGCGCACCCGAGCGCTGTGTTTTCCCTGTCACGTGTGCGCATCATACGAACGTGCTATAAGAGGAGTGCCATTAATCTCCTTGTCCTGGGAGAACCGTGGCTGTTTGTGTGAGTAATGAGCTCTGTACGTCCACGCTGCGTCTCTGTTGTCTTTAATTGGTGCGGCGTGACTCTATTAGAGGGATCCAGTGTAATTAACGTCTTCTCCGGAGTAGGAATCCGGCTTCACTATAGCTTCATGGCCCTGACTTGTTTTGGCTGTCTGAAGGGCTGATTTGATCAACTGCCCTCTGATCAGTGAAAAGACTCTAAAGTGAAAGAGTTTGCTGATTTTAAGTTTGACTTTTGCTCCCATGATTACACATCAAAAATCCTAACGCGGCAGCAACTCTTTGCTCTTCGTTTCCGTGCTGTGTGTGTGTGTGTGTGCTCACCTGCAGCTCTGTCACGCGTGCACCCAGGTGTGCTGGACAAGCCATATTGTGCTGATAAATAATAATGATACTCCCGTCTGTCCCCCCCACCTGCAGCTTTTTAATCAGTGCCTTGCACAGCCAGCACCCCGTTTATTTGCTTGTCTACGCACAGTCGGGCGGCCAGCCGTCCATTTTGCTGTGGAGCTTTAAGAGCCTGATGGTCGATGGCTGCCATTAACCAGTACATTCATGATCCCCAGAGGATGAATCGTAACTGAATTTAAACCAGGAGGTCAGTGATATATCTGAGCATCTACTTAGATGGATTGGTACAATATTGACTTTGGTGATCCCTTGAGTTTTTATCTAGCGCCATCAGAGAAATTTAATTTTGTTAAATTCTTTGTTTATTGACCAAATACTTGCACAACTAATGCCATTCCCGTCAGCTTCAACAGCACTTTGTGTTTAGTGCTAATGTCAGCAAATGTTAGTATGCACATGCTAAGCTGAGATGGTAAACAATACTAAACTGTTGCTGTTGTGATAACCAGAGTTGTAAAATTCTGCCTGTGAGTATTACAAACCGTACGAGCCTTTTAAAGTGTTATATTTCTGGATTCTGTTTCATTGTCTGACCTATATCTTCGACAACATACCCCCACCAACAGCAGCACCCCTGTTCTGTTTTAGCGCAGGGCTGCTCTTGGTCTGAATCCCTGTTAAATCTTGCAAGCTTTTGCTTTCAAGGCTGATCTGGTAGCACACCCACTCAGACTCCACCGAGTCCAGCAGTTTGAGCCCTGAAAGAAGTGGTTTGGATGACGGGCATCTTTGTATTTTGAATTTAAATTGAAGGTAGTGCTGTGTTTGTGGCTGCCTGCAGAGGTCTACAGCCACTGATGACTCCCTGACCTCTGTCTGATTGTGTCACAGCACAATTAGCAGAGCATAATTAGTTAGCTGGCTGTGCAAGGCTTCCATCCACTGCAAGAAATACGTTTCAGTCTGAAGATTGTGTGGTTTACTGCTGCTGTTGTTCTTGTTGTTGGACATGTTTAGAATGAATTGCTGCCCGAATACAAAATCAAGTGTAACTGTTAACAAACTGTCATTTCTCAATAGCAATTTTGCTCTTCAGTCCAGTTTTCTGAATGAAATGTCATGCTTTGAATCTTTCGGGATTATCTTGGATCTGTGTGTGCGTGTGTGTGTGTGTGTGTGTGTACTGTAGCCATGCACACTGCGATCTGATATGTGATCTCCCTCCTGATTAAGGTGACTTGGATGGGTGGTGGCTTTTGGGTGAGGCGGGCAGGCTGCCTGGATAAAGATGTCAGGCATCGCTGGCAGGTTTGGGACTGCTGTGCTCCCAGTGATATGACTGGCAAACACACTCCCATGCTGAGCCATACATCACACACACACACACACACACACACACACACACACAAACACAGATACGCACTGCCAGTTCAAATAGTCTTAGTCCCTCTGTTTGCATTCGTGTTTGTTTTTGTGTAAGTGTTTGTTTTTGTGCGATCCGTGTGTCACTGCCCTTTTACTTTCTCTCTCTCTCTTTCTCTCTCTCTCTCTCTCTCTCTCTCTCTCTCTCTCTCTCTCTCTCTCTCTCTCTCTCTCTCTCGTCGTGCCAGCAATCTGAAATCTGACCCTCCCTGCTGCCCACAGCAGCCACAGGAGGGATAGGCTGAGTAGAAAACCAAATAGAGAGCAACAAAGACGTGGGGACAGGGAGGAGAGGACAGAGGGACGGAGGTGGGATTCACCTCCTGCAGATGTGATTCCCAGATAAGAGTGTGTGCGGATCAGCTCCTCCGCTCCTGCCTCTCTCCGCTCTCACTTATTTCTCTATCCAGGTGACGAGGGTCCTCTGCAGAGGGTTAATGGCGATGGATAATCCCCGGGCTCACAGATAATGAACTTACACCTCCTCGCTGCCTGTCGGCTCGCTCCCCGTGTCCAGCTCCGCTCCGAGTTATTGATCAAAAAGCTTTACTCTTGTTTATTCTGCTTCAGAGCTTCACTCAATCTCATTTAATTTGGTTTCTGTCTTTCTCTCTCTGTCTTTTCTGCTTGAGAGAGCCTCCATTAAGCGTCAGGTTGATGGTTTAGTGTAAATGATAGGGCCCGATATGTGGTTTGTGGCTTCTGTGTGTGTGTGTGTGAGAGAGAGAGACTCTGTGTGTGTCTGTGTGTGTAGTTGCTGTTAGTGTCAAATTGTCCTGAAAGGGGTAATGTGGTGGAAGATTCTGCGTGTGTGTGTGGGTTTGTGTAACCGCATCCTCAGTCCTGCTCTACCAAACGTTCGCCTCATCATTCTCTCAGTGAGGACGACATTAGCAGACATGATGTTCTTCTGCAATGTAAACTAACTTTAGTGTTTCCGAGCAAACCAGTTTCCATCCAGCTGGTCATTTGTTAATTGGTCTGGTTTACAGGAAAGTGACTCTGGCGTGTGTTTGCCCATTTGCTTTGTCTTGTTTTTGGGGCTGGTTTGAAAGCTGGTAAGCTCATCTGGTAACCATGGCAACAAATAAAGTATGCACTTCATCATGTCAGTGCCGGGATGATCAATCAGAGGGAGAGAAGCTGTTAAAAACAGGTGTTTTAAGCTTTTGTCCTACTCTAGCTATACCTGCATGATGTTACAGTACAAGATGCCTCTTCATCCTCACCATTCATCATCATTGTATATGATATAACAAGTCCAGTTTCTATACCAACAATGCTCTGGAAGAAACTTAACAACAAAGGTGTGTAAACTGTTTAGTAATGAGGTGTAAATGTACATTATCCTAATTATAAGACAATGAGTAAACATGGAGGAGGGTTGAATTATCAGCAAACAGTGGTGGGTAAGAACAAATGTCTCACTGAAACATGATGAAATGTGACAGTAAAATTGTGAATAAAGGTCTGCCTCGTATATAACTGTTTTTAAATATTCTTTCTCTCTGCTGTCGAGGTAAATAGGTGCTCAGGCTGCCTGTACAGAATTTTGGGTATCTACGCCTCCATTTGATTGAACATACAAGCAAACAGTGTCACCTGTGTTCAACTCTCTGCAACCTCACACGCACACACACACACACACACACACACACACACACACACACACACACATAACAGTTTTGTATTACACCGTGGGGACCAATGACTGGAAGATATCTTGGAGCGGATTAAGCCCAAAGGTTTTCCCTGTATAGAGCTGCTGTCACTTTAAGAGCAGCCCACTGTCTTTTCAGAGTTCACGAACAGACTGCGCCGCACTGGAGTTCACTGATTCATGGAGTTTCATATGTTCAGATGTGGAAATCGTCATATTTACAAGGTCAACTGTTCAGTTTGTACCAGGAGAGTTAAAACACATGGACAAATACCCCGATTACTGAAGTGCCATGTAAACACACACACACACACACACACACACACACGTGATTCACTCACCCATGGCTACATGTCACATCCATGTGACATGTAGCTATCTTTACATTCATGTAAAGCCCGTCCCTCTTCATGTACACTTCTCACACACACTTCCTCTGACCTCAGTAACGCCACTTCTCTCTGTCATGTACAATCAAAGTCAGTCACACAAACTGGCTGTCAAACTGTGCATTGGCTATGAACCACGTAGCAACCGTGTCTGTGTGTGTGTGTGTGTGTTTCTATTGTGTTTCTATTGTGCAGTAGTGGAGTGTCTATAAAGCAAAGATGGATAAACAGCTCTCCTTTGTTTGGCCCCCAGCGTTGGCTACACACAATCGATCCAGCACAAACACACAGTCTGTCATTATGAAGCCACACACGCACACACACACACACACACACACACACCTACACACACACACACACGCTTATTATCTGTGTTCAGTTATCGTCTCTTTAATGATGGCCCTATTTTCCCCTCAACTCCGCATGGCCTGCACTTGGCTTCAGTAACATCCCATTTACTACGTGCCAATTACAGATCTCACCGACACACACACACACACACACACACACACACACACACACACACACACACATAAATGCACGTGCACGTGCACAAACAGACGATACAGGTGGATTTGTTTGCACTAACAAGACAAGGGAAAAGACTTGCAAAGAAAAATACTAAAATATGGCTTGACTTTGTGTCGTTGGAGAACAAAATTGCCACAGTCGCCTTTATTGTTTTTCAACACAAATGTATTCAGGACACTTTTAAAGAAAATGTTTCATTTTCCCTCTCCTTCACATGTGGCAGCTGCTGACAACGTAGCACCTTCACTGGTACGGTGGAGGAGCTGCTGGTTTTGGAAGTATTTTCCCAAAATTAAATTCCCAAAGTGAAACATTTTATTTTGATGATGTTCTCGGGTGGATGCTTCTTAAAACCAAATGCTCCTTGGGAGTTTTAGCTAACTTATCGCCTCATGTTTTATTCGCACAGGCTTGTACCGTCGACTTTTACTACAGCTGCTCATCTTTCGCCCGGATGATTTAAGAGGGAAACTTTCATGTCCATCCGAGCCTTGGAAGTACTGCTAGTCGTCTTAACGATGTCTGGAGATTCAGCATCACGACATCGCAGTCTGAAATCCACATTTTATTTATTTATATATATATATATAATCAGTACATTACCAGGACTGCTCTGTTTGCAACACCAACTGGAGGACAGATGGTAGCGTTTAGCAGAGCCGCTCTCTACACCATCCTTGGCTTTAGTGTTTGTTGGTGAGAAAATGTGTGTGCCCGCAGTCGCTCGCCACGTCTTGATGAAAGTTCTCGAGTTCGCCTCCAAAGCGGCCCACACGTAAACAAAGTGCGCGTTCGGGGAATCCTAATGATTGCTGTCATGGATCTAAGAGCTTCAGCGTCATCAGTATGCAAATACACGCCGCGCTATGAAGCTTTTAAAGCGGCAGGATGTTAGCGTCGAGACATCGGCTTCATATCGCTGCTTTCCAACGAACACAGTGATTAACCCTCGCCCCTTCTGTGCACGGAGGAATGAAACAGACTGCCCTGGTATTTATCTGTATTTGAGGAAAGCACTCCCACACACATAAACACGTATACACAGACACACACATGCACGCACGCACACACATGGCATGCTAATCATGTGTGTTTTCCTCAGATCAGAGAACAGACTGAAGCTGCTTATTGAGATACGGAGCCGTATTAACTCCAACTGGTTAAAAACAGGCACACATATGCTTCAGAAATACAAATACCCCGAGGGTGTGTGCATGTGTGAGTGTGTGCCAGCATCTGTCGGTTGCTGCATGTGTGTGTGTGTGTGTGTGTGTGTGTGTGTGTGTGTGTGTGTGTGTGTGTGTTGTGTTTCCATATCAGAATTATGCTTGCATGAGTTGTTTCCATATATTAGATTTCATTACAGTCCTACCTTGACTTTGTAACCAGATCACAAACCTATTAAAAAAAAGTTAATAAAAGACGTTAAAGACACAATATGGAATTCAAAAGTCAAAACAAAGGGTTGATCTGCCAACAGCATTGAAAACTGCCAAGACTAATTTATAGAAATAATTAGAACTCCTATTTTCAGATATAGAGAGACAGAAGATAATCACTTTCTAACCAATCTGCAAATCTGAAAAGTAATTGTCACTTAATAGCCTACATCTTTCACATCAGCTACTGATAACGCGTTAACATACCACGTTATTCGAGACCTGTGGCAGGGAATCAAGATGGTACCCGACCAGATAAGATTGTGTAATTTGGACCTGGTCCGACTTGGGACCCGGGTCTCAGTTCCCGATAGAATCGAGTGGACCAGTGAAAAAAAAAAATAGGCCTGTTTACCAAAGTACCAGCTTCATGTTTTTTTAAATTCTAATCAGATGAAAAACACACAAAGTGCAGACTTTTCATTAAAGGTCAAAGTATTTTTTAAACCTGTAATATACATGGTCAAATAAATAATATATATCGGGCCCTTAAGCTGCTTAGTCGACCACAAGTTAAATTAACTGTCATTTTCATATATAATATATATATATAGTTCTAAAAGCAGTAACATTTTCTGTTCTTCTGAGAAATGATGCCAGCCCGGTGCTGCAATAGCCACCACGACAAAACATAAATCACACTAAAAAGAACCGCTCATATATCAAAAGAGAGCCACTACTGCATAACTTTACCGCTGCCCTCCATCCATAAGGTTGCTATCATCCCTCTGATCTGCATCCCCAATGACTGCGATCTATCATTCCCTCTCTGTCCTCTGCGTTTCTCACGCTCGCCCTCTCTCCTCAACCCCCTTTTCTTATTCTCTGTCTTCCTTGCTCCCCGTGTCCAGACTCCACCTGGGTTTCATGAGGTGGTAAATGCTGGGCGGTTGGATCAGAGGAGGCGGGTTAGCCCCGTGATAAGAGCGGGTTCAGAGGTGAAGAGCGCACGTGGGATCCCTGTGAGCGCTCGCTGTGGCTGGCGGACTGACTGTATTGGGCCACACTGAGGGAGCGAGAGAGCTGGGAAATTGGATTCAGGCGTCCTCGCCGTGCTCCTCGAGAAATAATCAAAACAACAGCACGCTACACGCCGCATCACATCCTCGACTACTGGAAGCAAGGGGAGGGGGATGAAAGCCGGTGTGTGTGTGTGTGTGTGTGTGTGTGTGTGTGTGTGTGTGTGTGTGTGTGTGTGTGTGTGTGTGTGTGTGTGTGTGTGTGTGCAGACAAAAGGGCTGTGGAACATCTGGATGCCGGTGATAGCTCTGCTCACACGCGTTACGAGCCAAATTAATCAAACCTGGTGGGGAGACTGTTGAGCGTCTGTGTGTGTGTGTGTGTGTGTGTGTGTGTGTGTGTGTGACGTATATTAAGAGTCGATCCACGTCCTGGACAACCCAGTGCCGACATATAGTCATCCAGGGAGGGTGGAGGGATGGAGAGTGGAGAGAGGAGACGGAGGGGGGAAGGGGGGAGAAAGTATCAATCAATGGGCGCATGTCGGCAGGGTGACTGCGCTCGATACTGGAGTTGGTCACAGGGAGAGAGAGGAGCACACACATTATGTTGTCGCCCTCTGAAACTCTTTTAGTCCCATCGGAGGCAAGCTGATAACACAACCGCCACTGCTTCTCTCTCTCTCTCTCTCTCTCTCTCTCTCTCTCTCTCTCTCTCTCTCTCTCTCTCTCTCTCTCGCTCTCCTCATGAACTCAAGTTGAGCCAAGACTGGCCTCAGGATGGCTGCTGGGAGTGATGGTCGTAGATGTGCCTCGGTCACGGGGTCTTAAATTGACTTCGTAACAATGCGTAGTCGTTGCCTCACATTCTCTCGTTTGACAATGAAGTGAGGCAAGATGCTGGGACTTTAGAGTGACTTCAATGAAGGGGTTTGCTCTTAAGTAGTCACATTCCTTGCTTTGTACCGATGCTAGCGGCTCCAGGGACAATGGTTGGTCCTATTTGTTCCCGACTGAAATATCTCGACAATTACTGGATGGATTGTCATGAAACTTTGTACATATATTAGTCCCAGAGGATGAGGCCTACTGACTTTCCCTCAATTGTCACAGTGAGAATTAGATTTTTAGTAAGATTGCCATGAAATTTGGTCCATATATTCATGGTCTCTGGAGGATGAATCCTATAATGACTTTGATGATTGCATGACATTTCCTCTATTCCCTGTGAAATACCTCAACATCCACTTTATGGATCCGGATGACTTTGACGACCCTCTGACTGCTGGATGGTTTGGTGCACGCATTCACTTCCCCCGCAGGACAAAACCGTCATCATTGACATTATCTGCTAAACATCAGCACATGTTGCCCGACAGAGCTGCTAGCGTGGCTGCACATTAAATTAAACTTAAAATGAATTGATATAGTTGTTAGTCACTATTTGTGGACCCCTGGGTGCGCAAGACCCAAGTTTGCAAATCAACTGAGGCGGAGGAGCCGTGAATGTGATTAAGCCAGAGGTGTCCCCCCCCCCCCCCCCCACACCTCCCCTCCCCCTCCTCTGTTTGTGATGGTGTTGGGAAGGCAGCAGCGCCGGACCACCATCACTTATTTCCAGACTTGACTGGAGGGTCGATACGAATTAGCATTCCCCTCTAAATGAAACCTTTAGGGATTTACAAGCCGCCGTTCCAGTGGCCTGTCTCACTCGCAGCCATTTGCGGAAAAAACTGAACTCACTATTCTGGTATAAAATCGTAGTTAAAAGTCTAAATATGAATCCTCGGTTGCTACTTTCTGTTTGCTATGATAATGATTCAACCTACACTTATTTGTTTTACACCTCTTCCTTGGAAGATCCTTTTGCTTGCAGGAAATGTTTTGTATGGAATGAACAGAAGCTGCTCCATATGCCGCCTATACGCTGAATATGAAGGAAGATGACATTTCTTTCGTTTTCCTGTGGCCTTGCTGCTTTGTCCCATCTTAATGTGAGTGTATTATATCAGTATTGATTTTCTCCCCTGCATTCCCGGTATCGACAAACGAATATATCACGTTAACTGCTGAAGCGCGCCGAGTTCAGGGTTTATGCACTGGTCAATGCAGCATCAGGAGGAAGATAAAGAAACTGTACCATTCTGGTTCCAAGGAAGAGGAAATGTCGGCTCACGGCTCTTTTCTTGCGCTCTCTCTTTGAAAAATCTGAATCTTAAAATGAATCTTGTCTTCGTTATAGTGTGGAAATTACTTGTTGAGGTTGAGGTGAAGTTTTTTTCTTTTTTTTTCACAAGAAATGTTAATTTAGTTTTTTACATTTTTGAAGGATGTCATTTTCTTTCACTCATCTGGAGAAAAACATGATTTTCAGACTCATCACCGGACAAAATAGCAGTGGTTAAGAGTTTTTCATGTTGGCAGCTCGCCTCAGATGAATAGTGTGTTTATTGTCATTATTTATCCCTCTCTCTTTTAACCATCCCTCCCTCGCATTCTCCCGCTGTCTGGCGATGAGGCCCGGTAGCCCTGACGGCTGTGAAATTGAATTAAGCGTGCCTCTCAGTCTCCTCCTCCTCCTCCTCCTCAACCTCCTCTGACATGCAAAGGTTTTAATGATCATGAAGCTGGGAAGCATTCCAAATGGCAAACGCTTAATTGAGAGAAATGAAAGGGACAGATGTGCGATCCATTCATCTAAACAGAGGCACGAGGGGTGCGGAGGGTCGCCCCGTCTTCAATTTCTCATTTCTCTTCCACCCCTTCAGCCACTTGCTCGAAAAGGGAATGTGGGGAAATTTCATTAGGTGAGGTGCGGGATAAATCAACATGACGAATCTTCCCGCTCACCTTAATTGTGTTTCCGCTCAGCGGGCGGGGCCCGCTGCTGGGTGTTGTGGATGCTTTTGGTCGTTCGGCACAGTGACGCAGCGTGGGGGACGGCCGGCTGGATTTTAAATGGCGGATATTTGTTAAGAGTTAAAGAATGTGCGCAGCGAGTTCCACATGAGCTTTATCAATGCCTTTCGGGCTCCAGTTACTCGTGGCAGAGTGAAGAGTTAACGTGGCCGGGGCTGACCCCGTAATGAACCTCTCATTAGTGACATCATTAGCCTGCCGCCTCCCACGGGTTTGAATCACACTTCAGGGATGAGCCAGCAGATCTGCTCTAATCACCTCACAGCTCCGCACCCCAATCTCTGCTCCGTCTCTGGCTGAGGCTGCACCGGGTTGGGGTTAATGTGGGGTGACCCTGCCCCACTCACCTCCCCCCCTCCCTCTGAACCCTCCACCTCCCCGCCCGCACAGCCCGCCATCTTGGCTCAATCCATCACTCCCAGCCGACCCGGCCTAATCTGTGATTATGTGTCAAGCGGGGAGGCCATTTATTCCAGATTAATTTATTCATCTACCTGGTGTGGCTTCCGCTGCGGGGGATTGATGGCACAATATATATCTGAGGAAAGGAGAGGAGGAGAGGAGAGAGAGAGCCTCAGCTCCGGGCGAAGGCTGGATAGCAGCTTGTTTTACAGCTAACACCACACTAACCCCTCGTCAGGCCGTGTGTGGCACACAATATGTCAGCCAATTAAAGTAAAACTCTTTGGCCGACATCCTCATCTCAGCTTTAAGTGTGCCTTGAAGATGGGTTGTAACTCACGTGATAGATGAGTGTGTGTCTCTCTAATAGGAAATAAGGAAGCATCAGAAGTCTTAATCTGAACTCTCGGCTCCTCCGCTTCCTCTGCGCTCTTCTCCGTTTTTAAAGACATACCCTGAGGTTTTAGAAAAGTCAGCGCTTTGATCAACGAAACGTTGCGCAGCACCAACATCGGAAGCCTTTTCACATCTTACTGTTAAATGTTCTGACGCTGCTCTTGAGATTATGCAAAATGTGTCTGGCTTCTTCCAACGCTCCAACACATTACAATGCACTGCAGACAAAGGCTGAGGAAATCATCCTTAAACCAGATTCCGGTTCAAGTCCTTTGTTTCTCTATTAAAATCACACATTCACTGTCAGTGTGTAAAGATGCTGCTGTTCTTATCCACCACGTTCAGTCTCGGAGTGAAAACATAATAAGTGCAGAGGGTGCTGAGGTGAATACTGAGTATTTGTGAGCGTCCAATAAAGAGGCCCATCCATTCATCGAGGCACGCATGAACGACATCAGACCATATGTTTTGGTTTTGAAGGGTATCTGGAGAGTGACTGCAGTTTATTTTATGGTTTCTCCCCCCTGTCTCATTCTCTCTCTCCCTCATATCGTTGAAACCGTGAGCTGCTTGGTTCAAATGTGAAGTGGGATCTCCAAGTGAAGGCTCGTTACGGAGCTCCTCCGATCCCGTAGATGTGCACTGCTGGCTGATAGCCGCGGTGGCGTCCAAGCAGCTCTCTCGTTCTTCCACCTAGTGGGCTGTTGAAGCCTGCCTGTAATCTTTCAACTCCAGTAAAATCTTGCAGAGATGTCTATTCCGGGCAGGCGGAGATCGCTCGTTTTTTTTTGCTTTACAGGGCCCTCCATGAAGGAGCTAAGTACCGACAGACGAGCAGCGGAGAGGTGGGAGGCCTTTAAGGTTTGCCCTCTGGCTGCCTGTCTGATGGAGCTCCCAGGTGAGCACTTGGATGGGAGGGATAGAAGAAGGCCTTTGGTTATGAATCTGTTACACCTATTTAATCCCATCTAAACATTCCCTCTTGTATTTGTTGTCCCAGCAGCGGCAACCTGGTGGCTGTCTTCAGGCATAACGGAAGATCTACCCTCTGCCGTCAGTCTAATTGCTCTGTGAACATGTTCAGATTTTCATTTCTGTGCTGCAAGATCTCCCCATGGTCATAGAAATGTTGTCTTCTTGTTCATGATTCAATTCGTAGCTTATTATACTGCCCGCTTATTGTAGGTTGCGGTGGGTAAATGCGTTAGCAAAATGCCTCACGTGTGCTATGTAGCTGTGGGACCAGAGAGCTGTCCAGGTAATAGTGGGAGTGTATCTAAATAGAAAGAGAGGCAAAGCTAATTCTTCTTAGATGAATAAAAGTCCGATATGAAGACCTTTTAACAGGTGAGACAAGGACAAGAGGGTCTTAAAAAATCTGTTGCTTCAGCCAGATGCTAGAATACAAGAGAGACAGCATCGAGAGAGACTGATGGGGAGGCTTATTGAAAGTCAAGTCAAACATACCTCCTCCATCCCTTCCTCCTCCTCCTCCTCCTCCTCCTCCTCCTCCTCCTCCTCCTCCTCCTCCTCCTCTTTCTCATTTTCTCTCTCTCTCTGTCCGTCGACTTCTATCTCTTCCTCATCACTCTCTCTCGGAGCCGCCGTCTCCTCTCTGCTCCGTCCTCCCAGATGTGCCACACTAATTCCACAGCTGCTGTCCCCATTAATGTTCACCGTCACAGCTTGCACACCCGCATTTTCTTGCTTGTGTCTGCACGTGTGTGTGTGTGTGTGTGCGTGCCCGGGTCTCTGTGTGCGTTTGAAAAAGAAGTGTGGCAGCTGTTAGCCCTCCACTTCCTAGTACAACTACAGTAGCGGTGGTGTGAGGAGGGCAAAAGCAGCAGATTTACTCATTCATGGAGATGTCATCAACAGCGGCGCTCATGCTTGTCCGTGACTCGTGCACACAGACACACACACACACACACACACACACACACACACGTGCAGAACCAGCAGCACCACTCCCTTTCCCATTTAAAACAGCCCTGCCTGAGAAGATTTCAATAATCCCCGCTCCACAGTGGGCTGTTTTTCCAACACATTGCCCAAGCCAGTCGAGCCCGATGGACGATATCTGTTCTTTACCCCATGGCACCCCTTAAGCACACAACGAACCCCCCCTCCCACGCCCCACCCCTCCAGGCCCCCACCCCTTTAAAACAAATTGTGGATGCTTTGTAGGTTTCTAGTTGGTGGTTTTAGTGCCACCCATGCAATCTTCCTCAATATGATGCAAACATCTAAAAAAAATAAATACAAAAGCTTGAAATACAGCATTCACATAGTGATACATTTCCGAATTCTCACTGCATACACATTAATTATTAATTAGTTTACTTAGGCGCTCTGCCTCTCTTGTAATTCTGACCTGCTAGTTAATATATAAGTGGTTTTATCCCGGGCTCATTAAAGCCTGCGGTAAATCTTAAGGCATTAAACTGATTTGTGTGTGATTTTGGCCTTTTGCACTGTTGTATCCCATTACCTGTTATCTGTTCTGTGCGTCTCTCTCTCTCTCTCTCTCTTTCTCACCGTCTCTCTCTCCCGCTAAAGACGGTTAATTTGAATGTGGAGGGGAGTAATTGAAGGTCACACCTTTGTGTTGGCTGCCTGGCTTAATGAAGGCTGAAATAGGTTTGAGTGCAATTCAGCAGCGGTGAAAACACACATTTTCAGCTGTTACACCAGGGATTGCTGTGAAGAGGCAGCCTGTGAGAATCTTTTAGACAGCACAGATCTGTGTATTACGGAGCTGGCATCTGTTCTCCATCTTCGCTTTCATTCATTTCCATCGCGATTAAAAGCTCCTGTGGTGGCGCCAATTTTAAAAGGAGCATAATTCCACACTTTGCCGTTAGTTTACCAGTCAAGGAGAGTATTTCAGCCTGAAAAACAGTTTGATGATACCTTCAGTTGCTCTTGAGGAGCTTTGTCAAATCTGTGAAGATCCTAAGGGAGAATCTTTAGTGTTGAATTAAGATAAACTTTTGTACAGACATTTATAGTCCCCACAGAAATGAAGCTTATATGGACTTTGGTGATAACCTACTTCAGCAGCACCGTGATGTTGACATTTTTTGTCTTTAGTGAAATACCTCAACGACTATTGTTTTGGTCATCCCCTGATCCCATCATGCTAACATGCTAAACTAAGATGTGTTAGCATTTGGTCCAAAGCGCGGCTGTAGACTCTATCGGGTTGCACTATGGGTATTGTAGGAGTTACAATGACCAACACTCAGGATGTCTTCACCTCTGATGCATCTATTTTGACCCTTCATTTTTAAATCTGCCTTGCGTAGCTTCATGGCGTTGCAATACTGGAGTATCCCTTTTACGCATACGATTATTGAAGATGTCCACAAATAATATTTTTCATTTCATACATGACGGATTTTGCCGGGTAGAGTTGGGAGTTAAGACTTACATATACTGATCCTCTCCTTCTTCTCCAACTACATGGTCCCCTTCTTGAAATTGGCTGCCAATTATCACCCATCACTTCCTTGCTGTTGACAGAATCTTAGCTCTAAAGGACAAATAGACACACCAGCAGGGGTTCATGTGCACACACACACACACACACACACACACACACACACACACACACACACACACACACAAACAAACGGCAGTGAGCCATAAGACTGAGGTTGAGTGTTGGACATGGGAATACGGGACTAAGGGGACCCATTGTCTCTGAAGCCGTGACCCAGCCCTGCCTGCCTCAGATAACAGAATTACTGCAAATTGAACTTTAGGGTTTTCTCTCTCGCTCTGCTTTGTCCTCCCACTGAATCACTCTATCTTTCCCACTACCCGTGTCACCTCCTCTGCTGCTTTCTCTGGGATTTACGTCCTCTCGAAAAAAACATCCTCTTCTGTTCTGTTGGAGCCCGCTGCCTCTGAAAGAAAGAAAGAGAGAGAGAGAGAGAGAGAGAGAGAGGAGGTGGAGGTGAAAGGGAAGAGACGTGAAAAGAGACAAAAAAAGAAGATGGATGCCTGTTGGGCAGAGCAATAAAGAACATTAAACAGACACACAGAGAATCAAAGGAGAGAGAGAAGTGAGACTGATGTGTATGGAATGAAACAGAGAGACAGCGAGGCAAAGGATGGAGGGAACATGATGGCAAAGGGAAGAAATCAAGTCAGGAAAAAGACCTGAGGGAAGGCTTTGCACTCCCCCACAATTTCCTTAATTAGGAAATATAATATTGAAAGAGGATTGAGGTGGATCACATGCGGGAGATAATGGTTTTATCTATGACCAACTCTATGCCAAAGACCTTTCCAGGTTGTCTACGTGGAAGTGTGCGGACAAGAAAAGCCTCGGGGCATGACTTTTCACAATTGAATTGAACAGAAATGTAGGAATGCTCTTGCATTATTAAAGCCCCTATTAAAGACAGAAAAGGAAGAGTGTCTATTAACATAAAAGCAGATTTAGACCCTGAAGGGATAGGCAAACACAATGACAGAAATTCATCAAACCAATTGCTGATTTTAGACATTTATCAATGAATTGCTGCACATGGGTTTGTATCTGTTTGCATGAATTAGTGAGTGAAATAAAACAGGGCTGCAACTAGGGATTATTTTCATTTTTGATTATTCAGTACTTTGATTGATTGATTAATCAGCTAGTCTATTAAAGTGGTATCCCAGCGATCTAGCATTGCACTTCCATAAAGTTGAAGGGCTCAGAAGAGTCAAAGAGAATTTTACATTTATTTTAAAGTAGCAGAGGCTGAGATAACCTGACTTTTAGTTCCTAGTATGGATCAAGCTCTAAAACTGATGGGTCCAACATGCGACTCGCTAGCATATGTCATTAGACCCCACTTGCTTCCTAAATGTCCACCTCTTTCAAACCCCACACCTCCATTTGTAATGTAAGGTTTACGTCTCAGGTCCAATTTAACATAACAAGAATGACCTCATCAGCGTCATTTAAAAAAATAATGTGGAGAGCTGCCTCCAGAGCAACAGAAGACATACTGATAATGTCTTCGGCTAGCACTGTTGAACTGTTTTCACACGCTGAATAGTAGTTTACTGACTTTTATTTGTAAAATTGGTGGAGCGCCCCTTTAAATTTAACAAAGAACAGTAAAATGGCACCTTTCCTTCAAATTTTTATTTCCAAGTTTTCTCCGTCCAAACATATTCACAATGACATGAAAAACAAAAAAAATATATTGATCAATGATTAACTCATTTTGGGGGCAATGGACTTGAAAGGACTAAAATAAAGTGGTATTCTCGGGCTCACACCCACACGGCCTCTTTGGGGTTAAAGGTCAGTTGGCCAGTCTAGGCAGTGTGTCCTCCTCCTGATACCACAGAGGACAGTCTAACGTTTCATCCACCCAGAGGGAAGTGTGACCAATTCCATATATCCTCCTTTCTGATTGAATCCTAAATGGATTTCTCACCCGTAAACCCTCAGCATTCACAATAACCTTCAGTATTACTACGGTGCGCACACCACTCCTATATTTACATATCACTCTCCTTCCTTGCAAGACATTATTAAATACTGCACATATAGCAATATGATCGCCTCCTCGTGGGGACTATTTAAATGTCTCTTCTGGACTTGAAGGAGGAGGCGAGTGGAATGTGACTTGTGAAGGCAAACCACAGAAAAACACTGTTTTTCCCAGAGTTCAGTGGGGGGGGGGGAATTGACCAGAGTTGCATATGGTCCAGATAGGCGCATTCTCTTCCACACTCACAACTCCTTAGCTTGTTCCTAATTGTTTTTTAGTCTGCTCCATTTCCATCAGTTTCTGTCCTCTGCCAAGTGGGAGGCTGTTGTCATCGTAACCACGAGTGTCTCTCTCTCTCTCTCTCTCTCTCTCTCTCTCTCTCTCTCTCTCTCTCTCTCTCTCTCTCTCTCTCTCTCTCTCTCTCTCTCTCTCTCTCTCTCTCTCTCTCTCTCTCTCTCTCTCTCTCTCTCTCTCTCTCTCTCTCTCTCTCTCTCTCTGTCCCTGTTTTCCTGTTCTGCCTCTCTGTCCGCCTTCCTCTCCTTCCTCTGATGTGATAAATATTTATTTCCACGCCACTCTAGGAGGGGGTGGAGGGTTTGGCGAGGAGGGTTTGAGTGTTTTTTAAGGAGCTGACGGAATTGGAATTGGTGACTGGTACCCTGGTACAAGGACAGAGCACACACACACACACACACACATGCTCAGAAAACACATACACCTATAGACAGATGCATGCATTGCCAGAATGGAAGGAAATTGATTGTGGCGGCAGCCTCTTGCTTTTTTTTTTACAAACCTGTCTCATTCATTGAGGGAGGCCTCTGGCCGCCTGCCCTCTCAGGGGGGTCTTCAATATCTGTTATGGGTGGGTGTGGAGTCCTGCGCCATGTGCCAGTCAATTTTAATCATATAAAGCTGTCTCGGCCCGTCACTGAAGGCATGCCGGCTTTATATTCCACTGCTGTGGAGCCTGAAATCATGTGTGGAAGTTTTATGAGAACAAAGTCAGAAATACTTCTTTAACGTGGAAGCGGCTTGAAGATTCTGAAGGTAAATTCAGAAGGATGACACAGACTGAAGCATTTCTCTCTCTCTCTCACTCCGCTTTCTCGTTTATGCATAATGTTGCAGCATACTTTCATTCTGGAGTTTGAAGTAATGGACTAAGGGTATTATGGGAGACATTTTTACATCAACGATTTCTGGCAGCTCTTTCTTGAGTTGTGCACCATGAATTCTTGTTTTTTCTTTCCTTTCCATTTCAAACTGAGTGCCACAAACTGCTCAGCCCTCCCACACCATTCCACTCAACCTTGTCTTTCCCACTGTTTTCCCAGTGGGCCACAATTACAAATCTTCCTCCCACCATATGGGCCAAATCCTATAATGGCTCAGGCTGAAAGAGGTGTGTTTGCTCACAGTCTACGTTCCTCATTCGCACAAAAATTACACGCATTAGTAGCCGTGGGACAAAGCGGGGCTAAAGAGGGGGACCTCTTTTAGGCTGCGGTGTGAGATGGCGCGGGGCTGGAGAAGGAGCTGCTGTTTTGCATGGCAATAGGCTGATAGTGTGCATGGATGAAGTCGTGGGGCTGGCTGGCCATCAAACAGAGGCTGACTGTGAATGGAGGCCGGGCCCGGACGCTCCATGCCTAATTGTGTTTCCCAGAGAAAGCTCTGGGCCGGCCCGTTCTCAGCCATTGAGGAGCGAAGGCGCGGGATTGAAGCCTTTCAGGAGAACGCAGAATGGTCCCTGGTCTCTGAATGGAGCCTTCCAGAAACTGAGAATGGCTGCAAGACAAAACGAGAGGAGGAATGCGATTATTGGATTTCCCAGAGAGTGCACTGTGTTGGCAAACATTCGGTTGAAAGAGTTCACTGGTGCTTTTTTGGAATGTGATACTGTCTCGGCTGAAAGTGTGGTGGTGTGACATTCGCACTAAACAACTGGCTGAAGAATGAAAACTGCTCAACACACCTCGCTGGTAACAGCTCCTGGCCATGTTGGTGATTAGCCTTTGATTAGCTTGTATTGATCCCTGATAGGAATCTGTGTTTCCTGCTCATAGCTCACTTAGACACCTGTAGCCAGACTTACCAAAGGGGACTTTGGTCAGTGACCTTGTCATCTATTCAGCACAGATCGAATTACCTCCTTATATATAGCTACACAGAACCTGGACTGGATGGTGTCTTCCTACTGAAGACAAACATCCCTCCTGCTATCAATCAGCTCTGTTTCATTTCCCTTTATCTCTTTTCCTTTCTTTCTCTTTGGGGTCATCATTTAAAATGACCATGACAATATTGAAAAAAAGCAAGATTTAGATCCAGATAAAAGTCTGTGTCTCCTGGACAGGTTGGTGGCGTTGCAGGATGAATCGCCAAATATCCTGTCCCGTCTCCCCGTATCGTCTCCTCCACCTTGACTTCGCCGACCTTGGGTACTGGGATATTTAACCGCAGCTATCCTTGAGCCGTGCTGTTTTTATGTCTTCCCTAACCTTTTAAAAAATGTTCGACTCGGCCAAAGCCCTTAGTTTATAATCTCCATCCGTCTCCGTCGGCTGGAGAATGCACCCCGGAAAGACATAATCGGATTTTGGTGGCATTAAACAGCGAATGGCTGCTGTCATTGGACAACCTGCTGGTAACCAGGTTAAGAGGGGAACACCACATTTGTCAAGTGTCAGGGCTGAAGCACAAGCAGCAGATATGGACATGTACTGTACACTTGCTCTCTAGTCTCGTAGGAATTCACACAAGCTGTTAGGATGAGGGGGGAGGCTGTCTCATTTAATTTACTGTCAAGCTGGACGTACGAGTTAATAGGCTTCCTTAAGCCGAAATGAAGATTTTAAATGGAAGGGGGTCATGAGGATAACCTCTCAGAGGACGTGTTGCTGCAATATTGGGTTAGCTTAACCCAATACCAACGTATAGAAATAGAAAACCAGTATGGCTCAAATCACACCCAAAACAGTTGTTTTGACCCTGTTAGGTTTACCGAAAGAACCAGTGTTGGACACAAAAAACTCAAATTGTGCCTTGAAGCTGTCGCAAATTTAGCATTGGTTGTACAAAACAAAGTGCATATGACAACGGATGAACACATTTTTAACAAAGTTTCAAAACAGAAGTTTGTCTCAATGACCCAACAGTAATGTGAAAAAAATAACTCTACAACTGGGACGAACAGTCAAATTGTCTTGGGGTCGACTGGCGCCCCAATGGTGTTCCACCCATGGGTTGTGGCTAAAGTAAACCCAGTATTCCATCGGTGCTTTTCACTCAGTGACCTTTAAGCAAGTGTCTCCTCATGTATTTCCTTTCTGCCTGCCAAGTGAGTTGAGTCCTTTCAGCCGGAAAAAAAAAACATTTGTTTCAGAACATCTGTATTGTTTGTTCTAGAAATGAGAAATATGTATCCGACACAGGGCGATGTCTCATTCATCACTGGCTCCCACTTTCCGAGTATCTCTCCACCGGAGACAGATAGATATGGCAGGGTATTGTCAGTGGCTGACACTTATTGTGGCTGTGAATGCATCTCATTCCCGGGACAGATAAAGCAGAGCCTCTTTCCCTTTCCCTCTTGATTGTATTCTGTCTCTACGCGCTGCAGATGTAAGTATCAGATGATATGAGTAATGAAGGTCCTGAAATGAGACGCTTTCCTTTTTCAAGTGTCATGCACAAACTTGTTTGTGGCCGGTCGAGAGGATGGATAGATTGTTTGTGTGTGTGTGTGTGTGTGTGTGTGTGTGTCTAAGGAGGGGAAACAGTGATCGGTAATCATTTGGAAGGGGAAAATGAGGCGCCTCATCAATCACGCGGCTTTCGTTAAAGGTTACGTCGCCACATCTGAGGGAACGTATTCGGCCTTAGCGAGGGGAATAAAAAAGTAATTATCCTTTATCATCAGCCAAAGGAGACTTGACATAATTAGTTTTTTTTTGTTTGAAGCTGATTTGGACTTCCTGTCCTTGGGGATTAAATATATCTGCCAATCATTCGACTGTTCACCATCAGGCCGCACAGTCTCCTAAACAAAACACTGACACAGAAAGTTGTCCATGGTTACGTCTATTGATCAGCCATGACGATCTGTGTTGCACCGTTATTTATCTCAAGGTTCATTTAATTAATCTCCTCTGAACGCTGCTGTTGTGTCTTCATGAGCTGACACACAATGCCTCCGTGCCTAATATGATGTGGCGGGTTGAGGTGGCAAGTGAAAAGAATGTCCCCTCAGGCATCAATAAAGTATCACACTGAACATTAATAAAGCTGTGTTGTTATTGTCAAGGCCACATTCCTCAGACCTCATTTTCACAACAGCTCATCTTCACAATTGAATATTACATTTCCATTTTGGAATGGACATGTAATATGCTGTTCTTAACCTCTGAGCCCTAAACCCTGAAAATATGACATCCTACAAACTTCTTTTATAGTGGGAAAAAAAGGAAAAGAAAGGGCTCAAGGTAGCTTGCAGCTTCAATAACTATTCAGCAGTTTAATTTTTCCTATATTTCAGATGGCAGAGATCTCATTTTACAGCTTCTATCGCTCCCTGAACAATGGGAAAATACCAATACAGTCGTTCAATGCTTGTTAAGAAACAATTGAATCATTTTGGTGCTACTATTGATATGTTGTTACAGAAAATGGTTCAACGTTATTGTTGTAATATTGTTGTTTCTTTGTTAAAGCTGCTATTATAGATTTTCTTTGACACCTATCACCTTTATAGTTGTTACGGTTAACACTGACAAGGAGCTCTGACTTGTTCACCAGCCCTCTGTCTGTCTCTTGCTGGGCAGGTGGTGGTGTACATTGGGTTTTAGGAGCTTTTTTTGCTTCAGAGAGCTTCCATCTGAGGCCGAAAGTGATGCTAAGAGAGAGAACCTAAAACGGTGTCGTTTAGGGCCTGAAAACCCAAACATAGAGCTGAAAGTCGCTACACAGAGACAATTTGTCCCAAAAAATGAGGCGAATTTCGGCGAGAAACTTGGATCAATACAGCTGTTTGAAGGAGATGTTCCTGCAGCAATATAAAACAGATATTAAAGAGGGAATTGTAACCTGTTTAACTCTAAGGAGCTTCTAATACATCTATTTCCTAATCGTTTTTACGCAAATAACCACCATAGATGGCAATGACAAAGTAAAAGAGTAACATTTCGAATTTTGGACGGTTTACACGGATTTTGGGATTGCTGAAATTATTTTTCGAGACAGTGGTGAAAACGGTCAGTCTGAAGCCTTGCTGTTAATTACAGTTCTCAGAAAGACCTTTAAAAAATTCAGAATCGGCCAAGAAAATCGGTGCACCTCTATTTATAATTTAAAGTCTCAAGCCCAGACAGAGATAACCCTGAGGGTTATCATTCCCATCATACTCCTGTAAACTGAGCTTCAGGTGTAAAACTGGGGGAATGCCCCTTTAAAGGGGAGTGTTCTTGATTGTTTGACCCTTGGATTGTTTGTATCCTTTTATTGCACTAGCAGTCCATGAAAGTTTTCATATTGTTAGCGTCCTTCTGTGGAACAGGTGGTGGCAAGAGTTTAATGATCTAACAATCAGCCCTGTTGTAAAAAGTCTTATTTGGCTCATTATTGAGAGTTAGATCTGCCATTGTTGCCACCTTGATGAATCCCCAAGGTGAATACACTTGCGGCTGATAGCTGCATATGCCACACCATCTGTCCATGTCACTTCAAACTTTATTCCAGGACTGCGGGTTTGTTACAGAGAACAACTACCTGGAGTGATAATAGCAGTCCTCAGACATCCTGGCCACAGAGCGAGCTGTAATGGTTTTGAATTAGAGGGGCACAAGGTGGCTTCTCTTCCCACCATCACGAAAGCTTCTAATTACCTGCCATCTTCCTTTGTCTGGCCAACTTCCTGCTGGGTTGCAAAGGCAGAGAAAGAACGAGAGGGAAGAGAGGAAGAATTATGGAAAAGGGGGCAGAATGAAGGAAAGGGGGTTGAGGGACTGTAAGAGAAAGAGAGAGTGAAAGCCAAGTGAAAATCCATATACATGATTTATACCAGTGCGACTGTGCGCAGGAGTTATCTTTTATTTATGAGGGCATCAGCGGCAATGCACCCAGATGTTAAGCTGTGTGGGGATCTCATCTAGCCAGAGTCGCTTTCTGGCAATAAAGCTGGAAGGTAGGCTGTTTTGGAGCTGGGGAGGGCGGCTTGAAGATATGTGTGGAAGAGAGACGAGGCTTTGTCTTCTTTGACAGGAAGCTTTAGGCTAGATAGTTGCTGCTGTAAGCGGTGGCCTTAAAACTTCTGTTAGATTTGTTCAACTAGAAACCCCAAGAAAGGGAAAAAAAAAAAAACTCAAGTGCTGATGGAGTCATTTGCTGGACTGGCTCATTTTCCACTCCTCCATTATTTATCTGTGGAAGACACGTTGTTTTCTCCTCTGTCAACATCTCATCAAAGAAGCACTGAGGATTCATTATGGAAATGAAGCCCTCATTGTCACCCTCCGCAAATCAGACGCAAGATCTCCACGCCGAGCATCATCATCATCATCAATCTAACCTCACATTAACACGGCCTGGATATGAAAAATGTGCCCCGCGTCCTAATAGCACTAATAAAGACGGCTGCTAATGTAACGCTGCAGCCAGCCGTGGGCGGAGGTCGCCGATGGGGCGGCAGCTCGTGCTTCTACATGTTTGCTCCAAAGCGTTTCTTTTTCATAACGTGTGCACAGCTTTGGTGACAAACGCCTAACAGCACCCCCCCCCCCCCCCACCCCTCCCACCGGGCGGAGTGCGGAGAGATTTGTGAACTGTAACAGAGAGGGAAAGGTTATACGCTCTGACCGGGTCACCGAAACCCTCCAGCAACCCAGCAGGTCCAGCAGTTGCTCTAGTTTAACCGTGGCTTCTTTACAGCTCCTACAGCTTTGGTTGGCAGGATAACCACATTTCAAGCATCATATAACCGGAGTGCGTTCCTTTTTTCCAAGGACGTACAAGTACTCTAAACCCTAATGCTGCTTTAAGGGCTTGTGTGCATGTGTAAAGCATGTACGATGGGGCTCTGTATTCTGCTCGGCCCTAATAACAGAGGCTGGAATTATGTTTTCCAAACCAGTCTGGGTCTGCAGGGTGAATACAGATTTCATCCGCAGGCTGTAATATAAAATAGAAACGGTGTAAATTAACCTTGAGGAGCTACTGAGGACAAAATAAAAGCCGGTATCATCTTAGGAAAACAAGTTTGGTGTCTTTGCAGGGAGATTATGGGTTGTGATGGTAGTCGGTAACTTGCCCCTCCACCTCGGCTCCATTATCTCAATTGAAGCTGTTAGTTACAATGAATGGACAGTATTAAAGTGACACTTCTTGGCTCCTGAAGCAGGTGCTTACGCTATAAAACGCATTCAATTTCAGCGCTGAGCTGCAGCTTCTTAATAGCTCGTTCCCTGTTAGCAATTACTGAAAATGAAAAAAAAAAAGCTTTTGCCAAAGTGTTCTGTACTGCCAGTTTGGGACTTTAAAGCATCTTAATCTACCTTAAGGAGATCAGAAGGGGAATGAAGGGATCCCGAAACATTTTCCAGTTTTCCACTCGGGTAACCGGGGGCATCCCGACCGGTACGTGTTTGATAACAGAAATCCATATAGCTTTCACATCAGCTTTGCGCTGCTGCTGATGAAAGGTATAATCTCAGCGGCTGACAAATAGGGACTGCCGGCTGTCTGCTCGAGGAGCGTTTCAGTGTGTCACTGTGTGTGTGTGTGTGTGTGTGCATGTGTGAGCAAGCTGAATGCAGGCAGCAGACAGACAAAGAGCCACTCCCTCCTGGTTGTTCAAGGCTGTTGTGAAGATGCTCTTCATGTGGAAACACCGAGGAAAGGCTGTGTCTACTAAAATGAAGTCATATTCCACAACACAGGGGATGTAGAGTAATATATGACATTTTATTGTTTATCTGCCTCCATGGGACTATTTTTTTAATATCGGGAACTGTGATACACAATTTTCTAGTTTAAATTAACATGGACAGATCTCTCCCGGAACGGCTGATAATGAAGGCTCCAGTTTGACTTCACAGCGCCGTCCAATTGGAACTAAATAGTGTTTTTCATACCTAAACTTATATTGTTACATACATAAATATCCATAGGGCGAACAGTTATTCATTTTTCCATGCCACCCAGTCTGTTTTAATGGTACTTTTGTAAGATAATTGGACCATGTGTTTGTTAAACCACTGATTTAAAGTATTGTGAGCAAGACATCATTTGGAGATGAATATAGGAGCTTGAATATTAATTTGCTTATCAATTACATTTTTAATTAAACATTGTGTAACTTTGTTTCGATGTGAGTACCTTGGCACTGAGAGACGCATCTCAGGAGTTTAATCCACAAATATTGCTGAGGGTTGGATGAACAGATCAAAACCATGCTCAAAGCCGTCCATTCAGTATGAAGCAGTTAGCTTAGTGTAGAAACAACAGCCTGTTGTTTACCGGGGGTTATGTGTTGGACTCTTTCTTGGCCGGGAGCAGCGACTTCCTGCAATCTCCACTGGTTGCCCGGCAACCTCACAGACTCCAGGAGAACATTTTTAGGTGGAAAAGATGATTTATGAATATTACATTGAATGGTAATGGAGGTCAATTTCAATAGTCAAATAAATTAGATTAATTTTGAATTTTATTGATTTATTCAACATTTAATTTAACCTGAATCAACACTTTGTGCAACGCAAACTCAAATACATGAAATGCAAACACAATCTGACATGAAGCGCTTTGCTCCACCCTCGTCTCGGTTTCCTCACTTCCAATAACAAATGAGTGGGAAACACAAGCCATGAGAAGCAAATATGCCGCAGAGGACATTAAATCTGAGATTGGAAGAAATGTTTAGATGAGGAAGGAACAAGCCAAACCTGTAGCCAGGCTGCTTTTACTGTAAAGTATCACCAGACAGGCATCGCCTCCCCATACAGCCCCCATTATCATTATGTCCCTTGGCCTATAGCACCCTGTCCCAAAGGCCAATGGGGTCTCCATTTCACCGCTCTTATGATGGAAAGTGCCTCCGAACCCCGCTAGATCTCCAGGTTTATCCAGCTTAGCGTTGGGCCATTATTGTGAGGAAGTGCGATACGTGTGCACATGTGTCTTTGGTGTGTGTTTTTGTGTGCATAAAAGCTGGGACAGATGTAATATGGGAATTATTCATTGGCCGTTAATGGGATTTCGGTAGGAGCTTGTGTTGTTGACAGTTTACTGTAGCCGCCTACCTCGGTGTGAATTATTAAACGGCTGTGAATTCCTATTAGTGGTTTGTGACAATGGAGCAGGCCAGACAAAGAGCTGGATTCACAGACAGCACCTACACACACAAGACAGAAAACACACACAAATAAAGGTATGTTCCTGGACTCTGTCTCAAAACTGCACAAAACTGGCCACAGAAACACAGAAACAGCAACACACGTGTGGAAATTGTATTTGCTTTGGCCAAATTTGATTATTATTCACACAAGTTTAAAGAATTACAGAAGTGAAATAGGGTTTAACAAGCATCCGCTGGCTACACACACACACACACACACACACACACACACACACACACACACACACACACACACACAGTAAAAACACATACACACCCGTAACCAACAAGACTGAGGGAAAAGCACTTCCCAAGTCGCAGGGAGCCTTAATTTAATTTCCCAGTGTTTGCTTTGAGATGAGACAAGGTCATTTGCATTTCCTCCCCGAGTATTGTTTTAAGCTTGTGACTCAGCCTGCTAGTAGAGCGGGGACACACACAGGACGAGAGAAAAGCACACAAAAAAAAGCTTTGGCTCGAATAGAGAAGCATTGTTTTGGTGTGTTAGCGTGTGTGTTGCTCGAGGTCGTCGGCGTCTATGTCTTTGTCTGTCTCATTATGCAGATGCACAAGGCTACAGTGGCTGCCTGCCGGGTGTCAGTCCGTGTTTGTTGCGGTGTTTTACTATCTGTCCTCAGCTTTCCACATGAACATGGGCAGCGCTATTAAAAGCCAAGGTGCGCTCTCGACCGAGCTGTCTGTCAACGTGATTGGTTGGCTGTTTGCAATCGATGGAGCCTGGCCCACAGGCCAGCCACCTAAATCCATACAGACGGTTGGGAAAGATGAGAAGGCAGCAAAAAAACTGTCACACACACACACACACACACACGCACTCCTTGTTTAAATGGCTCCCCACTGTTTAAGACCCCATCGATCAGTTAGTGAGCGTGTGGCATTTTGACTTAAACCGTGCATGGATAATGGGCTTGGCAGGCACCATACAGATAGTGGGACAGCAGCCCAAGGAACAAGCAGAGGGTGGGGTGCTCATTAATCCAGGGGCATGCCGTGACATTGCCAACAGGCTGCAGCTGGATTGGGGAGCATCTGGAGCACCCCCCCCCATCACCGACCCAGCCCTCTTTTGAGCAGTGGTCTGGCCTGGTCTGGTGCGGGTGACTGCCAAGGCAGATGGTACATTGGGTGGTTTACAGACTGGGCATGAGATGTGCATGGGCAGTGATGTGGGTGATGGAGGCACACAGACATGCTTTGGCTTGCACTGGTCACACTGGTCATATTTACTTAGTGAGGGAAGGTAATGATTCACTAGGATTCATGGTTATGCATTTTGGGTGCGTTTATAGGGCTGGACATGGGAGGCTTTGGGAATTGGTAGCGTGTCGATAGTTTCTGCACAACAGTGAGGTGAGACTGCACAGTATTGACCAGAAACTGGCCTGATCAAACAAATGGAATTTGCATTGGGCACAACAGTTTGCCCTTTAATCCTCTGTAATGTGTCACAGAAGACTGATCCCGCGTGTAGGATCCTCACGGGGCCCATGGACTAGCATGTCTTCTGAATTGTTATGCATGCAAATTAATTGTTTTAGGTGCAGTCTGATGATGTCATAAGATACATGCACTAGTACAGCATTCAAAGATTGGGATAAGAATCTGTTAAAGCGAGGCAACCTCACTTGGTCTGGTATGACCTGCAGATAATGATGGCTAACGCTAGCTAGCTAAAGCTAGTTATTGCTGTGTCACTGCGTTTACTGACTTTATGACTCTTTTCTACTTTGCTATAGTGTCACAGATAGAAACACAGATAAAGTTGACTAATGATGATGTCTTTAAAGCTAGGGACTCAAGAGAATTTTGGGAAATGAGGGTGGAAAATTCAACGTCACCCTTTACTTACCAGTGCGGTAAGTCAGGTATGACTGAGTTCAGTTGTTTGTCTCACACAGAAGAATCCAGCCAGGCAATTATTGGCCGGTCATTCACAGTGACTGGCTTCACAGATGGTTTTTTGGTGATATTTAGTTCACACATTCATCACGCTCTGCTGTCCGGATCTCTGAGCGCAGGTCTGCATATTCAGTTTGTCTCCGCCGTTCAATCCCTGATGCCGCCGACCGGCTCTTTCGGCCTCTGACGCATCGGACCTGAAGCACCTCAGTCTGGTTCTGCCCCTGCGAAATGACACCGTCATTACGACTAAACACACACTCAGTGGTTTCCAAATTCAGACATCAATAAACTAATCACACACAAGCCGAACTCCACGTCAATGCACCACAATCGCAAATGTCAGGGCTAATGAATGTAAATGTATTCAGTGGGAACCTACACACACCAGTTGAGCAGAAAGGTGCAACAGTGAGCAGCAGAGAGATGTACCGTTCCTCAACCACATGGCTCAGATTCACTTTGACAATCACCCTTGCTGCTGACGGGTCCTCGGTGCTCCGTGGTGTTTTGCTGCAGCCCAGCCTGACCTCTGACCTCCCTGTGGATGTGGCAGGAGATCTTCTCTTTTGGGATAACAGTATTATTTTGACTCAAAAGTAGATTTGTGTTGTCTTTTCTAATTACCCAGATTATTTTCTGAACATACAGTCTCAGCACATCACCTCTCATTAGCCGAGAGATGCGCACCAAATTGTTCTGCTTAATTAGCCCAAAACAGAGGGGGAAGAGAATTGCTAATGACAGGGAGTGTTTCTGTGTGATTTTGTGCTCGTATATACATCTGTGTGTTTCGCTAAAGCCCGTTCTTCCGAACACAAAGTGTTGATGAGCATAATCTGGACGACATTTGGCAGCATTCTTGTAAACAGCAGACAGCTTCACTCTAATTAACCCACAAAATGAGGGGTAGCAGGAGGCCCGCAGTTTGTGTGGACTGTGGACGTGCCGGACCAGCGCTACGAGAGAGAAACCTGATCGTGGTCTCGTTGCTGGGACCTGAGCTGTGGAGGGAGACATCTGATAGGCTGACTGTTCTCCCCACAGCGAGGATCCTCCGATCCTCTGCGCTGCATTGTCTCATCTCAGCGGGGGATTGTGGAGGAGAGACAGTGATGGTCTCATAGCTGCTTTTTAGTGCATGCTAATGGATAATTAGGCATTTCATGACTAAAGCTGCATGGTTATTCTCATTACATGCTACTCAGTACTCCCAGTGTGCCATAGCATTATGCTGGGGACGGGGAGAAGGCCTGACTTGGTTTTCAGTGTCTCACTGTAGGTTCTTTTCATTTCGTTCTTGTTTTGTGTTCATAGCTGTTGGATTTAACACTATGATAATAGCAACACCCCCTTCTCACTCACCATAGATGCTTATTTGACGGTTCAAAGTCAGTCTCTATGACATGATAGAGGCCCTATAGATGCTTCTGTCAGCTTAAGTCCTCAACCAGACTCTGGGTCATTAAAATGCTGTCTGTCAAACACCCTCCAAATTAGACACAGCACCATTACATTTAAAAGGATAGTGTGTGTATGTGTGTGTTTGTGTGTGAGAGAGAAATTGAGGTGGGGGTTGGGGTTTTTCGTCTGTTGCTTGGTGATAAAGCTGTTAATAGAGTAACCACTGACGATGTTAACCAGTCTTTGTGCTGCGTGATGAACTCCCCAGTTATCATGATAATTTGACACAAGGGAGCCCAGCACAGGGGGGGTGGGGGGGTAGAGGGTCACAGGGGCCTGTAATAATACAAATCCTGCATCTTTCTTGGTTTGCAGTGTCAACATCCTTTAACTGAGGGGTTTTCCACTCATGCATGGGATGCTTTTGGGATGAGGGAATGTTTGTACACAGAGAAGAGATAAGTGCTGATTTCATGCCTTAATAACAAGGACTACGCCGTGTCATTAAAGCATGACCAGTCAGTTTTGCACCTGGCTTTTGTCTTCCGCCCATTCATCCTCCCACAGACAGCGGGACGGCCAAGTGGCTTTGCTCCTTTGAGCATAGCTGCAACATAAAGTAGAATTCTTTCACCTATTGTGCTACAAGTGTCAAGAAGCTCAGGAGACAGTTTGAGTGGCGATGAGGCTGTGTTTGCTTGAGTTTTTAAAAATCCTAGATGCACGCATTCAAAAGATAATTTATATCTCAACTTCAACATATCACTTAAAGGTGCTTCATTTTAAATTCAGAGCATATCTGTTGCCAGCAACTAACTAGTGGACATCTCAACCACCAAAATACAAACCCAGACTTGAAAGTAGGATTTCTGACATGGTGAGTGTTGGAGGTGGAGGCCTAAACCAGGCTGCGATTGATCCCAGTGCTACGCACGGCGACCTCTGCCTTAACACAGACCCATCTAGTGGTAGGATAAACTGAGCCTTTGCATAAAATCACACTGGATTCAACAGATCTGGAACTCCTAGTATCCCTAAAAAAAACCATCCCCTTTTATCATTGCACTCTGAAAACGTTTCCTGCCTTATACCTTGTTACTGTCACGACTACACAGCCATGACAGTGAGTCCACCCCACCTGTTAGCGTGTTGTTGTTGTTGGCTGTGTAAGGGAGGTGGCGTCGAAATTGAGCTTTGAAACCATGCGGGGGGCAAACCAGAGGGGTGCAACCCATCAAAAAAACTGTGGTGTTTGCAATTACACGTAAGCCCGCTTGTGTGTGTGTGTGTGTGTGTGTGTGTTGACATACAATTCAATAAATCATTCATGATGCCATTATTTTCTGCGAAACACTTGAGAAGAATAAGCAAGCCGTCAGCAAAATTGCAGATCAGGATACTGAATCTGTAAAAGGTGTTTCAATTTTCGTAATAATGCAGCATCAAACTTTAACTACGCGGACCATTAATAATAATACAAAAGCTCTTATTCTCGCCTTTACTTCCGAGTGAACATATCCTAAGTTGCCACCCTTGACCATTTTCCCTCATGTCTGTCAGTGTTTGCCTTGATAGATGCTCAGAGGGCGAAACAATAAAGAATGTGTGATTAAGCTCGGGAGTAACGCCTGAATGAACAGGGGGTCACCCTTTGACCCTGACCGCTGACACCCTGCATGTGTGAGTGGCAGAGAGGGGACCAAGCTTTAAATAATGGAGAGTGAGGCACATTGTTTTCACGGAGACTCTGTTCCCAAGGAGGGCCAAATGTCGCCCAGCCACACACAAGCCGATGTGTGTGTGTGTGTGTGTGTGTGTGAGAGAGGAGTCTTACCACCACTGCTCTGCCCGCTTTCATGAAGGGCTGCTGTAACCAAGGAAATGCTCTCACCACATTAGCGCTCCCCTCCCTTGTGTCTCGGTGGTCTTCTTGATTACCTCTCCTGCCGTTCTTGTTACCTAAGCCTTCATTTACAGAACTGAAAGCATGTGATCGATTGAAGGAGAGATGGAAGCCATTTGTCGGCCTGGAGAGGCCGAAGGTAGATTTCTAAAGGAAAGGACGTCGATGATTAAAGAGCAGGATGAGCTAGAGACTTTAGACGTCCAATGAGATGACATAGGGTGATGTTGACGGGAGGTGCTGATGTCCCTTATTACCCCATTAGCATGGGTGGTGCTTCAAGAGATGCCATTAAGATGTGTGTGTGTGTGTTTGTGCACCTGTGTGTCGCGCTCATGGAAGATGCTCATTAAAGATGTAAGAGATGCAAGAGCAAAGAGTTTTAAAAGAACACACTGAGTCTAAAGAGACCATCACATGATGACAACAGAAACCAAAATCATCTACATCAGTATTTCCTAAATCTTTTTTAAAAAATGACGAACCATGGCGACCCAATTAACAACGGGCCTCATCTGTAAGAATAGCACATTTGTGCGTAAATGAACGTTCCTGACCATCTCGACTGCCATTTCCTGCTTCACCTTTTAATATCTTGGATAGATAGAGCAGCCGATTCTAAGACACATACATTTGATAAATCACAACTTTGTTTTATAAAAAAGATATACACATCTTAAATATTTACAATATAAATGAGACCAAAGAAATGCATTTTGGTAGAGTTAGATTAAATGTTATAATTAGGCTCACGGTGTACTGCAGGTATACATCTTAAATAAAAGACTATAGAAGAAATTCTGATCATTTATTTGGCGACCCTCATAAAATCTCCTGCGACCCACATAGGTCCCGACCCAGTCTTTGGGAATGACTGATCTACATGATCCCCATGAATCATTGTGTGTATATATATATATATATATCCTATTTATGTATTTGGAAGGTAACATTGTCTCAAAGTGAACAAAAATTAGGTCTTGAAGTAGTATTATTAAATATTATATTAGTAACGTTAGAAGAAGAAGAATTTCTTTATTTGAAAATGTTCACTCCTTTCCTATTTTTTACACACACACATACCCAGACATATGCAGTGTGATGGGGCTGCCACGTATCAGGAGCCCTGAGCGGTTAGGGGTTCAGTGCCTCGATCAAGGGCACCTCAGCAGAGCCCAGGAGGTGAACTGGCACCTCTCCAGCTACCGGTCCACACTGCGTACTGACTGAAAATCCTTCAGTTTACCTTTTCAAACATAGCAGGCACTCGATATATGCCAGATGAATTACTTGCATGTATTCAGGCAGAACTTCACTCAGACATAAGGGTTATTTAACAGCCACAGTTTATCATGAGAAGAGATTCTGCACACCTTTTTTTGTGACAGTGTTTCAGTCTTCACCTCCGTCAGCTGTCATCCACTCCCACACTTTATGTCAAACTGGGATCAGGTTGACATAAAGCCTGGCAAACTTCTGCACGATTCATTAAACAGCCATAAAACACACAGTGGCAGAGAGAGCTGCGTTAACTTAAAAACAGTGTTTCATCCTCGCTAGTTTCTGTGCAAAAAACACCCATCGTCTTATTAAAATCCAGGACTCTCACCAGATCGCTAGATGCTAATAGCTGTAGGGAAGATTCAAACAAAATGTATTCCATGTTTCTACTTTAAAACAATAACAGAAAGAGGGGAGGAGGAAAGAGGGGGGAAAGGGAAGACCAATAAAGAGATAAAGGAAAAGCAGTCGCAGGCGGAGAGAAACCCATCTTATCCAAAGGGTTCATCTGTGGCAGGCTGCCGAGGGGCTTCATCTCTTGTAATGAACTTGATCCCAGTGATCTGCTGATCAAATGATCTCCAGCCGGTGGCACTCCAATCTGAGAGACCCAGCAGAGGAGGACGCAGCCGCTGCAACCGACACCAGGCAGCCCGCGGAATATCATTTGTGGAGAATTAAGACAAAAGCCTCCCTTTTGTTCTCGTTCCCTCGGGGTGTCGTGGACCTCTAGATGCACACGCACACATATCTGAAAGGCATGGTCTGTTTACTCTGTTGGAAATCCATAAGAAACAAAGACACTTTAGTCCTATTAAGATGCATTCAACAGAGGATGAGATTAGATGGGGAGCAAACACACGCACACACACACACACACACACACACACACACACACACACACACAAAGCTGTTAAGAGCACTTCTTAGAGACTTCTGCTGGAATGTGACTTAGAGGGAGCATCCAATCTTCTTTAAAACCCTGTCTTCTAACTGTGCTGTGTGTCTGAAATAAGTTCTGGTTAAAGTTGTTTAGAGGATTGTAAGACCTTCTCTTGGGCATATATGGCTTTATTTTACATGACACACACACACACACACACACACACACCTGCTCGAAACTACAGCCTGCCAATGTTGCGGCAGACACATTCCTCATTTCCTCATATACCGTAGGTGTCCTATCTGGTCTGCATCCCCTGCTGTGACCCGTCTCAACCTCATTCCTGTTTCCATTCCTAGCACGCACATACACACACAGACCTACACACACATGCACACACACACACCTATATCTGCTCCAGGTCCCCCACTTGGTAGGCGGAGGTGAAGGCTGAAGGTAATGGTTTCCATTTTTCCTTAATGCCAGTGGGTCAGGGAGCGATGGCAGGGTAGAGCTTCATTACAGCAGCCCAGCAGGGCCCCATGTCTCCTGTAGGGATTCATTACGTAGCTGCTGCTCTACCCCCCTCCTCCGCCACACACACACACACACACACACACACACACACACACACACACACACACACACACACGCACGCACGCACACACACACACAGACTGTGCTCTTCATAAAGAATTCAATATATTGTCAGACAACGATCCTCTAGGTTTGTACTATAGCAGGACTTTTTTTCCCCATGAGGATAAAATTGTATTTGCCAAATCTAACTTTTCCTCAAGTAAACACGACTAAGTATACGGTATATTTCAGAGCAATAACAAATTGTGCTCATTCACTGTAGAAACAGCCACGGTTCTTTTCCACTGCAGGTAGACCACCTGCACCCTCACAGAAAGGTTTCCTCCATCACTGTTCTTAGATGATTCCAGGTACAAAGAGCCTTTTTCAGCGCTGTACAAAATAACACAATCTTAGGGCAGTAATTGGCTGGGCTTTAAGGGGACACCTGTGCGGACTGAGACCGACAAAGGGGTGTATTTTATTACGGCCCTTTGTCTTGGAATGATCTTCAGACTGGACTCAATCTAGAGTCCCTCATGTCTGGTGCCAGTTGCAAACAAAGGTTAACAGAAGTTTAAACTACAAACTGTTCTTGAAACAATGCGTAACAGTGTTTGTCTGTAGTTCTCTGTGTCTGTTTGACCTCTGCTGTTGACGCAGGGACTTTAGTTTTTACTCCGTTATGTGTTGTTGTTGTTGTTTTTTTAAATTGTGTGTATGAAATCGATGTGCACTCGACGTTTACATTTTTTTAGAGATTTGATCTCAACTGGTAAAAATAAAGTAAAAAAATAAATAAAAGGCCCTTAATATTATAAACATATTTTCCAAAGATATCTGTTCCCTTTTTCAGGTTTATTTTTTTAACAAATCAAATGATTTTTTGGGGGCTAAATGCAGTATATCAATAGCTATAGAACAGACAATGGAACATCCTTGTTTTTTTGCCTGTGTGTACCGTTAACCCTCTCTTCCCCAACAATACCAGCTGAGAAATACCCCCCCCCCCCACACACGCACACACACACACACACACACACAGTAACACACATACACACAGATAGAGATTCATACACAGGGACATTCATTTATTATTTTCAGATGTTCTAAGTGCACACGACACAAGCAACACAAAGAGGCACATTTGCAACACACACACACACACACACACACACACACACACACACACACACACACACACACACACACACAGGCTGATTAATGGGAGCTCATATATAGTTACTGCGCCCAGGTGCAGGGCTCCTGGTCTTCTTTTGTCTACAGCAGCGTTGCACACAGCACATTCGTACTGGTCCACTTTCTCACTTCCTTCGCTTCATAAACAACACTCTGCCAGGGCGTCACTTTTTAAAACTGTCTATGGATGCAAAATGAATTCCTACAAAGCAAAGGTGAATTCCTGTAGCAGGCCTTGTCACATTTTGTCACTTGAGTTACGGGGTCATCTATGCGCCGAGTGAGCTCTGTAACCTCAGGACGCAGGAAACACATTCAGAATACATTCTGCCATTTGAAAAATGTGCAGCAGTCAATGTGGAAAATAAGTACCCTGTCCAGAGCCCGCCTCATGAATTCATGCATTTTGCACTTTTCATTATCCACGTGGTGTTCTGCTAGAGTTTATGAGTACTACAGTGCATTCTATCAAACGCGGTTACTGTGTTTATGTATAAATGTATATTTATTCAGCGAGAGCTCCTACATCTTCTGTGCTGTTTTCATGCATGTGTTTATCAGGTGGCGGGTTTAGAGAACTTCTAATGGTAAATGTAAAAGGAGAAAAGACTGTGTTAAGACTCAAATTTAAAGCCTGGATTCTTGGCAAGAATAAATTGTACGTTATTGATGGCTTCATTGTTTATTCAGTGCCAAATAAACAGCTTTAAATATTCCAATATGAATTTATATTAACAAATTGCTGCTATTTTTAACGCCAACGACTACAAACGGTGCAGCTACTTTTTGCGTCTCAAGTTTTTTTACAAATCTTCTTTAGTCACTTTATGTCTCTTTGTGGTCGATTCACATCTCTTTGTTGTTGGTTTGCGTCTCCTTATAATTACTTTGCGTTTCTTTGTTGTTGTTTGGTGTCTCTTTGTGGTTGTTTTGTGTTTCTTTTTGCTTGTTTTCCTTCTCTTTGTTGTTGTTTTGCATCTATTTGTTGTCTTTGTGTCTCTTTATAGTCATTTTGCGTTTCTTCCTGGTTGTTATGTGTCTGTCTTTGTAGTTGTTTTGCCTCTCCTTGTTGTTGTTTTGTGTCTCTTTGTTTCTGCTTTGTGTTTGTTCTTGGTTGTTTTGTGTCTCTTTGTAGTTGTTTTGCCTCTCCTTGTTGTTGTTTTGTGTCTCTTTGTTTCTGCTTTGTGTTTGTTCTTGGTTGTTTTGTGTCTCTTCGTAGTTGTTTTGCATCTCCGTTGTTGTTTTGTGTCTCTTTGTAGTTGTTTTGCCTCTCCTTGTTGTTGTTTTGTGTCTCTTTGTTTCTGCTTTGTGTTTGTTCTTGGTTGTTTTGTGTCTCTTTGTAGTTGTTTTGCCTCTCCTTGTTGTTGTTTTGTGTCTCTTTGTAGTTGTTTTGCCTCTCCTTGTTGTTGTTTTGTGTCTCTTTGTAGTTGTTTTGCATCTCCGTTGTTGTTTTGTGTCTCTTTGAATTTATTTTGCATCACCTTTTCACTCATGTGGGGGAGGGCGCACTGATTTAGAAACATGTGTCTTTTCATTAAAATAACCGTGTGGGGGGGGCAAATAGAGTTGAACCAGTTCCTCATTTGGTAGCTTTCATCTGCTTTGCATAATACATACAAGACCATGAAATCAATGTTTGTATCATATTCATTGTGGCATGTTTTCCCGACTGACTCACACAGATGTGAACTGTGATGCCACAGCACAGCTGGATGCACCGGTGTCGCTGGCTTGTTCTGACTTTCACAGCTGACATTCCCCCGTTGGACCTGAGGCAGCTACTGAACCTAGGAGACGTCTAGCTTAAGGGCTTAGCCTCAGGGCCGTAGGCTGTCAACACAATCAGGGTGTTAATGTCAGACACGCGGCTGTATACACGCACACAGACACACACACAGACACACAGCACAGGAGCAGACCTTCAGGTTTCACCAGACAAACCGTTGTTTCCTCACACAACACCACATCGTCACGGTGAGCGCAACTTTTCACAGTTGATTGATGTTTTCAATCTATTCGCCACTTTCTCTCTTGTGTTATTATTGTTATTTATTTTTCCCATCCATGCATGTGAGGTACTTTGTCTCCCGTGCTAATTCAATCTGCGAGGTGGGACGGATGGATTGAGGGAGAGATTAGGTTTTGGTTCGGCTGTGCACAGACACAGCCCCCACGTGCGCTGTGGGTCGCCTCACAAGGGATAAGGAAGTCAAGGACAAGCAATTTGTCTGAGGTGTAAATTCATTTGCAACGTCGGATACAAAAAAAATAAAATAGATGGTGATATGGAAATGAAAGTAATTAAGATGACAGATTGGATGCAGCGTGTGAGTTTCATGTGTCATCGCTGCAGTGCTCCCAGGATGGAGATTCACAGTCATAAGCACGAGTTCAGATGGCTCAGCATGCGCTGGGAGCCGAGACACACTGAAGTGCTCCGTGTTGGGAGGCTGGGAAAATGGTGTCCAACTGACTAACTGCATGCAATGATGGGCATCTTGTGTTTCTTTCCTTCTCTTATTGTTTCTTTAATTTGCTTTGCTTTCTTTCTCTTATCCTCGATTTGACAATTTGCATTTACGTGATCCTCTTGTTGAACATTTTCAGCAGCAATATTTTCCCTTTCAAATTAGTAGAATTTTGGAAAAAAACACTTATTTGCTTTCTGGAGAGTTGGATGAGAAGGTCGATACCACTCACTCCTGTGCGATAAATATTAAACTAGAGCCAGCAGTTGTTTAGCGTAGCTTAGTATAAAGCAAATGGGAACGGGCTAACAGTTATCCCGTCCAAAGGTTAAAAACATTCTGCCTGCCGGCCCCTCTAAAGATCTCTGATTATTTGATTTTTAATCTTTTCAAAAAACAAAGGACGCCACAACTAGCCTATAACCCCTCATAAAACATTTCAGTTTTTGTGTTATTTAGTGAGCTTTAGAGGTGTTGGTAGGTGCATTTTCTTACCTCTGAACTGACAGACATGACTTGTGGTATAAAGTTTCTCATCAAACTCTCCGTGAGAAAGTGAATACGTGTATTTTCAAAAAATGCTGAACTAGTCCTTTATATTATTCACCTGTAATCCCTATAGTACAACGGTGATCTTTATTTCTTTTTCTGTTAAGAGTGTTGACAATATGTTCTCATGCTGTAGATTGTCATATCTTCAGTACTGTGCGTCTGTATCGTTGTCTCTGTCGCCGCACAGGGAATCATTAAAGCCGTGTTCGGTCCTCTGATATGATCTCCAAGATGCAAACAGCGTCCGTGAGACGAGACAGAACAAAACATTTACATGCAACGCATTCCGGACCGGAGGCTTTAACCACCTCTGCAGTCCTCTGTGTGAGCTTAGAGCAGTCTGAATGAGTCAGTGATAAACAGACCTATTACTGAGTTGATTGACCAGTCCACAGGCAGGCCGGCTCACTCTGAAGATAACAGAAGCTATTTTATTGCCCCCCGCTAATCTCTCCCAACTCCCTGTATTTTATGTCCTCATCGGCTTTCTCTTTCTCCGCTCTCTCCCTCTTTTATCTCTTTTCGTAGGTCAAGGTCAACAGCTTTTTTTTTTGATTTCCCTCCGTTTGACAGCAGCGAGACTATTTCCACAGAAAAATGGTTTGATCCTCTTTAAAAGAAGTGTCTCCCCTGTGGGTTCAAACAAGGTGGACATTCTGAGCTGAAAAGCCAAGCTGGACCTCACAAATTGATTACCCCCCCCCAGCTATTGTTCATCAAGGCCACCGACCGTCAAATCTACTCATTTACGCACCCGCTGAAACTGTTACTTTTGACTGCTTAAGTGTTTTCTTGACACTTTTCTTTTCATTTGCTGTCCAGTTTCCAAATCACTTCATTGAATCCTTGAATCCTTACCTCTTCCTCTCTCCACACTCTCTCTCACTCCCCATTGTCCCTTTTCCCTCTCCTCCTTAATCGCCTCCAGAAACATTTATTCGGGAAGCTGTGTTGTAGTCGCCGCCGTGTACGCGATCACCTGAAGCCGAATGTTTCGAGAAACGTACGTAGTCGCCATTAGTATAATTTCCCAGAGGCGCACTGAGCTTAATTATCAACATGGCTGTGTGCAGACTAGAGCACAGCTCATCACATTGGAATGGAGGCCCTGCTGTTTGTGCCCACGCTTCGCCAGGTCCCAGCTGACTACCTTGAGATTCATTGCTGGCACAGTTCAACTCCCAACAAGTCCCAAAAAACTTTCCTCGCATGCGATTCCTCTCCTTGAGCACGCAGAGGGGTCAGAGTAATGGAGCAAACTCAATGCACATTTAGATACGTTGGAGCAGGAGACCCATGGGGGGGGGGGGGGCAGTCTGAATGCAGAGCTGAGTTTTTATTTCAACTAATTTTCTTTTAAAGATGGTTGGTTCGCTCCGTCCTGTGTGGCCTTCTCACGCGTTCCTCTGCTCTTCCTTTCATCCTTATCGGCGGTGTCTCCTTAATGCGCTGTCACATCCGTGTTTTGGACGTCCGTCCGCCTCCTCGTCCCTGCTGGCCGAGGTCGAGGGGAGGGAAGAAGAAGAAAAAGTGTGCGCTCGTTTGCTGTGTGAGAGAGAAACAGAAATGATCCATGCCCATCTTCTATCCGCCTGGAGATAGGGGGGAGGGGGGGGGGGGGGATGGAAATACTCCTCGTGTGCGGCCGGTGAGAAGGCAATTTCCGAGAGACACACCGCTGTTATCCACTGCCCTTTTTGTTATGCTTTCATTACTGGACACACACACACACGCGTGCTGTGTGTACTTCCACCTTTGTACACACAGTGATTAAATGTTGCAGTTTAGACCTTAATCGTTTTGATTTATTTGTGAAACCGCTGTTGACCCCCCCTAAGTGTTTTTTCTGCCACTCTTTTCCTGCACCGTTGACTGTGTGCACACACACGTATGTGCCTACTATGTATATACAATATAACAGTAACACTCTGTGTCTAGTGCCCAAGGCTGTTGCTATAAATCAGCCCCTCATTTACACCAGCTTATCCTGATCACAACTGGGTTATTAGTATCTACACAGGGACTACCCCGGCTCACCTGGCTCACGGCAGAATGCTCCCTAATGGAACGGGGGACGAGATGATGAAGAACGTGGCGGAGGAAGACGACCGTAGAAGAACAGCAGCTGCTGATGTATAGCTTTGGGCCTGCTTCCGTAATTAACCTTTCTAAACTGAGAGCCCCCCGACGGGGGGGATACTGGTACCGACTGGTGCCGACTGGTACCGAAGAAAGCCAAATCATAAAACGATGTCCTCAAACTCCTTTTAGACTCCTGTTTCGCCTTTTGTCATCCGTTAACAGTCTAATAAAGTTGTGAAAAAAGGAAGGGGGGGGTCAAATGAGCTCGGGGGACCACATTCCAGCGAGGCAGCTTCGGGCGTTTACGCACGGGTCCGCCGGCTTAGATCGGCATTTTTCGGAAAACTAAAGACTTCCTGAAAATTCCGTTGACGCCAGTCAATTGGCCACATCCAGACACGTGCATAGACGTTTCATATGAAGAAATCGACCAATCAGGGGCTCTACACTGGCCCAATACACAACCACTATGGCGCAATTCTCCCGTAGGTCGGCGGTCCCGAGACGCTTTGGAGACGGTTCTAGCTCTCCAAAATGATTTCTAACTGCTGTATGTGATAGATTGTGCATGTACAAGGATAAAGGAAGTTAAATATATAGTTATTTAGCTTATAAAAGTACAATGGAACAGCTGGAGAGGCTGTTTCTCACATGGCGACCTCTCGTGACCTCTCGTGACCTCTCATAACGTTTATGTCTCTAACTCTGGCCTACTTCACTCTATTCACTCCAATTATTTTATGGGTGACTACTGCTGTCGTTTTCTATGATTGTGTGTGGTTTATAGGCTTCACTGAGCCTCATTTAATATTTAGCTTATGCTTTTTCACCATACGAATTTGACATTTTTCAAAGTGGAGCTGTGTTCCATCTTCATTAGCTATTAACCAGTAACATATACACAATATGTACACAATTCATATGAGCAAACCCTCCTCAGTGTTATAAATCCATTGAACATTTTCAAATAGACCTTGTAGTTAGAGAGTAAGGCCCCTTTGAGTATGGGTATAGTATTTTCGAGAATAAGCCAAAAAAACGTCTAGGGCTCAAAAGGCAACATCTCTCAGCCCTTTTTCCGGGCATCTGTTTTTCCTGTCGCCGTGTTTCATCGGGGACAAACACGGCCGGCAACACAAACAAACAAGGTTTATTAGACGCGCTTTGTTGTTGTTTCGCATTTGCCTACACCTCCACCTGGAAGAAGGCAGGCGACACCCTTGGCAGGCAGAGAAGAAAAATGTTGTTTTCTTCCCTCCCACTGGCTTGTGTGCTGATGTCTTTGCCATAGAAAGCTAATGTGACTTCAAACAAGTGTGTGGTAGTGTCGGGCCACAGTCATTCACGTGTCTTTGAAGTGGATGTAGCAGATAATGTCCCGGAGTTCAGGAGTGAGAGTAGGCAGTAGGTGCTGGTGACACCCAAAGGTCCACTGTAGTTCTTCTTTTCATGTTTTTTTTGTATTCTCACGTCTGATTGCCCTCGTCCCGGTGGAGCTGTCTGTCTGCCTGTCTGTCTGCCTGTCTGTCTGCCTTGTAGGTCGGAGAAGATTAGCAGCGCATTAGTCTCTTCTAATATATTCTACTTCTCGTACGTACATTGTATAACCTGTCCTGTCTTATTTTTCAATGTAAGTGTCTTCCTCTTGCTGACTTCTCATTATAAAACACTTTAAAGGGTCCGTCCTCTACAGAGGAGCACACAAAGACAGTTAGTTAGTCGACTGTTAGTGAACTAAGCCACGGCTCAGCTGTAGATCTCGTTTAGACAGTGAGTCCCTCCTGCTTCGGTGCAAGGCCACTGTAAACCAGCTTTTACTGCGTGGCAGTCTGGCCGGGGGCGGCAATAAACAGTGCACTTAGGATATTTTATGTAAGTTTGTTTGTTTGTTTATTAAAATCCCCATTAGCTTTTGCATTGCAGCAGCTAATTTTCCTGCGGTCCACGCAGTTTGCACGGTGACAATACGTAAATACACATCCACACTCCTCATCACAATGTGCTCGCGTAACGAGCAGCAGTGTTTCCTCTCTGTACCTAACAAACACCTGAACATGAATAACTATCTGCATTCTGTATTTACAAGGTGTACTGTGTCCTTTTCTACTGGAATAATACGTTTATATTATTTATTCATTATTTGCATCTGTATTTATTGACATTCAGATCGTGAATTCATTATTTAATAACCCAGAATATGGTTTCTTTTGAACACTGACAATTATTTATTCGGTTAACATTTTTGGGGGAAAAGCTCATATGAAACACGACGCTCAGGAATTATCAGGCCGAAAATGACTGAATGGAAACGATGATAAATGATGGAAAAAGTGTTTCTTGTTGACGGACAAACTCTCCTGCTCTCTCCAACTTTAATCATATTAATAATACAATTTAAGATTGATTGTTCAGTGTACGAAATATCAGAAAATAGTAAAAAAACGCCCGTCCCTGATTATTCCTTGAAGCCCAAGATCATATTTTCCAAATTATTAAACTTTTTTTTTATCAGAACAACAGTCAGATATTGAGTTCACTATCACAGAAAAAACTGGGAGAACTAGACAATTTTTTGAAGTTTTTGCTTAAAAAACGATAATCACAGTTCTTGCTGATTAATCTTCTGTCAATCAACTAATACATTTTTCATTTCAGCACTATGGTTGGTTTGTGGGTGCCTGGAGAAATAATGAAACAGTCATGTAAGAATAATAAGAAAAATAAAGATTAACACCAGACTGATCCTTTAAACGTGCACATGTTGACTTTTCTTCAGTGGCGTAGAAACTATGAAACAGATGATCGATCAGTAACATTCTGCACTCGGTTGAAGCTGCAGCAGCATCCCATCACGGCAAAAAGTGAGGTTTATTCTCAGATTCCTCCGTCTGCTGTTAAAACACTGAAATCTGCTGTTTTCGGTTTTTAGTGAAACCTCTCCAGCTGACAGGTGAACACATCTGAGGGCATTCAGGTGGAAACTACATTTATTGTTGTGAGAAGTGAACATCTGTGTCCTTAAAGTGATAATCTGTAAGCTTTTCATTTAAATAAAAGTCTGTTGAGTCACTATCTATTGCTGAAGGAGGTACCAGTGGTGACTGAGCCTGTGGCCCATGAAAGTACTGCAATATTTATATATTTGCAGTATTAATAACTGGGTGTCTGTGGCAACATTTCCAGAAAAAGTGCTGTTTTTCTACTTTGTATACACACAGAAAATAGAACGATGCACACAGTTCTGAATAATAATAATAATAATAATGAATTTTAAATGCAGCCTCCAGACTGATAAACTCTGAGCACAATTCATTTGTTTTCACTAAAACAGAAATCCCGAATCAACCAGGACTTAAATCTTAAAGATTGCCAGGTTTAAGACTCGGTTGCACCAACAAGGATTAACTTTTAAACCCGTTTAAATCAAGTTCCCAAACAAAACGGAGAAATTTGAGGTTTATTAATTGTTTTACTTTGGGTCAGCAGGCATCTCCATATTAATAAAACTCTATTTCAATTTGGTTTAAACTTGGATTTACTGAACAGAGGTTAGTCTGTATTTGTGCGACCGAGCTCTGCTAAATTCTAAATCTGGATTTACTCATTTTAAACTCTGATTAAAACTAATCCCAGATTAAATGAATCCTTGCTGGTGCAACGCGGCCTAAGAGGAGTGAGGAGTCAGCAGTGAATCCCCATAACCACGAGAGGTCCATGAATGAGCACACGTAATATTCGGCTGGTGGGTCCAGCAGAAGTATTGATTAGCTGTGGAGAGACAGATCTAATGAACTGAGGAAGCTTTGTTTATAAAAACAAATATGATTAATTACAGGACCTGAATTAAGAGAATGATTCACTGCAGCAGGTGCCAACAAAAAAGCTATTTCTATGAATTGTCCTCTGGCTCTGGTTCAGGTCAGTAAAGAGCACACAGGAAACACAACAGACGTATTGAATGAACAACCAAAGTGACAGAAGTCTGGTGACTAAATGTCTCAAAGCCTGCAGGAAATAAACAGCGTTCACTTACATTTACAGCCAGCACCCTCGTCATGCGCAAGGGTGCGAGGGCCCGATCTATGCCGCGTGCAGCTTTAATTTGATTTATTACCGCGATAAACATTAATTCATGGTCTCAATAATTAGTCTCAAGTCTTTAAGCAGCATGATGTTCATTTATATATTCATGGTCTCGTTTAGAGTACAATAGACGATAAAGCAGGTTATGCTTTAGGGCGTGGATAAAATGGCAAACTGGAGGCGTAAAAACAGCAGTCCACAAACCAATGACGTCTATCTTAAGGATATTTGTTAAAGAATAAATGGAGCAGTTGTTCTGACACTGCTAATAAAAACCACCAACAAATACAGTGATCGACTTTTCACTTCAATGAAAAAGACCTTCGAGGCCATCGCGCATTTTAGTAACATTTGTTCTCATCCCATAAGAAAGACCTACACATGCTGCTTTATTCTGGACCAGTTGCAAATGTACTTGTTTGATTGTTCTGTCAGATATTTTGCACATCTCTTAATTACTGACAAAACGTTTCCCATTTTAGTTCCCATCTTCTTTGTGTGTGTTTATCTCGTGATCATCTATGACAACACAAAGAATAGTTGGTTGAGTGTTTGCCAGAGGGAGCAAACAGAAAGAGGACTTAATATAATAGGAATTAAAGAGCGCTGCATCCAGAGAAGACATTTCCTCTTGAGATGAACTCAACCCTTCTTCCCGTCGAGTGATGACACTCAGCACACGGCGGCAATAGAGTTTGATCCAAAGCAGAGGTCTTGAAATTGTAATGAAAGGGACCTTGAAGCTCACAGGATTGAACCAGTAATATCTTGGGAAGAATGAAATTCAATATTAGATACAAGGTGTATGAATACCTGGGACTACAGCATATTGGATTCCTGCCATTTTCTGACTGGAGAGTATGGATTCCAGACGACTGTACAACCGAACACGTTGCGATGCGACACATGAGCGATCCTATGATTGGTGTGTCTCTAGGTGTGTGTAATAATCTAATCCAGCGAGTTGTGTGCAAAGGCGTTCCGTGATGAAAGTGATTCGTTGTCACACTTGGACGCCAGGTTATCGCACACCTTCCCCCCGCAGACCCATTCAATCTCTTTCTCTCATTGAACCCGTCTCGCCGTCTCTGGGAGCAGCTTTCCTGTTTCTCGCTCCACCGCTGAGAAAGAGATTCAAGGCAAATTTAGCTCATCTTTGTACGCCGGTACAATGTTTTGATTTCGTTTTGCGACTCTCCTCTTCCGAACCTCGCCGCGCACGCACACAAAAAAAAACCTTGACACAAAAAACCGAGAAGCGAGCGCATGAAGGTATTTTCCATACAAAGGCCTCAACAGCCTTGCAGCCGACGACGAGCAATGAAATCTTGTGCCCCTTTGGTTGCTTCTGGCTGTTTTTGCCGTCCCAGATCGATGTGTTGCTCCCTCAGTCTGAGGCCTGTGTGCGCTTCAAAGCAGCCGAAGTGTGCACTCAAACAAGTTGTCAGTATTGAGAAAACACAGCAAGTCATCAAGATTAACAGAGTGCGAGTTTGTCGAATAGCAACACTGTGAAGGGAAAAAGTAATTCAAGAAACTTTAATTACGCTATCAGTCACGAGCTCAGATTCCTTTTTAGGTTGAAACAAGACAAATTAAAAGCAAATTGAATTTCTACTCGTACTTTGCACTGTGCGTCAAGTTTGCAGTGAAACTGGGACACATTAGTGCCATGCAGCTAACTGGATGCTCTTCCATTATTCACTGTCTCATCATCTCTGGGACATTACGATAGCCTGGTGTACTCAGCGGCGCTCCTCTGATCGGGGCTGACACTTTATTCCTCTCTGTGGAGAGAGGTCCGGACGTTCCTCCCCGTCTTGAGCTCTTACAAACGCAGAGCGTTAATTGGGGGTTGGGAGGTTAGTAAACTGTCCGCTGCTTGGCTCTATTAGGGGGTAATTGATGGGAGCACTTGTAGCTTTTTACTGCCTGGTGGCCAGTGTGGCCGGCTCTTTAAAACCTGTGTAGGGGACTGTACTTTATTTCATTCTTTTAAATATCAAAACAAAAGCCATCTTTGCAGTAGACCTCATTGTTCTGCATCCTCTCCAGTAGTGCAGTACATACATTCAAAGTACTTTGGCATTGAGCCACAAAAAGGACAGTAAAAGAAAAGAAACAGTATCTTTTTTTAAATTCTGGTTCCTTGTCAAAACGTCGACTGCCAACAGTTGGGGCGTAGATTCGGGTGTGTTATAATAGTAGCATGCAGCTAATGCAGCCTTGAGCCACAAATGTCTGGTAAACTCACTTTCTTTCTAGCTTCACATCCCGTGATTTTTTTTCCATTTTCAAGCCTGTAGTCTTTAGCCCCATGCGGTTCTGACTCAAGTGACATCACGTAAGGCACTTTATCAGACTTCACGCGGCTCCCTCTGGAGCCACAAAAGGCTTTACGCGACAGCAGCACACCCCGAGACCTGCAAACAGACTTTGATGTACACGTGTTATCGCTGGAGTTCCCTTTTAAGACGTGTAAATGCACTTTGGTTCGCTTTCATCCCTCTCAGATCTGAAGGATGAAATTGATCCATTTTGTGTCCGTCTCTCATATGAGTTTGATTTGACGGCGTTTCGTCAGTTCTCCTCTCATTAAAGGCTTGCAGAGATCCAGTCAGCCCGAGCTGCAGTTTATCTGATCCAGACGCTCGCCCTTGCACACTCCTGGTCTGACTGATAAAATCCAGTCCTCATCCTGTATACCTGACTCTTGTTAGAAACCGCTGCCGGCATTTTCGTTCCCGTATTGATTATTTGGGGGTTATGCCGTGTTCCTCATCACTTGTTTCGTGTCCGCGGTTTTGCTTTTGTTGCCGTCATTTCAGAGTAGCGGTGAAGAGGCCCTTTGTTTTGCGAACGAACCGCAGCGCCTTCGTGTTACTTCCACCCAAAGCCGACGGTAGTTTGATGAAGAAGGTCATTAAAGCGTCATTAAAGCGTCATTAGGCGGTGAGCTTTGAGTCGCTGGGGACCCCGGCAGATAAAACGTGGGGGCCACTCTCAACTGGTTGGGCGGAGAGGCAGATCCTCAATGAACTCCAACAGAGGGACGCCAGGCCTCACAAACAACACTCAAGAGACACCTCTCCTCCACCCACTCTTTGTGTTTCCTCCCTCTCATCCCCCTTTTCTCCTCCTAACAGTCAATCCCAAAGCCCCCAGTGTGCCACTAGAACATCAGTGAAAGCTCCCGGCCTCCTCGCCCCTGTGCTACTAGCACAACCCTTCACTGCCCACACAAACCATCGATCTGACACTCACACAGCCGTTGCAGAGCAGCTCTCACATGAGACATCTCCTGAAATCAAGAGAGCGTAATAACAGATGTGTTTGTTGTGTTTTCTGGAGAGCTGCTCACTTTCACAAGTTCAAGCTTTTTTCCGGTGACCCCGGCGCTCCGAGGCTAAAAACAACTGTGACACCTGGCATTGTAATGGAAATGCAGCCGGCACTCAGAATGACTAAGAGCAGCAATGATGGCCAGCAGCGCGGTCAATAGCTGCTTGGCAGCACGGGGCCGGGAGACTTGACTCAATTTGTAAAAGTGAGCCGCTCTCTGGCTCCGTGGGCGCTGAGGATGGAGTCTGAGAAAAGCTGAATGCGGCAGAAGTGCCGGGGGAGCTTTGTTTTAGGCAGCTCCGGAGTTTTGAAACGAGGAGTGCAAATGAATTTAAGGAGACGTGAGTCGGTTTACATTAGAAGTTTCAGTCATTTACAGGTCATCAGCACTTTTGTTGTTCAATAGGCCTACGTTAAAAGCCGTTAGGCCACTGTTGGACTCTTAAAAGATCTAGGTCATGGTTTATTTATACCAGGCTACAAATCAAGTGTCAAGTGTCACTGATGAAGTATCTAATTAAGCGCCATAGTGTAAGCTTTTTCTACAAAACCTCTACTGCCACCAAGTGGCCTTCAGCTGGCACACCGGTCCAGAATCTAGAGCATGTGTGTTTTATTGGGGTATTTTGTATTCTCAATGAAACGGCAAGATTATATGAATGAATAACCATTTTACATGTGTAAGAATCCTCTTTTCCTGCTCGTGTTTCTGCGCTAAATCTTTCCTCTAACAGCATACATGAGTCATACTGTTTTATGTGTCTTCTCTGCAGTGTTCATCATGGCTGCCGGACTGCTGGTCTACCCCTTCGGCCTCAACTCCTCATTGGTGCGGTCCTTCTGCGGCGACTCTGACATCTACTACGCCGGCGAGTGCCAGATCGGATGGGGCTACATGCTGGCTATCGTCGGAGTCATGCTCACCGTCTTCTTGCCCTTTTTTGCCAAATATGCACCGAAGGAGCAGCTGTCCCCCACCCCTCTGCCCACGCTGTTATAGTGCATTGATAAGACGTCTTGTTTTTTCCCCCCCTCCTGACCGACCTGGGCTTGATGTCACGGAGAGACACCTGCATCCCGTTTTTTAAAGGTGATGCTGTTTGGGACGCTCAACAACAAACACTGTCTTCCTGCTTCTGTTATGTGGCTATTCCAGATTCAGTTCATTTAGATGGAATGTTTTATGTTACGATTTTACTCCGTGGTTATGATTTCTATCACGAGTTTTCCGCAGTTTGACTTCAAGTCAGTTATGGAGAAGATGCAGTCGGAAGACGCGAGGAGCTCATTTTAAACGATTTAAGGAAATGACTTACAAATATATTAACAAGTGTTTTTTTTCTGTTGTGGGAAACAAGTCAACATATGTAACATTCCAAAAGAGACTCGAGGGTGGCTGCATAAAGAGAGTGGAAGCATGAGATTATGTGGCAGTATGACTCGTCCAATCAAATGTTTCAATAAGAGGAGACTGAGAATACGAAGAGGGCGGCTCTGGAGCTGTCTCTACTGACGAGGTGTTGTGCTTTGGACTGTACATATGGTCTGGATTAAACAGAACTGATGTTTGAGGTTTCAGAATACCATTTTGAAAAGGGAAATCTGATGCTTTGAAAGCTTTTTGCTCCTCAAACTTTCTTTCTGCCTTCCGGTCTTGTGACCAGGCATTAAACCAGTGGGAGTCAAGAAGACGCTTCAGCTTTCAAGGACAGTGCATTTAGTAAGAAGCGGACAATAGACACGACATCAGACCTGCTGAGAGGACCAATGGAAATCTCTTCTCATGACGAGGACGTGAATCGTACTAATTAGTGGAGGTTTCAGAGCAGTGTTGTCGAAAAAAATGTTGGGATACTGCATCCTTTTGTTCACCTTCTCCCCAGAACTGTTTGTGTAATGTAACCCGCTTGTTAATCATGAAACAATTGTTTTCTGTCTACAACACACAATACTAAACACTCGAATTCAGGAAAAAAGTTAAAAAAAAAAAAAGTTTGCAAAAGGCAGGGAGATGTTGGAACTTTGTCAAAAATGCATGATGACATGGGCTTTGTTAATGGTAGAACAATTGATCTAGATTTTAAATGTGATCTGACCAGCTTGTGCCTTTTAACATAACCAAGACAAGTGTTTTAATACAATTATCAGGTTATCGTCTTTTTCTGCTGAAAAACTGTGGATCCTGTGAGGAGTTTATTTTATTATATTTTCTCCTCTCAGAGGTGACGTCTTTCTCCTGTACTTGATGCAGTGTGATCTCATTAACTTGAGAAAATGTTCTGGAGGATAAAAAATAGATGATGTCTTCTAATCCTTGGAGGTAACAGCCGAGAGAAAAGGAGAAAAAAAAAAGCAACTTGTGTTCAGTGTTGCCCTATAGACATTTGTTGCCAATTATCCAGAAGAGGTAAATCACTTGAATTGCTATATTAAAAGGTTGTGACACGCAGCCAACGGATTAATTCCCGGCATCCTTGTCTTACGTGATTTCAAAATTGAGTGGTTGAGGAGGGAGCTGTACAAATTAAACTTCGCCTTTGGTTATCTGTGCTGAGCTGACACATCATTCACATTATGTGTAAAACGTGGTTTTAAAATAATTTGCTCCTCAAGTAAGCTAATGTGTTGCTGTGTTTGCGTCGATCCACCTTCTCCTGTTAAGCGCTGGCACCATTCCTGTCATGTTCCAAGGACAAAATGTCTACTTCTCCATTTACACTGCCAATTTCATCAAGCTACACTCCCCTTTCTAGTGGGTGTTCATGTGCGTGTTAGTGTTGAATACTGGGTTGGATTTAGCTAATGGGTTAATCTTTAAGTATTTCCCGAATTTGGTTTCCCATAATGGCAAGTCCTGACATTAAGAGGAGTGTGATTCCGTTGCCATGTTTGAGAGACATGTTCTGTATTGGACCTCATACTGTGCTGGACTGTGGGAATGACTGCACTGGACTTCTTCCTCTATTTGTTGACCCATTGTGTGTAAAGTCTCAGCACTGGTGAAACTGTTTTGGTAGAGTAGAATTATTGTTTTTTTCCCCCATTGTGATGTTTGACTGTAAATAAACTAACTGTACTTGGTATCACATGTTATTCCTAACTGCCCAGTTTTTCAAAGATATATTTTGAGATATTACCTCATCGTGTTTGCTTTACCTGAATTAACCTCTGAAACAATGTTTGCTGTTCTGTGAATTTTTCTTTGTAATAAAAATATTTCAGAAGAGAGGCTTTACTTTACGTTCAGGTTTTGGTTAAACAACAACTCTTTATGTATTTCTTTGGCAAATGCAAGTACAACAGTACAACAGTACAACAGTACAATATCACAACAGTACAACAGTACAACATCACAACAGTACAACATCACAACAGTACAACACTACAACATCACAACAGTACAACATCACAACAGTACAACACTACAACACTACAACATCACAACAGTACAACACTACAACATCACAACAGTACAACAGTACAACATCACAACATCACAACAGTACAACACTACAACATCACAACAGTACAACAGTACAACAGTACAACATCACAACAGTACAACAGTACAACAGCGCCCTTTACAGGTAAAAAACGTGAACAATACTTTAAACATGCTTTTTAAAACTACTGTGACTTCTATCCATAACAACAGTTATCTATTACTACACAGCTCCCTCACTAAATACTGGTATGCTGTTGTTCTGCTAAAGATATCCGCAGTCCTCATGCTCAGACCTCACTGAGTAATTTAACCAGCGCTCTCATTGCTGCGTCGCAGGCTTTGACGGCCTCATGAGCGTTCCTCAGCTCAGAGGGCAGCCCGGGTCTGACGGACACACACATCAGGACGTCTCTACTGCGGTCATAGTTTCCCACACAGCGATGAACTTGACCACGGATGAGACGGGGCAGTTCCTGTTCCTGTTGGACAAGAGGGACAATTCAAGATGAAATCAAATTCCAGTGCTACTTTATGTTTTGCCAATACTTTAAATAAATATATTATTATAAAGGCCAGTGTCTGCTCTCCACCCCGATATACAGGGAAGATGCTGTTGCTTGGCACCGGTTTGACTTAACACAGAATCATGTGGTTGTCCTGACAGGTATATATATATATCAAATATTATGTCATATTATATTATAATATATATACAAATAAAGTTTGCTGCAGCCTCACAGCAAGCTGCCACCTGCTCCCTCCCCTCCCTCACACCACAGGTAGGTACACAGTGAGCTCAACACACCAAACTGGATATAAAGTAATTAACGGCAGAACTATTTTACACATCTTCCTACATCTTAACAGTCCCATTCCCCTCACTACTGAGATGATATAATAATGAAACCTGAATTGTGTTTCAAGTTCTTTTTACTTTTAGTACAGACTGCAGCTGCCCTTACACAGTACGTACTGTTGCATGCAGTTTTTTGGCATACTGCGTTTGACATACTATGTATTGGTCATACTAAATCTTTTTCTGGCATACTTAATATTATGGAAGTATGGATATTGGAACGCACAGCTGTTTTCTCTATCCCCGATGGAGCAGCTGATCTACCCCAACATCACATGCAGAACAACAGAAAACAACATCATACACAATAGGGTAGCAGATTATAACAGATACATAATAAAACAAACTAATTAAACAAGCTTGTGTTATTTATATAATCTGATCTGATTTTTTTTTAACACAAAATCACTGTGAGTGAAAAGTTATTATTTTATATGACTGAAGCTGAGGAGACTTGGGGCAAGTTAATGTGAACAAATGGACATTGACACATTCATTCCATTTACTTCCTAAGAGGAAGCTTGTTTCCCAACTCACATTCTCATAGAAGACACACGACACAACCTCCTTCCCGTCTCTCATGAGGAAGTTCTTAGCTCCGTGACGACCCAGAGTGACCGCAGAGTCTAGAGTAGCTGAGGGAAGAGCACAGCCTGTTTAATGGTGTTTAAAAATACTGAACAGTAGACGTCAGAGAGCGCAGCAACTCCTAATCAACTGACCAAATATCTCAAACAGGTATGGGACTTTGTCTTTAAACTGGCTCCAGTGTCTCATGCCATCAATCACTGAAGTCAGGATCCGCAGTGAGTTCTCAACGGCTGGCTTCATTGGAAATGTGTCCTGCTTAGCATAAACACAAATGCTGCACTGATCACAAAAATATCATGACACATTAATGGCACATTTTTAAATCTCTGTTTATTAGTATTATTATCATATATTTTTCATGTATTTTTCTACCTGAGTTTGAGCTTTTCGCGCAGTCTGAGGTTGAATTGTGCTCCTGTTTCCCTCAGAGGGGGGTTTCTGCGGCCCAAAGCTGTTCGTAAACTTCCAGGAGTTGTTTTGTGGCTGCGCTGCACGAGCAGAGGGCCTGCTGGGTGGTGGGACAGGAGCAGGCGGAGGTCTGGGCTGCTGAGAATACTGACGTGTGGGATTGAGCGGTCGGTAAAATGGCTGCTGACCCTTCTGAGAGAAATCAGGATGGGGTATTGGCTTAATTTGTGCACTCTCACTGATGTGGGGGGCTTGATATCTGCTCTGTCCGGAGTTACCACTGGGGCTAAAATCCAGTTGTCTCATTGAGTTGATGGGCTTTCCCATCTCAGAGCTAAAAAATGAAAACACATTAACTTATTTTCACATATTGGGATCTAAAATTGAAACACCAGCCACATTAAACTTATGAAATTGCAACATATTCATTTCTTTTGGTCTACACTCTCTCTCGCATATCATGTTACAGTAAGTTACAGTAAAAGCTGTAACTTGAAGTTTGCTGCATGTTGCAGCTAGGAACAACATGGTGGTGTCCATCTTTCTGTAAACCTTTCCAACTGTTTCTCTGGAATCTGGAAGGTTAACTACCCTTTTTTTATTTTGAGAATATAAATATCTGACCATCATACTAATGGTCAGAGCGTCTATGAAACATACCTTGTGCCTCCAACTTTGTATGGATGGGCTATGGGTGTATAGGTTCTCATTGCAGGGGCAGGTCCAGGAGCAGGTCTGTTGCTGCCATACAGCTGGGGCGGAGTAGATGGTGGGATGTCCTGCCTGTTCCACTGGTGGCTTTGTGAAGCACCAGAGGACGGACCTGAGGCCTGGTAACATCCATAGGTACCTGAGGAAAGGTAGATTCTCAGAGTAAAATCTTATAGCAGCCTCCTTTGTCACTAGCTGTGCATCTTAATTCATTAGAAGACCTTTTACAATATTGTCCTCTGCTTTATGTAAAATGATCTCAATTGTGTGATTCAGCAGGAGATGTTGATTTTGTCAGAAACATTCAAGGACAACATTTGCCTTTCTAAAATATGTATATAGTTTATATTTGTCTTTGGGTGTACTGCCACCTAGTGACTGAAATACAGTAGAAGCTTAAATAGCCTGACTGAACGCTTCACCTGGTGTGCTGTGAGATGCAGCTGAGCTGGTGCTTGCTTTGTATTCACTGTGGGAGAAGAACTCGTTCTCAGAGGGAGCAGATGTCAAAGGAACTCTGTTTCTTTTCTTCTGGTTAAAGAGCGGCACCGACAGGCAGCCTGGTGGACACGGCAGAGAAAACATATCTGAACACATCAGACTGCCCAGTACATTAGGCCGGACAGGAAATAATATTTCACATTTTAGGATAGTTGAAATATAGTCAAACAAATCAAATTGTACCTCCTTAAACTTAAATTGTATATACAAATACACTCTAGAACAAGCAGAACCCACTTCTTATTGTGTTTTTTTTGTGTAATGTTACACTACAAAACATCACTGAATCTGGTAACCTATTAATATGAGGAAATACTGTATATTAGTGTGGGGATTGTGAAATACATCTCTTTCACAAACCTGCTGTTGGCCTGGCTGGCTGGCTTTCCTGTCTCCTCATTGTGGTGCTTGGAAGATAACAGCTGATCCAACTAGCGGGTGGTATTACCTAATGTAACAGGAAGAGATGCACCAAATACAAAAGAAATGGAAAATACATTAAAACTGATGCTCTGGTTATTGTTGGTCACCCACTCAGTCCGACAAAGTTAAGCCCGTTTAAATGTTGAGGCCTTGTTAGTTTAGCAACAGCTGCACTTTACAGTAACTTAGCTGGTTTAGCATACTGTTCGTAAGCTAGCTAAAAAAGTACGTTAGCTTTAGCTTTAGTTTGGACAGCTCGTCTCGCTCGGTAACGTTACAGCTGTTATGTAACTACAGCTACAGGTTGTAACGGTTTTCTGCTTTTACAAGGCCACATTCTTTTCTATGAACATTGTACAACATTACTAACTCATTTTTGTTGGCAAAAATTCACAAAAGTTACATACAACCTTACTATTACGACGAAATGTCGTTTTCCGTTCAGCACCCTGGAAAGCGACACGCGCCAAAACACAGGTGACGGATGTTGCCTTCACGTTCCCCTCGCAAGCTCGGAGGTCCTAATCAGAGGGGATTCAAATACTTTTGATCGAAACTACTGTTTACTTTTGTGACTTGCAGCGCCTGTTTGTGGTGCATTTTCAGAAGAAAGGATATAAAACACATTAGAAACATGTCACTGATGTATGCCACATATTGTATGCCTAGTCGTTGTATTTATCACCTGCATCATTTGATGACATTCACTTTGTTTATCCCAACAACTCACACCCTCCTAACTATTTACCACTTTATTTAGGTTAAATGAAAGAACAAAAATCAGGTTTACAATTTGTATAATGTAAGGAGTAAGTCTTTAGCCAGTATGCAAAATTAAAAACACATTCCTTATATTAAATAATATATATTAAATCTAACATAGGACCCGAATCCTGTTTTTCAATGCAATGAGGGATTTCGACTGAGCAGCTGGTCATCCAGGCCTTAGGTCTATTCTTCCTCTTGCTTACATGGAGCAATGTATTACTGACCACACACATACAACTAGTTGTATTACTCTAACTGTCAATAATACAAATGTTAAATTATACAGCATCTCTAAAGAATGTTTGTGAAAATAAAAGGAAAATAGGTCACTTCAGGGGATTTGTCCAAGGATGCTAAGTTTCACTTTGCAATGGAGTGATGTTGTAAAGATCACAATAGTTGAGGCATTACAATATACATATGAGAATGAAAGAGAGATATGAATGAACTTGACGTGCAAAACAAGTGAAGTGAATACGAGACATGGAGTAGAGCTGCAACAACTGGGGCTTCTATTAGACTTTTCAATCCTGTTTCCAGACATGTGTGTCAGTCTCTCTCCCTCATCCATGATAGGATCGTCATGGCCACAGCGACAGGCACATGTTATGAGCTTAATCTCATTTGTTACAGTCCAGGTATGGCTGCAATGCTCTGCTCGGCTGTGGAGCTCACTTGACTCCTTATAGTGGTGGTGAGTTCAGGGGATGAACTACAGTGGATATAGATGGGTAAATCTTACTGGAGAGTCTATAAGGAAAGACAAGGCAAAGGCTACACACCTACTTACTCTGCCCTTAGTTTAGCACAGAGCATGAGGCTCATCTCAGCCTCAGTGTGTCAGTGTGACATCCCTGCTGAGAGTCCGAAGGCCAGTCTTTGATCTTCACAATCGGCTTCTCTGTCTTGTGTTTCCCTTCTTCTGTGAATCCATGGCAACAGCAGCATGAATGGTCTATTGAGGATGGCCTCCACAACATCCTTTGCCTCTGACAACTTATGAATCATAAAAACAAGTGTAGTTGATTGGACTTTATTCGCCAGGTGAGAAGCAAAAGTCACCATTTCAGCATTTCAGCTGACCCCCGAATCCTCTGAATCTCTTTCATTTCTGCTCTGGAGTCCAAAACAAATTATTCAGTTCCTGAGTCACGATTGCTGTTGCACCACTTATGTTGAAAGTAAAAAAAAGAAAGAAAAAATGACATCCTTATGTGGGTGGTTCATACTGCTGAAAGGAGATTGTGCTTTGACAAAGCAGCTGGTCTGATGTGCAGCGCTCTGTAGTGATAATGACTATAATGGAGGGAGAGATAGAATATTATATTTTGTAATATAATGATGAAATTGTGTACAATATTTCTTAATGACGATGCCACATGATGACATCATATAACCTCACAAGTTACCTTAAAAGCCCATGCACTTTACTAGCCATAGGTTTTACTCATGATTGTATTAAGATGTTAATTTGTGTACGTACTACCAACTTTCAAATTAAGCCTAATTCTTTAAAGACTTAAACGATTGACCTAAATAATTTGCACTCTTAGAGGTATTGAGATTTGCCTTCTCATTTCCAGCCATGGTCCTCAAGAAACTCACATGTCCCGAAAACAATTGCAGTTCCCCAACTCTGATCAGTTTAGAGAGTGAAGTATCTCGTTAAATATCCTTGTTTTATTCCGGCATCTTCTAGAAGTTTCCGTCAGAGGGCTATATATTTCCCCTCGGAATATCCTGTGAGCCGTAAACCGGAACGCTTTTTGCGGATTTTGTACAGCCCAAACTGGCAACCTGCGTGTCGTTCAGGGGGAGGCGCTAGTCCGCAGTAGTTTCTGGAAGGAACCTCATGCTTGCACCATGGAGAACGTGAGTTCATCAACTATTCATGCAATTATCTTCATAATAATTTTAGAAACATACGTTTCGTAGACATATTTGACTAGTTCCTTTCATTTTGACTGTCTTCGCTGTAAAAATGTGGGTAATAGTGTAGTGATTCACCTCTTTACACTGTAACTTCACTGTTTGCTAATATCGGACAGCGAGCTAGCTTGTTAGCTTAGCGTCAATCCGGTAGTAATGTCTTGTAGCTAACACAGCTAGTTAGGTGTTTGGCCGATGTTGTCTGATTGGACTTGAGACTGTTTCCCAAGAACATATATTTTGGATAACTCTAATCTACAATGTGCCTAAACTGGTTTCCAAATTGTGCAAACTGTTTATCCATTTGTGTGCGGCTGTGGCTAATTAATGATTGCACACGTCAAGGTTAGCTAACGTTAACTGTTAAGCTAGCGCACATGACTTAAAAATGACCACAGCCGCTTTGTCAATGAATATACCAAAGTACGGTATGGCTGCCACTGTAGCCCTCGTCTTTGACTCGATATAACAAGCACTGCGCTAACCCCTTGCTAATCACCGGCGAGCTACTTCCGAGTTAGCTAAGCTACTAATAACTACTGCTAATGACGCTAACTATGTCACAGCTAACATTAACGAACTCGCAATGTGAACGCCACCACGAATATAGTGACGGACAAATGAAAACAGTAATTAAGCCAGTTGGTAAACGCCTGAGTAAAAATGTTTTGCCACAGGACCGACAGCTAGCGTTAAACTGCGACAGTCCGTCTGTAGCACATGCTGCAGGAGTATTTTTGGATGTGCTTCAACGTTGTTCTCAGTAGCTCTCAGACCGGAGGATCATTCTAGATGCACACGGCTCTGCTGTCATGGCTACAGCCGCATATTGTCGTCAACTGCCGCGTCTTCTTGGCAGTTCCTTGTATGCTTGGTGATTCATTCATTTTGAGACCGCACCTGTGTTTAAAAAAAACAAATTTATATATCCACTATCATGCCTGGCTGAGCAGGCAAGGCATCATGGCGTATTTGGCAGAACATGACTGAATAAGGTGCACAAGCTCCTGACGGGTCAAAAGAGGTCAGTAAGACTTTTTGAACGCCCACAATATCTGTTCTTGCATGACCAGCTTTCTCGCATTAAATCTACAGAGTAATATGCTTCCAGGTTCCATTTTCATTTCTGACCGTACAGCTTCCTGATACACAAGTGACTGTATCAAAAATAAATTGTTCTAGAAACACTTTTACAGTTTACAAAAAATAGGCAACCACTTGCTTTGTATTTACTGAAAATCCTGCCCATAGTATACCAAGATCCTAGCCCACAGAGGATTGCTATGTTCTACCTTTATGTTTTCAAAAGTTGTAAGGGGTTCTGATTGGGTTAGGTCTGGTGGCCGTGGAGGTAAAGTCATGCCACGCCACTCAACACTTGCCTGGGATAACGGGATGGAGAGCCTCTTATTGGAGTGGTGCTTCTTTTGGCTCAGTGTGTAAATTATTCAGTCACATTTTGTGGAGATGTGGTGTGATAACATGTCAAACTGTAACAGGCAACCGACAAGAGGTGTTGGAAAACTATCTGTATACTCTCAAACAGAGACAGGAACTGACTCTTTTTTTTTTATTTATTTATTTATTTTTTTTATATATTATAAATGGGGTCATTGGCAGATTTCCCCCATTCTTGCTTTCAGGCTCCAACCTAACAAACGGGGTCATCTTAATTTCAGGCTAAAAGAATAGGTTGTACATGGAGGACTGAATTCACGAAAAAAATAAAATAAAGACATATTATCTCGCTGCATCACTGCGGCACCCGTCTGACATGAACAGCTGAGTTGTTGTCAATTTCTTTTTTCCGGTCTGCCAGTGGAAGCTGCCAGAAGATGTCTTATCTGTAGTCCGATCCAATCGGGGGACGATTTGCATTGTGTCTTTGTGTAATAGTGATAAAAAAGCTAATGCTTATTTTGATTGAATCTTTCTCTCTCACAGGTTTCAGCATTGAAAGACCAGGGCAACAAAGCGCTGAGTGCAGGAAATATTGAGGAGGCTGTACGTTGCTACACCGAAGCGTTGGCCCTCGACCCTTCAAACCATGTCCTGTTCAGTAACCGCTCAGCTGCCTACGCCAAGAAAGGCAACTACGAGAATGCTCTCCAGGATGCCTGTCAGACCATCAAGATCAAGCCTGACTGGGGCAAGGTGAGGCGTCATTTGTTCTGCCATTATTCTGTTGACAAGATATGTTCGAGTTAAAATTGAGAAGGCAATTTACAATGGTTCCATTTTGATCAACCAGGGCTACTCCCGCAAAGCTGCAGCATTGGAATTTCTTGGCCGATTGGAGGACGCCAAAGGAACTTACCAAGAGGGAATGCGGCAAGAGCCTAGTAATCAGCAGCTGAAGGAGGGTTTACAGAACATTGAGGCCCGGCTTGCAGGTGAAGACTGTTGAATTTGTGAAGCCTTTTATTCTACAGAAAAAGTAGCATATGACATGGAAATTGTATGAGTCACTTTACCCACCTACGTGTATAGAGGATTTAGATATGGATGCCGAAGGGGCCACTGAAGTAAAATCACATTGTAAGTGCTCGAGTTTTCAAAGGGAGAGTAGGCCGTCCACTTGGGTTTTGAGTGTTGTGATTCATTCAGACAAGGTACAAGTAGTGGGGGTTGCAGAGGAGAGACTGCTCTGCTGAATTCCATCCTAGACCAGTGTTTCTGTGTGACCATATAAATTACACTAATAAAAATTGATTTCATTTTTGTGCTTCACCAGAGAAATCGATGATGAACCCCTTCGCCATGCCCAACTTGTATCAGAAGCTGGAGAATGATTCTCGGACCCGTGAGCTGCTGTCAGATTCCAGCTACAGAGAACTGCTGGAGCAGCTCAGGAACAAACCGTCGGAGCTCGGCACGTATGTGCAAAACATTCTTTGATTTAAGAATCAAAAATATTGTTATTTTGGGTGGCGTTGCACACAAGATCTGGTAAAGAATTGAGAAATGTTGCTTACTGACAGTACAACATTACATGGTGTTTGTACACCCTTTTTTTAATTTGTGGAAGATCATCTTTTGTGTTTTGTCTCAGTAATCATTAGCACGTATAATACTAAAGGGCCCAAAATAATCAATGGATCATGATCTCAAGTTAATTTGTGAAATGTGCATTAGCCCTGAGTACTGTTGATAATATAAATATATTGGTTTGCCTGACTGCTCTGTAGGAAGCTGCAGGATCCCAGAGTGATGACCACTCTCTCTGTGCTGCTGGGACTGAACCTCTCTGAGATGGACGAAGAAGAGGAGGCCACTCCCCCTCCTCCCCGCAAACCCAAAGAGACTCAGCCGCCTCCTCCTAAAGCGGAAGACCTTCCTGAAAACAAGAGAAAGGTACAACAGAAAAAGAGATGAACTGATTCATCATACTTCAATGTAATGAGTTTTAAGCCATTTTGTGTCTGCTGATGAAACCTTATTCAGAGTTTTTAATCCTCTTGTTTACATTTTTTTTTTTACAGGCCTTGAAAGAAAAGGAACTTGGGAATACTGCTTATAAGAATAAGGACTTTGAAGCAGCGCTGAAACATTACGAAGAAGCAATCAAACATGACCCCACCAACATGACCTACATATCTAATCAAGCAGGTATGTATTCTCAGACGGAAAACAAATGCCTGCCTCACACATTTGAGCAAATTGACCCATAAAGTGCATAAAACAAAAAGATAATTCAGAATTTGTTATATACAGAGTGAGTGTGGGTTGTCCACCGGTTCTTGGCTTTCCTCCCCTTTGTGATTGCTTGGAGTTGTTGCCACTAGGCTGCCCACCACAGCTAGATCCTCAGTTTAAGTAAAGAATTGGGATTTTATCACATTATCTCTCAGGAAGTTATTATTTTAGTGTTTTGTCAAAGATTATTTTTTATTGGACAGATGACGGTGTAGCAACAGACTGAAATGGCGAGAGAGAAAAAGAGAGAGAGGCATGACACGCAACAAAGGTCCACTGGTTAGACTTGAACCATGGACGTTGTGTGGTTACCAATCGCTCCGAAATATAGAATGCACCAAAATATTGACCCAACAGTCGTACTACCAGTTCAACACCGATTGAAAACTGACACGATTATAACCGTTGGTTCAGACTTTGAATGTTAAACATGTACTAATTTTGGTTATCCCTTCAGCTGTGTACTTTGAGATGGGAGATTACGAGAAGTGCCGAGAGCTGTGTGACAAGGCCATTGATGTTGGCAGAGAGAACCGGGAAGACTACAGACAAATCGCTAAGTGAGTTCTGCCAGAAGTGTTGGTCTGGTTTTTAATTAAATTTTTGTCTTTACTGGAGTGAAACTAACCACACTCTGCCATTCAACCTAGAGGGGGGACTGGTAGTGTGTGGGTGTTGTAGGACTCTTATACTTCCTTACTTACTGATTTATCTACTTTCTTATCTGGATGGGAAACGACATGCAGCTAACAGCATATGACCAGAGAAACTGTATTATACCAGAGCCATTAGGTGGCAGTGTTGCTCTATTACTATTACATCTGTCTATTCAACTTGAGTTTAGTTTGAGAGCTTTTGGTTGTGATTATGGTTCTTGTTATTTGTTTCATAATTATTACTGAACTGTCTTTTCCTTAAAGAGGAGCTCTCCCGTTTTGAGTCTTTACCCTTTAGTTGAGAAAACAAGAAAATCAGATCTCGCATTCTGATGTAATATCTCGATCTTCTCCTCCTCCTCTTTTTATAGGGCCTTGGCTAGGATTGGAAACTCATACTTCAAGCAGGAGAAATACAAAGAAGCGATTCAGTATCTGAACAAGAGTTTGTCGGAGCATCGTACTCCCGACGTCTTGAAGAGGTGTCAACAGGTGCAGTGCAAACTGATTTCCCACTGAATTAATCTTTTGTATTCTAACTCAGATTATTAGACAGGATTCATTTATCCAAACTGTCCAAAAAGAAAGCTGTGCTAGACCTGCATGTGTACAGGGAATGAAAACACAAGTGTACACCTGATCTTATACCTTGAAACTTGAATTGGCTCCACAGGCAGAGAAGATATTGAAGGAGGAGGAGAAACTAGCGTACATCAACCCCGACTTAGCCCTGGAAGAGAGGAGCAGGGGCAACGACTCCTTCCAGAAAGGTGCGAGTAATAGCTGTAGCGCGTGTTTGTTGGTCATTGTCATTTGATTCTTCGTTCAAGACCTTGAATAAAGCTGAACTCCTCTTTTTCACCCTACAGGAGACTACCCCGTAGCCATGAAACATTACTCTGAGGCCATCAAGAGAAACCCCAAGGATGCCAAACTCTTCAGTAACAGAGCTGCCTGCTACACAAAGCTGTTGGAGTTTCAACTTGCCCTGAAGGTACAGTGCGTCCTTACCAAGCATCTCCGTTAGTCCCTTAATGAGATTCTAACCTGACCACAAAACAAGACCTTTTGATAATCTTTTTTCATTTGTCAGGATTGTGAAGAGTGCATCCGACTTGAGCCCTCCTTCAGTAAGTATCAAACTTAGTTACTATCATTTATTACACATTTTGCTAGAATACATTTAATAAAGTAGTGCTTTATACTCCCCTAATGGAGACACCTAATGTAACACCTAATGTAAACGCGTCTGTCCACAGTAAAAGGCTACACACGTAAAGCAGCCGCCCTGGAGGCCATGAAAGACTATACAAAAGCTATGGACGTGTACCAGAAGGCTCTGGAGCTGGACTCTAACTCAAAGGTATTTTACAGGTTCTTGCACGGCTCAGAAAAGTCTGGAAAGATGTCTTGGAGTTCCAAGGCCTTAAGTGCTTCGGTTTGTGTCAAATAATTTTGGAAAAGTATCGAAATATACAATTTTGATTCAAATAGTGTAAAAAGTCATGTGAATTGATTGTACTTTCTTAAAGGTACAATATGTAGTCGCATTGTCGATTGCTGTTATGTAGAGAGGGACTGCCGTTAGTAAGCACAAAGCCATGAATCGGAGGAATAAAACTTTATGTTCCAATTGTTTCCAATGCGGTTATGTTCTAAAGCACAAATAAACACATCCACACCTCCGGACAAGCAGAAGGTGCCGGCTGTTTAATGAATGCAGCCCCAGGTCGCCTTCATCCTGCTGTGGCCCGTCTGCTCCCTCTGTCAAAATAACACCTCAATACATGCTGAGACTTTATTCATTACTTGCCCTTTCCACATTCAGGAAGCCACAGAAGGCATTCAGCGCTGTATGGTCAGTCAGACCACCACGAGGACCGACACTCCCGAGGAAGTGAAGCAAAGGGCCATGTCCGATCCCGAGGTGCAGCAGATTATGAGTGACCCAGCCATGCGCATGATCCTTGAGCAAATGCAGAAGGACCCTCAGGCGCTTAGCGAGTAAGTTTTTAAAAACTTTTTAGTGTCACTTTCTGTCTCTCTGCATTAAGAATCTAATGTGTTTTTTTCTGTTTGATCCTCAGCCACTTAAAGAATCCGGTCATTGCCCAGAAGATTCAGAAACTCATCGATATCGGACTGATAGCCATTCGTTGATGAGAACCAAGAGACTTCAGGACAACAGTGGAACAACGTGCAAATCCCTCCGAATATTACATCCTCCTTTCTTGCCTTCAAATTCAAAATGATATTGTCGTTAGTCTCCCTGAGACTTTGTGTGTATGTTATGGTTCTTTTTTTAAAAATCAGTTTCACGACTTTTTCATTGTATTTAAGAAAGCATCTTGTATGTCATCTGGAAAAACTTAAGGACTCCAGAAAACATCTGAAAACAACTGGATGCCTGTGTACAGATGCTGAAACGCATCTTAAAAATAAACGGCACAATTCAGTGCATTGTTTAAAGGGGAAATCCACCCTGAAGCAGTTCACATATTCCTATTGGTTTAAGGAAATATAACAAAAAGAAACGAAGAATAATTTCTACTCTCAAAATAAAGGTTGTAATGTAGATCACAAATTCAAATTGTCAACATTGGTCATTGTTCTAACTCTCTTGGTCCTCTTTTAGACTAAACATGGTGCTTGGTGCTGAATCTTTCTGCCGGCCTCTCAGCTGCAGGTCCTGACTCTTGTAAGCATGTTGGCCATTGTTTTTGTACTTAACCAAAAATATTTGAACTTATTTTTTGAGCTTTGCTGTCTTTGGCCTAAGGGATGATAGTATTTGTGTCCAGCTAATATCGGGAATTAAACAAATTGTAACTGGGACTGAAAGAACACTACTCCATGCCATTAAGAGTTTGCCGATATTTTGCCATAAGTGGTTTAAGATTGATCATTAGTGTTACATTAAACTATTCCATACAGCAATTAAGGCACCTATGTTATTGTTCTGAAATATACTAAACAACTAATATACAAAAAAAACTTCTAGGCGAAGCTCCTGTGCCAGTTGACGTATCAGTAATACGAGAATACTGTGGAGAAGTCACTTCTGTCAGGAGCCTGAAGAGTTGACTTTACCCAGCAGTCCTCCCACAATGATCTGGCGATCAAGTTGAAACTTTTTTTTATTTTTATTTAATTAAAGTCCAAGTAGATGCTTTTGACTGGCCTCAAATATTAGTTTCCCAAGCCTGAAAGTCGAGGGCTGCTGTTCAAAATGTGACAACTGGCATGTCTTGAATATTTCCATATCATGGGAATAATATGACATTTGAAGGGTGGATTTTTCCTTTCTAAATTAGCAGCTATTGGTTGAGTTATAGGGTCCACAATTATCTCACTTCATGATGCATCTTTAATGTGAGTACTGAAGCCCGGCTGCTACCTGTCTCTACTTCCTAATGTGTATTTTGCCAGCAAGGAAGTTCCTCCTCCCGCTGCAGACTGCTCAGCGTCTGTTTTCAGAGAGGAAATGCACATAAGTGTTAACATCGGACATGGCTTCAGATACCTCAAAGTCAACACATTCACATAGTATCTCTGTGCTATGGTTTCCAAGAAGGACCCAGATATGTTAAGCGAGAACTGTGACACCTTTTCACATTACCTCAGCAGAATTGCTGTATCTGGACTTCTCTATAACTTATGGCAAACAACACAGCCGAAATTGGTGTGTTTTAACATAAAAGTCTCATTGTAATCACCAACCACACGCAGCAGACGTGGAACACTCGCACGAGGTGAAAGAAACTGTCCCAAGAAGTGTAATGTACCATTGGAAATCAATTGTACAGTGAAATATACAGTATCTGAATGTATTTTGAAAGGTCAGTTTTGACTTTTTCCTCCTGTAAGACAAACTATGTTGACAGTGACTCAATGCAGTAGTAGACCTACATTTTATGGTACGGTCTTAGTCGGTGTAATTTAACACCTTACATTACACGCCAATAAAAAGTCAAATGAGAGATTCTTCATACAGACAATTGTGTAAATCATTACGCTTGTCAACATCAACACACAGTACCGTTGATAAATATGTGTGCTATATATTGGCAAATATCCCTTTCCAAAGAGCCTGCAGGCATGTCGAAGAATGCCTTGTGTATCAAAAATGAAACGTTTTGCTAGTGCAAGACAAACTGATAGTGTCCATACACAGCCACATACTCAAACAATATGCATGTCAGCTGAAATTCTACAACAGTAAAGGGTGCTGATGAGTGGGGCCATGTATGTGTTGTCCTACACAGTTTTTCAGCCATTTGTACGTTGATATTGTTTTAATAATTTAGTTTCATATGGTAAAGATATGTTCACCATTTGTCTACAATCTATTATAGACCAATATAGAAAGAAGATCTAATGGATCTAACGTTAACCAGTTCTCTTCTCGTGGCTCCGCCCACACGGAGGGCTCACGTGACTGACCGTCGCCCAGGTTGTGTCGAAAGCATCCTGGTGTTAGCAGTTAGCTTTACCGCTGACAACTAAAATTATAAAGTGAGGTGTGAATATTTTTATATAATAGGCGAATGTTAACGTGGCTCTAGTGAAGACAAAGAAGATAAGGAACTACCCAAACGGGCTTTTTCCCCAACATGGTTGGACAGCTGATATCGGAAGAGGCCAGTCAACACTGCTAACTAAACATTAGCGTTAGCTCACGTCCAAACTTTGACGGGCACCAGCAGCAATTCGTTAGCTAGCTGCTAGTTCGCCAAATTGCTACTACCATTCCAGCTAGCCAGGACATGTACCTTGTTATTGTAGCAGGTATGCTAACTAACGCGTCGGGGTTATTTACGCACCGTGTAATGACGCGTTAAATCAGCGTTAACTATTACTATGTAACGGTAGCTAACCTCTGAATAATGACAACTGTTGTATGCTAACGTTAGCCACTGAAACTTCACTGCAACTAAGATGTACACAATTGCTCCAAATCATGAGCGTTACTGATTGTCTCTCTCATAGCTAACGTTAATAGTAAAATAAAGCGAACAGCAGCTGGTAAACAGCTGTAATCTGACTAGCTACACGCCTGTGTTTTCTGATCGATATCGGCCAATAACATAAATAATGCGAAACAGCAGGATGTCAAACGCGTGGGGATTAACGTCAGGGCAGCAGTATTGTTTAGGAAACACAGCTGTCCGCTCGTTTCGGTAATCCTTGTATTCCTCATAATGACAGATGTTTGTGACTGTTGAACGTGTAGTGTAAGGTTAACATCTTCTATACACCAAGACGTCTGACTACCAAGTTCACTTTAAACGGTCTGCATAGGCTATAGTATTGTTCTTCTTGAAAGTATGCCCGGGGACGCGTCTGATAGTAGTGATGACTCCGATGCAAAAACAAACGAGACGGCCTGTACCGTCAAGCATCAAATCACCAATGGTAAGTCCAGTATACTGTTAGTGCTCAAGCACGTTATTTACACCGTGCAACCAGAAACACCTGCACACTGTAGTTCATTCCATCATTTCATTCACTAAGCATTTGTGATAACGTATATATTTTTGACATAGCTGAAGCTTTGCCAGAGAGTTGTTTCAACTCTGTCAGAATGACCCGGGGCTGGAGCTGATGATGATGTTATGTTGTATTGCATTACATTTTAAGGTGTTTCTAACATGCCTGCTTCTCCACATATAAATACAAAATATTAGAAACACTTCTTCTCAGTATGATGCAGTGCAATATCACACAAACCCAACATGTACCATCTAATTCGATCAACACGCAAAAATTGTATTCTCAATAGAAGAAGTGATTATCTATATATGTATTTATTTTGAAAATATCTTACCCACTCACGTGCCAAGCTTTCAGAGCTGCTGTAGACGCACCGCCCTCAGACAGGAGTCTCAACACTCATTGTGTTGAACTCTTACTTAATGTGAATCATTTGGGGGAAAAAGACATGCTTGTGTGTATATATACATACATACATACATACATACATATATATGATTTTTGAAATGTTTCTTTCTATACTTTTGAAACAAAAAATGCCAGTGTTTGCAGGGTACATAAATTGTGCATGTACTGTACACCGTATGTTTTATTTGTGTCATTTTCTCTCTGCTACTAGCTAACCTCACAGGTCACACTGAGAGGGTCGGCATGGAGAACTTTGAGCTGCTCAAAGTCTTGGGCACTGGAGGTGAGTGTCTACGTGAAGCACGAAGTATTTGAAATATAAATGCAGTTGTTGTAGCAACCTGAAGAAAAACTTGAGTAAAATGTCAGTATGAGGTAACCCCAAAGCAGCAGAATCTATTTTCCTGACATGGTTAAATATCTTCAGGGCAAAGTGTTTATAATAGATTTCCATAGACCGTAAAGAGAAAATATACCTGAGAACTGAAATGTGCGGTAAAACATTTTTCAACACTTCATATCCCGATTTGGGAGTTGCAAATGATCAAGACAGAATGAATGTGTATTTTCTGAAGGTAGAGCATATGCTGTAGATGTCTTGTTATGTTATTAGGGCTCATCCATAATGAATACCTCTTAGAGATCTGAGAGGCTGTTTCTGTCAACAAAACAACACCTCATTAAGTTTGGTGTGCAGGAATATTTTTGCATATATTCCAGTTGAGTTTCACTTTTGTACGACAAGAAACTTGTGTGGATGAAATATTTGTTTGTGTTTTTCTAGCTTATGGTAAAGTGTTTTTGGTCCGGAAGAATACCGGTCACGATGTGGGCCAGCTATACGCTATGAAGGTGAGAGACTATTTATACTATGCTAATATATATATATATATATATATATCACAAAATTCACTATTTTTCATTACCACGGTTTTTCACTCCACTATGTTTTTACATTTATGACTTTTATAATCTCGTAAATGTGATTTTTTTCTGTCAAAATTTGCCACTGTAACCTCAGAGAATATTTTTTTTCCTCATAAATTTACGACTTTAATCTTAATATTGGAGGGTTTATTCTCTGAATATTACCTCCTCGCCCGTATCCGTAACTATTTTTTTTCCCCGCACAAAACAGTTCCTTGAATACAAATTTAAATCACTGCGCTATGTTTAAAATTCAAGTCAGGAAACCTACATACAACCTCTTGTAAATGATTCACTGATTTTACTCAAACATGTATTTAGACCTCTTGCCCAGCACATGGTGGGATGTCATGTCAAGTCAAGTGTATTTTGATTGCTTCCGTAGGTGTTAAAGAAAGCAGCTATTGTTCAAAAGGCAAAGACGACAGAACACACTCGCACTGAGAGGCAGGTGCTGGAGCACATCCGCCAGTCTCCCTTCCTGGTGACGCTCCACTACGCCTTCCAGACGCAGAGCAAACTGCACCTCATCCTGGGTGAGTGACGGCACGCTGCACCCAAATACGGAGAACTCTTGTTGTCCTCGGCGTTGAAGCGCTGAATAGATGTTCTCTTTACCTTTCTGTCTATTACTGTTTGTCTGTTTTACTTTGTTGGCATTTTGTGCATACTGTGTGTTTTGTATAATTGTTGTATTATGTCTATTCAAGCTCCCTGTGTGTTTTGCCTGTGTGTGTGTGTGAGTACAGACTACGTGAGCGGCGGGGAGATGTTCACTCATTTGTACCAGCGGGATCACTTCCCTGAGGAGGCGGTGCGGATTTATATCGGGGAAACAATCCTGGCTCTGGAGCACCTGCACAAGGTGCGTGTTGCTCCTTCCAGCTCAATAACTTAAAGCTACGTTTACAAGTTTTAGGGATTCTAACTACTGCCTGGGGTTTAGGTACTGCTATGATTACTGAAAATAATCAGTAGATAATATGTAATGTTCCCTATGATCTTCTGTGTATACTCCATGCCATCTCTGTTCACACATTACTGCACTTAACATGAATATCGCTGCTAAGTTTCCCCCCCCGTGTGTTTCGTTCAGCTTGGGATTGTGTACAGAGACATCAAGTTGGAAAACATTCTTCTAGACTGCGAAGGCCATGTGGTACTGACAGATTTCGGGCTAAGCAAGGAGTTTCTGGAAGAAGAGGTATGTGAACAGATTTATGCAGAATAGATATATAGATAGATATATATATATACTTTATTCATCCCCAGGGGGACATTTGTCTGTAGCAGCAGCAAACAAAGTTACACAGTATAATAAAAATATGAAGTATGAAAAATGCACAATATATACAATACAATAAAATAACAGAGCAGAACCTATTAATTTAAAGGAAATAAAGTAATAAAAAAAAAAGATTGCTATCATAATATTATGTTCATATAAGATTTGTTTTTATGGTTACGCTTTATCTCTTTTGTCCTCATTACAGAAGGAGAGGACCTACTCGTTCTGTGGCACCATTGAGTACATGGCACCTGAAATCATCAGGGGGAAATCTGGGCACGGCAAGGTAAACGCATGACAGTCAGGCAGCAAGCTCCGGTGTTCAGTGTGCTGACGTGTGAGGACCTGTAAAGTAATCGCTCCGTTGAGATCCAGTGTGACTTGAACACAAGCTGTAGATAATTGAAACGGCAGTTAAAGGACTAAATGCTGTAATGACTTTGGATAACTGTGGCTTCCTAAGTACCATACTTTAGATCACAGATAAGATAAGACGCAATACTTTTGTGGTTATGGAAAGCAATCAGTATCATAACAGACAGCCCAGGCGAATAACTACGCAGCGGGTGTCCTATCTGCTCATACTTTAGTTCTCTGTCCTTTTATTTAACGTCTTTCTCCTTCAGTCGGTAGATTGGTGGAGCCTTGGGATCCTGATGTTTGAGCTTCTGACGGGTGCTTCTCCTTTTACCTTGGAGGGGGAGAGGAACTCCCAGAGTGAGGTGTCAAAGTGAGTGCCGCCAACTCCAATTCCATAAAACATGTATTCAAATGATCAACCTGCCTTAATCTCAGGTCATACCATTTATCATACATGTGGTTATCACAGTGAACATCTGCTCTAGGATTTTATCACACAGTATCTTATGAGGGTGCTATGTCAACAAAATGGGCATTGTTTTATTTCCTTTTTTCCCCAACCTGTCTCCCGTCAGACGTATCCTGCGCTGTGATCCCCCGTTCCCCTCCATGATCGGATCCACTGCTCAGGACCTGCTGAGGAAGTTGTTGGTGAAAGATCCCCACCGGAGGCTGGGCTCTGGACCACGAGGGTCTGGAGACATCAAAGCACACGCCTTCTTCAAGGTCCCCCACTGTCTGTCATTCTCATATCCGTCTTCCCCCCCCCCCCGTCACCTCTTCTCGTTCCACCATAACTCTCTCCGTCTGCTCGTTGTTTCCTAACAGGGACTGAACTGGGCTGACCTAGCGCAGAAGAAGGTGCAGAGTCCGTTCAAGCCGGAGCTGAAGAGTGAACTTGACGTGGGGAACTTTGCTGAGGAATTCACCGGGATGGACCCCGTCTACTCTCCGGCGATTACACCGCCGAGCACCGACCGCCTGTTCCAGGTTAGTCTTGCTGTCTCGCCTGATAATAAATCAGATAGTGGTACAAGATGTCTTAATACAACTAATATTACTTCTCTGTCATTTTAGGGTTACTCCTTTGTTGCTCCCTCCATCCTGTTCAACAAGAACGCGGTCATGGGAGACTTTGTTAAATCCCATATCGGTGCTGATCGTCCAGCTTCAGCCTCTGTCCAACGCAGTGCAATATTAGAGGTACGGAGCTCGAACCGGTGGTTCTTGTCCTATGAAGACATTTTGGGGTTATGGTGATTTTGGGCATTAGTGGTTTTTATTTGGAAGCCCTTCTGTAGCCTAGACCGATGTAAAATAGCATCTAACGAAAGGCTCAGCAGTGTTTCTTAATTAGGACAGACAGGAAGGAAGAGAGGAAGTGAAACTAGTTGTTTTAGCCTCGTTTATTAACTTACCTGATTTCACAGCATGCTTTGTCGTATTTCATCTTAAACTAGGCAATATTGAAGAAATACTACAACTTTCCGGAGACTCTGTTCTGACGGCCTTTTACGTTAGTATAGTATCTGTAAAGGAATGGTAAATCTAAGGTCAGCTTGTCTAGTTGATATTCATCAAACTAGAATGCACAATGTAAAACTACTGCATTGTTTTCAGCCAGAAATCATAGAAATCTGACTTTGCTTTGGTTATTTAACAACAAAAATGTGAATCATTGCTCGTTCTCTAAAAGAAAGTATGGTTGCAGCGATGGATGATAAAGGGTAGGTGTTGATATGCTGACTAGCATAAATCCAAACATTTTCCTCTCCAGCAAACCCTTCTCAGGTACTTAAATACAGACTTCAGGTTGCGTCACACATTGGTCAATGCACACCAAAGTCAGGTCCTTTTAACTCTGCCACGTCCCATCACACAGGGGAAAAGAACCAACACAGCACATCTCTTTTAACAGCTCAATGTGACTCATACCAGCCTCCCTCCCCCTTTGTTCAGGAATCCCAGTTTTTCCAGCACTATGAGCTGTGTCTTCACGGGCCACCCCTGGGCGAGGGTAGCTTCTCTGTGTGCAGGAAATGCCGACACAAGCAAAGTGGCCACGAGTATGCCGTCAAGATCGTCAGCCGCAGGTGAGATGTGATGCTGCAATATCCCGTGTGTCATTTGTCCCTTTCATGTTGAATTGGCGGATCCAAAATCGGGAAAGATTCATGTCATTATGAATACAACACAAAAAAACAACAAAGACCAGCTTGTTTTTCGTACTTCGATTTTTATGTTCAAGTCAGAAATAGGGTTTGAATTAACGAGCCACGGACTGAGTCTGATTTCTTTTATTTTAAATATGTCAGATCTGTGTGACAGGAAGTTACTGACTTCTTTGCGTGCTGCACGTTATTGTAATAAATTGCTTTGATACTGAAGAAATCTGAAGAAACGGGATTCTCAGACAAGGCTTCTGAAGAGTTCCCCTTCCTGTCCCGGTACACGCATACAGTGAGTTACACCGTAGCCGCCGCCATGTTGTGAGCTGCTGAATAGAAATGCTCCCACACTCTTCCAAAGCCACTTTAAATATCCAAATTTAAATCCAATCAGTGGCCCATTTTTTCTTTTTACATAAAATTGAATGTACAAAAACAAGCTGTGTTTTGTTTTTTATTGTGCTGTGTTCATAAATGAATAACAAAGTAATGAATTGTTTTTTTTAATTTTCTGATTTTGGACTCCCTCTTCAATATGAAGAGAACGAACGATGCACAGATTCTGCTCCACCATCTTAGTGATAGCTCTGAGCTTGTGCTTTACTGTATCACTGTACCGTCTGATAGTACGAGTCACAGAATGTCCTCGTTGACATGTGCACACCCTGTTCTCTGTGTTAGAATGGAGGCCAACACCCAGAGGGAGGTTGCTGCTTTGAGGCAATGCGAGACTCACCCAAACATCGTCAAGCTGCATGAAGTGTACACGGATCAGGTACAGTGGAGGAAACACACGCACACACATGTGCAATAACAAACACATTTACTGTGTGTACTTTCAAGGATGGAAACCTGAAACCTGTGCAACAACAAAACCGCTGTTCAAACTCTTCTTTTCTCTCCTCCGTTAGTACCACACATATTTAGTGATGGAGCTCCTGCGAGGTGGGGAGTTGCTGGAGAGGATAAAGAGGAAGAAACTCTTCGGAGAGGCGGAGGCCAGTCAGCTGTTACAGAGCCTGTTCTCGGCAGTCAGCTTCATGCACGAGGCTGGAGTCGTGCACAGAGACCTCAAACCGGAGGTGAGCTGGGCTGACGATGACTTGATTACAAGTCTCTCATTACAAAAAAAATGTATTGATGACTCTTATGACACAGTAGCACCGAGCTGTGTTCTGTGCACACGCATGTATGATTCTTGTCATATAGAAAACATCAGTCCAAAGCAGCGTCGGAAATACACGAGGGCAAAACTGCCCCTAAGAAATCGTGATCTTCGCAATAAAACATCTTTGATGTGTCGAGTCTTGGCCAATCAGCGTTAAGATGTCTACACCGTCTTTCCCTCCGTTAAAGTTTAAGTTCCGTTATGTTCCGTTACAGTTCAGACTTTCTGGGTTAAGTTAACGTCCACTGCATGCGGAACTCTGTGGACTGTTAACGTTCGTCATTATCGCGATTTAGAAGGAAAAAACGTAACGTGATGAAACATGCAGCCCCCCCGTGTTCCGGTTCAGTTCACGCGGTCACTCGTTGACGTTAAACCGGAACACCGGCGGATCTGCTGACAGGTTGTTTTTTTAACTCAAAGTAGAATGAGGCGATTTCGTGGTGATAATAACTTGAAACATGAGGCCCAGATACTGATGAGATGATGAGGTCAAAGAGCTTCAGGGAGAGGAGGCTGTTTGTGTAGCGCAGCTTGACGCAGGGCTGAGCTGTGAGTGGAGCTGGGCCTGGATAAAGGTGGAGGTCTAAACAGACCTGAGTACAGCTTCCCGCTGTCACAGTGTTTTAAATACATTGATGAGGCAGGGTATGCTGAATGCAGCCTCTGCTCCAAGGAGATAAAGTACAGCAACAAGGGCTCACGTGCCCTCTCATCACACTGTACACACTGTTCACTGTGATGACCACAGCCAGTGGACTAACAGTCCCAACAGTCCCACGTGCAGTTAAATCACAGCTATTATTTTACTCTTGATAAGCTACTTTAGCTAGAGTAGATTATCATTTTAATTTAACTGGATTGAATGCATATTAATTGCAAATAGAAGATAGGCCACAATTCTAACAGCTTCACAGTAACAGTGGAAGTTAATATTAAGCCATACAGTAACGGGGTTCAATGAAAACGAATCACTTTATTTTGTACAGGCGATGGTTTGTTTTTATATGACAAAAAAAACGAGACCTCTGTCTCATTGGATTTTGTCTAAATAAAGGTTAATAATAATAGAGCTGAAATACTGATTAATAACTGAATAATTAATTAGTTTTTTTATTAAAGTAAATGTCTTGTCACTTAATTTTCTTCTGAGTACACCAGAATGCTACATTTTAAAGCTCATAATTTAAAATAAAATTGAAAAAATGAATCTGTAGACTACTGCCTAATAGTCTTATTATTGCCATTTGATGACAATTGCTCATATACTGTAAGCCTAAATAAGTATATTTATTATTTTAAACAAAGGTTAAATGTTATTTCACAAGTTTCAAAAAGTGCCCCCAATTAGTTTTTTAAATGCTCCTGGATTTCAGTCAGGGGGGGGGGGGCAAAAATTGCCCCCTAAAAAATATGTAAATTTCCTACCCTGGTCCAAAGTCATTGCATCCATAATTCCTCTCATCATATTGAAATTAAAAATGCATTTCAGTAATTACATTTTTTTTTCCAGAGAAGTTGGATGTTTAAAAAGGAAGCCATGGCGTGTGGAATTATTGGCTCAGAGAGAATTAGTGAGAACAGAATGAAGTTTTAATTGTCTCAGTATGTGTTGTGTTTTCCCCCGAGGACGCCTCGCACAAACTGGCTTAATACAGAGTTATAGCCGACCTGTTTGATGTGTGGGGATGTTATTTTTCTTTCTTTCTTTTTTTTTTTGCAGCATCATTTTGCACATGATTTAATCGAGGTAATCACAGTGGACAACGGGGCATAATGTCTCTGCTGCCGTGCGGCACTTTTCAAAATGAAGGCTGCAGATTTATCGCATATCCTGCCGTCTTCAGATGGCTGTGGGATTTAATTAACGGAAGGAGTATAGAGCAGCTGTGAATGACAGATAGTGGTACGAATCAGCCATTAACTTTTAGTAACGCTCGAGTGTTTTACTGAGACGCCTGTCGTAATCGCATAAACTTTTATATTTGATGCCAATCTGAAGGCATTAACTGGTCGGAGAGTGTTTTAATTAAAATGGTTTATCTACATCTTTCCATAATTCCCGCAAATTTCTTAAGTATTGGAGCTCGCGCTTGTTGACACAATCGCCAAACGATGAATCATGGTCAGATGAGCGTTGGGGAAGTAGCGGCTGTCCTCCGGCATCTAATCTAGTTTTCACCAAGATATCAACTCATTCTGGGAAGCCTTTTTAAATGACACTCCCATCTGTTCCCCTCTACTCCTACCTTTGCACCACATGTGCTGCACTGCGCACAGAAATGCGATTCACACAGGTAAAGCCTAAATTTAGGTCAGGAACATACCAACTCGCAGTATTTAGTAGTTTTACTAGTTGTAGTAGTTTTTACTCGTGGTATTTAGACATCAGTAAAGACGAGTGTTAAAAACAAGAGCGGATGATCATGACTTTTTCTTTCCTTGCAGAATGTGCTGTTTGCAGATGAGGCGGAGGACTCCATTCTGAAAGTAATAGATTTTGGATTTGCCCGCCTGTGCCCGGCTGGCAGTGCCCCCCTGCAGACTCCCTGCTTCACGCTGCAGTACGCCGCACCTGAACTCTTTGAGAGTGCAGGATACGACAAAGCCTGCGACCTCTGGAGTCTCGGGGTCATCCTGGTAATTTAACCTAAAACCGCTGATTCAGTCACATCGGTAAGGCTAACTGAAGTACTAACGACTCTCTCTCTGTGTGTGTCATCAGTACACCATGCTGTCAGGCCAGGTGCCATTTCAGAGTGAGCAGCGGGGGATGACCTCATCATACGCTGCTGACATCATGCAAAAGATTAAAGAGGGCGATTTCTCATTGGATGGGGAGGCATGGAAGGGCGTATCGGAGGACGCCAAAGAGCTTGTTAAAGGTATGCGATATAGTACGTTTTAAGTGACACACTTGGGGTTTGCCTTAGTTATTAGGGCCACATTACATAATTAACATAGAGCTAAGTACGCGCTTCGGTGGAGTTTCTGCCTGCCCCGTGCGATGGGGGATGGTTTAGAGAGTTCCCACTGAGCGGAGCACTCGTCAGAAGTCAGAGAAATGTTTTGTCTGCTTCCCTTATGTCTTGTTCTATTGCCGTTGTGTTTCTTTGACTCTTTAATTCTGATTTAAGGCCTACTGACCGTGGACCCAGAGACCCGTCTCAAACTCTCTGACCTGAAAGAGAACAGCTGGCTGCAGGGCGGAGCATCCATGTCCACCACTCCTCTGTGCACTCCAGATGTGCTCGAGTCTAGTGGGCCTACTGTCCGCACCTATGTCAATGCCACCTACAAGGTAGTAGCATTGTGTACACAATTTGGCAAAGTTCTTTAAAAAGATGATTGCATGAACTCAATGTGTTTCATCTTGCTTTTCTTTGGTCGTCGTCGTCCCCCCCCCCCCCCCCCCCGCCAGGCTTTCAACCTTGGTAAGAGAGAGGGCTTCTTTCTGAAAAGTGTCGACAACGCTCCCCTTGCAAAACGCAGAAAGCTGAAGATGACGAGCACAGGAGTCGAGACCCGATGGAGTTCATCTTCTTCCTCCTCCTCCTCATCCACTTCCTCCTCTGCCTCGGCCTCGGCCTCTGCAACATCATCCAAACTGCATCTAAAGCAAACTGTGTCTCCAAAGCAAACTGTGTCTCCAAAGCAAACTGTGTCCCCAAAGCAGACTGTGACCCCAAAGCAGAGCGTGACCCCAAAGCAGAGCTAGCCTAAATGGCGGCGGAGAGAACAGAAGGGAGATGAAGAGGTATGTGCTTCTACGGGCAACACAGGGTCCTCCAGTGGTGATGGGGGTCACCCAGTTTTATAAAAAAAAGACCATACTGACAAACCAAAAGACTGGTTTATGTTAGTGTTAGGTTTTCAATACAACATTTTATTCCATCTTTTAACAACAAAGCAACTTTTCCAATATTCTCCCCTAACCAAACTGTATTTTCCTTGAATGGATGGAGGAGAAGATGGTCGAAGTCTAGTTTGGCATCATTAAGATGCACAGAAATCTGTGGCCTTGAGACAAATATTATTATCCAGCATTGACCATAGTATGGTGATATTCTACACTAAAAGTTCAAAACGAGACATTTACCTGTTTTCACTGTGTGTAAGAAACAGTGCCTGGCTATATAGGGACAAAGGGAAAAAGGAGCCATAAATGAGCAGAAGCCATATTTATAGCGACGCAGCGAAATAAACGTTGTGGATACACACAGATTTGCACACAGCAAATGAATAGCCCTTCCAGGAATTCACAGGCGGAATCCTTTGATTGTATCTAGTTATTTTGAACTTTGCCACACGCATAATGATTCGGCAAAAGCTTGGCCACGAGTGCTGTGCCACACGAAAGCACTCATCTTTTTTTTGCAGAGAGCGTAAATGATCGAAAAAAATAAAAAAAGGCAGACTGCTGGAAGGAATGGGCTCCGAGGGAAATGCTTCTGATATATGTATGACCTTTGAGATGGCAGAGGATGCTGTAGTCAAAATGGTCTCTATTGGATGCAGTTTTAACTGCGTCAGTCCTATGGGCACTGACTTTGCAAAGCAGTTGCACTTCCAATACACTACCAACTCTACAGATCCTGTTAAATCACAACACAACGCACGTCTCAGTCGATGGCTCTGATGAAGTTTTTTTTTTGGCAAACAACTCCAGAGTTTTGCACTTGAAGTGGTCGCAGTGCTAACACACAGTGCCCCGACAGCAGCACTTGTAAACGCAGTTGAAGACACAGAAGGACGCGTGAACTAGAGTGTGGGGGGGTTTTTCCTCTCGTCACACTTGCTGTAAATTGCTCGCATTATTGTGCCGCTCCGACCATTTCTAGCATGCTGATCCGTCGTGAAGATGAACTGTTTTTTTTTTTATATTTCGGTATCTCAAGCGTACTATGGAAATGTTCTTATGCTACCAAAGTGCACAAGAGTGTTTGCACGTAGATTGGAGCAAAATCCATTTTTGGTGGTTTTGGTGTCCATCGCCTTTGGCTTGTGAATTTTCAAAGGGTATTACAGTTTGTTTTGTTTTTGTTGCCCTATCAGACCAGCGCCATATGCGGCTCTCACGAATACAATCTGATTTGATACAGTGAAATATTTTTTTCCCCCTTATTAATGCTCCGCTTCTTGTCACTTGGGATGTAAGGGAGCCACCCAAATATGTATTTTTACAGATGTGCTTTGAAAACATTGTATGGCTTTGAAATTCAAGTAATGTTACAGAATGAGACACGTAATCATGAATTTATTATGGTTCTGATGAGCCCATCCTGCAAGTTCTGTATATACTCATTCTCGATCTAGAGCAAAAAAAAAAGATGTATGTAATGATTTTAAGATTTGAAAACTGTTTTAATGGTATATTAGTCTTCTGGTGTATTTTTGTTGGACTTTCTTTCTTTTTTTAACATGTTGCACAAACAGTTGATCAATTAAACACATTTCAGCTTTAACGGTGCTTTCTCTGATATTTATTACATGTAATTGATATTAATGCTGTGGTAATGGGATTAATGATTGAATTGGCTCTTGTTGTGTACCAGCAGAGTGTGTGTGTGTGTGTGTGTGTGTGTGTGAGTGTGTGTGTGTGTGTCTGAGCAGTTGTGTGAGAGCATGAATGGCGCTGGGAAGTTGGTTGTACCGATATATTTCTGTACCAGATGAAGCATTATTGCAAGTGACTGTTTTATTCCCTTGTTGTTTGCCACCTTTGTCTGTTTGTAAGGTAACAGGTTGTTTGTGTTTGAACATTTACATTTTTACTTAAGAATCTGTGCTTTTATTGGTGTTCTTTTGCCGTAGTGAATATGTTTCCTTTTCGCTTCCTTTTTTTGAGCATTACTATTTTACTGAGATGCACTGTCACTGATGTCGTAACTGGGAATTTATCTTTTGCACCAAGTGTTTTTTTTTTTGGGTTGGTGCAAAATAAACATTACTTTTAAATAGATGGTTGTGCGTCGAGTCTTTTGAGTGTTGTCATTGTTCTGTGAATGCCTTTGATCGGAGGCAACATTGGTTTGAGCACTTTCACCACCAACTACACTCCATAAATACTGGTGGTGAGACTTTTAATTATTGCTACCAAGTGCAAACACAATCAATGAGGAAGTTTCATAACCTTTCCATTTGGCAGAAGCCATTCTGAAAATGGACCTATTTCATAACGGAGAGGTAAAACCTCTTGTTAAAAACAATCAGCGATTTAATCAATTTCAAACCAACATGAATAGTTTTCAGTCAGAATATTACAATCTCATCTCTTTTTGGAGTCATTGCCAACTCTAAACTCAAAATCCATGTTCTTCAAATGTATCTTAAATCCCCTATTCAATCTCTTGATTTTACCATCTGTCCACAAAAGAGAGTCGCTACAGTCGCTAATGTTCAGAGGCTTTAAAGCTTATAAAGTTCTCTCTCTCTAGTCTGAACAACTAGCACCGCTTATTTCATATTGCACACAAAGGACAGGAAATGGAAAGGGTTGGGTGGATTTCTAAGCATCTTTATTCCATCTGATCCTCTCTGGATATGACCGGCTGTCATCTGCAAACACTGCTGCTTTAAACAGCTAACAACTAACATTACTATCGTTACTTTACTAACTAAAGACAGTTTGTGGTTTGAAAATGAGGGGACATTTGTGGACTGAAACCTAACACCAGAGTGTACAATACTTTTCTCTAGAGCTTAGAAATTCTTCTATGGTCTTAATAAAAACAAATGTCAGTGTAGAATCAAGTTTCCCAGCATTCACAAATGCGTGTTTTTTATAGCAAGTTAATTATACTTTGGTGCTTCATATCCTTCAGACATTTAAATATATTGGGCTTCATCAGGGGGGGGGGGGGTAACGAATTACACTTACCGTACTATAAAACGGTCGTTCTTTTGTGTAAATCGTATGAAAATGTCCGGACAAGCCGTGTGAGAAAGCAACACGAGAGAGATTCTGCTGCTTTTTCTTTCGATGACAAACTGTAACTCGGCAGGTGTGTTTGCGGCCGCACGAGCGCTGCGGACAGGTGAGACGCCGCACTTAAAGATGCATGTTGTAGTCAATTGTTTGCGTTCACTGGCCAAGTGTCAGGACCAACAATAAAGCACAACAATGCAGTCAAACTTCTATGGTTGAGGTGAGCATTAATTGTACCTCTGCACAGTAAAAGGTTGCGTCTAACGTTAACTGAGTTAATTACCTTACCGACTTTTCGAATCACCTGGCGAGCACGTGTGACCTTTGGCGAAATGCTAACACGCTAAAATGCTTACGGTGGATACCCTTCAGTGTCAACTCGGTAAAGTTAAGCTTCGAGGTGTGTGAGGATTTTCTGCTGCTTTTGACAATAATCATCTGATGTGACTGCAGACTTCTTCTGAATGTGAGGAGGCATACAGTGAGGACAGATAGTCTAAGTGGACTGGTTATATCTTGTATTGAGAAGGAAGGAGCTGAGAACCAGAATTCTATAGCAGAAATAAATAGTGTTGAAAAATTGGCTGAGGAAACATTGGGCACGACTTTCAGGCTCTTGTGCAATGTCCATTATTGCAGCAGAGAATTACATCTCTTCAGTTTACATACTTCCACTCCTCCAGACACGCCAATGCTGAGAAGCTGAACCTGAAGGAGACTGAGTGGGACTTCGAGGTGCAGGTAACTCCCAGAATGCCGTTCAGAAAGGTGAGTAAAACAACGACGACACGCTCCCTGAACTCTACCCACGGATGAGAGCGTCAACAGCATAACGTTGCCTAATAGCGAAGCGCTGTTTGTATACATTACATCTATGTGTCGTCGTTTGGCCGCAGTGTCTGCTTGTTATTTATTTAATTTGTTGTTTTCTGGTTATTTCCTGTGAGGCTACACAGAATAGGGAGACTGTATATTTATAGTTGATAGTAAGTTGTACACAGGCTGAAAAGTGCTGTCTATGGAAACAAAATATGTATTGTTGGTTTGGACATTAGAGCTCATGTTGCTGATGTTGTCTGGCTATGAAGCCTATATGTTGTAATTTAATGCAATTTATTTTGTCGCAAATCATCAAAACCTGGTCTCCTGTGTTCTTTGTGTCCTATTTTAACTGTCCCCTCATCACATCCCGTGTCAGGTGTTCCCTTCTCTCATTCGTGTTTTTTTTTCTGTGAAAGATATGTGCTGAATGAAAAAAATCGAATGTAAGATACTTTTAAAATCCCTAATATTGGATTCGCTGATTGTCCTATTACTCGTCTCACTGAACGATGTGATGCATGACGGTCAGTGGCACCGGAACCAGACGGGTTGCATTTCCCCATGAGAGCACATGAATGTTTGAAACATTGCTTGGGACAAGACGTTCAATTAACCGCACAGGACACGAGGAACAGGACACAGCCGACACAGGGCAGGATAGAAAAGGACGCAGTGACCACCCAACGATAGAAGACCTTCATAACACAGAACAAGACACTAAATTACACAGTCTCACTTAATGACAACCTTTCTCATGTACCACCAAGCCAGGAGCCTGTAAAGGACAGTGTGAATGGCTTTTTTCTTCGGGCACATCGATGATTTGAGCTAAATGCTAACATCAGCATGCGAGCATAATAATAACAACACAATGAACATTCTGATTTCTTGCAAGTGTCATTGATTTTGCAGTTATTTGGTCATAAATGTGTGCTAGATGAAAAGTCGGGGGATATTCAGTCACTGGGGTTCATCCTCTGAGCACCATGAATGTCTGTACCCGATTTCAACGCAGTCCATGGAATAGTTGTAGAGATATTTCAGTCCGGACCAAAGTGGCGGAGCCACAACGTAGCCAAAAAAAGGTGATAATATATTGGCGGCGATGATGCATGTGATACAGAAGCAAGGAGAAACAGATCAAACTGATTGGCATGCTTTGCAGTCCGCTCATTGATCGCTGGCAGCAAGATGAATTCCCAGCTGAGCTTCTGGGCTAATCAAACGCAACGCTCCACATATTCCACAGACCGTGTGCCGCAGCAAAGGCCGCTGGTATTGGCAGTGCATCGCTAACAAACAGCTGCACTTTCTGAAGGGTAAGACTTTTGTCTCTGCAGGAGGAAGCACATGCATGTTTGCTCATACAACTCACACTTTCAAACACAACACGAACGGAAGCCAACAAACCGTTGGGGTGAAAGCAGCTCTGTTGGCATGGGAAACTGAAACTGTGTTTAGATTTTGCGAGGAATTAAATATTAATCAGAAGGTAGGATTAAAGTGCCCTCTTAAGCATACTAACAGTTCCGCAGACACCCATGGAAGTGCCATAAAAGCTGTTATTAGCTTTGGCAACAATTTACAGTGTACCAAAAAGTCATTTGGAGATGCGATCTATTTATAGTTAACAGGGAAAACAATCTTATGTGTTGCGTTACATGTTTATACAGTGTGAGACTCCAGCTTTAATGAAGCGATGAAATGTGACGTTGAACTAAAAACAGGCCTTTTCTGTCTTTGGGAGACTAGCTGCTCTTGTAAGCTTTATGTTAGAAAACTGAACACTAAGGGTTTTAACTGATGAGAGTGCTTAATGAAATATTTAACAGTCTATTAAAATATGCGGTTTGTGTTAATATGTACATGTCACATAATGCTGCCCGTCAAGGACCCACAATGCTCTATTAGTTCACCGATACGTTTCATGAACTCTGACGCTGTCCGTGGTCCTGAGCGCTGCACCATAAATTCCACGCCACCGGGGGTCAGTAGGGCGCTTGGCACTGACGGCACTATGAGCAACGGAGAAGCGATGGATAACATGAATATAATGTGTCATTGGGTCATTAATCAAATCAATACCCAGGTGGATGATTTGCACAGAGTAAATGTAATATATTGGGCATGACTAAGACGGATCTGGACGGAGCGCTCGCTCAAAATCATCAATTACAGTCCGTACGGCTTGGAAGTGACCCAAGAACGGAGTACAGTTATAATGTCTTCTGTGACTCCAGAGGAGCTTTGTAGAGCCTCAAGTAAAAAGCCCAGATGATGTCATAGTGATGTCATCACGGTTATCCTGAGTTGGGTTTGAGACTTTAAATATTTGAAAGAAAACCTGTGTTATGAACGGAGGACGTTGAGTTTGAAAAATGAACAAATTTAACAGGCAGATGAACGTCTGTTGAAAGATACTCTTGAGTTGCATTCTGGGAATTGTAGGATCCAGCCCCTTTTAAAGCTTGTATACCAGTGACTCAGAGTTAGGATTTCTCATGTTTTGCAGCATCAAATTTGACCATTCTTAAATTCACTCTTACTCACTGCAGTACCCCAAACTTTACGAATTTGCAACATTAAATCACTGAAATATCCTTTTTAAATCCAAAGTCATCCCGATGCTCTATTTAAACCTTTCCCGTCATGTTGTTGCTATAGCAGGGTAAATGAATGCCCGAACAAGAAGCAATGCTAAACCTGTCACGATACAGGCGTTGTTAAAAATTACTGATGTCAGTTGATCCCCAAAATGTCAGTGACGGTGCATTTTCAGTCTTAGTTCATGTCATTGCGTCGAAGAGGTTTAATTAACCCGAGGGTCAACACATTTTCATTGCTTACATCTTTCTGTAATTGAACTTGGAAATAAAAAAATAAAAAAACATATGAGGTTTTCACCTAGCAGTGACAGTTTGTAATTTAGCGGCGGTGCGTAAATGAATACTTTGCAGCTAATGAGTGAATCATCTTTCTCTCTGTGTCGTGGGTGAAAGTGTTGGGATGCTTACGCTCTATGAAATCACTCCACGAGTTGCAGAGTGCATCGTTGTCGTGTGTTGGGGGAGTAAAAACCGTCTCTTTTGTCTTGTACGTCTACTTCCTCTTAACGTTGTCCTCCTCTGACTCGTTGACATTTACACAAGCAACTTTAATTTTGCAGTAGCTAACATCTGTGAATAGACGTCAGAAAACTGGCTCATGCGGTGCGCACATCACTTCATCATGCAGGTCGACCCAAGAGATGCTGAGAGGATAAAGACATATATATATTTCTCTGGCAGCACATTTCTTTGCTGTATTGACTGGGAGGATAACAATGGAGCTGAGAAAGGACGAAGAAAGGAGGGTGAACCTGAGACACCTTGTAAATATATCGACACAATGGGATTCATGTTATGAGTATAAGAGGCACGTAGTAGATATAAAGGTCTTTACTTGGAGTTCTCACCAACCGACAGGTTCTCAGAACAGATAAACTGTGTATTGATTCTGCGGCTAAAAAGGCATTTTCAATTCACGTACCATTTAAACAGCCTTGCCTGCGTTTTTTTTACTCCACCAGTTCCATTAACCTCGCCCCACACTCTGGCACCCATCACCCCCCCATCACTGTCCGTTAACCCTGTCCGCTTTATTCTTATCCCATCATACCGGAGATGGGACCATTACCTTTCCGCACACGTCCCTCTTTAGGCATGATTGTGCGGTGAGGCGAAGACCAGTGTAATGTGTGTTGTAAAAATGTAAAATCACTGGCGGTGCATGGTAATATCCACAGGACAGTCACATCCACTTTAACAAGCCTGCTCGGACTGCTATGGATTCAGTTGGCAGCGGTGATGCCGTGTACAAACAAATAACCCAAGTCTGTTAAAAAAAAGAAAAGGTAAACATTATTGCAGCATATTAAAAAAAAAAAAAAAAGAGTGTTCTGCAGGGCAAACCTGAAAAGATGACGAGGCAGCTTTTACACATGTTGAACTAGGGTCGTGTGGCGTGAAAAGAGCTTTCACAAAGAGGAGGAAGGAGTCGAGCAAAATGAAAGGAGGGGAAAAATCAAGGTGGGTGCACTGGTATGATTCCCTAAGCTTTTGTGTAATATAAATTATGAGGCATAACTATCTCTCCGGCATTGTTAAGTGCACCTCCTCGCTATCTGATCTGCAGGGCTGTGAGCAGTTTATTAAAAATGGAAGTCATTCTAAATGAGCCCGTAATGCTCAACCCTTTCAGGAAATCTTAATGGATCCCAGCCTATCTCTGACAAGGTTAAACGCTTCAGGAGACAGCGAGAAGCGCTAACAGACCAGATTATGGAGAGAGATGAATACTAACCAGCACATGGATTCAGCTGGACTATTTAGACGCTGTCATTTCATGAGTATGTTTACATGCAGCAGGTGTTCCAGATATGAACGGCTAAAGAATATGCCGACTGCGTACTGTAGACTTTGTGTTATCGATTCTTCATAACGTTTTTATCTATTGCACCGAATTGTCATTTAGCAGACGCTTTTATCCAAAGCGACTTACAATTCAGATTCTATCACATTTCTACACTGTAGGCACAGCTACGGGAGCAATTTTGGGGTTAAGTGTCTTGCTCAAGGACACATCGACATGTGACTAGCAGAGCCGGAGCCGGGGATCGAACCGCCGATCCTCTGATTAAAGGACTTCCCTGCTATCCACTTAGCCACAGTCGCCCCCGGACACAAGTCCTCATTGAAACTTCTCCTACAGACCTGAAAGCTGAAAGAACTGCAACAGTTTTCTAACTTTGCAGAGTGTCTTTCTAAAGGTGCCGGCGTTGTCAAATTGTTGAAGATCTTTTCTGCATTTGCACGTGTTTTCTTAAGTCGCAGTGCGATTGACAGGTTGCTGCCGCGTCGTTGTCCGGTCTGGGAGTTGTCCGGGTCTTCTTCTGACAGCTTTAATCCTCTCTCAGTGTGTTTTCAGTTCATGAAAGTTAATTGTGGTCTCTTAAAAATGTCATATTCAGCGTTCGGTTCTACTTCCCTCCACTCGCTCTTGTCACTTGGTTGCAAAAAACAAGATGGTGACTGACAAAAACCAAGATGGCAAAGGCCAAAGCGCTGAACTCGAGGCTTCAAAACCGTACTTCCCAAACCAATGTTTGGCATCACGGTGACTACGTCCTCTTCTCATATACAGTCTCTGCTTATGACCCACTATAAGTGAGTGGCGGTGTCTGTATCTGCAGAGACCCTGCCCTCTACCTGTATTTTCCTATTTTTGCCGTGTTTGTGACGTTTCTGGGTGTCAACCTCGATAAAAACGTAGCGGCCGGGTGCCGGATCCTCCAAGAGGAAGCTACAAAAATGGCCGACACAGCGCGGAAACAACGCTAATGTACCCTGACCCTCGTTGAGCCGGAGAGGAGGGGCCAACTTTGAACGCTGTGTTTACAAATGGCAACCAACAGATCCTCCACACTGTGCCTTTAACTACTGCAGACACTCCTGTTGCCTAAAGATCATCAGAGCAGCCATATTGTTGGATTACCATTCACAAGGTAGAGTTAGTTACGTGGACTATAAAATGTAAATGTTTTAACAGGATGAACTGTCACTTCCTCTCCTATATGCCCTTCTGATTGCACCACTCAGCGGATAAATTCAGCCTCATTAACCCTGAATAAGTCAAAGCAGAGGATTGTGTGGTACAGTTTCATAACATGACATTGTTTGAATAATACAGCGTCTTTGTTTGGTGAGGAGCGCCTTGAAAGTCTTTGGGATAAGCTGTTCGTATGCATATTTAATGTCGTGCACACGCGTCCCCATGTATAATGAATAAATGTAATCTGGATACACTCACAGATGCCATGGAAACTGTGTTTAAATTGACATCCTCAAATCCCACTAATTAATGTGTGCACTCGATCTGAGGACATTTTCACACAAGTCCTTTTGAAGTTTCCAAGGATACCAAATACATTTTGAATTGGAGGACGAGATGTCTGGAATGTTGCAGCAATAAAAACATGGTGTCTTGTGTTCCACTCAAAACGATATAGCTGTAAAGGAAATGCAGGGACAAGCAGTTACTGAACACGTGTGTGTGATACTATCATACAGTATGGATGCGTTTCACAGATGACGCTGAAACTCAAAAGGATTCTCAGACGTTTGTAGCAGACTGTTCCTTTATTCACGAGGGTATCAGACATGGAGGCTGTGAATGGCCTGTCCGCCTTTTAGGGCACAGGGCTTTCAAAAGGACAACCTGTCATGCGTTATTATGTCTATCTGTGATCTGGGTCAAGCCCTTGTAATGCATGAGTGCATTTACAGGCACGCACTAGACCACCATGTGGGCACACTGGACCGCCGTTTCAGAGGAAATACAATCAACTCTATTGTGGACTCTCGCGGCGCCGCTCTTATTAACAGTCACGAAATTGCTCTTAGCTGATGTGCATGTGTGCAGCGGCGATCGGGGCGCCTGCGGCTATCACTCGGGCCTCGCAGCAACGAGGCATGCAGGGGCCACGTTTGTGCTGAAGCTGGCACAAGATCGCCGAAGGACACATGAAATGCATCCCTGCTCCTGTGCACAAACAGCATAGCATAGGAATCACCAATGAGAGGCTTCATACACTGGGTGCAGGAAGACTGGTGTGTGTGAGTGTGTGTGTGTGTGTGTGTGTGTGTGTGTAGTGAGTGAACGAGGTGGAAGCTGGTGATAATGCACGTTGAAATCTGTGTTGTGGTATCTTCATTATTAATTTAGTTCCTCCTCATGCGGTGCCTCACAGTTCTTTTCATGTATTGTTCCTTACTTGCATAGATGGTGGAAACGGATACACACACACACCGCTCATGTGTGGCGAGCTTTCTCAAATTGAGGATGAAGATAGATGTAGATGTTTAGTATTCAGTGTGTTCAATAGCCTCTTTACTTGACGACAAAAAAAACGATCTACCCTCACGTTCCAGCACTTAGTTAGTTTTAGAAATTCACTTTATTCATAGACAAGACAAGGCAAGTTTATTTGTATAGCACATTTCAACAACAAGGTGATTCAAAGTGCTTCACATAAAACCATTAAAAGCATCAAAACATAAGGCAAAAGAAAAGGAGATTTAAAAACAATTAAGAACATTGATTGAAACATTAAAAACAGTCATTAAAACACTAAAAAGCAGTGTAAGAAATAAAATACAGTAGTAAAATGCAGAAATTGATTAATATCCTTGAATCTGGTTCAATTAAAGACAGCAAACAGAAAAGTCTTCAATCTTGATTTAAAGGAGCTGAGGGTCTCAGCAGACCTGCAGCTTTCTGGGACTTTGTTCCAGATATGTGGAGCAGAAACACTGAACGCTGCTTCTCCATGTTTAGTTCTGACTCTGGGAACAGAAAGTAGACCGGTCCCAGGCGACCTAAGGGGTCGGGATGGTTCATAAGGTAGCAGCAGATCAGAGATGTATTTTGGCCCTAAACCATTCAGTGCTTTATAAACCAACAGCAGGATTTTAAAGTCACTTCTTTGTTGGACAGGAAGCCAGTGCAAAGACCTCAGAACTGGAGTGATGTGATCCACTTTCTTGGTCTTAGTGAGGACTCGAGCTGCAGCGTTCTGAGACCTGTAAACACACCGTTACAGTCGTCCAGTCTACTGAAGATAAATGCATGGACAAGTTTTTCCAAATCCTGTTGAGACATAAGTCCTCTAACCCTTGGTATATTCTTCAGGTGATTTTGTAATTGTCTTGATATGGCTGTTCAGGTTGAGGTCTGAATCCATAACTACACCTATGGTTTCTGGCTTGGTTTGAGGTTTTTAACATCAGTGATTGAAGCTGAGCGCTGACTTCGTCGTTCGTCCTTGGTACCAAAAACAATTACTTCTGTTTTATCTTTGTTTAATTTGAAAACAATTCTGGCACATCCAGTTGTTGATCATCTGTTCAATGCATTTTAAATAAAGAAACCCTGGGATGGATCCAGAACCTGCTGGAGAGAGTATACTCTATATCTCATCCTGCTTAGAAACGCCTTGTTGCTGGTGAGAAGGACGTCTGGATGGATGGATGGAATTTATTCATTGCAATCAACACGGGCACTGGCGCTTATTTTAAAGGAAACCCCCCATTCATCGTCCTGCTACTGGAAATACTGAAATACTTTTAGGGCACCAAAAATGCGTATTCATCCGTGGCTGAAAATAATCCTCAACAAATGCACTATTTACTCCTGTTAAATGATGTCTCTGAAAACTACAGTGCCCAGCTGTTTTAGGAAATGATGGACTTGAAATCAAGCCGCACGTTACTGTATTACACATTACTGTATTACACATTACTGTAAGTCATGTTTAGTTTCAAAATCCAGTTAGCTCAATTTCAGCAAAAGGTCATTTACTGTAACCGTTCAGGTATAAAAGGGGGAACATCTGTCACTCGTGACCTTTTTGATCCTGTTGAGGTCCTGGCAGATGTTGCCCTGGGCGGGGCAGATGCGAAAGGTGTGACAGAAAAAAAAAGAAATCAACGACATCCAGAGCTGTTCTCTCAGCTTGGCGAGAAGCCATTTACTGCACCAGGGAGCTCTCTTCGCAAACTCTGGAGCTCTTTCCCCCCCCCCCTGCCTCCATCTGCCATAAAATCATTCTCCAGTAGGTTAGTGGGGAATAAAGGATTGCATTGCACTCGTGACTCACCGCCGACATGCAGAGCAGATCACAGGATCGATAGCCGCCCTCGGTCTCTCTGCCCGGTGGCTCCCGCTGGGAGAGATAGCGCCGTCGCTGACACTGAAAGCGTTACCTCGAATAACACTGTTTGAAAGGTTCCTAACATTTCTGTCTCCCGCATCCCAAGGCCCATTTTCCCTGTTAGATTACAGATAAGAGTCTTTGCTCTGCATTTACTCTCTCATTTCTGTCACGTTAACGCATTAAATACACATTTATTATCTGCTGCTCGGTTATTGCCAAACCACTTCGCTGGAGGCCCTTTCGTTATTTCTCAGACATTACTTCATTTAACGTGACAGGTGTCATAGTTACTTTTTTTACTTTTTTTTTTTAACCCTTTTAGATTTAATATCCTCTATTATATCCTGATTTGAGTAAATATAAAGTTAGATAATATAAGCCCATTCTCAGGTGCTCTGCACATCTACAGATACATATTGAACTAGAAATAAACAATGAATACAATTTAATACCCTTATATGTTGATCCTACTTCTTTTATTTTCTTCAAAATGAAAATGAGCGTATATATTTAAGGTGCAGACTGAAAGAAAAACAAGAACAAAAGATTGCATGCATTATAATGGGAGATGTGAGGCTGCTGTTGATGTGTGGAGAGAGAACAACCCGCAGGTCTGACTGCACCGGCAGCCGGCTTCTTGTCTTGTTCTCATGTATACCAGAGACGACAGAGCCACATCACACACCCATGATACTGGGAACACGCAGCACCACAGTGAGTATGGACAATGTTGAGTATCTGATTGTCTGATTGTTGTTTTTGGCTCCGATGCAGCTCCTGTCAGACGGTGCCGAGGGCTGAGATGTACGTGTCTTTGAGCTCTGTTCACAGTGTCATCTCTTTCCTTCGCCTTACTCCGACGGTCTCACTATTATTTTTTGGACTGCTGAGCTCCCGAGAAACTCTCGAGCCAGAAAGCGTGTTCTGTTACTATGACAACTGGCAACCGCGGTTTGCATTACTGCATATTAAACAGTTCTTAACGCGGGGCTTTTTGACATGTATTTCTTTTTTTTATCTTCTGATTTGATGTGTTTGAAAACATAAAACCGATTTCTTAATGTGCTGAAACGTTATAAAAAACGCACATTAAATGAACCATGATATGGTAAATCTTGCTGCACCCTTAGCCAGTCCGTAAGGCACCCCAAGGGTGCACCCGCTGTGGGAGCCGCTGATGTTAAGACTTAATGGAAACTGGAAGCACTGGCTTTAGTTTTGAAATGGATGGAGCTCTAACTGTAATTGTGAGTTAACAAACCAACACGCCTGTAGGGGAGCAAACAACCAAATCAACAGCCCTGTCCTTTTTTAAAAAAACTATTAACACAGTTTTATAGTCATAGCTGTTTGTGAAGAGACGTTGTGTATGATTGTACGACTGCACTGTGGGGCATGAATTCAATCACTGTCTGACCTCAGCCCTTTGGATATTTGTCCTTCATGTTAACCTGTTTAAGAGTGTTTAGTGGTTTGATTAACCAGAACGACCAACCGTTCAGGAGACCTTAAAGTGAACCCATATTTGACTCCCTCCCGGCCTAAAGACGCAGATATATTCTCCTGAAAAAGTGCTCTCTTTGGTCGGCCTACAGTATGTGATGCGGCCTAAATGTTGTCCATGTGAGGACGGTGCAGTACAGTAGCCATGATGTATGAGCAGAGAGTATTCTCTCCTAACACTCAGTCAACCCCCCCCCCCCCCCAACAATATGCAATTGTGGTGATTTTGTCTCCCTTCCCTGCCTCCAGTATTTCTGTCCCGTATGCTGTTGGACGGAGCAGCTCAGCTCAGTGGTGTGGAAAATTACATCATTAATTGGGAATCATCAACGAGGAATCTTTGATAAGTAATTTAGCGAGTCTTCAGTGGCTGTGGGGGATGAGCTCTAAGCTGAGAACAACTCCCTCCCTATAGTCGATTAAAGGATGAGGCTGGCAATATTCTATCATTTTGTTATTGTCAAAATATCCCATTTACAAAAAAGAAAAAAGAAAAAAACAACTCCTTATCTGTCTCTCAATGTTTTCCGATTTCCCAACCCTGTCCTTGGCTCTCAGCCTGAAGATATCAATCCGTACTTTAATTTCTTAGCGATTGTCAAACGGGAATGAATATTGCATTTGTTGGGGACTATTTTCAGCAGTGGATTAATACACATTTGATGCACTGGTGAGTATCTCCAGCTGCAGAACACTGCATGTGGGATTGAGTCAGAAGACTACAGTGCCCACATTATGAAGGAACAAGTCATCCAGTGTGACTTTTAATAACAATAGAGTTCTATAGCTCAGATGAATAACATATATCAGGCTTTAACTACACAGACAGTATTTGTGAGCATTGTCTATTCATTGTTAAAGATTCTTAATGGCAGCCTTATTACCACTGCTGACCCTTCAACATGTGGCGATGCTGAGCCCAAACACCTCTTTCACTTCCTCTTCTCCCCACTCGTCCTGCTGTGTCGGGCCTGCTCTGTGCCAAGAACGCTTCACATCTGCCTCTGCAGGGCACAAATCATGGCTACGATGTGGATTTAAGAATGTGCGCCTCTGTAAATATTTGGTTGTGCCTTGGTGAGTCCCGTGGGGGGGAAATGCCACTCCGTAAGGCAAAAAAAAAACAAGAGTGTCCCACCGAGTCCTCGTCCCCGGCAACACCAGCAGGAAGAGAAGTAGGAGAAACGAGGACTGTCATCGTTTTTATAAATATAATTAAATGACCCACAAGGACAAACAGACTATACAGAGCAGTTAGGATTCATCAGTTAGCAGGCCGTGTCATTTAAGTTGAATTTGTCAGCTGCTTGGTGGTTTAATTGAGTGGTCTGACTCATTTCATCTCGTCAAAATGACTGTTAGCACGCCGTAATGGATCACTACCCTTTGCAATCCGGTTAAATGGGTTGTTGATCGCATGAATAGGAGAAAAGGAATCTAAAACGAACATTTTAATGCTTTTCCTTCCTCCCGTGCATGTTTATCACGTTTTCAAGACTTATTTCCTTTTCCTCCTTTCCTGTTTAAGTGCTGCTTGACATGGTTTACACATCTACTGCGTATTTTATGTGTCTCTAATGTTTAGACAATGCAGCTGGATGATTGGTTCGAAGGGGGAATGAGCACCGACATGTCTAATGACAGAGAGGGAGCGTGATTGTGTTTGTAGTCTGAGGCCCCATAGAAAGGTGATATGGTTTGAAAGCTGACGATGTTATGGTTTTCACAAAACCCATTTACTTTCGCTTGACTGTGAAATTTCCCACTTTTATAAGCAGTCCTTTTGAACATTACATGCTTTTATCAGTTTTATCTGGCTGTTTAAAATTGGATGATGTGACAGGTAGGGGAATTTCAACTTCAGTTCTTTAATCTTCATGCTGGAGCAATTCTGAATATGTAAATGTGTTTAAGATGAAGAAAGCTTTGAGCCATTTTTTGGTAAAAGTGGCGGCTTCACACACTGTACACTACATTTATTACCCACAAATGATTCTGTGATTGTGTTTTATGAGGTACTTCCATTGGGTCTTGAGGGTCTTTTTTTACTGCAATGATTTATATCCCCCCCCCCCCCACACAATTTCTGGTTTACCTAAAAGGATGTAAAAAAAACAACTAAAGAACTTCACCACCCAAAAACTTAACACGAAGATCAATCTATCTCCCCCTCTACAGTGTTTATGGGCTCCTGTGGTATCTGATGGTATCCTGACTGACTTCAATCATCTTACTATTCGTCAGATGAGCAAAGTTTTTGAACTGACGCATCCGCAAGGTAACGACTCTGTGCTGGAATGAGAAAGCGATGACTGCATTTCTAAATCTGGTGGCGAATAGCATCTTACTTAAGTGGTCAGATATGCAATGATTCATTCAAAAGGGTGGAAATGTTTTGGTGACGAACGTCGTGTTGTTCACAATTTTGGAGCTCATGCAGGACTTTTGTCTTTGAATCTGGGCTGTTTGAGATGTGTATATATTTCCTCTGAAAGTTTTAGAAGAAGACTTTAACGGCCGTGAAATCCTAATTTTCTAAATCGGCTTTTTACTTTTTTTTTACTATTTTCTGCCAAAGTTCGTACAGTGTTGGTTATTTCTAAGAGATTAGTGTCAGTGGTGTTATTAGATCCTTAATAGATAATAGCTAAGAGTTTTTCTTTCCAAACTTTAACTTAATTGTTAGTCTGACAAGGACATAGGGCTGCAATGCCAAATCGGTGGAGTGCTCCTTTAAGACAGTGAGGTTGAAAGTGAAGAGCAAGATCTTGTATTCTTCATGCTTTGCCTCTTGTAGTAATTAATTGTTAAAGGAATACTTCACGCACAAATTGACTCACCCCGTGTTACCTCAAATTATTTAACACAACCTTCTCTTGGCCTCCACGGTGAACAGAGAAGCAACACACGGAGAAAAGTCTTGATGAATTGAAGTGAAGGTAACGCGGGGTGAGTATTTGATATGCAGATGGTCATTTTGTGGGTGAAGTATTCCATTGAAATAAGTACAATGGTATGTTATTTTGAGATGTTTGGGAGAGGGTGTTGCAGTTTGTGACCACGGCAGTAATTTCTGTACAGTTTCTAAGTATTGTATAGATTTGAAATATTATACTGCCATCCAGCGTGTCCTTCAGTGCCCAGTCTCTTTAAAGGCGGGTGGAGTTCTACACGTTTTTCCGGCCAGACGGTCCCAGTTTGTGTGTTGGCCACTGGCTCATCAGGACGACCCGGTGATATCATTTAGTCTAATTACTGAGGAGGATTGCCAGATGAGCCGACTCTCAGCCAATTCTGTGTGGTTTTGCTTCTTCTGACATGTGTGACCAGTGACAGATGCAGCTTATTTACTGAAGTGCACTTGGTCATTTTGATGTGCTTGTTTGTGCGCCTGCTCTTCGGTTGGCTCTCTTTTCCCTGCAGCGACAGTACTGTGGCTACACCCAGTGACATGTTCATCATTGGTAGAGCTTCTTGTTTCCTAACTAGTGTTTGTCTTTTTAAAAAGATCATTCTGGCCTCTGTTACATTCATTGTTCATTGTCACTCACTGTGGCTTTGACTCTTATCCTCCTACTAATCTTATGAATGCTGCGCTGTAACGTTGGCTATCCACGGAATTTAAGCTTATTCTAGCGTTACACTTAATGCAATTTGACTTGTGAATGAGAGCTTAAATGGAGAAGTAGCTAGTGTTTGTTTCATTCATTGGCAAACAAAGATCTGGTTCATGCTTTATTTTCCGTTCTGACTTGTTCCTGTTTCAAATTGCCATCAACAGCTGCATCAATACTGCACTTTCATGCTGGGGATGGAGAGGCGTGTTTCCTGCTCCAGCTGCTACAGTTCAGCAGGCAGTTTTTCTCGGGTATCTTGACATAAGTCTTTCGGTGCGGTCATTAAGGTTTTGTACCTTGCCTCACGCGGTTTCCAAAAAGTCAATAGGAGCCGTTGTAGCTCTTCTGAGGCGACGGTATGAATGTAATCAATGTCAGTTTTCTCACCAGCGTTCGCAGCTTTTAGAGGGACTTTGTTAAAGAAAACACAGGAGTGAATGCCCTCTCGGCGTGAAAAGACTCCCCGCTTGTGGTGACTCACACATTAAACGGGCTCGAAAACCTGTTTACAAGAAGAGAAGTGTAACACATAGGTGCGGGTGAATTATTACCCAGTCACAGTGTTGATTAAATGGCAGTAAAGACAAACTAAACCACCCTTCACTCCACTGCTTTGCATGGTTTACAGCCTGACCTGACATAAATATCACTGGCGGCCGTCTGCTGCTGCTTCTTATAAAAGAGCAGGATGATAATGATTACTGAACAGTAACACTGCAAACCTGTTTCAACTCCAAATAAAACAGCCACGGACGTATTTTTTGTGTTTGCTTTTCTTCCATCACAGAGGAAGTTAAAAACCCACTATAGATATGAAACAAAAAGCTTTACTGTGCAGTAAAACCAATGGTGATGGCTTTAACGTGAGCTTCTAGACGTTGTAGTCAACTGTATTCTGTAATTTAACATCCATATGCTCCCCCCGTTCTCACTATCTGCTACTCTCGTTTTCCCACTGGGTGGAGGAGCTATAAATTAAAGTGGGGAATTACTGCTAACTGTTGGAATAAATTAAGGCGCTTTTGCGTCTGTAAACACCGTCTGACTGCGTAATTACACTCCCACTCCCACTGAGACGCCATGGAGAGGGAGGATGAGGAAAGAAATGCAGTATAGATGGAGAGCTGTGGCAGTGGGTGAGAGAGAAGATGAACGAAATGTCACGTGGGGGGGGGGGGGGGGGGGGGGGGGGGGGTCAGACATCAGATTCACACCTTCGCTGGGTCCTGGTCGCATTAAAATAGAATAGAATTTAAAAGAATATAAAATAAAGTGCACAACAAACAGATAACAGGACTGTAAACAAGTGTAATGTAAAAGTGACAAGTGTATTAAATATGAAGGGATGTGCAGGGGAACTAGTAGGGAGGTAGGAACATTGTCCTGGGGATGACAGAGTCAGTCAGTGGGGGTCCCGGCTCTGTTAATGAGCCCGACTGCCGACGGAAAGAAACTGTTGGTGTGGCGTGAGGTCTTGGTCCTGATGGACCTCAGCCTCCTGCCAGATGGAAGGGGCACGAACAGTTTTTGTCCAGGATGAGAGGGGTCGGATGCAATCTTTTTTGCTCGCTTCAGGGTCCTTGATGGACACTCCTACAGATTAGGGGGGGGAAAGGTGACTTTGAACATCATGATCGCAATCACCATACTTATTACGTCTTAAAAGAAAAAATACTGCCACTAAACTACTGCAAACTCCAGTTTCCTCTGGAGTTACATTCAGTTTTCAGTTTTTCTTCTGTAGGAAAAATGTGTTGGAACATCACGCAACACTGAAGCTCCCGCTCAATCTGCCGTCTAATCACAATATGGCCGCGTTAATGGCAAATCACATTTAGTTCATTGGATGGACTGAAAGCCACTTTATCACAAAAGGATCTTAACAGCTGGCTATAAACAAAAGCCGGATACACACGGCCTTCAAGGACAGCAGCGTCATCAGCCTGAGCGTATGGCCTGCATGAGGACCAGGTAAATTGAATTAACACATTTTGAAAACATGATATCAGCCGCTTGATGAGCCGTGCACTCAAACTAGGTTGTTGACCTATTGTTGACTGTATGTTTGAACTGGAGCTGTCAGCCAGCAGAGCCACTGAAATGTCTGGAGCTGCCAGCTTGACAGTGTTTGGACCCGTCGGTGACTTGCATGCAGAGGTGCAGACTTGAGTCACTTGACTTGGACTCGATTTGGATTTGAGTCACAAATTTTATGACATCAGACTGACAATATAAAAAAAGACTGTACTTGGACTTTAACGCCAACAACTGGTGACTTCACCTGGACTTGAGCCTTCTGACTTATTATAAAATACTGGATACCTTCAATCTTGTTCATTTAAAATGTGTGCCACGAATCAATGAACTTCCCTTCTTTTCCTAAATCGACGCTAACGACACATAATTCCCGGTCAACTTAGTTTGAACCAATTTGACAGCATCCAGTCGAGTTGCAGGAGAGAACCATCTAGAACTGACATTATGTTGCTTAGCAGCACAGTTGGAAAACAATTACACCAAGCATGATTTTGAATTGCAATCACCTCTGCTTGCACACACATAATGACGTATAGCTCCCCCGCCGGTGTAGACATGTCTAACGAGTGCACACTTTCTGCTCAACTCTGGTGTCACACAGTTTGAGCGAGCACATTTGATAAGCACCTGTGACAACTACAAACAAGCCTACTTAGTCCTCGCCTACTTAAATCATCTGTCACATGTTTTATGAAATCTTGGCATCTTACTGACAGAAAAAATGTAGTAGCTGCATTTTCCAGGTCCCACTGAATCATTAACGTTATACACTGTTTCTCTGCGTTATAATTATAAGAGCCACTGACCTTTTGCTTACAGTTTTACCTGTTATGCATTAAATTCAGCTTTTCTGCACAGATCACAAGCCAGGCACACATATAGGGAAAGAGTGGCTCAAGCTCTGCCACACCTAATCACACCGGCCGTTTCATGGGAGGCTTTCAAGCCGACAAGTATTGGTTTTTGATGCACAAATAAGCAGCAGGTCTGAGCTCAGCCACGCCGGTGGGATTCACAACATTCGGTTCCTCCCGCGGCGAGACACGGCCCACATCGCTCTGGGGACCGGAGCAGATGTCCAACCAATTTTAAGGACCACTTCGAAAACACTCTCCCCCGTCAAGGCTCGGACTAAAGAGTGCCACGATTGGACGGTCTCGTAACCTGCCCAACATGCCGTGCAGATCAGAGTGGAGCTCTAATTACAAAAAACCCAAAAAAAGTATAAATAAATAAAATGCATCAGTGTGACAAAAAGGTGAAGAGACTGAGACTGAGACCAGACAGAGCAAAACTATGTAGGGGAACTGAAAAATGCAACTGCACAGACTCTCCTGGGGATGTTTTTCATTCAAGACAGACAGACAGACAGACAGATGGATGGATGGATGAATAGATAGATAGATAGATGGACGGACAATAATCTGTATCATATTTTGCACAAGTTCACACTACAGTTACACAGGGAACAGCTGAGAGAGAGAGACATGTGAAATATGCACCATGTCTCACTATTATTCAAAGGACACAGAGGAAAGGCTTTCTCAAATGTGTTCCAGCCTCCTCCTCCCTCTCTTTTAATCCTCTCCATCCTTTTTTTTTGTAGCCTCAGTCTTTCTCTCCTCTGCTCCTCTTCTCGAGCCTCATCCGGCACATTGGAGAGATTTTTTTTTCTCTCTCTCTCTCTTTCACAGAATAAAACACGTTTCAGCGTCTGAGGGGCGCTTTATTCAGTGCATACCGCGGATATAGCTGAGAGCCAGCACATTTATTGGTTTTCTCTTTTAGCAAACGGTGCACGGATGAGCAAGCACGTACCGGCCCGGTGACTAATTGCCATAATAAGGCGCACAAGTTCGCCAGCGACTCGGCACGTTTTTTTATTTATTTTTTTATTTCTCCGTATTACCATGTAGCCAGTGCCGCAGCGGGGAGATAATCGGGCGGAGGGAGCAGTTACAGAGAGGAGACAGAGACGAGAGAGAGAGGGGGAGAAAGAGGGAGAGAGGGGAGCTCGCAGCACATGATCGCACAGGCTATCCAGTCACTGATCAACTGGAGCATTCATAATTGCGCTGGCGACAACATATGGGAATACAACAAGGCGAGATTGTGGTCACACCTGCTTCTGGAGGACACCGGAGGACCCGTGCGGGCACAACAAAAAAAAGAGGAAAAAAAGGGGCCGCCAAATGCGAGGGACTTTGCATCCAACAACCGAGAGAAAGCGTGGCATCCGAAGCACCATCCGGTAGGTGAGCCTTGATTGATGTGCACGGACTGCCAATATGCTGTTCATCATGGGATCTGGCCATGAAGGGGGTGGTGGTGGTGGTGGTGGTGGTGGGGGGGGTACAATCACCCCATCAGTGTTTCATTGCGCGTTATAGCCCCAACAGGTATTTCACACATATTAGTCCGACGTTTGAGGCTCGCTTCAAGAAATAACAAGGTCTCTATGTGAAACGATACGATCGCCTCTTTGCAAATGCCAAACCACTTGATTGACGATTCGCGTTTGAGTGAGCAGCATGTCACATAATATGAGCAGTGGATTCTGGTTCGGAGGCCCAGTCTGGATAGAAATCCAAACAAAGGAGAGAATACACAATATAAAAGCTACACTGATTAGGCAGTGATGTGCATGTAATCATTATTTATATATATATATATATATATTGAAGAAACAAAATGTAATACAGTTGCACTTGTAATTTCAGTCGATTGATGTCTGCATTTTAGTTCCAATGAGGTGGAGAACAATCAAAACTAATACATTAAAGAATCAGTCAAGATTTACTCAAATATCACGTAGCCTGCTATTCTGAATGGAGACTGTAAAGTTGGTGAGTTCTGAATAACCTGAAGGCACGCGCACCCCACCCCACCCCCACTGCCGGGTTCCCATTGACTTATCTGACTTGTGGACGGAATGACTGCATATATTACTCCTGCAGCAGTGCCTCCCACCATGAATGCCCATTAAATTGTCATTAAGTTGGTAAAACAGTTGGATGTAATAGCGGCGCATGCTGAAATCAACACAACGTGCAGTTAATCTAAAGATGTGAATTAGAAACCTTGTGATCCCGAGTAACAAAACAGAAAACAAGTCAAATTGTCAGTACAAAAATCAAGCAACAATAGATCTTTCAACACCTCCGAGGAAACCAGATTTCAAGCATTAATGTCTGATCTTGACAGCATTTGGGGAGAAGATGTCGACATAACCGCATTTCCAATGCAACACATTAGTTAATGCAGTGCGCTGAATATCAGGATGAAGGTAGATTTGGCGCGGGAAACCTCTGACCAAAGCCCACAGAGGGGCACTTCCCAGAGGCCAATCAAAGCAGGTTGACAGGGACTCGTATAAATAAGGAGCTGCAGAGGCTTGAGACATGCCTGCTGCAATAACTTGCTCCAACCTGTGCACATGGCACGCGGGCGATAGACAAACAGATGGCGTCTCCAGAGGGATTCATCTTGTGGAAGTTGGAAGCGATATTCTTGGATGGAGTACCCTCTGACTCGCCTGGCACCGAGGCCTGCGTCTGGCAGTAATAACGGCAGCCGCGGTGAATGCCCTCGCTGATTACATCGCTCACTTATATGACTTACCCATACCTTTTTAAAAGGAAGAAGAAAATCCCTGTAGTTTCACTGCAGCTGTGATGCTGATTAGACTTGTTCTGATACCAATACCAGTATCTTAAATGCCTCGGATACGGCTTAAAATGTTGGATCAGGTGTTGGCGAGTACACGAGTCTATGCGCCGATCCGTTATCGCGTTATTATATCATTTTTTGGCTCATTTGCGCTACACAGGAACAACGCGTGTCGCTCGCTAGCCGATACACACATCATGCCGGATCGGTACTGTGCATGTGCAGCCGTCGACAGAGATGAGAAAGAAACAAGACGGCTCTCTCGTTAGCTACGTCCATCACCAAAAAATGGATCCCTGCCTCCAAAATGGTTGACGGAAGTAGCCATCCTGCTTCTTCCTCATCTCTGCTGGCAATATTTCACACTGGAAAATCCCACCAGCAAAACAGCGACTCTTTGCTATCGGATCGTTACTCGGTATCGGCTGATACGCGAGTTCAGGTATCGAAATTGGGAAGGTAAACATGGTATCGCAACCTCTCTAATGGTGATGCTGCAGCGTGATGCTGAATCAAAGTGCGGCTTCAACGTACATCAATGAATATGCAAGAAATTAAGATTTTGCTCTCAGATGACCAGGCACAATGCAGCCTCTTCCAGTGCTATTAAATGACTAGTGTGGCTTTCTAGTCATTTGTTCGTAGATGTAGCGGGCTCAATACAGTGCAAGGTATCCGTAGTGTGACGGTTTTTCAGTGTGTTATTTGTTGAGCTGCTTTTTATTGACACAGTCTGTGCAGCGGATCTTGGATGTGTTTATGTCGCGGTTGTTTCAGCTCTTTCATGGCGTAGCCATGCATGCTATTTACAAGCGTCTCTATGGCTGCACTGCTGAGCTGCCTCGTTGATTGCTTCATTGCATTACAGCAAAACATTTCAAATCAGTACATTGTGTCGGGTGATTAATGCCTTCGGTAAGCAGCTATGTAATAAGCGGGATAATGTAGAGGGAACCATTCATTATTGCAATCGGTCTCAAGGCTTACTTTCGATAATGACCACCTCGCTGCGAGCGCGCCTTGCTTGGCAACCTGTAGCGGATCGCAGCCTGGTGCTGCTGCTGCCAGTGATAAGCCAGTCTCAAACCATTAGTGCTTGTTTCAATTGGCTGCGAATGCAAGGTAACATTACTTACAGAGATTTGACTTATTCACGATATTGACGTTTGACTGATGTCCAGATCACTTTGTCCAAACCTCTGGCAAATAAATGTAGAAATCATTCAAAATGGGCCAGAACCGGCTGCATGAAATAATTATCATAAAACAATATACAGATCAAAAGATCACTTGGATCACAGGTGGATGATGCAGTCTCCGCTCAGCCGAGCTAGCTGCTCTCAGCCACAGTACCTTTTGCTCACACTGTGAATATGCAAACATCCTGTCTATAAAACATAACTGCATAGCTATTATATATCCGTTCATGACAGCTCAGTCATTATGCGAATGACAGAATTCCCGCTGCCCATTGTTGCCATTGCCGCTGAGAAATTGATGGTTTGCAGTGTTTGTGGTGGTCAGTAGGTGGAAACCTGTCAGAGCAGACTGGAGGTGGACTGACAAGCGGGATTAAAGCAGCTCACGGAAATAAGTTCAGATTGATTTAGACAAAAAGCACCTACACTTACTCACTCTTCACTCATATTGTTAATTGCAAGGTAAGTCAATCCCAAAAAACCCTCCACAGTGTTGTGCCGTATTGGTAAAACTGATTAGGGAGATGCATGAGTACTAATTTGTACCACTCAGGAACAAAATGAGAAATGTATGAGCGTGTGTTGAAATGATAGGTATAAAAATGACATGTCATGAAGTAGAGCACACCTACATTTATCTGGTGGAACACATTAGAAGTGCTCTTACACTTGCGTAGCAGGGGGAAATGGGAAAGATCTAAAATTGTGTGTGAGAAATAAATGATCCTCTATGCCATGAAAAGAAAGTGGTAGTTTCTCAGTCTCTGTTTGAGATCCAATTTCTGCAAAATGTCTGTGGGCATACACCTTTTTTTTAAATGGAATTTGTCATATTTTAACTGCATTTTGCATCCAACTGTTTTTGTTGTTTTAATGAAAGCTGTTCTTGAGCCACTTGCCTTTTGCAGCAGCAGGAACAGAAACACAGTCCCTCACCTCTCTTCTCCAGTGCAAGCATTAGAGGGGAGGAAGGGATGGAAAGGAAAAGGAAAGGAAAGGGAAGGAAAGGCTTGGCTTGGCTTTTCTGGAACCAGTGGGGTGGTGTTGGTACCCTTGCCACAGGCCTGCGCTGAGCTGGACAGCCTCTATCTTCGGCCAAGACCACAAAATAATTAGTTGTACATTTGCAGGGCAAACGGCACATTGAACCACTGCTGACAAAACCGAGGTTCATTGGAGCGGCGTTAGTCAGCTGGCTGGGAGACATGAAAGGGGCAGTTTGTGACAGGACGTGTCTCGCTACCACCAGCTAATGAAGCATCTCCATAGCCAGTCTTAGCTCAACCTTCCACTCCACAACATCCATCTTTCTTGTTTTCATGCTGCAAATTCTTCCATTCTGATGACAAGCATCTATTAACGTCATTTACGTGTGAATGGAGGTATTACATCATCTCCTTTGTGTGACTTTTTGAGCAGCCATTAGTGTATTTCATTGGTGGAGAGTTGGCAACACGGTCTTTCGTGGATTTATCCAGACATTTATTGTAAACTTCCTGCCATCCTGTGCAGCAGACGCCGGAGTTTTACGAGTGCTATTTCTTTGGCAGAGCGGGAATGGCGGTATCAGCACATGCACTCCAAACCGAAATCCTTCCAAGGCAAATAAAATACAAATGGACATGAACACATTTCCAATTGTTCCCTAATTGCTGTTGATTGTTGTTATGCTGATTGAAAATTAGTATGAAATATGAGATACTAATGAATCAATATTAACCAGCAGCAAGATCTTAATGTGGTGGGCCGTCAGGGCCTGCAAGGCCTTCTCTGCTGGCCTAAACAGAATCACAAAGTTATAGCTATTTTATAATTTAATAATTTTTCTTAAATACACTACATGTATTATAATTTATAAAAATATTTTTCCCATTATCTTATTTTCTCATTGCACAGCTACTGTCTTCCTCAGTTGCTCTGCTTCCAGTGCAGCTTGTTTTAAGTAGAGCTTTTATCCAATCAGATTTCACCTCTGTGTCTCTAGGTAAGAAGAGAGGCCCGAGGCCTGCAGACTCACAAGTGAATCCATGTGCAGTTTAAATGAATGGGGACGATGTTGTTGATTGTCATAGTGTTCAACCAATCAGATCTTTAGTTTGACATGTTAGGAGTATTCTTTGACGTGCCAGAGCCTGCTAGCTGGCCTAGCCATACGGGATTGGTCAGTGGGCTAGCGTGACATGTTGGGCGGTGACAATCCCAATATCTGCTGCCTCTGTCGAGCGGACATTTTCAGCCCTCAAACGCATTAAAACGTATTCAGGAAATACAACTGGGGAGGCTCGACTGTCTTCACTGGCGTCCATGAATCGAGAAGGACTTCTTACTGGAACTAAAACGCACGGATGTACTGAACAACCGTGAGATTAAACTCTTTGTTAACAAAGAAAGGAGGATGGACTTTGTCCTTAAATAGTGAACAGCAGCTCTGGTCTGCAGTAGCTTTAATATGCTTGTTTGTATATTATTATTTGTACAACTTGTTTTTATGAAGATGGATTTTTGTTTGGTTTAATATGTGATAGGAACCATTGTTACGTCCTATGTTACTCTGGGGACATATTTAGCCGGTGCCAGTGTTGGCGACTTTTTTTGTCAAAAGCTACTAGCGACAAATCTAGCGACTTGTTCTGGTGTTATTGGAGACTTTGCTGGTGTTTTTTTCACTCTGACGTTAAAGCACGTACGTTCTACAGTTACTGTCGTGAACGAGCAGCGGGTGCTGCCGTGAGCCCCTCCGCCGCCCAAAAGCACACACAGGCGGGTACTCTCACAGAAGCCTCGTGCAGCAGTCCCAGCTGCAGTCAGCGCAGAGAGGAGACGCACTCTCGGCGTAGTCTCTGCAGTTAGTGTATCTACAGGTGTTGAGCTTCATTTTTACACGAAACAAATAATAACCGTAGCTGTGTTTCAGCTGCAGGACAGCAGTGAAGGCCCAGGAATAAAATGCATGGCCCGCCACTGACTTTCAACAATATGTGGCCTTCGCTGAATTTTTATGCGAGGTTATTGGAAGGTTATGTAGAAATAAGAAAATAAAAAGAGTTTTGTACAACAAATCGAAAACAAAACCTTTTTGTATACTGGCTTTATTTCTGCAGCCTAGCACGTCATTTAACAGACACCTGAGACAAAATTGCATGAGATGGACATTCAAACATGTCATTTTTAATGTCGATTCCAAGAATCAAAATGCAATGAAGTCGAGCACTGAAAGCATGCAAATAGACCATAATGACCACAAGTATAGCACCTATTACACAATGCATGGTGTTCATTAGTGCTGATGCTCTTTTCGGTCGCACTCACTCTGTTTTGACATGAGAGGCAATTTGTGTCTTACCTCGGCCATCAATCGTCACGTCTCTGACATGCACAACTGAGAGAAAAACATAGTCCATCTTCATTTGAATCGGATGTTCGTAAACGACATATCAGTTCATTAAGGTGTCATTGTGAAGAGCAGTAAATACCAACGCTTGTTAAGCTGTTAAACCCCCCCCAAAAACATCTGTGTCACACCTCTGAATATGATCAACACCCTTATCTGTGCCTGCTTTGTAACTGGTTTGGTATGTTGTTTTTTTTCCAGTTTGAACTGGTCAGAGGTTTGTTATCTTACATTCATCTGTAGTCAGAACAACAGCCGATGGGTTCTGAGATTGGGTTGTTTGAAGCCAGATGGGTCTGCTGTTCCCTCAGCTTCTTGTAGATATTGATAGTGACGTTGGAGCGGCCCGGCTAACATTAGGCTTCCATGGAGGTGTTGTAGCTTGACAAAACATGTGTGATGGCAGTGTCCCGGTTCAGTGATTCCCAACCAAGGATACTCGTACACCAGGGGTTACGTTGCTGGAGTTGAAATGGTTAAAGGTAATGGATAGATAAAATTAATGGATAAATCGGTCGATATATAGCTTCAATTAATTAATTAACAGTTTAAATTATTGTAATAATTCCCTCTTCTGTATAATTAATAGAAAACACATTTGGAACATAAAGGATGGTGAAGGGGTACTTGAGTTCATCTGGTCGGATGATAACCACCAGTGTCGCTCTAACAGCCAGTCCCACAGCACACAGACACTCCTATGGATCCCACCTATTAGATCACAGGCTTTTGGTAAATACGCAAGGTCTGTGAGGTTCAAGCTCACATTCTAATATTGAATCTAAGCCAGTGCAGGTGCAAAGACGAGAGATTGACATGATATCACTAAAAAGAGCCGACAGGAACTGCTCTGCCCCCCCCCCCTGCTATGCTTCAGTCTTGCTGTGTGTGCAGTGCATATCTTTCCCTTATTACATCAGCTGTGGTGCTGATATAACCACTTACTGTGGTTCGAGGCTAAAGAAACACGGCTTCCTGCATTAATTTGGTCTTTTTGAGTATTTTCAATGTCTGCCATTTTTACAGAAGAAAAAAAACAAAACACCTCCTGATGTGTCAGTCTTTTCAAAGCGGACGGTTTAACGCTGCGAGTGGCTGAGTAGCTATACTTCGGCTGTGCATGCAGAGTGACCAGTTCATCCGCAGATGAAAGCCCTGCGCCGATGAAAGCCGTGAGAGGGTGCGGGGTTGTCGTCATTGCATTGACGTTGTTCAGTATGTGGCTTTACTTTTTAAAAAGTGGTATCCTAGAGTCCCTGAGTTGAATGTGGAATAACACGAGTTGCGGGAACAGACATCAGTAGCTTGAAGCTGCTTGTGAGAGCGTACTGAGCTGGAATGAAATCACAATTCTTCTGTCTCAAAAGAGCCTGTGTTGGCAATATTACTTCCTGCTTCATACATTGCACTGCCACGTTGAGAGACTGCCAAAGCAAACATCGTCCTCGCTCAATTTTCATTTGTGCTTCATTTTAGGAGCAGGCTCTGGGTACATTGATGCAGGAGATATGAGGTTGATCATATTCAACGCGGTAAATCAAACCTTCTGCCTCTCCCATTGGAAATATGTTCTTCTGCTGAACTTCATTTCCTCTATCCTACGCATTGTTGGAGCTTTTTTAATCAAAAAAATACTAGATGAACCCACAGCGATATTTTCAAACAATATGATCATAACCGTTCTAATACAACATGAAACACAACTACTGTATGTAAAAATAGGGTTTATCTGAGTATAATAGCAATATCTCTTTAACAATGCACTCTCATGCAGCCTTGAAAACAATGTTTTAATTAAAGGTGCAATGTGTAATACCTGGTCTCATAGAGGGCAGCATTTTACCTCTACTGCCGGGTCCATGCAGTCTAAATTTACAGTCATCAGTTATTAAAAAAAGGCAACTACTAACTAACAGCAGGGCAAGAATATGACCAATCTGCAAAAATAACTTGAAAGAGCTGTTCAAAAGTACACTGCTATCTTGTAATGTTCACGCGTGGCGTTGGCCTATAGTTTATGTTAGCTATCTTTGTGTTTACTGTGCCGCTCACCGGAGCTGTATGTTTCGTGTTCGCTTTGATAGTCTGTTCATTGGATTGAATCCAAAGTGGCAGAAACGAGAAAATGACCGGTATGTTGGTTTCGTCCTCTCCTCTGTGTGGTTTTACATGACAGGACGGGCCGAGGCTAGCTGATTAGCATGCCCATTTCAGTTGATATCTCTGCAACGCAATACGTAGACGTCTGTGACATAATGCTAACATGGCGACCTCCTCACCTTCTGTTGTTCATATTCGTTAATTTATATGTTTTGAACAAAAATTCCTGTCAGATCTTACACTTTGGACCTTTTAGTTGAGTGAAATATTGTTCATGGTGGGTTAGTCTAAAAACTATTATTATGTAACACAGGAGTAAAGTAAGGTGACAATTATTACATGTATTTTGCATGAACGATTTGACAATAGTGATGGTGAAAACAAAACAGACATTCCCGAAAGCTGACACATTTGAAATCTAAAAGGCAAAACAACAGCAGCTAATGGTGGTTTTGCTTCTCAGTTCAGGCTCTAAATGAGGCATGGAGGAGTCTTTCTGAGGCCCAGTAGTATTGACATTTGTAGACACTAAAGCATTTAAATCCAGCACAAGTCACAGAATGTGTCTTCCAGTGATTTAGTGATCTGTTAAGCCCCCTTGTACACTGTCAATCACAGAAATCAGTGTCTTATGAAAAGCCAAAGCATGCATGCTCAGTCCTGTTTGTCAGTGATAGAGCTGTATCTGACATGTGTTAACCAAACACATGCGGATTCAAAAAGTGTCAGAATCACTCTATAGCTGCAGAGTGCCGCTCGGTTGTAAGCCTTTTTATATATGCCAAATGTATTAAATATTAATGTTTCCCATGAGGAGGAATACAAGCTAGTTGTGTCATGCCTGGTCGTGTACCATGAAAGGCTTCGAGAAATCTATTAATCTGTAAATCTGCTGCGGCAGAGCAAAGAATATCAAGTGGCTTCATGTCAAATCCAATGCATGTGCTGATACAGAGGATTTTCAACCCACACATGCTGCTGACACTTTTTCAGAGTAACTAAGCTGAAGTTCTCTCTTCGCGGCGCTGTGACTGTTGGTTGATTGATGGTCCCAAAGTCAGAGAGCCGCCATGACATCAGATTTTGTACAGCGTGTTGGTTGGTTGTTCAGTGCAGCAGGATCGGTAAAGGGCGAAAAGTCTTCATGCATCATGCAAGAAAACAAGCATTTCTGAAATGGACTGCTCATTTTTCTGCCTTTTGTACAGTAGCGTGTTTGGATTGTAATGAGGACAGCACACCTCTTACATCGTGATTGGCTCCACTTACACGCAGCCTGTGTTCTTCGCTGAAGTGCGACGCCAAATGTGGCATCAATCGCATCACTCTTCTCGCTCATATTGATGGATTTCTATTCCCATGCAGAGTATGCATGAAATACCACATTGTTGTGTGTGTGGTTGGTGTCGCGTTAAACCCAAGGGTGCACTCATGCGGACTGATGCATTAAGAATCACCATGTTGTGGTAATTTTGCCATTAACATGAAAAATGCTCTGTCATGTTTCCTCTCCATATAAGGCTCTTGTGCCCTCCTTCCCTTCAGCATTCTTTCCTCCTTTCTCTCTCTTCTTTCGGGGCTGCCGTGTTTTTTTGTTATCATCAGAGAGACAAATGAGAAACAAGAGAGGAAGAAAGCCTCGGGGCTCGTTTCCTCACATCGTCACCACTCCCTTAGCCCCCCCCCCCCCCCCGTCCCCATTCTCAATCCTCCATCTTTGTTTCGGCCTGAGTGACAGCTGGCAGCCAGTAGGGTACAGTGGGCATGCCAAGCAAAGTGCAGATATTTGCCAACTGACTTGAGAAAATACACATTTGAAACGTGACTGACTCACACGTGCCGCAGCTCTGGATCTCCCATTGTTGCTCTCCTCGGGATGGCTCGAATGCACGCAGCAAACTCAGTGCACTCCCAGCTGCTCGCGGAGCTTTGTGGCCATTAAAAACATGCAACAGTACGTTGACAAAAGGCCTGTAAATGAATCCAGAGGGACGGACTGGAGGCAGAGGCCACGCAGGCAGCTGCCATAAAATCAACAATTGAAAGTAGCGGTGCTTGGAGAGGAATTGATTAAAATAAAACACTTACGTTATTATATGGGCTGATTTTAAAGTTAGATAGATTTTTTTTAATTTGTTATCAAGATGTAGACAGGTCGACATCCTGACATCCATTCTCTATATGTAAACACATTAAGATGAAGATGTTTGTGTTCATTGCCTCTGGAAGGCTAGTGTGATTAGTTTCTATTTTTACTGGAGCAATAATTAAGCTCCGCTTTGTTGCTCATGTGGTTTTTTTCCCCTTTTTCTTTCCCTGAACAAAAAAAAAAAGAAAAAAAGAGGACGGTGCTTTGCTTTTAAATTTAGGAGCTTCATAGCACACAGCAAAAAGAAGACACCTCCTGTAATTACTCTGCAATATGCAAACAGCACCTTTTTATTATACAAACAGCGTGTGCCATCCCGCTCTCCCCTTTGCTTGTGTGTATACATCTCAATATATATATATATATATATATATATATATATACATATATATATATATATATATAAAATTCAGCTTCACACTACAGACAGCACAGCTGGTACTGAGCTGAGTCTTGCATATGAGACATTCTGACTAATAAGTGTTGAAAACAGGAAGAGCCGGCATGAAAAAGAAGCAGCAGTAAATTTTTTTCACAATTTGCTTGTTTTTCAAGAATTCCCCAATGGCAATTTTTTTTTCATTCTTTCCCTCTAAATGGAAAGTGACATCTGGGTCAGGTTCTCTGGTTGATGTAGACCGAACAGCAGCTCTGGAAATCCAAGATCTGATTAGTGTTTTGTGGAGGCTGGATTGGCGAATTTTACAACGATTTGTGGAGGTGCAAGAGGTCAGCGGTTGAAAAGAGGAGATTGCTAGACACAAAATGACATTAAGCATACATAGAGAGTAAAAGAAAACAAGATGTGTGCCAGTATAACGGTATGATCCTACACACATACATACACCCCTATGTGTAATCTGGGATTATTGTAGAAGGAGGGCACGTCCAGCACTTCATGCAACGCAGAGATGCACAAAATAGAAAAAAGAAATACAAGAAGATACAAAACACAAAGCTCAGACTTGAACCTTAAGGGATAAAGCAAGACGGTAATGAAAGATCAGGGATACTGGGATTTGTTGTTTTGCTTTGATGGAGGAAACAGACAGAGGGAGTCTGGGACAGAGACAGAAACACCAGCAACAATAATCTCCTGGAAACCGTTCACAGAATTTTTTTTATCCAACCTGATATCTGTGTGAATGTTGCTCGTAGCACCAGTTAAAGGTGTTAACATCCAGCATCCTGACACTAATTATTACCATTGCTCCACTAACAGCTGAGACATTTGTTTGATAACCAAAAACAAACTAACGTCATGTGTCTCTGCGTCTCACTAGAAATTGGATAAATTGTTTTATGACACATTTTCTGGATTTCTTTGATAGTAAACCTTTTTGAGTTTTGGAAAGTGCAGTCTTCATGATTTACTGATAATTTATAGAGCAATCCATTAATGTTTTATCACAAAAACAGATCATTAGTAAAGAAAATAATTTACTAATTGCAGCCCTAATCTTTAGCCTCCTCATTAAAGTGACAGACAACCGTTTTTCTGTAGCATTTCCAAGAAACACGCCGGGAGCATTCACAGTATACAGATGTCACATTTGAATCGTAGTTTTTCCTCATCCATTCTTATTTCTGATCTCTTTAATCAGCCAGCTAACATCCACCGCTCTTATTTTTATACAGATAGAGGAGCAAGAATGAGGGATGTTGTGATGCATTGTCAGCCTGCACTGGTTGAGCACGTCGGCCTGCTGAGGCTGCTCCGCCCTTTAGCCATTTAAGTCACACTTGGGTTTCAGTGGTCATTGGGATTCCTTTTTTTACGAGCCCACTGATCAATCAATCCCGTAATTCAATCCCCTGGTCAATCATGTTTAAATGAATAATTCACAAACCATGACGGAAAGCTCAGGGAAGTGGCTCACAAGCAGGGCACTAAACATGTCATATATACTGCAATAAAAGTGGATAAGATCGCAATGTGTAAAAGAAATAGGGAACATTTGTGTAAACCGGTGGCGTGTTCAGACGCTCTGTGAGCTACGTGATCAACGAGTTATCAGTAATCTGCTCTGTCCCTTATCAAAAGTACAGGCAAAGTACTGTTTCAAAGCTTAACTGTCATATGCTCGGAGAACAGGTTGCCATCCATAGAACAGAAACATTAAAGGCCCTGAAGACCTGATTTGTCAGTTGATTGGATCCTACATGACCACATTTTCTATAAAAGTGAAGTCAGTTTTTGGTTCATATTTGAGATTTATTTTTTGTTCTCTGTGCACTTTTCACTGATCTGAAGTGGGTGGGACAAAAGGACGATGTCACATACTTCCGTGCACCGATCAGGATTTCGCAAAATTTGAAGGAGAATGTGGTTACTGTCAATGAAATCTGACACACAAACCACACTTAACTCTTAATAAATGGTTACAAAACTGTATAATAACTATATAATGTAGCTTGATAACTTAATAATTACCATGCTGCCTGACTTGTTAACTTGCTACACACAGTATAATACATATATAATTATCTTGTATCATATATATTGCTACATGGCTCACAACTTTGCCTTTATACGTTCACATATAATCATCTCCTGTTTCCTGTTAAAAGTGAACATTTCTGCCCACAGCTTTATTTTTCTTGTGACATTTTTGGGTTTGTTGTTTCAGATTGATGCTCCCCATTTAGTGCTTGCGTGCTGTCGGACGCGGCAAAGCGGCGAAGACATGAATAACTTGGCCCGTTCCTAAACTTCCCGAGACCAGAAACACAGAAGCAATCAGAGCTCGTTGCGCCGCCCACACTGGGTCAGATTACAGCGACACATCAGCCGCTCGCAGCGTGGAAGATCCGTCAGGCTGCAGCAGCCAGCCGCCTACACAGACGGGGTCCAGATGGACAGGTTTACTGCTTTTGATTTCCGTCCCTCCTCCTGCCACTGAGCCGTCCTCGCTTCAGGCTTTGTGCCTTGTGAAATGAAGTGCGATGATCAATTGCGCTGAACATTTCTCAGAAGGTTCAAAATGGAGTTCTGTGGCCCCGCTCTGCCGCCTGAATTTCTTTTAACTCTCCTCTGTGCAGAAAGACAAATGGCCGCCCCTTTATGGAACAGCCGTAAGCAGTTTGATTGTTAATACTGTAGGTGTTTAATATTGCAGCGGAGAGTTGTTAAATATATAAACACATTACAGAACATTGTTTATAATTTATGAGCTTTTTAGAAAATTACATCATACCCTTTCTATACAAGTATCTGGTTTCTCTGCTTTTCCACTAATACAACGGGAGCGTGTTTGACCCCTCTGGGAGTCCTGCGCCTGTATTTCTTACAGTGTCACAGTTTTCAGTATCAGAGTCCCAATCAGTCATATGGATCTCTTCCAGCGCTCTCTCTCTCTCTCTCTCTCTCTCTCTCTCTCTCTCTCTCTCTCTCTCTCTCTCTCTCTCTCTCTCTCTCTCTCTCTCTCTCTCTCTCTCTCTCTCTCTCTCTCTCTCTCTCTCTCTCTGGGAAGCAAGGAATGAATAGCGAACAATAATAATAAAACAAAAATGCCAGGAAAACATAAAATTCCTTGACTTTGAGGTTATTGGCTCTGTGACTGGAGAGGTTTATGGCAGGGAGCTTTTCCGAGGCCAAAAGGAGACAAAGGAAGCTAATCTCACTTAGAAAGGTAAAATCTGCTATATAGCTAATGAAGTATTATGCTGTGGTCAATGAGGTAGAGGCACTGCAGAGAGCCTACGCAGTGTGTGTGTGTGTGTGTGTGTTTGTACAGTACTCGTGTGCGTCAGTGTGCTTTGTTGTATGAGTGGGGGTTTGTTTTTATCGGGGCTGCGGTGATAATGCTGCCATCATGAAGTGAAGTCTTTCAAGGGAGAATGAGCATGTACATGAAGAGAAGGAGAGAGAGGTTGATTTTAGTGGAAGAGGAAGGACATAGTGAAGGGAAAAGAAGACCATAATAGAAATAACGAAAGGGTAGTGAGAAAAAGCAATGCAGTATATTATGAAAATTATTTCTATACTATCATATCAGGGTTTTTGCTCATTTCAGATCTTAAACTACAAGTGGCGTAATGTTTGCTGTGGTATTTAACATTTGTGTATGTGTATTGATTTTTTCACATGAGCTCCCACACAGTACAACACAAGTAACATGCTGATGTTGGGCAGGTATCATGTTTACCATGGTCACCATCTTAGTTGACTGTGATAGCATGCCAACATTCTGTTATTGGCACGGAAAAGCTGAGGCCAAAAACCAAACCAGAGTGTTGGACAAATCAGAATTCTGGTCTGATGATGGCTGTATGAAAAGTTAGGGGGGGGGGGGGGGCACAAAAGTTATTACAGTTTATCCTGAGGGGGAGATGAATGTCAGGTATTAATAGTTGAGAGATATTTCAGTCTGGATCAAAGGGACAGACAGACTGTTGAGACAAAATGCATCAGTTTCCTTTTTTTATGGGTTCCTGTTTTGTTTTTTGCACAGGAATGCAGTTTAAGTACTAATTGTTTTGAAAAGTCTGCACTGTGTCCCTGTCTGTCTCCCTGTCCTTCCTCTGCAGCCACATACTGTATCTAATTCCCCACGCCCTGTTGTTGCCGTTTTACATCCATCCACCTGGTGCCTTCAGACTTTCCCTCCTGTCCACATCACCTGACTGCCCCGCCCATCTACACACCTGTTCCCACTTCCCTCATCAGCCGCGCAGTTACCTAACCTTTCCCCCGCCCACCTGCTCACCTGCATCTCATTCCTTCGTCGGCCTCTCAGTACATACATATACCAGCCATGTTCCGTTCAGTCCCTGCCAGACTTCCCTAGTCGCTCTGCCTCTTTCTTGCCATGTGTCATTAACATTCTGATACTTTGCTACTGAATATAGCGTAGCATTAAGCAACATTTAGAATCATTTGCCGAAGAGTTGGTGGAGATTAAAACGAAGCTAAAAGTGCAAATTGGACTTCATCAGGTGGACAGAAACATGACTCCAATGAAAGCTAATGTTGCTCCATAACATCTCAGAGTTGTGTTCACAGCTTGTTTTTGTTTTCCCAAGAGGCCAAAAAAATTATTTGTTTTTTTTAGTTATTGCAGGTTCATTTTTTTAAGAGACAAAGCAACCTATTTTTCAGACTCTCAGCTTTAATTTTGATCAACAGTAGTTAATATGTTCAACACTGATTGGTCATGTGAGATGTGTTAGCTGTATTGCAGTACATACAAGACTACCTCATGTCCAACAGAGACTGAGGTTGACATGCACAAAAGGAGTCTGCAGTAGAAATGTCCCTACAGGTAATACTGTTAGCAGCACAGTATATTTGACCTATATCAATCATTCTTGTGAGGGAATTGAACGTTTATTTAGTTCTGCAAAACGCTGTCAATGTGATGTTTGGACACAAGTCAAGGTTGAGGTGCTCTGTAGGGGTCAAGGGCATGCTGTTTGAGAGATGATAACTGTGTTTTCCTCAGCAGAACAGCAAATGTCATCAGTCCTAAGAAATATGGCTGAGCAGCAGTGTTGAGGTCAAAGGTCACGAGAGACGGTGTTCACACACACAGAGCTTCTTTTTTTATTTTTTTCCCAGAAACCTAATGATGGTCATCAGGAGGTCGACAGGGGTAATGATGGAGATAAAAACTACACGGACCCCTTCAAGAGCTCACTCTGTATAGTGCAAAACCTACCATTCAAATGGAACAAACTAATACCTTTTATTTTCAAAATGTTGTGTTTTTTTATTTTTTATTGAATTGATATTGCTGCCTGCATAGGCACATCAAGCTGTTGATGACCTGGGACCCCAGGGTGACCTGAGGATACTCTATAAAAATGGAGGAAGACTCAAGAAAATGATGGAAAGCATTTTTTTTTCTTTTGCTTGTGTCTCTACCGCTCTCCATTTGTCAAGTCCTCAAATCATTCTATGCCTGACTCTTATTCCCTAAAACCTCATGTACAGACAGTATGGCAGCCCTAGGGATATGTCAACATGCAAACGCATTAAATGATCAGATCTTGTTTATTATGAACTGTGTAGCATACACGATTGGCTGCAACCTCTTAATATTCATGCAGCATGACTGATGCTCACAGGACCAAGTGGGCTCAAATGAATGCAGTCACATACACATGCAGAACAAGACAACCAAGGACACATTTTTGACGTGTAGCTTTTTAGCAATTAGTGCTATCATGGGTCAGGATGTAGATGCACACAATACACAACACGAGGGACCTTTGGAATGCTCAAAAGATAAAGTGAGGTTCTGTGCTGCAGCCTGGTCACATTGACGTGGCCGGTCGGATCAGCTCGGGCTATTTCTGTCTTATTTTGTTCCGAGCTTGCTGCAGGCAGGAGAGGTTTGGAACACTGCTCCGCTCGAGTGGTCGGGTGAGGGCGACCCATCACGCAAACAGGGAAGACTTTTTAGAGGAAACGTTCAAGGAGGCAAATGCGCTCACTGGGCTGCACCTCCTGTGAGCTGCAGGCCGTAGTGGTCAAAGCGGCAAAAATGGAGAAAAGAAATTGCAGTTTAGTCGTGGATAACGTGCTCTGTTGCTCTCTCTCTCTCTCTCTCTCTCTCTCTCGTGGTGCTGTAAATATGTCATTAATAAACAGGCCATCCAGACATGAGTCATCTGTGGGATTGCTCTTTGTTTTTCTGCATGCCCTCTGTACCTCTCTATTCTTATCCTGCCTAATTTCCTCTCCGTCTCCCACGTTTTATTTCCCTCCAACATGTTGACCTTGTCCCTTATTCCAGCTTGTTTGATTGTGAGACGGTCCACAATGATAGAGTGTGTGTGTGTGTGTGTGTGTGTGAGGGGACAAAGAGGATCTAGAGGTGAGAGAGAGCAGTGAGGTGTCCAGCACTTAAATTGCCTGTTTATTTCCAGTCATTGCATCAATTACACTGATACAGCTCACAAACGCAGAGTGCGTTAGTGTGTGTGCATGTGTGTGTGTGTGTGTGTGTGTGTGTGAGATAGGGGTGGAACAAAGAAACAATTAAGAATGATAGGTATGGAAATGTTTGTGCTGTCGTATGCAGTTCCTGGCTTCATGCGAGTCACAAAAAACCACACGGGTGCATTTTGTTTTGTGTTACCAGGGAGAGAAGCGGAGGAAACTAGCACTGTATTTTGATTGTGATCTGTTTTACAATCAGTGTTATCCATGCATAAACAGCGCACGTCTGAGTGCGTGGAGGGGGCTGCACGGGTGTGTCCGTAAGTGTGTGTTATATGGGGTTGGCCAGTGGCTGCCCTGAGATCAGGAGCGTGATCGTCGGCTTCTGGGAAGAGGGGCGTGTCTGTGACAGGCTGCAGTGATTAGTGGAGCTCAGCGGGCAGAATTTATCAGACTCAGCCGAGGCCATGAAGCATTTCGGTCTGCAACTCTGCAATTTGTCTCCCACTTCGCGTCATATAACAGCCTAAATGCGGCTCACTTGTGCACGTTCGCAACATGCACGATTGTTCTGCCTTGTGCATTTCTGAGTGTCCTGCGAGGTATATTTGAATTCATGAATGGTGAGATGCAAATACCCCGTTTGCATGACAAGGTGTTTTATAGTATGACGGGCAATGCAGTTTGATTTATTCTGTGAATTCGCTTTAAATGCATGTTAGGGGGAAAAAAGGCTTCTCAGGAGATCTGTGTCTCCAGAGAAGCCATTATGAAGAAGTACTGAAACAAATCGTCGATTAATTGATTAGTCTATTTGTAGGGCTGCAACTAAGGGTTGTTTATCCTAAGAAGAGGGACCAAATGTGCACACATACAGACAAAAAAATACTCAGGTCAACTGAAGGGCACAAAGGAGGCTGGCACACTGTTAGGCTCCAAATGGTCAAATGAAATGTATTGATTAATCAATACAAATATTTTCTCGGTTCATCGTTTTGTCTGTAACGTCAGAAAAAATGTCTGTTACAATTTCTAACATGAGTCATCTTCCTATGTCTTGTATTGTCCAACCAATAGTCCAAAACCCAAAGATATTTAGCTCACTGTTTTCTAAGATACAGACACATAAACATATAAAATGATCAAATCTTTATAGATGAGAAGCTGAAACCAGGGACTGTTTATCATTTTTCACAAAGTAAACAATCTTAAAATGATTCTTCAATTATGAAAATAGTTGCTCTGTCGTTTTTTGTTTTATGGATTTATTGATCAATTTGTCAATTGTTGCAGATGAGTCAGTTGACAAAAGATTCATCTGAAACAATTAAGATTGCTAATTAATCATTGACAGTCATTTACTAAGTAACAAAGCCAAAGTTTCACTGGCTCCAGTTCTCAAAAATGACTAAATATTATACTATATATATAAATATGTTAGTCGGATCAGTATTATTGATTTGAAGTTGTGTTTCACATCCAACTGGCAAATGTTAGTCCACTATTCTCCCTCTTTTAGCTCTGGTTTTGGTCTCTACCAACTCCTGAGGGAAGTCTCTTTAGCTGCTAAATGCTCCACTTTGTTCAACAGCTAGTCGCTAACTTAGTCTGTCTGCTGTTTGGCGCTGGGCAGGTAGTGCACAGTGGGTTTATTAGAGCACTTTCTCTGAAAGCAGCAGCCTACTGCTGCCAAAAAACGACACTACGAGAGCGGTGAGAGTGAACCAAAACGGTGATGATGTGGGCCGGACAGCTGAACAATGAGCTGAAACTCACTTCAAAGGTCTGTTACGCCGAGAGGAGCTGCAGGCAATGAGCAACCTGATCTCACCGGAAGGTGTACAAATAGCACAGCCTTTCTGTGCGTCGTTATTACGCATTTTAGGCTTTTCACCTGGCAGTTTATGCCAGTTTTTGTATGTTATTTAACTCCACGCCGTCACTGTGAAATGGTCACGGTTATGTTTGGCAACAAAACTACGTTGACTGCTGCAGTTAGGTTTAGTCAACAAAACCACTTATCTAGGTCGAGAAAAAACATCACGGCTGGGCTTAAAATAGGTACTTTAAGTAAGAAAACATCGTAACAGGAAAACACGTCATTAGTGTCGCTTCAAAAATGATAAAAACAAGACTTTGGGAGTCTCAAACACCAGCCTCCTGTTTCCAAATCCAATTTGTTCGACCTCCCGTCCCACCCACCACAAGAAGTCTCGCTCACATTCTGTACACGGTCACTTGAGTTGAGAGCGTCATTTTCTGTAGGTTTATCACAACAACATTGTCACATTGCTCTCATATTGTCATTCTTAATATAAAGTATTGACTCTAGAACCTGTGAAGGGCATTTTTCACAATTTGTTAACATTTGAAAAACGATTCCTTTTATTAATCAAAACAACAACTGAGAGACGAATTGCAAATGAAAATAATTATTGCTTTCACCACTGTTATGAAGCCATTATGTTTCCTGCGTAAGAAATGTCAAAGTAAATCCATGTATCAGAGGAAACTACTTTTAATCAGCCGCTGAGCAGCCAATCATACTGGCCCGGCTCATTACTGTCAAAAGCAGAGAGCATGAAAAACATGGATGACAGATTTAGTGGCCTGCCGCTATCCCTCTGGGGTGCATCATTTTTATGGTAAGGGAAACAATTCATCACAGGGCAATTCATCAGCGGATAACTTTTAATTAATGTTCAAACGTGTGGACCTTTTAAAAACGGCAGCCTCAGCTCGCTCCACCTCACTGGTGTCCGCTCTGTTTGTTTCTATCGCCCAACGTCCCCACCGCCTCTTCTTCTTCTTTCCCTCTTCGTCCTTAAAGTGGGGTTGGTCTATTTACTCATCCGCTTTCACTTCAGCACCATCTCTCTATTTTCACAGCCCCTCTTTTCCTCTCCACTCTGTATTCCCTCCATGTTTACATTAGTTTCACTGGCAGGTCCTTGCAGCTCAGCCCCTGCCAATATTTCTGTTGTGGCGAATGCTGCCCCCCTATTTCTAGCATTTTATCATCTTAATATCTTTCCCAACGAGCTCATTTCTTCTCCTTTGTCTGTTTTTTCTTCTTCTTCCTATCCCTTGTCTCCCTCTCCCCCGAGTTAACAACATCAAGGCTGAGAATTAAAAGAAATGGACGATCAGGCCGCGCGGTGGAAGAGGAGGGTATTGGAAAGGCTCAAAATGGAGCCGGCACGAGCAAATTGGACATAAGCACAGCGTAGATGTAGAAGAGTCCACATAATGGGGGGAAAAAGAGAGTCCGACGGATTAATGCTGAATGGAATTAAAGAAGACGAGAGGGAGAATGAGATGAGTAAATTGAGCATTACACTGTAATGCAGTATGCATTACAGTGTTTCTTAATTAACCGTGTAAAAGCTTTCTTATTAGGACTGATGCACTCCTCGGTTAACGAGGGAAGAGAGAATGCTCTTTCGGTTGTCATTGAGATGGGCCTCGAGAGGAACAAGTGAAACAGCAAAGCACTGAATGGGGAAAGAGCGAGTACATGTTCGGGACAATGATAACGAAAGGTCCGAGCTAACCGCTCACGTGAAATCATCTCACTTAGTAGGCTCTGTCTCAATTATCCGTCACCTTTGTCATCCCAGTCTACGCTGCCCTCCGCCACCTCCCTGTCAGTGAATGGACATTATGTGCTGCTGCATTGAAAGTCTGATCACATCGCAGGGTATCTGTGTGTCAGAGGAGTGTGTGTGAGTGTGAGTGTGTGTGTGTGTGTCTATCACTATTAAATCACAGCGAGGTATACACAATTTAAAACACACACACACACATTTGATTCTTTATTTATGCCCACATAGAAACAATAACCAAAGGGTTCACTATAGCAACCGAGATATGCAGGGAAGCCTGATCCTCAACATGGACTCCTGATATGGAGGCAAAAATGATCACTACACATGATGAGGCATGACGTACAGATTATGAATTTTAATGAATAGTTAATGTTTTGGGAAATATGCTGGTATGCTTGCTTCCAGGGAGTAAGCTGAGAAGAGATTGATATCAATTCGATGTTCGATGTGTTGAATCTAGCAGGTTGCTTTACATTGCAGGGAAATAATTATTTGAATAGGGATGTATGTGTTTGACAAGATGTAAGGGCAGATGTCATGTAGAGGAATAAGAAGGCACGTTTGAGCCGTATACCCTTAACAAAAGATGACGACATGTAAAGGAGTGGGTTTCCCGGAGCCTGCTACAGTGTACTATACAGCAGTATGTGCCGTATAGTGTATAGTAGTACATTACAGTGTCTTGTTTTCAGTAGTTTTATTTTGCATTTCACCGCTTTACAACTTGTTGAATGATTGTGGTTCTGCAGGTTGCACAAATTCCAGTACAATAAGTCTGGACATGTTTTGTCAAGCTCCAACAAATGGCTCCAAAGCCTACTCCTTAAAATCATAAATTGTCCGTTTACATTTCCGTTAATGCACGAGTTACACAAACAAGATACATCATGTTAATATGACGGTTGTAGAAGTATTGGTACATGTGTATTTAACTCGGCAGAGCCAGGCTAGTTTCCCCCTGCTTCAAGTTTTCATGCTTCATGCTAAGCTAAACTATACACATCTTATTCCAGCTCTGTACTTAACCCAGAGACATGAGAGTAGAATTGATATTATCTCACTCTCTTATCCCACTCCCTAATTCTTAGGGAAAGCAAATAAACATATTTCCCAAAATGTTGAACTATTCCATTGTATTTTTCTCTCAACTAAATAAGTTGAGAGATATTTAACTAAGTTAAATATAGAGTTAAAGCACAAAAGGGAGGATACACTGGCATGGAAATACTTGTAATTGTACACAGATGTCCTTAAATTGCACTTAAGAAATTAGCTTTTGATTCGTTATTTGAGATATATGAATCCAAAGCTTCAAAGTTTGAGATGGGTAATGTAGTGAAAGTACCTCAAATCAGACCTGCATGCACTATATCACCACTTTTTGTTTACAGCAATAGGAAACAAGCCCAAGTCCATTATGAAGTTTAGTCCGACAACTGTCTCGTTGCAATTATTTGAAGGGTTGCTCGGGCGGATCGGAGCTGCAGCAGTCCAGATGGGAGACAAAGAGCGTTTGTACCAACGACTGCGTCTGAGTCAGCAGATTTTGCACGCAGCGTATCTACAAGAGCAGTTGGTTGTCAAAGATCAAACTAAACGTCAGTCTGGGAAGGAGCGACTGTGCGGGTGTCACTGTGATTGACGGCTCTTGTTAAGGGCAGGATTTCTGAGAGGGGAACAGCGGCTCAGTCCTGTCAAGGTCAGTCGGGAGGTGTTTGGCAGGAATCCAATTGGAGATATCAGCTAGAAATTGGAGATATGCAATTCAACCTGTGTGTCAGAGCTGGGAATCCAAAGGCCAGTTTAAGTGTCATGGCAATGACGGGAGGAATTATGGGACGTGGTGACAGTGCCAGGGGGTTTGGTGTAGAAAAGAAGACGGTTTGGCCCTGGTGGACCTCCCAGGAGAGGAAGACGTGGAGCCTTTTTGTGATACCTACTGCGCAATCTGTGCTTCTGCTGTCTCTTCCCACAATATGCCTCTGTGTTTCTTTAGCGGCAATGAAGGTGCTCCTCCTATGGCCACACGACAGTTATTCTGATAATAAAACTGTTGCTGTGCTCACATGTGTTTGTTTCTATCTGTCACAGTTGCTCTCTTCTCTGATATATAAGTTTAACATGAGTACCATGCTTACCAGGCCCTATTGCCCCAGTGTGTCAGTTTGATTAAACTCAGCATGACACCACGCATTGGAGGATTGTTTAATCATAACCCAACCGTATAACTGATGGTATACCAGCATTAAATCACAGGCGAGGTGCACTGTCTGCCCAACATGTGGCAGCTGTTGCAGTTGTTTCACTTCCAGTTTAGTGGCAAGATTACATCAACTCCGAGTGCAGATTCTCATTAATATCTGTGTTAAGTATTCACCTACTGTCAGAGGTGTTCAAACTCCCCCGGGGGGAGTGAGAGATATTGGGGAGAGAGTGCCATGAGGTGAAGATGCTGCTTGAGGTGACAGACACAAGTGTAGGTACAGGTGTTCTATAAAAAATGGGAGGTTAGTTATTGTAGTTTGGCCCAATCACCAACTCAACCAACAGTTTGAAGCACCCGATCTCAATTAGTGTCAAAAATTGCACTCATTATATTTCAACACACACGTACACACCAACATGCTGCACACATTTCTAGATTCGGTGCATTACACTTTCAGAGGATATCATTATCTCGCATAAATCTGCTTAGAAATCAAAGTAAAAAAAAAGATGCCCCTTATAACTAGGGTTGTCTTGTGTATCAAAGTAATCCAGTGATAGCTGTCAGTAAACCCATGGGAACGTTGCCAACAGGAACAGGTAATGGCTAATTCGGCATACTTTTACTGGTGCCACATCGGTCAGGGGCGCAGCAGGGTCCCCGACAGTCTTTTGAAACCTGACCTTCATGAATAGCTTTTGCGGATACCTATTATCCAACAGGTGCCCTCGGGAAGTTTTTTTGTTGGAAAAGATTGTTAAAGAGCTCATTGGAGGCAGCACGTTCAAGAATTGTAGAAGAATAAATATTAAAGCAGCAATACTGCTCAGTAGTTTCAGATCTGTGATCCGATGAGGTTTGTTTTCATGACAAGAGGAGTAAGTTGAACTGACTGGAAGGAAGATGGCACGCTGTCTCGTGTCACAAAGCAGTCGACGTTAGCTGTGAGAAAGAGACCCGATCAGCGTCGATGTGAGGGAAGAAGGCGGCGAGATCAGGGTGGAGGGGGCTGCTGGCAGAGTTTCAAGGCCTCGTCTGGGATAAGGTGGCTTTGATGGAAATCTTTCATGTCTACATATTTTTAGCTGAGATTTATATCGTTCTTTTAACACTTTCTTTGAACTTAGTTTATTAAACAACCTTAGGACTAACATGGTGGTGCAATCATCGAGCACAGCATTACATTTGATGGAAAATCAAGGGAAAAGTAATGACTTTTTAAAGTTTGCTGACTTAATACTTCTATAATTGGCATTAAAGCCACGTAAACAGCAAGTTTAGTCAGTTTTTTCTTTTTACTTTTTAGAGGGTTTTTGATTAAATTGAGTCCCAAATGCACATCTGATTTATTGAAAAAAATGTAATCTAAATCACTAATTCCTCTAACCCAGAGTAGATCCTGAAAATGAACCGGAATACTGTAAACAGAAGGACATACAGTAACAACACACAACGATGCACAAAGATCTTTAATACCATTACAGTTTCATCAGAGAAATGTAACATCTTGACATCTCTGATTGGCAATGATGGTCAACTGCGCTCCCTTGATGATTTTTCTGTCGCTCTCTTTCTCCACAGTGAACAGATCTGAAGCCAGTGCCGAGAACTGATCGACATCAGAGCTGAACATAAAAATACAGGAGAGAGAAGCTGTTCCTGAAACAAGCCAGAACGCACCCGAGTTCATCGGCTACATGTCGACAAAAGCCGGAGAAGACACAGTTTGCAGACTTTGAGGGAATCGTGTTGGGAAGAATAGTGCAAATGGTGCTGCAGCACCTCCTTTCCTGGCAACCCCACTTCAAAAAGTAAGCATGTATTCAGTTATTCTTGATTTAGACAATGCATTAGATCTAAATAGTTTCAACCCAATTCCCAAGTTAAGTCTCTTTTTCCCAATCCAAACAAAGATGGCAGCTGCTGCTCAATTTGGACCATATTTTAACATTGTATTAACAGTTATGCTGCTAAATTGATATTTATTTCCAATATTTTCATACAAAAATAAAAAATTATATTTTGCATGTGTTTTACAATAGGAGCAAGGACATAAGGAAAGTAAATACAGCTGGGGAAACGGGTTTTAAGTAAATTAAAAATAAATATTTGTCCAGAGAAGAGAATTTATGTTTTCATCCAGATGATTCGAGGAGTCCTTAGGAGTCTTTTTAGGATTCTGGGGTTGTAACAACCTTCACGGTGCTTAGTGCTGTGACTCAAATGAATGAACTCGGGCTATTTTAACCCCATCTACTGTGAATTTAACTCGATGAACCTTTGTACCAGGATCAACATGTCTAAAGCACGAGCAGAGCATTAACTGACTTGCGTCTATGAAATGCACAAAATGCAATGTAATTACTGCTCGGAAGTAAGAAAACTGTCCTTGTACCTGCAATTTATTTTCATCCATTATTTTTATGGAAAAAGAAAATTGATGGTTCACCTTCAAAAAGTAAAAAGTTTTAAGAGCAAATAGAAACAAAGCCGGAGAAGCACCTTGACTGTATCTTCTCAAATGGTGTCAGTAATTAAATAAGAGATAAATGAAGCTATTAAACAAACTAACACCTATCAACGGTTAAACAGTTGGCAATAGAGCTCGATTATCCCTCTCATTTTCTCCTTTTGGGCAAGAGGCCAAACAAAGCAATCAGTAAAGGTTGTACTAAAAGTCAGCACCCAATAATGTAATATACTAACTCCATGACTGCCTCAATTTGTTTTTCAGCTCCAAAGCCAACACACACATTGGTTCACTGGGGCAGGTTTTCTTTTTCCTCCCGCTTTTCTGGTTTCTAAATATACACCATAAAAATATCGTCCATGATGCTGAAGAAATGATATTCTTATATATAATTTTCATATGTTTATCGGCAAAAATACAATATGTTCTGTGTTCTGAACCCAGTCCGACCAGATTTCAGCGGTGAAAGTGAGATCGTGTGGAGTCGTAAGAGAGTGAAGAGTGAGACGACTCGGGATTCAAAGAAACTTTAGTTTGAGATCTGAACACTCCCACAGCTGAAGTTTCATGTAGGAGAAACCCACACACACCGAGAAGTCAAAGTCAGGGATTTATTTGTGAGCCCCGGAGGCGGCCTGTATCTATTTATCCACTGTGATTTCACATGGTAAAAGACAAACGTATACACCTCTAAACAAACAAACAAGTGCCTTTAAACCACAACTACAATTCCACCATACAAGGAAACGTTTCCTCACATTGACTTCGATTACATTTATTTATTGGCCTTGTAATTCATTTTTGCAAAGTTGCATTGCTGCCGACGGACAAGATTTTATTTGATAAAAGCCGATTTTAAAAGGACGGTATGTGCCAACATTTGTTGTTTCAATCAGTGAAAAGAAAAGAAAGTATTTGTTTGCCTTTAGATTTCTGTTTAAAATGTGATTCAGCAAACGTTGCGTAAGGAGGGAGTTATATACGTAGCATGAAAGAGAGAGCGAGAGAAGCTGCAACGTATAGAGATTTTTTTGACATTGTAAATGTAACACAAACAGGTTAGAGGCCAGACAAAAGTGAAAGGAAGACGTGATTGTTGAGGGAGGTGTGATAATGAAGCAATCGTTCCAACAAGAGCCATATAGACACAAGTTGAAAAAAATCTTTTCTTCTAACTGGAAAACAGAACTGGTCAATCCGTGCAACCTGAAATTGAGTCCTCAGATGTCCACGCTGTGTGTTCGAAGGCATGCACAAGCATGTTTTGATTTTGAAGAGTACAGTGTGGGATTTGATGTGTAAATTGCGATCCGGAGGGTGTAGATGAGATGTGAAGATCCAAGTTGCCGACAGGGATGTGAGTAATACAGTAGATTGGGAGCAGCAGGCTGAGATCATGGCACCAGCATGCGATGGAAACTGGCCTATGATCTGCTTGTACTTTCTATTTTGGTGGATTTGGGGGAGGATGTGAAGTGTATTTTGAAATGTTCTTGTGGCTAAGGACAAATTTAATTCAACCGTATCCACGAATAGATAGGAGGAATATGGACAGTGCAGGAAAGAGAAACCTGAGAAGTTAATCCAAATTTATACTTGACACAAGGCAGTGGAAGCACTGAAAGCAGCAGATTCACGATTATAGCGAAAGAGAAAATTCACCACAATCAACTTATTGTGAGTGTTTTTTTATTGCGATCCGCAATAAAATCCTATATCCTATATCTCTAACTTATATATTTGCGATAGACTAATATTGCCTGATATATCGCTCCTGCTCTATAAATCACAAGCTTTACTTTGAAAGTCTGTTCCATTTTTTTAATTTTCACTATCCTGGAAAAAAGAACCATTATGATGTTGAAATAAAAAACAGATTTCTTCATTGGTCGATATGATTACAATGGAAACTCTGTGACAGCTGCCTGCCAAAAAACTGAAGTCAGGACATAAATGCAAAGCCAATAACACTGTATGGTTTTTCAAATCGAAAAAGTGCTTTGCGTGTTAACTTTCCTGAAATGGTGAACATGTCCCTCACTTCATTCAGGAAACAAAAACACGGACCTGACCTGAACTAAAAAGCACAATTGGAGTTCCTCACGGCGAAAAATGAATGTTAACTTTTATTCTTGAATGAATAAATAAAAGGAACAGCCACAAATAATGTCAGGATTTAAAATGCATGAAGAATACATTAAAAACAAATAAAAAGATAAAATTCTTTATCTTGAAAAGTTGCCCCAGCTAGCAGCTGCTGCTGATGTCGATGTGTGTGAGTCAGGTGTGTTTACTACATGACAGGGATGGTTAGCAGCAGCGAAGTGATCAGTTTACACCCAAAGGCACATACATTTTTCACATCATTTCAGCAGCGGTGAGACGATTTACAGGTGTTCTCAGTCGTTCATAGCTGTTGGACCTCCAGTATGGCTGCCAGACACAACCTGACAGCCTGTAAAGGTGTCGGATACAGAGAGCCTTTTCATTGATGTTATCTTTTTCTTGCCCCTGTTGTTTTTTTCGGATGTGGGCTCATTTTCTCCCTGAAAGCACAGCCTTGTCATGTGACTCCACTGCCTGGGCCTCCCACCGGCCTGTATTTATGTTACAACTTGTCAGGGTTGAATTCAAATTTTACCAATTAAGCTAACCAACCTCCCTTTTTTTTTTCTTACAAATTATAATAATAAAAAAATCCAATCAGAGTCCTAGCTGAAGCGTGACAACCACAGGCTGACTCCTTGACTTAAACCAGAAGATAAATTTGCTTTTATATGTCCCATTTAAAATGATCAAGTATGTTTTTCTCAAAACCGGGGAAGACTCTCCTTGAGAATAAACTGGTTCCTTTTATTTTATGCAGCACCAAGAAACACCAGCAACATTAAAGGCAGTGCAATTGATTTGCGAAGCCAGTGAGGCATTGATCAAAGACTTTATTATGACCCCTGACACAGACTGACGCATCTAAAGTTTATTTGCCAGCTATTCTGCCAAGCTCGTGCTATCTCACTGTAACATCCACCAATGTGCCAGAACAGCAAATCTCCCATTCAATATCAAGACCTTTATTTTAAATTGCTTCATAGATGAAGTCCAGAAGGCATGTCAGAAAACTTGCTTGACAAAATGAACGTCATTGGATATCAGTAAGGCAATTTTCAGGGTTAAAGGTTGAAGGTTCAGCTTTATTGTCATTATACAATAATAGAGGATTGCACAATGAATTGTAGTCCCCTCCAGGCTATACACATACAGAAACTGTAAGAACAGATATTCAAATATTTAAAGTAGAACAGACTAAAACAATAAGATTGGCAATCAAATGGAACAAAGTAGTCGGTGTGAAAGTTGAATTGATGACCGAAATAACTAATTGTTTGTTGTATTACTCAGTTTAAAAAAAAAACGGGGTGATTACTAGGCCAAACCTATTTTTGCGAAACTTAACAACAAAACCAAAACTACCCAGTTCGCTTCAGTTAAGATGACTGATCCTGTTAATACCTTTTCAACATAATCCCCCCCCCCCAAGATATGTTCTTACCTTTTCACACAATGCAGGACCATATTGCTGCAAGGAGCTGCGGCCCTTTTATTAATGCTGAAAGGATTTACCTGTAATGTGGCTGTCTGGAGGAAGAAACACTGAGTCGAAATGATTCAGAGGCAGCAGCAGCTGCAGTGGAGAGGACAGGGAATTAGACTGGTGCCGCGACAGAACATATTATAGCGCTGTAAAGATAAAACATGTTGTAGTGCTGTGGAGCTATATATCAACTTACTTGAGGGCCCTGTGAGCTGCACTAGCAAACAACCCCCCCCGAAGATGAAGGTACACCCCCCCCCAAACTGTGAATTAGGTGAAGCACTCTATTGCTGCTGTGCTATCGCATATTACTTTGCTACAGCATATTTTCAAATGAATATTGAGTATATAGTATTGAGGGCACAATATTAACTGTCAATTTGTAGGGCCAATATTGATTTGTATTGTGATTTTTTTTCCAGATTTATATAGCAATTGGATGCAAACATCTCTGAAAGTGCTTTGTGTGCTGGAAGATTTCGCCTACAATTGTGCATGTATGATATGTAATTTATTCGAAATGGAATTCAATCTTTGGTTTGTTTGTACATGTAATTGAAGAATTGATGGAGTGTTTTTTTTCTTTTCCTAATCCTAACACAGCAGGAAATACAGGTCTTTCCCCCTCTACTGTTATTATAGACTATGTGACAAAAATGAGACAACTTAGTTCATCCGGAAAAACACAAATCTTTATATATGTCACATACCCCGGGTCTTTGTGTCAGCAGCTCAGATGAGAAACTGCTGAGTACAAATCCAATCACTCTTTCATGCCAGGAAATTGGTGCACAAACCAAGAAAAAAACTGAGTTAGTGTGGGGGTAAGAATCCATTACTTATTCAGCCTTTAACATGTTATTCAATCTGCCTCTATAGCACACTCACATGTTTTCAAAGGAGAGGAGATAATACGAGATTTTAACGGATTGTAATGCACTGGCACATCACATAATTCACGACTATAACTCATTTTGAGCAACAAACGCAGGGGCTCATTTGGTTTGAATGAGATTCGCGAGGCGATGAATACAGATGGCTTTATTCAAAACACTTGAACATCATTTGCCGTTATGACTGCAGTGTCTGTTTATTTTTACATAAAAGTGACAACGAAGATCGTGATTTTGCATCCGTGAAAGAAGCAATCTGTGGAGAGGAAAATATTTCATGTTTTTTTTTATGTACGCTGCAGTGCGTATTTGTCCCTTGTTTGTTTGGGGATTAAAGTTCATGTTTTTTATCTCCATGTTTTAATATCTTGAAGATTATAGTACATTATTGCAAAGACATGGTTTCTTAGCCCAAGCATTGCCAGAAATATGACATACGCGCAGATGGAAATCCCAACAACCTCTACGATTAAACAAAATGAATAGGCCATGCTCTTATTTTTTTGTATCTGTCTCAGATCCCTGGACTTATTCCTGTCATCACCATAACCATCGTGTTTAGCGTCATCCTTTCCACATGTCCAATCTGCAAATCTAAAATACGATCCATGGGCATGGCATGTAAGATAAGCTGTTGGCCACTATTATCTTTTCCCTGCCATCAGTAAAGTGGATTTCCTGATACATCGGCAGCCCCTTCGGTCATCCAAAATCCGGTTTTCCAGATTTCCCAGTCCTATCCCTCTGTGGGGGACTTAATGGGGAGATGGGATTCAAAGGTCTTGCTCAAAGCTGCTTTCTGTCACTCTGACTGGCTCCCTGTATTTTTATGTAAATCGATCCAGTCCAGTATTAGATTGGGGGTTGTTTGTGTGTGTGCTGTACTCTGCCTGAGGCGGCTGGCTGTCTGGCTAACACATTACCCCACATCCCCTCTTTGCTCCCCTCAACAGACTGAAATATAGACTGCCACCTTATAGATTGTCCCCATATGGGTTAATATTTGCAATTTGATCGTGCATGGACAGACAAACACACAGCACGTCCGAAGCAGAAACATTCACAAACACAAAGAGCATTGAGGGGCGCTTTATGCTTTTACATTATTCTCTGATATAGGGGGGTGGAAATGAGCAACTATAGGGCAGAACATCCTGAAATGACTGTCTGCCATTCTTTGTAGCACCTGCTTAATCCAGAGAATCGCAGCTCAATATGCTCTATTAATCCCTCTGGCACTCAGCACCGCTTCAATCTCACACATCCATGTTGTTTTTAAAGGACTGACCCAAATACTCCAGTGTTTAAGAGACCCACTGCCGAAGCTCCAGGGATTCAGAAGTCATCCATTCTTTAGCACTACTTATCCCCCCCCCCCCCCCCACACACAAACGTTATACACATTTGTACACACACCAAAACCTTGTAAACATTCACAGCAGAATACAGTGTACAGCCTTCTTGGTCATAAAAATCGACCAATATGAAACTGCACAACTTGTATAAACAACACCATCTTTTTCAATTTCATAAATCATTTTTTCCTCCGGTCCTAGAGTGCACTGATACCACTTCACTGTCAAGAGGATTGAAGTAGATATAGGTACAAAAAGGAAGTTTCATGATCAGTGAGTTGGAAGATGTTTTATCTGATTGAGACGGACATAAATCAAAGAAGTATGATGTCAAGCTAAAACTTGGAAATAATGCAGTGACAAATGGTGATATTGTTAATAAAGGCCCTTCTATATATATATATATATATATATTTTCTATTTAAACTATGATACTGAAGTCCCAAGCCTGATATTCAATGAAGAATACAATACAATATATTTACAGTACAACATCTTGGAGAACAGATTATCTGCATGATTGACTGTTTTACACGTAGATTTCTGGGGTTATAAATATGAAAATATTTGAACAACTAGACGATAACTGGAAAGAACAGGGGAAAGACGCACAAAATGCTTTGAAGAACCCAAAATGCTTTGAAGAACCCACAATTATAAGTCATGAATGTTTCATCATACTACACTGAAGACAACTGAACTAAAAGAAAGTTAGTCATAAACTTCTTTATTTTCCCTTAACATTAAATACGATATGTATCTGTGTTGTTGTCAAGGAGTCTGTATAGAAGTGTATAAACAGTGAGGATAAATGAAGCGAAACAATCTGCTGCCACCGACATTTAAATTACATTTAGCCAACCTCGACCTCAGGCATTCATTTCCCCATGAATAATGTCATCTTGCCTAACACACATTGTTTTCTGAATTTTTCACCGTCCATACTAGTCGGTTTTCTTGTGATCAGAATTTAGATATTTTAAGAGGCTCTATTAGGAGATTGGTGTAGTCTACAAACGTGGAAGAATCTAATGGTCATGACCAGCATGCATAAGGGTTGGGTTATGCTAGAAAGGTTTGTCAGACCATGTTGGGAGGCAAAATTGTTAATAGCTGTTCTCGAAGGCAGGTAAGTCTGCAGTCGTTGAGAGGGTGGAGAGAACCGATGATATACTGTATATGGGAATGACAGGACAATCAAAAGTGAAATAAATAGTAGAGAGCTAACGAGAAGAGTTGAAACTCTGCCTTCACAACCCCATCCGACAAGCACTACTGAAGAAACATACTGGCAGCTTAAAGGTGTCTGGATAGGTTTGATAGTTAGACCATTAAGTCCCAATCAAACGCAGTATATTCTAATGGTGAATGAGATGGTCATAAAATCATGCTCACATCAACTCTCAATGGAGAACAAAGACAATCCTCTATTTGTAAGAAGAATTTGCAAAACATTGGAACTGACAAAGGATAGACAGTAATTGCTTTTAAATGATCCCCTACCAGCCACGACTGAACAACTGTTCAAGGGTTCGGTTTATTTTTTTTCATCATTACACTTGAAAAAGAGCCTAGTGTCAACAAAGTTTGCTCTCATAATTTTCAATATTTTGGTAATGAATAAGCACAGATTAATGTTTGCAAATGTATATTCAGCAAAGTCAACTCCCAGCAGAGTTGTCATTCATTTGGTGAATTATCCCGCTGTCTGACTTTCCTGGGAATCCTGTAATATGCACGCGAGCCAACTGGCCCTGGCAGATCACCTTGGATTTGTGAGGAAATCAATACTACAGCCCGACTATGTTTGCAGCTGTGTGGGCCTTAACGGTTTGACTAATGGCCTTGGTTATTGAAGACTGCGATGGGCTCAAGTTGTCACTCCAAATTCCAAATATCTGTAGTCAATGATGTACTTACTGTTGTGACATATCTCGCTTAATCAATAACAAAAGAAAATCGTGATGCCAATCAAGTTCTGAGTACAGCTCAACTGTGGTGACTAGAAATAGATAATTAGTTGCCAAATAATTTGCATTCTGCTGCACATTAACACCATTTTATTGTACTTTATTAATTAGATACAACTAGATTAAGAAGACATGATTTACGTAGATGTTTTCATCAAGTTCTTTAGTGCCTAGTACCATCTTTACTGCATGATGACAATTTAGCTCTTGAAGACGATTGCTCTGAGCTCAAACATGTTGTTCCATCTTGATTGTGAAAACTATCTTCAGCTCTGTCTGGCTAATGCAGCCATCTGCTGGCAACTACTAATGGAGTTATAGAGCCTCTCAAGATCTCTTCAATAATTCAGAAGCGGAGAATGTTCTCAAGACTTCACATTCATGCACAAGGCTTAATTCTAAATGTATTATTGGATTTGTCAATTACAGACTTGCTTTTCCTAAGACTAAATATTCACTCTGCTTTAAACATTCAGTACAGGACACACTAAAGTTTAGTCTTCTAGCTGTTAGTAGTCTTGGATTACTGTTGCTAATTCAACATAACGATGGTGGGCTGTGCAGTTATCTTTCAAGTTTTTTTGGCTAAGAGAAATCCTCACAGATCCAGCCAAACAATCTTGCCAAAAATGGCAAGATATCTCTGTAGCTTCTGTTTAGATTTGCTCATTATAGCATGAACGCAGGCTCTAACATCGTTTAGACATAAGACAATGAAAGTATAGTATGAAGCTGAACAGAAAGTATTACTGAAATCACCTTAGTTGTCTTTGACCAATATTTAATTAATTTGTGCTTTAGTGCTGACTGTAATTTCTCTTTCTCTCTCTCAGGGTGGAGGCCACAGGATTCCAGCTCACTGCAACGATTTGAGGATTAACAACACAACTTGAAAAGAAAGACAGTGCTTATGTTCACCATAATGGCACCTGTAGGTGTGGCTAAGCTGCGGGCCCGACTCTTTCTGCTGTTTCTTTGCTTGACACTACGTGCCGGCATGCTTCAGTTTGCTACAGCCACGATACAAGGGTACATTGGGGACAGGGACATGATATGCCCATCTGTATGCAGGTGCGATGAGGACTTTATCTACTGTAATGATCGTGGTCTGAGCTCCATCCCTCCACTGCCTCCTTCGGCGTCCATTCTCTACCTTCAAAACAACCAGATAAACAACCCGGGTTTGCCCACCTCCTTGGAGCGCCAGCTTACCGTCCGTGTGGTCTACCTGTATGATAATGAACTGGATGAATTTCCTGTGCACCTGCCACCATCCATCCGTGAACTGCATTTGCAGGACAACAACATACGCACTATTCCTCGTAGTGCGCTGGCTCGGATGCCCTTGCTAGAGAAGCTCCACTTGGACGACAATTCAGTTTCCACTGTCAGCATTGAGGACCAGGCCTTTGCTGACAACCCACGGTTGCGCCTACTTTTTCTTTCACGCAACCACCTGTCAAGTATCCCCTCAGGACTGCCTGCCTCACTGGAAGAACTCCGTCTGGATGACAACCGAATCTCCACTATCCCGACCCACGCCTTCCGAGGCCTCGCCTCACTTAGATGTCTTGTCCTGGATGGGAACCTTTTGGCAAACCAGCGCATTGCCGATGACACATTCTCCCGCCTTTCCAACTTAACCGAGTTGTCTCTAGTCCGTAACTCCCTCCAGACCCCACCTGTCAATCTGCCCAGCGCCCATCTGCAGCGCCTGTCTCTACAGGAAAATGCCCTGACTCATATGCCACGTGGTTCCTTGGATGGCATGCGCAGGCTGCTGAGGCTGGACCTGTCAGGAAACAACTTGACCACTCTGCCGAGGGGACTGTTCAAAGACCTGGACAGCCTGGGCCAGCTGCTAGTGCGAGGCAATCCATGGCACTGTGGCTGCAACCTGCGTTGGCTGTATGACTGGCTGCATGCCCGCGGCAACTCCATCACTGTCAGAGGTCTCACCTGCCATGGGCCTGACAGGGTGCGAGACTTGGCTTTGATAGACCTGACCAGCGAGATGGAGGAGTGTGAGGTGGTGAGGACAGCAGGGACCAGAGACAGAGTGGGCGGCGGTGGAGTCGATAGCTCCACCACTCACACCCCTCCACAGGGCTCTCTCTTCACCCTCCGCTCGAAGCGACCTGGTCTGGGGCTTCCTGACTCTGGCTTAGACTACACTCTTAGCAGCAGCGGTGTGGGGAAGAGCCTGGCCCTCAACGTAAAGCCTCTCTCTCACAACAGCGTCCGTGTTACCTGGAGCGTGGCCCAGCCGAGCTCCTCTTTCAGGCTAAGCTGGCTCCGACTGGGCACTGGGAACGGCATGGGATCAATCACGGAGACTTTGGTCCGGGGCGACCGTCGAGAGTACCTTCTTACCTCCCTTCAACCACGCTCCAGCTACATCATCTGCATGGTACCCCTCGCGGCCAGTTCTGAAAGCAAAGGGGTTATTTCTGGAGATCCTGAATCTGATGAAGCTCTCGTGTGTGCAAAAGCTGAAACATCTGACCTCATCCCTCCGGAGGAGATAGAGGATGAAGACTCAAAGCAGATGACAGTCCTGCCCCTGGCAGGGATTATTGGTGGGGCTACCGCCATTGTATCATTGGCTCTTATTGTTGGCATCTTTTGTTGGTATGGACACAGGACTGGGCATTTGTGCTCTCGTGACCACTACACTCGCAGCAACTCCCGAAAAAACAAGACCTATGATGATTACATTGAGTCAGGCACCAAGAAGGACAATACCATCTTGGAGATCCGTAGTCCTGGGTTCCAGATGACGCCTATGGCGGCTTGCCCACCAATGCAGCCTAAGCCCCTACGAGAGGATTACATTATTCATACCATATTTCCCTCCAATGGCACTGGCCTGTACAAAGGTGATAACCACGTTTCCAATGCAGGACATGGCACCAACCGCGGCTATAGAGAAGGAGAAATCCCAGATATAGACTACTGTTACACATGATGTACTGTACCAGATCCTATTCACAGTGTTATTGGTAAGCTGTATAGATGCACAATTTCCCTTCGCATGGACACTTCTGAAGCACCCCTCTGTGCCTTCTTTTTCTGGTCTCCCATTCCAAAATACCTGCTGTTCACTGCACTGGAAGTACTGTATGTGATTAACTGGAACTGCAACCATGTGAGAACAGTTCACTGCAGGAAGCAGCAACCAGTGCCCCAGGTGTAAATGCACAGCTGACTGTTTCTTCCCCATCTTAGTAATGGCCTGTGTATGTTTTCTTTTCTGCTCTTTCCGTGTGACATGTAAGCAAAGAATGTATACACAGTGGAAAGGTCAAACTTAGCATAGGTGCTAAGTTGAGAGTCCCTCTCTCACACACAGGAGCCACAGCAGTCAATTCAAAATGGATTAAGACCTAATGAGATGGCATTTTTGTTACCCTGCTCACCAATCATACACAGTATGTAGTCTTATCAAGTCATTGTTCCAAATGCCTCAACTATATTGATGTGCCCTACCAGCTATCCAAGGAAAGGGCTTTGTAAAGCTGTGAATTGTTCTATTTCAAACGACCCAATAACCACTTGTCTTAAAGTAGGCTTGTTATTACCTTATTCAGTAGTTGGCAGGGTGAAGATCTTATCATGGCTGGTCGGCCTTGGTTATACCTCTCGAGATCATTCACCTAAGGTCAGTATTGTAGTGTTGCATCAGATGAGATGCAGCACAAGCGTGTAGATAATTTACCTAGATACCGACTGGGCTGTGTTTGAAAAATGCTTTGCTATTTTTATCCGTGGTTTGTTTAGTAATCAAATCCTGCACAGCTATTTTTATTTATTTATTATTTTCCTTATGTGATGGTTTGTGATTTTGTCTCTGTTAAAATTGCTTTTTTTAATTTTCACCCTTCCTGATGAAACCCGGCTTTGATGAAGGCAGTGGAATCGTTTCATCTAAACAACAAACTACGGAAAGTGAAGAAAATATCCTGAAGGCTGCCTCCAGGTTCATGTTTTCTTAAATGAAGCAGAGTGGATTCTTGAGTGAGGCTGTTTATAATATGTAATTTGAAAAATGAGACCCCTCCCAAAGACTAGCATGTCGGTCCACTGAGACAGTGGAGACCAACCTCAACCCCTCTCTTCCTATTTTGTGCCTGTGTGCTTAGCCCGTGACTTCAGTTGGTACATGCTGGTTACAAAATGCTTCCTCCACATGTTTAAAGGCGTTCACAGAGAATCCAGACTGGACAGATTACTAATGTGGAGCTTCCCGTGTGAGGCAGACTCTTGTGAGTGAACCTCGAAATGAGGGCGAGAACTGTGGGTGAAACTGAGGAGATTCAAACCGCAACACTGTTGACCTGCACTGTGGAGCAGTGGCCAAGCTGTGGGAGGGTGGATGGACTGTCGGGGTAGTTTGAAGGTGGGGTGACTTCTCAGTGAGATGAGTTCATTGATGTTTGCTTTAGCAATGGTAAAAGGCCTCCACTCATTCCACCTCTTTTATTACTGAGCAGCACTAAAAATGTAAATGTATTAGCACTTAGCAGAGGAACAGGGATAAATGTAACGACAGCTACGGTGAGACGGAGGCGCAAGAAACATCTCCAGGCACTGACAAAGATGGAGAATTGATGGCTCTGGCGCAGTGGAGTTCACCCATGCATAAATCTGTTTGTCATACTCAGCTTCTCCCCTTGGGTTTAATATTGTCCATCAGTTGTTTACCACTGTGTTGCTTCCAAAGGGGAAACCAATTGTGCTTCCTTGACTGTTCTGTCCGCCGGAGGTTTACATTGGTGTCAGACAATATGTCAGTGGAATGTATATTTTAACTTGCACCCGAAATCACTGGCTTTAACATCTTACTGGCCCGGCTAATTCTGTTTTGGGGAATGTTGATATAGTGTAATTGCTATTTTACAGTGGGTCAATTCAAGACACGTACTTCCTCGTCATTTGTATAAATAAAACCATGACCACAGCCACATAAATATTTTTTCTGGTGAAATTATAGAAAGTAATGGTGCCATAACTTTGCGTAAAAAAAATAATTATTATGTGAACCTGAGATATGTGTGGAATTTGCTTTATAAATTCATCTTCAGAGGGGATCAATAAAAAGTTTTATAATCTTGTTATTACTGCAACCTGTCATTTCACCTCATGCCTGAGGAAACAGAATATGTTCATGACTCTCAGAGATTTTGGTAGGGGATGAAATTCTATCCCAAGAAGCCGGCTTTGTGCAAAAATTAAACCTACATCTTGTTTTCATTTGATGAAGGCTCTGAATATAGCTCTAGGATAAAACTGCAGCCTGAGGCCAGCCACTTGGAACCAGCTGAGATTATAGGATGGAGTTCAGAAGAGTCAAAAGGCTGCTGCCCTTAGTTACTTTAAGTTTATATTCAGCCTGGGGCGCCACGAAGCTGAACAAGCCCAACTCTAAATGAACGACTTCATCAAAACAGATGAAATTGAGTAATTGGCCTCTACCGACTGTGCTTGTGTATCAGCGTGGTACCCTTCTGTTACCTCTGAATTCCTTCCACCTATGACACAGCCACTTGCTATTTTAGTAAAGGAAAAAGTTGTTTCATTTGCCATACAAGTTAGTAAAAATCAGTTAATTAAAAGCTAAACAATGCTGGCATTTAAGAGTAAATTGGTTTGGTCAGAGTGTGTGCCATGTTGCACATTTAACCACACCCAACACTGATGTCACAGTGTACCGCATACCCTGGAGTACATTTGAGAAGTTAAACCACTTTCATGGGGTGTTGAAGCAAACAGTAAACAAATCCTCACATTTGCCTGTGCAAATTTCAATCTCTCGTTATGAATTGAAATGAGAAAAGCATACACCCACGAATGTGTAGTGAAAGGGTTCTGACCCAATATATTTTCTGTTATTATGCATGACAAAAAAACAAAACATCTGTCAATTATATTATTGCAAACAACGCCTCACATTTAACTCCTTTCCTTGTAAACAGTGAACATTGATGGTGCAGACATTTTAAATCCATTGGCAGCCTCTGTGTTCCCACAGCCATGTTGTGTTGGGCTTATTCCTAACGTCTGTGATCTGAATTATGATAATACGGTGTTGGACTCAAGACAGCCCCAAACTGTGAACTTGAGGTACAATCTGCCATTGTTTTATTTTGTTTCATTTACTTTCCTAGATGTAACTTCCCGTCACACATTTGATTGCCATAGAACTGCAACATGCTGCCATTTTTTACTGTCTATGCCCACGGGAGTGTGGTAGGTCTGTGAGAGATTTATTGAGAATCACCATGGATCAACAATGTAACTGCTGTTGTAAAACATTGTGAACAGTTTGTAACGGCAGTTGAATACAGAGCGACAGATTGGATTATTCCCTCCTCAACATGCAGGAGCTGTGAGTCAATCCAACACAACTTAATTCATTTCAAGGTTGATATAAATATATAAAGTTTATACCTCTCAGACTCTGAACGAACAGCCAAGAGGAAGCAAAACATCTGATCTGAAAAGCACTCCATCACATCTGTACTTCTCCAGCACGTCAATGGGCAAGTATGGTAAAGGTAAAATTTGCTTGAATGAAAAAGCATATGAATGCATTTACAGTTTGTAGGTATCTGGGGCGCTCACTTTGCATACTTTTGAATTGTGTTGAAGGTCTTCAACATCATCAGATTCTTCGTATACCACAAAAAAAGTACTGCCAAATATGTTACGTTTTGGCTCGCGTCCTCTGTGTGCTTGCATTAAAGGCCTCACCATCTCAAATTGCTGGGCTGCATTTTAGTTCCTGTGGGTTTCTGCAGGTTTCACTCCCTATATGAACAATTTGTTCTGTTTAAAGGGGAACTCCACCGATATACATCTAAATGTGTTTACAGATCTTAAGGAGTAGTGCTGCGTATGTGAGAAACTTGTATATGCTTTTTCTTCCACTGCGTGAAGTCTGATGAATTGCCACAAGTTACACACCCAAATCTCCAACCAAAACAGTTGGTGGTCACGTTGTATTGTGGGTAATGTAGGCACGAAGATTAGTCAAAAAAGAAGAACAATAATAGACAGTATTTCTGGTTTATTGCCATCAATTTTTATCCGTTATTTTTAAATGTCCATTGCAAGTCCGACAATCTTATAGGAATGCAGTGCTAAATTACTATTATGACTTTTAAGGAATAGAAACCTGAGAAAGGATACTCATACAGAGACTGATTCATAGTGTAAACTTGTGAGTTCAAAACATTGAGAACAGCCTCATGTAGAGCAACGGCACCTTGGAGATGAAGGTGCTTTCATCAGAAATCAGTTTCATTAAAGTCAACTGGGGATTGCATTAACTAAGTTGGTTAAGATAGAGCATTATTTGCCTATTTCAGCCTTTGTCTAAAGGACAGCCCACTCTGGCTTCATGGTCATCATGGAAGGCTTCAGTGCCAGCAGTACATATGTCTCTGCTGGTCTTGGACAGCGCACTTCACCTCTGAAACACCTTTTGTACTCACATAGATTAAAGAGTGTCCTATTGTCATGGTCAGCTGGATCACAACTCAAATAACTGTGACCTGAAGGTTGGGCAGTAACCTATTTCCTGCCTCACTCCTGGACAATTTAAGACCGTCCCCTGTAAATCTCATAGTGCAGCAAAGAAAAGAAGCGGAGGGGAGTGAAAAATGAGAAATACGATATTGGCAATGAGGCCATACGAGGGGATATTGCAGAGAAAGAGATCGTGACGATGTTGGCGATGGAAGTCGTTGAGGAGTCTCACAGCAGATGGGTTTGCTTGGTTTCTAACGCAGATGGTTTCAGAATGTGTCTCCCAGATTTCAACAGTTAAGGGTTTATTAGCTGGCAGCCTGATTGTCTTGGATAAGAATAATATAGTACTGCATGGATTTAGGAAGGAATGCCTTGTCTGAGCCTTCATGATCCTGAGGAGACTGCATTGGTTACATTCACAACACAATTGCTCATAGCGGGGAGACTAACTGTATTGGTGGCTCTCTGCAGGGAAAGCAACATAGTCCTCCCGAACTCAGGATTACGCTTTCCTTTTGAGAAGACATAGAGCATTCCTGGACCTCAAAGAAGTAGCTGCAACTCCTTTCTTAAAATCATATTAAGGCATTTATTTTGTATTATCTCTTATTGTCTGGGTTAGCACCGTTCGCTACGAGCTGCTGCGGCTCAGGCGTCGCCATGTTGAGAGACAGTTGAGAGACAGTTGAAATGCTCCCAATCTTGTGTTATGTATCTTTCATTTTTATGTTTATCGGTCTGGATTTCTTGCCTTCAGACATTTTATTACTGCACAATGATCCTCGAGTAATACTATACTAGCCCACACCTATTATATCTAAGGTCTCAGCGTCCCGGTTTATCCTGCAGACATGTTGTATTGTTTTCTTGTTTTGTTACTATTAAGCTTGCAATCTTTTTTGTAATTAGTGAATTTAGAAGAGAAATGGAGACAGAATGTTTGTGTAGGTGTGAGAGATTTTCTCTAAGAGTGAATTGAAGCAGAGGATTATCAAATACAAATTTGTTGCAGCACATATTTGCTGTGGGTAAACCGGCATCTCTATGAAGTGTGCTATTTATCCTGAAGTGGTAGTAATCACTATGATGTGGCTCAAATTACTGAGGTAATGCTCCAGACTAGAATACAATTACATTTTAGCCAATTTAACCTAGCTGTTTTACAATTAGATCAGGAGGATATTACTGATGCAGTTGTTCTGGATGGGCTCAGATAGTAAAAAGACTCTGCAGTAGTCACTTAATAAAACTGATACTGTTTTAGCTGATGGGCATGCTGGCAGAATTCATGCAACTTGGCTACTTGACCCTCTTAGCCTTTCTGTACAAAACCCCTGCTGTTACATTCCCAGGGATTGGAGCAGCTCTTAACAGATGTGGACAATTGGTGGTGGCCAGTGTGTGAGGGGGAAAATACACATTTTGTCGAAAGGATGTCTTGTTGCTATGTGTTTAAATGAGCTGCTGGATAGAACAAGCTGCGCCACAATATGCAACGACTGAGACGCTTTTGAAATGCCTGTAGCTTGCTATAATGTTAGAGTTTAACATGTCAAAGAATTATTTTAGCACTCCATGTCAACCAGGGGTACAGTTGATATTAAAATGATAATGCGATGAGACAAGTTACATAGCTAATGTTAGCTACGTGTTAGCAAGTTAGTTGTTCGCGAAGGCACTTGCAAACATAATACTGCATACTGTCCGATGTAACATTCATATCTGTCTGATGTGACGCTCCACATTCTTCTATAAAACAAGTTGTATACCGTCAAAATGCTGAACTTAACTTACAGACATATAGTTAGCCTCTAGCCAAAAACTGACATTTGGACAAGGCTTGCTGCACAGGTAACGTTCTCCCACAGGATCCCAGTTTTCCCCATTCTTCCCGCCAATGCCTCATGTCTTATTTCCTGTATCCTCAGTTTTTTTGTTCAGCAGCTTATAAAAACGTAGTCTGTACGCGGTTGGGAGTTCATCCCACCACACAGCAGCTTTTAGGGCATTTTTCTGTTTGCTAACAGATGAAAGTGACACACAATACAAAGTCCATGGAGAGCGAGGAATTGGTTTTCCCTTCCGGTGTGCTGCAGGACTTAATTGTGCTCTGTCTCTATACTTTATGACCAAATACCTGCAAAACTATTGACATTCCCATCAGCCTCAGCTGCAGCGCTAAATAGCTATGGGTGCTACGCTTCCACAACGACGCTGTCGGTCGGGATGGCATTATTAGCTGTAACCGCCATATCAGCAAAGTGCAGTGTGGCGGCCCTGAGCTAACCAGTGCGGCACGCTCATATAAACTAAAATGCACTAAAAGCATGCATGTCAACAAAGCAAGGAGGAGCTTGGACAAAATAGAGAGCAACTTCATTCTCTGCTCAGATAGACATCACTCCACTATGTTCAGAATGTATAGCTCCTTTAATGATGAATATTTTATTCAGTTTATCATTGTACATTAATATATGCTCAACACAGAAACCTGTTGTTTTGTAAGTATTGCTTTATCATCATCATTATCTTGTGTTGGGGCCTGCACGTTGGTGCAGTGGTTAGCACATAGACTGTAGGGTTAGCACTATCGCCTTACAGCAGGAGAGTTCCGGCTTGGGCCCCTCTATGTGGAGTTTGCTCATTAAATGATGACTGTTAATGTGAGGTGTGAATGCTGACTGTGTTTATGTGGCAGCCCTTTGATAGTCTGGCAGTCTGTCCAGGGTGTACTTTTATTCGCCCTATATCCGCTAGGATTGGCTTCAGCCCTCTTGCAACTCTGGATACCAAAAGCGGTAACAGATAATCAATGGATTGATGGATTTTCTTATGTTCTCTCAGGATGCAGTGGTACCATGTGTTTCCAGTTCCTTTCGTATTTACATTGATGGATTCCTGAAAAGGAAACTCTGGCAGCACCATGGATTAGTATAGAGTAACCATTGATTTTCATTGCTATTGTCTCCCAACTGCCTTCCCTCCGATGGATGTTTACACAGCATCCCAGCTGTTGACATTATTCTAACTCCCATAACCTCATTATAGACTCACATGTAAATACCCCCTTCTCATAGACCTTCATATATAATGTGCTGTACACATTTCCATACACAAATTTATGACATTTGCTCATGTATTCAAAAGAACTATCCAACCAGGCCAATTCAAACTTAACAATGAACGAAGTGGCTGCTGAAAAATGTTGGCAATATGTGTTTGTCAGGCAGCAAAAGGAATAATAGCCTGATAAGATGAAGAGCAGGCTGCAATGTGCTGGTTTTAAGCTTTTCACATTTGGACCAGGAGTGAACAACATCTCTCATATCTTGCACTGACCCTTCTGGCCCACTTTTTCCTCAGGTCTGTCTTTCAACAGTTTTGTCTTTCACAGTGGGTAAACTGTTACCAGGCCATGAGTCAGAGAAAATGTTATGACAAATTCACTGTGACTACTCATCTTTGTATCGAGTGTTATTTTCTCTCTGCGACAGATCCCGTGGAGTTTTCACATTTAATCACTTGGGAGTTGAGTGGCGCTCTGATATTGTCGACAAAGCCATTGTGATCAAACACCTCAAAGGTAGGTGGTACTGACACATCACTTTAGTGGTTCATCTACCTCCGCTCAGACTGAACATATCTCTAACACTGTTCAAATCATTGCCGTCAACTGCGCTAAAAACAACTGTATCCTCTTGGTTTCGGCTCCCATCCTTTTCTCGCTACACTTCTTGAGAAGGAGCAGAGGGTGTGGCAGTGGACAAACAGTATGTAAACAAATTAACAGGGTTTTAGCATCACAGATGTCATGTTTGTACTTTGACATTGAATGGTCAAGTGCAATTTAAGCTCGGTTAAACGGGGCCTAACAGAGCCAATGGTTGAGGAGAGTCACAGATGGCTCACTGACTCTCAGACAGCTGCTGGACATTATATCAAACCAGAGAGATCACAAATCATAGTCTGCAAAGCCCTGCATTCTCCCCCTGCCCCGTACAGGAAGGGACAAAACAAAGCAAACAATGTAATAACCATGGATCAATAGGTTCTACCACTGTTCTTCACCTTCACTCATAAGAAACAATCGTAGTGAGGGATCTGCTATACTGGGCTCAAACTGCTGTTTGAAACAGTGTTTCAAGGACAAAAACATCAGACCAGATCTTTATGGTCCCCAGAGGATGAGTCACCCTGACTGTTGCTCTAGCGTCATCATATGGTCAAATTTTCCGTTTGAATATGAATGATTACCTTCAATAATGACATTCTTATTAGCCTCAGCTATATAGTGCTAATTAGCTAAATGTTACTGTAGCATGGCAACACGCTGAACCAAGATGGTGAAGATTGGTAAACATCACAGCATGTTAGCATGCTGTTGTTAGCATCAAGCACACAGCATCACTGCGTCTACAGCCTCAGTTGCCAGCGTGGCTGTCAACTCTTAGTCTTGTCATAATAGCCGTCTAGATGACAGAGGTGAGAAATTCGCTGATGATACCCTCCACCAGATCAAATGTCACCCCAGTCTTTTCTGTCAATCACAGTCGGGTGAACCCCACTGTGGAGCTCACATTAGGGAGTATCAATTTAGTGAACTGTCTGATAAAGCGGGCAAGTTTGAGACTTAAACGGTGATTGCAGGCCATCCAGAGAACCAATAACAGCTGAGCACCTTCACTCCCTCCCTGTGGTGTCTCAGGTCTTGATTTCAAAGAAAGAACAGGGTGACCTTTCTCTTTTTCTTTTTTTTACCTGTAGAACTGGCATCTTCACTCTTTGTCTGTCATTTCAAGAAGTCTGTATAATTTAAAATTGGGTCGATATGGTAGTTATGCACTTTGGATTTGAATAAAGCCATGCTGGGGCTTCTTCCTAATCGACTGAAGATGTGTATGGAAATTTTTTCAGTCTTAAACGGCAGGAGGAACCAATTATAGTAAAAAAAGGCTGATGGGGGGTGGATACTAGGTGGAATATAGCACATTTTAGCTGATTAATAGAAACTTTGCAGAATTGTCTCCTGGGAAAAATGTGCTGCTTAGAGCAAATGTTTTGCACCGGGCATCTTTCGTAGAAATTATTCTTTAGAAAACGCCTGTGTCTTTTCTCTTTCAGCCAATGTGTCTGTGTGTGTTTATAAGCGAGTGAGTGGGAGAGAGTCTGGCAGTCACACAAAAGGCACCTAATATTCAATCATTCATTTTGTATTCATTGCTTTTTATTATTTGGTGTGAAAAATGCAGCTCTTTCTATTTATCAAGCCAAATGAGACACAAGGGAAGCAGACACACAAACACTCTTTACATATGCATGCATTACATGCACGACCTGAGGACGCATGTGTCATTTGTGCAGCAGTGATGTTTTATGTTTTATCTCCCACTTCCCTCGCCGAGCTCAGTGCCGAGCACAGTCTAAGTGCTCCAGACCTCTCAGTCCTTTACAAGATTACAGGCTCCAAAATTAAATAGAGGCATGTGCAAAGGTTGGAAGGCCAGGGAGGAGTCAGACAGGGCCGAGGTAATGTCACCGTGTTGCTGATCTTTATTGGGGGCGACACAGACAGAACCTCCCTCCCTCTAAACAAGCACGTACACCAACACCCACACACACACACACACACACACACACACACACACACACACACACACACACACACACACACACACACACACACACACACACACACACACACACACACACATTTCCCTGTATTGATTAGTTGGGAAGAAAAAGGGTTGAGGTCAGCAGGCATATGTCTGAATTTCTTTCTCTCTGTCTCTCACACTCCATTTATCTCTGTCTGATTCAATGCTCTCCTTCCCCCATCAGGGGGCCATGCTTCATCCATAGATCTGCGACTCCCCTCCCCTGACCCGCTCAAACACTCTGCGGCTTCTTTTTGTCCGTCTCTTTGCCCTTCACTTGACATACATAAATCAATCACTCAATCCAATTTCATTCAGAGCAAAGCCTGATGGATTTGCCTCTGATCCCCCGTCCCCATAAAGTAACAGTATCCACAGTGTCATTACATTAGAAATTAAACGATGTGGTTATGTCCATGGATTTGATTTTGCTTCATTTTCGGTTTTCACGCACATACGCACAAGAGGAACAACGAAACACGCACAAACAAATTCACAGCAACCAGAGAGAGAAGCATTTCATGGCTCAAGCTCACTGTGAAATGAGGTAAACGCAGTGATTTTCATCCTGGAGACAGGGACCCCCAGAGGGGTGCTAGATTGTTTCAGGTACTCAAGACGATTATGGGACACAAATAAAACACATTTCTACCAAATAGATGGATTGTGGGTTTTTTTCAGATTTTTCCTCAGTTAAATGCTGATTGTTTTCACTTGTTTGTTACATTAACACAACAGGACTTTACCCGGACCAAACAATGAATTACTTTTTTATTACTTTGACACTTAAATGGATTCAGCTCGTTCAAATGTGGTGACTCCACAATTTTTTTGCATTTTAAGAAATAGATGCGCATAAGCTCAAATCCAAGCCTCAAAGAAATTGGTACACAGTTTACGGCGATAATTTGTCACAAAAACATGTGATTAACATCACCTTGAGATCTATCTACACAGAAACAAAGTTGTGAAATGACCACCTTGAATTTCATGACCATCTATAAAACAAATGGAAGGATTATATTCATTTTTAGTACATCCATGATTTGGTCTGGTCTCATAAAGGTCGACTATAAACTGATGGTGTGCCGCTCACTTATATAAAAGATAGCTCACTTATATAAAAGATTTTTGCACACATTTGAGTGTGCGGATGCCTTTTTTTCATTCAGTTAGATAGTCTACAGCTCCAGCACCCCAGCTAAGTCTGATATTGGGTGACCAATATTTATTTTCTTCTATTTTCAATGCTATCATTTATCAAATATTCATTCCTCAACAGCGTGTTTATGCATGACATTTACTTACAGCAGTAATAAAAGGTTTGGAAACAATTGTTATTTTATGATTAAACAAATCTAACTTAAACCTCAGTATGGAGCAAATCCTATGCCAGCTTGTATTTAAATTTACATTTGTAAACACGAGATGACACAATTTATAGAAAATGTTTTTCTCACTGTCTTTTGAGACAGTCCTGAATCCTCAATGCACACTCTGACAAACTAAACTGAATGAAACGGTTGTAGGTACAATGTTTATAGTTCTAACCGTCTTCTTTTTCAGTTTTGTAAATGCAACATATTTAAAAGGTATGACACATAAAAATGTCATGAATTCCAGAAGGCAACAGCCACCAGGGACCATTTGGATTTTCAGCACCCATCTAATTTATGGCCAATCCCTTTCACAGTAACATCAGGGAACGGATTCATTAAACAAGCCATGCCTGAATCTTTACGCTTTCCTTCACAGATAGAGCTGATAGCTGATCAATAGTTGCCAGACTCAATCAATCAATGCCCCCCCCCCCCCCCCGCCGAACCCGACAACCCTCTTCAGACCCAGCTGCCTCAGCTCCAGGGCTGATTTGTCCTCCGGTGCCTCTGTCATTTGTCTTTAGATTTCCCTTCCATCTGATAGCTTCAGTGCTTTTCAAATGCCCTTTCCTCGTGTCCTTACCCCCTGTCAGTGATTTATATGTGTCATCACTGAGGACACTACAAGTTCATGCTCATTAGCACAAAGTCATTTAGTCTCATAGTCATTTTTTTCTGCAAAGAAGTTAAAGAATTTGCACACGAATCCAGAGCTGTTAAAGTATGCTGGTTCAAGAGTTGCCATTACAGAAATGTCTTGTAAACGGGGTGGATGAGAGTGATTTCCTCCCGCACTGATTAAATCTACTTAATTGTTCAATTTAACTTTATTTGAAGAATAAAAGCAAGTTAATTCATTTGCAAATGTAGTTCTTTTTCACTGCCATGCAAACATTTTAAGAAGGATTTTTCACTCAATGCTTCATCAAACAATCTTTTTATTTAATGCAGCATAATTTGTGCCTTAGACCTTGTAAGATGTACAGTAGGCTACAGAAAATCTCTGCCTGCTTCCTTTGCACTTCTGGGACTGTGACTGTTTTTCTTTGGCTTTTTCATTTTCCCATTTTACTTCCATCGCTTCTCCCTACAGGCAATTCACATGTGCGGTGAACTGTGAAGGGACAAAAAAAAAAAAGTACAGTCATTCTCAAATACATGCATGGCCATTTACACACACAACATGCATACTGTAAAGACAAAAAGTCTTCATCATACATGAAAGGGCAGCGTTGTGCACACATCGATGCACACATTTTGTTTTAAATGCTTGTTTTAGCTGGATTGAGAATTTACGTGCTCTCAACTTTAAAGCCACGACTCTGAACACTGTTGATGTATCAATGATGGCCTCATTTTTTTTATGACACGTCATTGACTTTGCAGTCCTTTATTATCTTTTTACGTCCATTTTGATTTACTTTTATGACATTTGGAAGACAGTCTCCGCCAGACCAACTCAAAATGTGCCCATTAAGACAACACCATCAGATCTAATGAAGACACATTTTGCTGCAATTAAATCGTCTAAGTGATCTGCTGCCTATAATAGCAAGAACAACTACACTGCTCCTTCATAACATCTGTCCTTCTCTTGTCTTTCACTACTTTTAATTAAATCCTTGCCATAAGGCGCAGGCTTATGATCATAAGCCCCTGCAATCATTGATTATTTGTTTAGAAGATCCACACATACACAAAGATGACCAATCATGTATACAGTATCTGTAATAACTACATGTTGTACTCTGCTCTGCTGATGAAAGGTTAATATCTTGATTGTTGAATAATTGAACCCAACATTCTGTGTACTTTTGGTAACAGCCAATACTTTATTGGCTGTCAGTTTGTACACCATCTGGTGTCTAAACACACTAACTGCAATCTGACACAAACCTGCCACGTATAAAAAGGCAAGAGAACAACACAAGCAGCCTTTTTTTGCCGCTGTCTAGCAAGAAAAAAATGAAAATGTGAATGAAAAACAAAAAAATATGACAGACAGTTTCATCACATCGATGGCTCTCCTCCACATTTACATTATATTAACCCTCTTTTTGTGCACATTTAAATGTGTATAAATCATAGCGTCCACTAGAATTGTGAGAATCTGCAGAGAGACATATGATGTTGATAATGAATAATTCCTCGTAAACAGGCTACCTGTCAGTCATAAATCTCTCAGACAGAAGACTGTGAGAAACTAGAGCACAAAATATACACGGTCACATAAATTATCTTCATTCATATAATTCACAGTGTCAGTGTATGTCAGTTTGGATGCTATAAAGCACCTGTGCATGTAAAATAAAGCAGAGCCTCCTCCAATGCAGTATGACGCGAAACGCTTTTTCATACTGATTAAGGACATGCAGTCATCAAGAGAAGAAGAAAAAAACAAAATGGCGGTGTGAAGATGATAAACAAACGTGCCTACATTGTACATGTAACTAGACCGTGTGTCGTGTGTCAAACAGAGTTACATTTTATAGTTGTATAACAATCACCTAATTACCTAATTGAAAAAACGACATTTTTAAAAAGGAATCTGGAGAAATATGCCCTCCGGGTCAGCAGATGGCAGATTGCTTCTGTTGGTCTGTTACAGAAATACACGAAGAAGAAACAGAAGCGGAAGAGACGTGGCACATAAACAGAGAGAGGAAGGAACCAGCTAGCTGCACTTAAGTTTACTGATGACAGCTTCTGGAGACGCCTTCCGCGTGAGTTTGACAAGGAAGCTTAAATGACAGTCGTACACCTTTACCTGAAACGAACAGGACTTGATTAAAGTCTGTGTGACAGGTAACACGTTGTTGTTTATCATTTGCGTTGGAACTTCCTCAACTCGAACAGCTAGCTAGATTAGCTCGCTAACGTTACCTCACCTGATGACTTCCTGCTAGGGTAGCAGCTAATGTTAGCTTGGATACATGTTTTTTGAATGAGCTTGCTGGAGGTGTCATCACTGACCAGACGTGTTAGTCGGTGTTGAAACATGACGTTAGAGCAGAAAAACGGGCTCTTGACCTCCCGAAATGTGTAACGTTACGCTACGATAACTTATGTCAACTTCGCAAAAACTACAACATTCGCAAATTCACACCGACAGACGTTATGTGTATGTATGTATGTGTATATATATATATATATATATGTATGTGTGTATATATATATGTTTACATTGGGATTTGTATTGCCTATTTTATCATTTCCCTATACATAGTGAATATGTATTCTAACCACTAACATAACTGGTTTGGCAGAAGAGTTACACACATCGTACAACTCACTGAGGTTCAAACTCTTCTCGTGACAGTGTCTGTGGAAATGTCAGGCTGTTACTCAGGGAAAGGGGAAGAGATGAAGTCATGTTTTGTTTTGCTTCTAGTCTGTATTAAAGACAACATTAGCCACAGGATACACAATTTCAGTGGAAACCATTTAATATACTTTGCTTTTGCTAGTAAATGAAGACAGGATCTTTTTGCTCCTGGCTTGTCATCTGGCTAAACTGATACTCAACAGGAGGACGGACTGTCATTTACAGAATCATGACAATAAGGATCCTCAGTCTGATGTATTTTTGTTGTTTACATTCATAACAAACCTGCATTTCTTTCTGTTTTAACGCAACGCAGCGAATGTGGCTATGGGTCTCTGCAAGTGTCCGAAGAGAAAGGTGACCAACTTGTTCTGCTTTGAACATCGTGTAAATGTGTGCGAGCATTGCCTGGTCTCCAACCACAACAAGGTCAGTGAGTGAATAAGTATCACGCAGTTTATGTTTGTATAAAAACTTGTAACATCACAGTTCTGTATTTCCACTTGGTGCCCTACAGTGTATCGTGCAGTCATATTTGCAATGGCTCCAGGACAGCGATTACAACCCCAACTGTACTCTGTGTAATAGTCCATTGAATGCTCAAGACACTGTTAGGCTGGTCTGCTACGGTAAGATTATCATCCTTCTGTTTATAATACACTTATTGGGAATACATGCTCACCTGTGTTAAGCAAATCCACTGTTTTTTTAAAGGAAGTTCAACAGCATTACAATAAACTTATTTTTCCACTTATTGTTAGTTGTGTCTAGAAATGATGAACAATGGAGATGAATGGAATTTTTTATTTAAAAAAAATAAAATGGCATCCCACCATTGCTGCTGTGACGTGAAGCTGTTTTTTTCCCTCCCACAGATGTGTTTCACTGGTCCTGTCTTAATGACTTGGCCTCTCGGCTGCCCCTCCATACGGCGCCAGCGGGATACCAGTGCCCCACCTGTCAGAGTCCAGTGTTTCCCCCTTCCAACCTTGCCAGCCCAATTGCTGATGTGCTGAAAGAACAGCTGTCATCTGTTAACTGGGCTCGAGCAGGTTTAGGGCTGCCGCTGGTAAGGGCCTATTATTGTTACATTATGATCTCTAAACCATTAGATAGTCTTCCAGAAAACAAAATCACATTTAGAACTCTGTGTTTTTGTAAGATATTAATAAAATGTCATGTTCGACTGACAGATTGAAGAGCCCGTTGGGGTCCTTGAGGAGACCACAGCTAATGATGTCACTGATTATACTGACTGGTCAACATTTGATGGTGAGCCTTAATGTTTGCTTTTTAGTAAATTGCAACATGTTTTGTAGCTGTTAATTACGCAGTATCATTTAAGTGGTTTAATCAAACTCTTTTTACTTTCCACAGCACAAGAACAGAGTAACATTTACCCCAGCCACTCTTACAACACCACCCTCAACCCACCGGCAAATCCTGTCCCACCCCCGGCACAGGAAGACCTCGCAGGTCCTCGTAAAAATGGGGACTCAAATAAGCAGGAGCACTCTCCGGTCAACTTCCCTAATGACGCTACCCGTGACACAATTACACTACACACAGGTGAAGCAATGGAAAGCCCTCTGAATCTCTCTCTCACTACTCTTAAAGTAATGCTCGTCTTTCCTTAAGAGCCCTAAAAGTTTCAAATGATAGTGGAACATAGTGAACATTTAACATTCTGTGTTGCCTTCCATCTTAATAATTCGTTGTTATTCTCCAGCATCGTCGCCAAGAAAGATCTACGACACGCGGGACATAGATCACAGCAATGTCACACAGATTGACTTTGACGATGACAAGTACCGACGACGGCCAGCGTTAAGTTGGTTTGCTCAAATTCTCAAGTTAGTATCATGATCTGCTGTGGAACTCTCTGTTACTGCTTTGCACTATGAACAAATTACTATCCAAATGTCACCGTGATCCCTAATTTTTTGGCATTTTTGCTGTCTTTTCAGAAATCGCACAGGTGGAAAGCGGACATCTCTGTCCTGGAAACAGCGGGTCTTCATGCTCCTCGTGGTAGGAGTTCTGGGATTCTTCACGTTGATAATCATCATGGCTAAACTTGGACGTGCCTCCGCTGGCTCCGACCCAAATTTAGATCCTCTTCTTAACCCCCACATTCGTGTGGGGAAAAACTGATAACAAGCATTGATTCCTTCTTTACCTTCTGTGTTGCACAAGCTGTGTAGAACGAGCTGAAATGGGACTTTCTAATACGTGGTTAGCCCAGCAGAGGGAGCCGTTTACCAAACTTGAGTGGAAAAGAGACACCGTACATTTTGTTTAAGAATGGATGCAATCTCTTAACGCAGTAGGAACATGCCACGGCCCTTCACAGACCATCACACATCTCACAACATTCACAAGTTTCCTGTGATCCAAGCAAAGCAACCCACAAACGCAAAGGGTGACCAATACCAGGTGCATATAGAAGATCCGGTTATTGTTGCTCTGAAAAGCTAATGCTGAAGAGGGGTAGTATTTATATTCACTAATCCAACTCTTAAGTTGTCAGTGATCTTTTTTTTTTTAAGTTCAGTAGAAACTAATCACTTCTGATGTGGACAGAACATCGTTAGCTGAATGTATGTGACCCACAGCCAAACGTTCGGTAACGTTGACATGTTTATAGACTGGCTCCACGTGCTGATTTGATTTGAGCAGCCGTTGAGTGTTTTCTCCCTTAGAGAAGATGTGGCCCTCACAACTGGAATCACAGAAAATTAATACATAACTATTTATGGGTGTCTGCATTACTCCTGAAATTGAGTGCATTGCTTTTAAATTTGCGATACATACTGTATGTACATTTTCCTGAAGGTTTTTGTTCTGTCTATTAAATGGGAATACTACAGAATGTCAGTGTTAAAACGTTTTTTCCATGAAACATGACCATTACCTACTGCAGTGCATAGGCAACATAGAGTGAAGAATTGCTGAAATGACAGTTGTTTTGCATTTTCAATGAGAATGAATAATGTTGTGTCATAAACCATTATAAGTGCATTATGTGCAGTCGCTCAAATACAAATGGTGGTGTGTCGTAGCATCTATCTGCTGCTCACAGACCATTGATATGAATACTGAAGATCCCACACAGATGCAGTGCTAGGCTCTCTGTTTACTATGCTGCAAATTGCTGCACTCCTTTGCAAAGCAACATTTGCAACAAATAATTAAAAGTTTACTTTCAACGATAATGCAGTTTGTACCTTATTTCGACCGGTGGCAGGTAAAAGTAAAGATTTATTTCCGATGCACTGAGCTACGACCACCTTAGAATATCGTGCATGCATCATCACCTGGTGGGATAAGCTTCGTAATGATGCATTTTTATCAAGTTCATGTTTGTTTTGTGTGCCCAACCTGCCGTTCAAACTCCATCAAAATGTGTGTTTTGGGAAATATGTTAAGTGTTCGGATTGCCAACGTTGTCAAATGATGCAGTGGTGAACTTCAGAACGCAAAGGGGAAGATAAGATAGGAAAAGTGTATTTTTTGTGAAAACAACAAACTTCATTGAAGGATTTGTGCATGTCATTGTTGTATCCCACATGAATCAGACAGAAACATATCTCATGCCCAATCATTTTTCCAAACAAGAAATTAGATATGGTTCGATAGTTAGGCGATATATCAATATTATATTGATATGACAAGTGCATGCAAAGGTCATGCAGTATTTCCTCCTTATTTAACTGAACGTATGACAGTAATGTGCATGTTTCAGCATGGAGGGTGCTGCAATCATTACTGGACATATGATGTAACTTTGTCACATGCTGTCCTTGGGAATCCTCGTCATAACCCCCTTCAAGTGTATACATCTGTGTTATACATACTCGTCAATACGTCACGTGTTTACGTGTGAATGTTAGTCGCCTCATCCAACTTTCCATTGCGTTTGCCCAACAGTCACAGCAGTGTGGGGTTTGCCATTGATTCTCGGTGCATCTGTCTGAGCCTTATTACATTGATGCTGGGAAACCTGCCAGCGGCAATGACGACACGTTCTGCAAAATTACAACGAGGATGACAGATATGGCACTTGTACACGGCACAACTCTGTGGTTAGTCTTGTCTGATACATGTCTTGACATTAAGAAAGCAGTTTAAACTGTGAGTGGTCTAATATAACGTCACATGCCTTGTAATGTGTGATTGCCTTTGTCACTCTATTGGAGTTCAATGTGTTTCTGAACTCTTGAGTTATTAGATTGCCCATTGCACTGACATAATAGGGACATCCTGATCCATAACCTGACACTGTAGTTACGTGCATACTGTAGGCAGCACAGTTCTTCTGCTCCGTTCTCATGATGACGGTCATAAGTGGAAAAAAATATCTTTGTGGTGAACTGTTGTACTTCAAAGTGTTTTGGCTCTTCGCTCAGCCTTTTTCCCAAGAATATTCTCACATGAACAAAGCAAGCACTGTCACATTCCGACAAGTATTCTGTGACTATTTAAAAGTTAAGTAACACAAGAGGAGGTGACGTCTGACACCCACCCACTGTCATGCTTCAGGGTATACGGGCTCACTTCAACAGAAGAGTTTTGCTACTTTGGATGAAGCACTCTAAAGGGACCTCGATACAAGCTGAGAAATGAATGCTTGAGGCCAGCGTTTTTTGGCTGGTACAGTCACTCAGAGTCTAGATATTAACAAGTCCATATATCATTTTGTGTTCAGGACATCTAAAATATTAAAATGTCATTGAGATATGCTGAGATTCTCTGGAGAGCCAAACCGTAAACATCATGTTTTATTACATTCTGCTTGGCAGTTTGAGTAAAATATTCCTGAGTGGATTTGATGAAATATTTGGGATCACTTTGATATCTTTCATCTTGCTACCATTGTCTAAAAAGCCATGAAATATAGTGTGAATGTGAATACACTAATGTTTGTATGTCTAGTTTATGCAAATGTACAGTGTGTGTTGATCATCTGATCGTTGTATTTGGAGTTATACTATACATGTACAGTACTGCATGTTACTCATTCATGCGGGTATCTTTGAAATACTCCCATAAGCCGCCATGTACAGAACAGTATACAGCGCAGTTTGATCCAGTTCACTGTAGCTACGTGCAACAACTGTCCCCTCTGTCATTGGATGGCACAGGACTATATATTGATGTGTCCGTGTGTGTGGTCTTCACATGTGCCTCCCAGTTCAATTAGACGGTGCATCACTGAGAGAGAGGTGTTGAATGAACACCACTGCCTGTCTCATTCCCGAGGCTTCTTTGAGGACGTAAGTACAGACGTTGGCTGCATGGTAAAATATCTGAATTAGCTTCTCTGTAGCTGCTTTCTGAACTAGACGTATCTTGCATTAGAAACTTAGAACTTGTTTTGGAATGAAACGTTTCATAGCACTGCTTGTGAGCTGCATTTTGCACAAAAGTCTGCATGTGATTACCTTTCACATTTGCTTTATCACTGCATGTAGCGCTGCCTTAATTAGCTTTCACAAGAAAGAATATTTTGGTAACAATGTCTATGACGACGACATCTATAGTGGGTTCATTCATAGTAAATTCATAGTAAGTTATAATGCATTTATAATGTGTCATGACTGAACTCAAAAATACACTTCTGATATGTTATATCTGATCAACAGTCATAAAACGTTATAGATGTGTCTTATAATAAATTATAAGTGCAATTGTCTAATGGATGCTGCAACTAGAGGTTGGCTGATGGGCTTATAATACATTATGACCACCTAAACCCACCTAAACCCACCTCAACAATCTACTGTAGTAAGTCATAGTATGCTATAATAGTTTGGGTAGTTATCACTGTATGTGTTGAGTAAAGTAAAGTAAATATTGATGCATCTATAATAACGCATGCTTTATCATAACCTTTCATTGTTAGGGTTAGGGTTAGGGTTCATGCATTTATAAGAATCTATGCTACATACAATTGGTCTGCTTTAGAAATGGAACCTCAAGATGTAAAACCCATATGATTTATTCAAAGTAATTATAGAAATCATCACTTATGATGCAGTAGATTATTTTACTCTTACTCTTTTCTTACCACCAACAATGAAACGTTATGATAATTCATGCATTATAACAGATGCATCATTATGTGCTTAACTTTACTTAACACATGCAATGATAACATTTTTCTTTATAGCATACTATGAGTGCTTACTACAGTTGATTGTTGAGGTGTGTATAGGTGAGTTTAGGTAGTCATAATGTATTGTAAACCCATCAGTCAAGAATCCATAAGACACTTGCACATCTAATTCATTATAAGTCACATCTATACTGTTTGATGACTGTTGATATAGTGCGATAGAGAGCATTATGTGTGTTTGTGAGAGTAGTCATGAAACCTTATGAATGCACTATAATTCACTATGAATGTCCTCATAATGGACGATAGATGTGGTCTTCATAGAAAGTGTTACCATGGGGGTTTTAATACTTTGGTACAAGTGAGAAATGAGTTAGATAGTTTGATCACATTATATATTACGTGATCACCATGTTTTACCTAATGTACAGCAATAATAGTATGAATCAAAATGTAAGTATTGACATGTTTCTATTTCTGTATGAAAGATAGTAGTCACGGCACACTGAATTATCTACCATTTCCCCAGGGATCAATATCGTGCCAGTTTCTGCGGACGGCTCTCAGCTGCAGCGGCAGTTGATGGAGAATTATTTCACACCTTTCCATCCTCATCCGGACACCAGAGGCGTCAAAGATCATAAGACTGAAATGAGCGACCATCAAGAAAAAGACCGCAAGCACAGAAAGACCGCTAACTCAAAATCTCAGCAAATGAAGCACCATCACCAAAACCAAGGCCATGGTCATCGTCAAAAGTTACATCAGTCAGATGACAATGATAGCTCTGAGTAAGTTTGGACATTTGTTCCACTGTTTATTGCCTGTCCCCATGTACAGATTCTGTGCTTAGGTATAATACGATTTATTTGTGTTAGTTTTCACATTAGAAGGATTAAAGTGGCCGACATCTATTTCCTTCTTATTAAATCCACTATAGGAGTTTTGACTTATACATTTGACCTGCTATTACAAAATAATTAACATCATCATTAGCTACAGTATTGGTATCCAGTGTGTCTTTAACACTCAGGTTTTCTCTCTAAAATAGCAGCCATTCAACAGCGGAGGACAGGATTTTCAGTGATCATCCACCCGACGATCAAAGTCAGAGGGATGATGACAAGACTCATCATCCTCGCCATTGCCATCAGAAGCAAAACCATCGGCATGTCCCTCGTTCAGAAGCTCCCCTGACTTCCTCAACTGGTTCCTCTTCACCGTCCTCCTCCTCTTCTTCTTCTCCATCAACACCTTCCTCCTCTTCATCTTCTTCATCAACTCCCTCCTCCTCTTCTTCTTCTTCTTCTTCTTCTTCCTCCTCTTCAACATCTTCCTCCTCCTCGAGCCTGTCCTCTGAGTCCAGCAGTAAGTGTTCGAAGAGACATCCACTTAAGAAGCCCCAGCATTCACAGTCTTGTACAGACATTTCCAAGAAACAAAAGTACTTTGAAGATGAAGACAACGACACAGCCCCTTTGATAGATAAAAGAGGTCATCAAAACAGGCACACTGCTAAACAGGAGAAAGGCAAGTCTTCTCGCAATGGCCCCACTCTTGGCACCCTGAAGAACACACAGAGGACTATTAAAGGCTCAGGAAATGATGGAAGTGTCCGCAAAGCCAAATCAATGGAGGTTCTCACTAGACCCAAAGGAAGAGAAAGGCATGGAAATGAAGATGAAATTGAACTAGAGAGGAGAAAAGGTGAAGCCAGGAAGAATTTAACAAAGGAAAAAATGAAGTTCTCTGCCTTCCTTAATGAGATCACTCGGCAGGTTCTCAGCCCAATGAGACTCACCACTCTTGGGGTTACAAATGCTCAAAGTCCCTGCAGTACAGGGCAGGTTAGATCCAGTAAAGGAGTAAGCAGCACAGAGAAACAGCAGAGAAGTCGGCATGACAGTGCAGACTCAGCTAGCTCCAGCAAGAACTCCCATACCAGCAAGCACTCTTCGTGTCTTTCTCCCTCTCAATCTTTCCACCACCGTCACCGTTCTACAGACTCACCTCCTCGCATGGATCACAAGCCTAGCAGCTGCACTGATGTTAGCTGTTTGAAAAGACATGACTCGTGGTCATCCCAGCATCGCTCCCATTCACCGTCTCATGAGCACAACCACCACCATCACCAGGGAGACCATCACAGTCCTGTCCATCATCATAAGGATCACCATAGCCCCACTTCCCACTATGGTGACCATCACCACAAAAACCATGACGACACACACCATCGCCATCACTCTGGAGACCATCACCATGGAGACCATCATCATGGAGACCATCCCTCTGTAGACCATCATCATGGAGACCACCATCGTCATGGAGACCATCGTCATGGAGAGCATCATCATGGAGATCATCACCATGGTGACCATCATCATGGAGACCATCACCATGGAGACCATCATCATGGAGATCATCACCATGGTGACCATCATCATGGAGACCACCATCGTCATGGAGACCATCATCATGGAGACCATCACCATGGAGACCATCATCATGGAGATCATCACCATGGTGACCATCATCATGGAGACCATCACCATGGAGACCATTGCAGCCCAAATCACCAACATGAAGAGCATCACAGTGCAACTCTTTATCAACACCATGGCAACCATCATAGACCTTCTCTTCCCCATCACCATGGAGACCACCAAGGCCAGGCTCAAAACCACCAACATGGCAACCACCACACCCCAACACATCACCATGGAGACCATCACAGTTCAGGTCACCACCGCCACAGCAACCAGCCAAACATTGAATGTCCTACTACACCACGTCACCACGGAGACCACCACACTCCAGACCATAAGCATCACCATGGAGACCACCACAGTCCAGACCATGAGCATCACCATGGAGACCACCACAGTCCAGACCATAAGCATCACCATGGAGACCACCACAGTCAAGAACATAAGCATCACCATGGAGACCATCACAGTCAAGACCATAAGCATCACCATGGAGACAAGCACAGCGAACCTCACCTGCATCACCATGGAGATTACTACAGCAAAAGTCATCACCAAGGACATGAACCTGAATCACATCTCAACCAGCCTCACAACAACAACAATGACCTTGACCTCGACCTCGACCTCGACCTCAGTCCTTCTCTGAAGCTGGACTCTCTCTCCAGGAAGAAGGAGTCACCTAGCAACACCAGCAGCCCCTCCGGTCATGACGAGGAACACACAAGCTTCACTGGCTCATCGTTACATAAAGTATGGCATTTATCTTTGAGTTAAGCTGCTCATAAAGTAATTATTGGCAGGTCAATAGTTTCCCTTGTTATACACGCTTGATTAACTGGTTATGTAATAATGTTCCACTCATTTGCTTGCCTATTGATTTGGGCACCAGTGTGCATGTCACAGTGGGCACTAGATTAGTTATTACAGAACAATAGATTGGCTATCATGCCCAATCTCATGCTAATCAAATTGACATTCCCCAGTAATGGTCTTTAGTCTTCTTTCAATTTTCAGGTCATTTTTTTCACTTCACTCTTTGGGCATCATAGATAATATTCAGATTTTTCTTGTCGAAGTAATTTTGTTTTCTTTCATACAGGAAAAGGCACATGAACTTGGTAGAATAATGTAAGTGTGATTTAATTATTTTGGGTTTGTTAACTAAGTGACAACCATGACTGTGATATTGCACATAGATTAATTGGTTACACACTCTGGATGTGAATATCTTAGAAAACACTGACCCGTGTAATGTTAGCCCTAGTGTGTAAAATGAGAGTAATGAGAGCAACCAAAATAATTGAAATATTAAATGAATTCCTCTTATGCTCATGTACGTTTTCTCACTCAATTGAATTTCTCTGTTGTGTATCTGTATCTGATAGGAACCTACAGGGGCAGAATGAAGGTCTGCATCAAAGTTTGCTGAAGACAGCAGTGAAGATGGAGTGTTTAGGAGAGGAGTTCATGAGCAGCCAAAAGCTTTTGGAGGCAGAACTTCAGAGGACACGTATTGAGCTTAGCAACCTCACGGAGAGGTTTAGGAGGTAACAAATGCACAGCCAACACTTTTTGTTCTTCTGGTAGAGTCCTGTTACTATACATAATTATACACAGATAATTTAAGTCATCTTTATATTTCCTTAGGCAAAAGATGTTATTTGTCACAAATAGAAAGAGATCTGAAGAAAAGAGATCTGAAAGAGTAATCAGTCTAATCTTAATATGAACAAGGCTTGGCACTGATCTATTGTCAACTCTGTTTTTAACTATCCGTCTCATGTTTCACACCTAAGATGATAGCTGCAATTAACACATCAGAATCAGAATCAGAACCGTTTATTTGCCAAGGTAGAAACATATTAAAATGTACAATTAAATATAAAATAAAGTGCACAAACAAACAGATAACAGTACTATAAACAAGTATAATGTAAGTGTATGTAAAAGTGTCAGGTGTATTTAAATAAAGAAACATAGAAGGGATGTGCAGGGGAGTGTGCCGGAAGGAAATTGTCCTGGGGATGTCAGAGTCAGTGGGGGTCCCGGGCTTTGTTAATGAGCCCGACTGCAGATGGGGAAAAAACTGTTCATGTGGCGTGAGGCCTTGGTCCTGATGGACCACAGTCTCCTGCCAGATGGAAGGGGCACGAACAGTTTGTGTCCAGGGTGAGGTATCTTATTTAACCTCTGCAATAAATTGTAACTTCTCTCTCTTTGCCTGTGTCTTATTTCAGACTACACGACAACTGCTCCGCCACACAACAGATTAATAATCTTCTAGAGCAAAAGCTTCATTCAGTGGTGAGATTGGAAGCATCTCTGTGTTTCTTGTGCGTGAGCCTGAATTATCAGAAACATGAAAATGATTGTAGAAACACCTTTTTCTACTGAGTTACTAAGACTGACTGAGTAGTGAAAGTTTTCAAAACTCTTGGGAGGGGATATTCTGATGTAAATTCCCCCACTTACAGAATGTTTACCAACTGTGCTTCCTGTACTTTCTGTGTCAGGCTCAGAGTATGGAAGGAGAACGTGGGAGGCTGAACCAGCGTATTTCAGCACTGACAGAGCAGCTTACTGATGCAAAATTTGCCAACAGTGTGGAAACATTCAGTGTAAGATCTTTACTTCCCTCTTAAGGTCTCAGCAAACCTTTGTGGCTTCACAAATGCATTCAAAGGCATTTAGTATGTTTTTGTTTATTCATACAAAAACCTTTTCTTTATTCTTTGACTTTGCGTCATTCAATCAATTAACTGATCAATTTCTAACCTCTACTTACTGTAGGTTACATCAGTGCTACACAACACTGACCTCCATTTTCAGTCAGATGATGGCATTAATCAGATGGTTCCTCACACTCTCCCTCCGGCACAGTTCATGGACGGCCATAATAACTACGAAACGGCCAAAGCCGGCGGGCAGGAGCAATCACTTGGGCCAGTTCCAGAGGAGGAGGAATCTGACTGGTCAGAGAAGGGAGATGAGACCCCACAATTTATACTGACAGGATCAAACAGAGGTCCAGTATGGAGATACCGGGAAGCGGACGTGGACAAAGACAGCGAGTCAGGGGGTGAGGAAATTGTCAGACGACACGCTCCATGCCCTCAGCAGATACCTCATCTCCAGTTCACCATTCACAACAAGAACCTGTCTGACGACATGACAGGTGAGGGCACATACAGGATCACCACAAGTCAAAACCTCGACTCTGCCATCCTGATCCGGTCAGCTAGCCTGGAGGAAATCCCCCTGGCTCGCCATCACATGCAGAAGGAGCTACGAGGCACGGAGGCCATGATGGACCTCCACCACCAAGGGCACGAAGCTATCGAGGATTTAGATAATGAGATCATTCATCACTGGAGATCAAGCAACGACCGGCCGATAGAAAGCAGGAAGTCAGAGGCAGACAGCAGCCTGGCCGGCCTGGAGTCAGCCGAGCGGATGCTCAGTCAATTCATATGTGGATCGCAGCCCGGTGAAGGACAGCGGCATGGCAGGGCCGAGGTGCACTGCAGGACAGGAGGGATTCCAGACGAGGTGTTGAAAGCGGAGCGAACAAAGCTGTGACAGAAACACGAGCGCACTGTTCACTGTGTCTGAAATCCTAGTTTACTTTAGGCAAGGCAAGGCAAGGCAAGTTTATTTGTATAGCACATTCCAACAACAAGGTAATTCAAAGTGCTTCACATAAAACCATTAAAAGCATCAAAACATAAGGCATAATGTATTTAAACATAAACTATATTTTTCTGTACATTGAAACATCCCCTACATCTTAGATTTGGTCGTTTATTGGAAAATGTAAATGTTTATTTTTGTTGTATATATACAGATGCAGGCATTTCCTGCCTCGTTCTTACATTTTATTCTGTTTGATTTATTAAGTATTCATATTTAGTGTGTTTATTGTGTAGGTAGCCAAGCATTGTTGATTGCATTGCTTAATGCTATATACAAAAAGTGTTGAGCACAATCTAAAAAACATCCCAAAATATTGGAGAAGAAAAGCTTTTTTCAGTGTTTTCCTGCTAGTACATTTTCCTGTTGTAAAATGTAGTCTTAGCATGTCCCATATAAACTATTGTATACTTATAAATACAGTTATGAAATAGCTTTAAATATGTGCATATTAAAACTATTGTGTTTGTGCCAAACATGTATTCACTCTAATGAACCTATACTTGCGATTGAACACATTTCACATGCTTGTGTAAATGTCATCTATTTAACTCTGTCCATGTAACATTTAATAAACCAAATGAAGAAGCAAAAAGACATAAATTGAACTGCCTACATTTGTTTTACTTCTGATCAACTTTCCATGAAAAGGGAGATAGATCTAGACAGGAATCTTTCTAAAATGAGTTACATAGGAAAAGTTCTGGGAAGCTGAGGTGAATGTGTGTCTAGTCACGTCAACTAGACATTTATGTGATTATGTCAGATTATATATATATATATATATATATATAATTATATATATTTATTTATACATATTTATATATATAGATGACGCGACTAGACACACCACCTGTTCCGCAGGCAGAACTGGCAGAGATTGGAAAGTGTCAGCCCATCTCTCCTCAAAGGACGTCATTGAGATTGTATAGCTGGTTAGGATGTCGGGATTTCTGCACAAATGCATACTCTTTTAACAGTGAGTCCTGAACCAGTGTCAGGGTGGCAAAAGGAGCCTCATCATGCTGATTTAGCCTGAAACGATCCTTGAATTCTGCAGACAACCCAAGCAGGAAATAAAGAACATAATAAGATATTATGATGAAATATAAATACGAATTTATTCATCTGAATACATATGTCATTCTTTTCATCTTACATTGACTCCAATTGACTTATGTGTGCATTTGAGGACAAGTGTTTCACAGTTAATGGCTTATCATAATATCCATCACCCTGTCAGGTTCAATTTGTTTTGTCATCCATGTGTGATGAGTGATGGATGCTGAGCAGACAATGGCCTGGATTCACAGACCACTTTAATGGGATAGGTAGGCATTAGTGTTAAGACGCTCGCAGCATCCAGTGTGCCAAATCCACTGTGTGGCACACTGGATGGTACATAGTGGTCGGTGGAGATAACTGGACTTTTTCTGGACTTTTCGGGGAGACAAATAAGGTGAATTTTGATGCACCAACATCTGTTTCATTGGGAATGTACAACTTGTGAAGCTGTGAAACCTTATTCTTCAAGGATTTTGCACCAACCTCTCTTGACATTTTAATTCTTGAGTCAAAGTTTGCTCTCAGAAAACTATCATCAGTGTGTTTTTAATTGTGCTCGCTCTGTTGCCACCGGTTTATTTTTCAAATTCAGTGTTGAATTTCCGTTTTTTGTCATCGTCATCTCTTTCCTCCTGCCTCTGACCTCTCTTTCCTCCTGGCAGAAAAAGCCCAGCATCGGCCCTCGTGACCTCGTCGCTCTCCTTCCCCTATTCCCCCGGTAAGACTCGGATTCCCTCGCTGCAACCATGGTGGTGATGAAGATGAAGTTCCCCTTTGAGAAAAGGGTGAAGCTAGCCCAGGGACTGTGGATCCTCTCCTGGTGTGCCACAGTCGCCGGGGCTATCACCTTCAGCCTGGGCTGCATCCTCAAGACGGAGCTCCGCAGGAGGGCAGAGGTACTCAAGTTTTACTGAAGCTTAGTTCATTTCATTCCAAAGCTTTTTGGTTTATGACATTTTTTTTGAACATGTACTGTAGGTTATAAACACATTGCAACAATCAATAGTGTAGTAACTTATTGTTTAATTGCAGAAGTGAGTGACATGTTGTTCCTCAGTGTATAGATATATAGTTTATACTATAAGGGAGTAGAACAACTGTGTGCCTACTGGGAGAAAAACAACAACATGCCTTGTTTCCAACAGATAACACATAAACCTCTAAACACTAAGTTGTCTAAATATCTACATTGAGGGACAGCGTTTTTGGAAGTTGTTAGTTGACAAGGTTGATTACACACCAATGTAGTGATTTACATGAATAACAGTATGCACGCCTGACAGATGCAACTATGCCTGTCTTACTTTTAAACTGTTGGTACAATATTTTTGGGAGAAAAAGGATAAATTAAATCTGATACTGTCAAAGAAATGTCCTTGTTAGAGACCAAGAAGAGCTAAACACACCTGTGACCCACTTTGGATCCTGACTCATCATTTAATAAACCAGGCTCTGTCAGCCTTAATCAGCCTAATCCCTACTCCTGAAGGCAACTTTGCATTGACAACAAACCTCTAGAGTTTTTAGCATATTTGAATGTATTCTATTTCTACATTTAAGTAGTTTGCATAATTCAATCATTTGCACCCTCAAAAACATCCTATTCGCACAACTATGTATTTACATACCGAGGTCATGACAGTATTCTGTTTGCATGGCTGTAAAAATTGTATTATGAACAGGAAAAGAAAAAAGAAAATTACAGACACAAACGATAAATTACACAGAAATGTTCTCATGTCATGTCCCGATGTATATTGCATTGAAGTTTACCCCACTGATTTTCATCCCATCATTTTGCACTGAACTAAAATCAGTCAAATGTAAGATGTTAAAAAGCCACCAGATTCTGTTCAATACTTTGAGTGTCTTCCATACGACTAAACGGTCACAAATGCTTAACTATGCGAGTTTATTCAACTCTTGTCTTCTCATTTTCCTAAAAGAGAATTTCCAGACTTGTGGTTTGTGCAAAGATCCTCTGCAAAAACCAGTAAAATGTGCTAATTTAACAAAAACGTTTGCTCTCAATACATAGTATAACCTTACTAGATATTACTACATTTAACAAGGGACAGATTATTCATATTTTTTTATGTATTTGCTCTATTTGCCAGTTTTTTAACGGTGTACTTATGAATCCTGCCAGCAAAATGTAGACTCAGCGAGAGAAGGACAACTACTGTAGTTGCCCTTGAGCAACACAGCTGAGCCTCAACGGCTTGAAGTGAGCTGCTCAGTGCTCATTAAACTCTGATTAAACTGTGACCGACTGTAATGCTGCTGATGAAAATCATTACACATACATTTAGGAGATCTCTGCTTTATAAATAAAGGTTGAAGTCTCTTGAACCTTCAAGCATTCATCAACACGCATGTTGTCAAAACTCACAGAACTTTAAATTTAAATTCAAGTATGTAAAGTCAGAGACAGTCACACCCACACATCTATGAATGCAACCAGGTCTGGATGTTTACCCACCATCAGCAACATATAGCTTCAGTAGCTTTTTAATAACTGTGGGTGTTTGGCAGTTGATGTGCAACATGTATTTCCAGGTGAATTTTCTGGTAATTTGAGGCAAATAGCCACATTACTTCTGTTAGGTACTTTTGTTCACACGATTGTTGAAATATTATGCATCCCTTTAACAAAGAATGTCCTCATGTATGTTTCCTTACAGCAAACAAATAGAGTTTTTACTGATTACATTATTGTGTGACTCACTTACAGGTAATGGATAACTCAGACGTACATGTTGTGCCCAACACCCTCATGATTGTTGGCCTGGCCTCCTTGGGTATCAACTACTTTGCTTCAAAGATCTGCCAGGATGCTATGGATGCAGAGCGCTTTCCTCGCTGGAAGAGAATGCTGAAGCCCTATTTTGCCGTCTCCTGCTTCTTCACTGTCCTCATGCTGCTAACTGTCATCATGAGCTATGCGATGAAGGGCAGCCTGGAGTCATCCCTGAAAGTTGGCCTGAGGAACAGCATCCGCTTCTACAAGGACACAGACACCCCGGGCCGCTGCTACCAGAAACAGAACTTCGATCGCCTGCAGATGGAGTTTCGGTGCTGTGGAAACAATGATTTCAGGGACTGGTTTGAGCTCCAGTGGATCAGCAACCGCTACCTTGATTTCAGCTCCAAGGAAGTGAAAGAGTAAGTTGTGCACAATATTATAGAGTGGAGTGGGTTTCCCATCCTGAGGACATGTACAACAATCTGATTATTGTACTGTATCTGCAATGCAAAAAACACATCTTGTCACTTGTTTCCTTAGCCGCGTTAAGAGCAACGTGGATGGCCGTTACTTGGTAGATGGAGTCCCGTTCAGTTGCTGCAACCCCACCTCCCCGCGGCCATGCATCCAGTCTCAGCTCACCAACAACTCGGCTCACTATATTTATGAATACCAAACCGAGGAGCTCAATATCTACCTCCGAGGCTGCAGAGAGGCCCTGGTCAACTACTACATGGGCTTGATGAACACCATTGGGGCTGCAGTACTGTCAGTCTTCCTCTTACAGGTATACTTTGAGAAGAATCACGGTGGTTTTACAGCAATTTCAGGCAGAGTTGTTTGAGCTAAAGTGAGCTTTTAATTTGGAATGTGCCAATTTGTTATAAAACCACATACTAACATTGTGTGATGTCTTCGTAAGCATATGAAAAAAAAAGTGCAGCAACAACCCACCATTCTGTATATACACTGAGCATGCAAAGTTAAAAATGCAATTTAATTCACGAGAATCCTGACTTGATTTAGAATGAACACCAATTGATTCCTTGTTCATTTTTTGGGTCTGATGTGCACAATGTATGCAGTACCCATCCATCACCGCTTCCGTTTGGTAGTGTATGTGGATCCTTGATGATGCTCTCTAATGGAATCTGCTTCTACGTCTAATCTGCCCCCCCCCCCCCCCACATCTCTCCACCCTCCTCCCTGCCAGGGCTCTGTGCTGGTGAGCCTGCGGTTCCTACAGACCTCCATGGAGGCAGTGGCGGGGAATGAGAACACAGAGATTGAGACAGAAGGGTACTTGCTGGAGAAATCGGTGAAAGAAACCGTCATGGAGTACATCGAACCTGTGATGAAGTTCTTCCTGCTCACAAACCAGGTGGAAGAGGGCACTTCTGGAAACCCAGCTGTCCCCTAACGCACAAATGATGTACACACATGTAAATATTTTTTACGCATAGATAATTAATGATTTTAATTTGAAAGCAGAATATTAATCACAAATTTCTACAGATTTCAAAGACTTATTGATCGTATTTTTTATTGTCTGATCACCATCACATGTGAAGTGAATACTGTTCTTTCCCATTCACATTCCATATGCAGAACTGCTAACCACATACTGTACAACATCATAAAATATGTCAATACCCCTCCATTTAAAATACATTATTTCGCAGTTTTATTTTTTGATTTTAATGATAAGGCCACTAGACATGAGGCACTATGCTCTGCTGCGCCACAGGACTATGGGACATAATATAACGTCTTATTAAAGTTTGATGTTATTAAATGCCTTATGTTGTGGAATAATTTACTGCTTCTTTTTTCTAACAGCATGCAGACATAGAAGTATTTCAAATGTAAGATGTTACCCTCCGTAACAGGTTCTCCACGTTGCTAAGTTCTCCCTTCTAGTGAAAGGAATAGGATTATGAAGATTGATATAATCAATGTCAGTAATGCAGTGAAAGCTGTCAAGTGTGTCCTCTGTCCACCTTTAATAAAGCTTTTAATCTCATTTGTTAATACTCAACCTGCTGCCCTTGCAATTAGACACCTTGGTCAGGTGGATTTAAGAAGCAGAGAACTATGCCAAGACTTTTTTTGCTTATAAAAAAACATTTACACTATACTGACATTTTATTTTTTTCAAATTTGTGTTCTTTACCCATTTCCCTAGGCAGCTCATTTGATATAACAGAGAAATATTCTACAGTGTTTCTAGAGACAACATATTACTTAATCTCTGAAATCAGTTTCTAATATCAACCCATGTGAATAGCTTTATTAAAGGTCCTATTAAAAACATATGTCTCCTATGACTCAAAACAAGTACACCATATTTAGGTTTCGAATCACCAATACAGACCTCAGAGGCTTCTTGTTATTGCAAAAGATCCAATCTGTTCATCTTGATTGTATCTTGATTCTCTGGTTTGTAACTGTAATTGGTGTTATTCATACATCGTCTTTTTTTGAAGGTGTACTGATTAGGCTCAACACAAGATGTCCATTATTATTATTATTATTATTTGTTAGAAACCTGCCAATAGCTTGACATAATAATACCAGAACACTAATGTTGCAATGCCAGACCTGTTATAAATATTACTTTTGTGAAGGTCAGTGTACAGTTTGATTCAGTCATTCAGTCATTTTTGAGGTTGTTACAACGACCTTTCCATGATGATACTATTTATTGCATGAGAGTTAAGCCTAGATGCTATTTCTGTCCACATGCAGGACAAAAGAAACATGTTATATGGTACAACAACACCTAGTCCATTGACTTCGAACAATAGGCCTATACCATACATTATTACAGGAACCTATTACAGTACAGTTTAGTAAATATATACTGGAGAGCACTTCCGCAGACGAGTCTGTTTATTGAAAATGTTTCTAATAAAAACATGATTTAACTTTGGCTTACAACTGTTGTTTGTGAATCAATATATCAGCAACAACCTAGAACCGAGAGAACAGGTAAATATAATTAATCTGCTGCCTGCGTAGTTACAGACGGGATGACGTTTTGATCGCGTGATGGGCAACTACGCGCTCTCTACGTCAACTACTTATTCGACTCATTTAGGGGATCGTACCTTTTTGAACCTGTCCCGTGTACAATTGTTCAAACTGTACACAGTCTTTCGGTCAGTGTTCATTTCAATGACTTCCCGACCAATACTTTGAAGTATTTGCTCTTGGCTGTTTTAATGTTTACTTCATTCATGAATATCTCAGTAAACGCGGTGTTTCCAATCCTGCAGAGTGACTGTCACGCCCATTAAACGGGCGGTTCAGAATGAGCGAACCGTCCTCCAGTAACACACTTCAACTGTTGCAGCTGCCCGGAAAGCTAGTTTTAGACAACTGGCTAGCCGTTGCAAGTGGTAAACAGCGAACCGTTGATTTGCTTATGTATTTAGCTGCGTTATTTTAAAAAGTTAGCTGTCCTAGCCGGCGCATAAGCAGCAAGAGGAGGGGAATTTACTCAAACTTCCAGGTAGGTGGACAATAGAGACATTTTTTTCCCTTCACTTGCTCTACAGTATGTCAGACTTTTGGACAAAACACCTAAAGGGAGCTAAGTTAACCAAAGTGACAAGATCGTTATCAACTGATACCTAACACGTACTGTATCTAAAAGTATCGCAATAATGTTTAGTGACAGTCTCAACACGCCGGTATTAGCTAGCACGGTTGATTTCCTTGCCTTTTAGCTAAATAAATACATTTAGTGGCTTGAATCCCTGCGATGTTTAAAACATTGTTTGGGTTTATCTGAGCATGTAACGAGAAGACATGGGTAACGTTAGCTAGCTAGCCTTTGTACCCCGGGCCTTGGGATTGTGCCGCTTCGTCTCTGTATTTACCTCCCCTCTGTATTTAGGCCATTGTATATCAAAGCTCGAAGCCCTATTAAATACCATATAAACTGTGCTTAATAACAGTGACCGGCTGGAGCCGTACGATGAGTGCAGTTCACCAGGGTGAGGTCAACACTAGAATAGGATGTTCTGGTCGTACTGGGTCTTTTCCAGTCGAATACCACATGGTGGCGCAAGTGCAGTGTGAGTCCTTGACTAAATTAGCGTGATTACTTGATTATTAAAACCATGACTGGATGGGGTTGCATATGTCAGTGAGGAAGATCCACCCGCTAATACTGCTAGTATCTGTTTAGTGGAGTCTCCTCTGAAGCAGATACTAGGTATTTATTTGAAGGTATACGAGACTAATGTCAGTATGTGCGCCACATATAACGTTTACCCCTTTTACTGGCCACTCTGGTTAGCCAGCTGTACATATACAAGTTTGATTTTAAGAAATCAGGAAGTTTCGTGTTGACAAAATGCAACACTTGTCCCATCACACATGTGGATGAAAGGAGTATGACCTCATACTTTAAGTGACATCTGCACACCTGAAAACTACCACACGTGTGGAGTTTCCATGTTTCATTGTTGTGAATGTCGTGTTACTGTGTACATATTGTGACTGAGTTTGGTCATTGTGTTTCAGAGATGGATGGAGACGACTGCAATTTTCCTCCAGATTCATCGGATGATCACTCGCAAAGAGGAAGTGTTGCTTCTTCCGCAACACTTTCCCGTGGTACGGTGCAGCAAATATTATTGTACCTCCATGGAGGATAAAATCACTCCTCAGTGTTTCCTAACATGCATTACTTAATTAAAAAAGCGGAATTTTGATGTGGTGGTGTTTCTCTTTGGCTTACTTGTCTTTGTCATATCTACATTTTTTGTTTATTTGTGTTTTTTCCACACAGCTCAAGATGTGCTTGTATACATCTGTGGTGACAGCGCAGTACACTTAACAGTAGAAGGACTCGGCAGTGTGTCTGTGCAGGAGTTGGGCCGCAGTGTTCGCGAGGCTCTCCATATTCCTGAGTCTGCACAGGATGCTTTCGCCTTCTGGCTTTGTTCTCCACTGCTCGGTAACAATTTTTGTGTGCTTCTGTGTTTAAAAATATGTCATAGAGTCTGGATACAAAATGTTACATATTACACACATACATATTTTCTCTTTCAATGATACGTCGATGTTACCAGCTCCAGAGTCACAATAGCAAGCGGCACAAGAATCCGAGCAGGATATCGGACACATCTCACTGTGTTACACTTGCCTCCTCCTTGCTCCCCAGAATTGCAGTTAAAGGCAAGGCATCAACCATACAAACTGTGTCGGCAGTGGCAGGACTTGCTGTATCGCTTCACTGAGGCCTCAGAGGAAGACATCTCACAAGGTGAGAGTTTGGTGTGTGTGCCGCTGTCTTCACATGCATCATGTAACGGCATTATTGTCAGCTTTCTGCAGTAAGCTAATTTTTTTTCCCCCGAAGTCAGCTGAACAAGAAGCTTGATATGGTAAGGAGTCAGATTTCTGCTGGAGAAAAATTATGTCTTGGCTCATCAAAGTTTCTAATGGAGTTCTTGCATTGTGTGTAACAAAGTGTAGAAATGAAATTGAAATGAAGACGTTTCTTTCCTGTGTGTTGGTTTCCACCGCTAAACAGCAGATTATTTACAAACTCCTACCAAAAAACGCCAAATAGGCCACATCCTCTAAAGTCTGCACCAGAATAAAACTGTAACCATGAAACCACTTACAATATGTGTAGGGGAGGAATGGCATTTCTTACTAACTGCATGGAATTGTCAGTTTAAGAGTAACAAAGTTATCACCAATGCCGGTACAGTACACTCCCTGCCCTCGGCTTGTTTCTCTCAGTAACCTGGTTTCAAAACATAGTCATGCCAAAGCACAGCCAGTTTCCTTCTCTGCAGCTGTTCCCTGTGGATTTGTAGCTTACTTCTTAGTAGCTCGCCTAGGGTAAAATTGCATGTCAGGTTTGCTTGAAATAAACAAATAAAAGAAAAGAGAAGAAGTTGGTAAGCAAAAAACAGCTGTGGCTGAACAAGCAGAATAAAACCTGGAACATGTAGGAAGTCATAAAACATGAAGAGAAACCTCTCTGAGAAAGAGATGAAATTACACTTGCTGCGTTTTAGTGAATATTTCATATTCAAATAATATAGCTAAACAGTTACCACATTAGTTTAGGCAACATGATATATTCATACAGTATAGAGTAGATATTTTGGCTCTTTTTGACATTTCAAACTTTAAGTCTTTCACATCATACAAATGTTATTTTGAAGCTTAGGATGAGGGTTGTTCAGCGAACCTGACCGGCGTAGCAGCGTCCACGATATGCTGACAAACGGGGAAATCTGAGCGTTAAATGTTTTTTCATGTACAATAGTTAAGTTGTATGTTTTTAAAATAAGTGACCATCCTCTCATACAGAAGCATGTAGCATTATTATTGTCACCAGACCGTCAGTTGTTTTTTCTTAAAAGTTAAAGTGAGCTAATTTAAGCAGAGCTGAAACAGTTTGTCAATACATTGATTAGCTGATAGACAGAAAATGATTTGGCAAAATTTTTGATTAAGTTATTTGTAATTTTTTAAGCAAAAATGCCCCAAGATCAAGTTTCTCAAAAGTCTTCTGTCGTGTGAAATTTAAAGTCTTTTGATTTTGGTTGGTGGTTGAACTGAACAAACTGGTGACACTGCTGCAAAGTTCATTGCAAATAAATGAAACACAACAGTGGCAGCTTACAATGTATCATAAATGTATTGCATAATCACACAAATGCTGTTCTGTAATTTTGTGGAGCAGATGGGTCTTTCTCCCACAGTACAGGACTATGAGACGAGGGGGTTGGAGTAGGTTCCCACCACAGTGTTTGACACTATACCCTCACTCCTCCACTCTGGGCGTGCGGCTCAATATCACTCGGTGACGAACAAACTTAAATAAGATACAGATGGTCACCTGAACCCTAATCCATCATTGTCCTCTGCTCTTTACTCAGATGAACCATGTCTCCAGTACCGCCGGAACGTCTTCTATCCTAAATCTAAAGAGCTGCAGGTACTATTAACCCTAATTCTGTGCAAGAACATTCAATAATCTTACATATGAGTGAATTATTAAGACATTGTAATCCATCACTGGTACGTCTAGTAAACCTGTTGACTCCCAAAAGGCTGAGTGGGCTTTAATATAGATTTGTGGTTAATGTCTGAAAGTTGTAGTTCTCGTTAGTTTTCCTGATGACTGATGGATAGCCGTTGTCGTCCTGCCACTCCTGAGCAGATCGATGACGAGGGAGTGCTGAGGCTCCTGTACGAGGAGGCCAGGGGCAACATTCTCACGGGTCGATACCCCTGCGACCCCGAGCACTGGGCGGGTCTCGGAGCCTTGTCTCTCGCTCTCGATGAGGGAACTGGTCTTGACGGGCAACAGTTTAGTACTACTATAAGGTAAGTTAGAAAGGTTGCTGGGGAAAAAAAACTAATTCTGGATGTGGGTTTTGAAATGCTTTTGTATTTTGGAGTTTTCTAGATGTTGTTGACCTTTCAGTTTCTCTTAAAGGAGTAGTTGGACATTTGGGGAACTATGCTTATTTGCTGTAATGAAACAGATAGATTCCACTCAATGTTTGTTTGTCTTTTGACCTTTTGTCAGAGCCAGTCTATACAGAGGACTGTGAAGGGGGAAAAACATTGAAGGTTGGGGGGAAAAAAGATGTAACTTTTGTGAGATCTCTCAATAGTTTTGCGAGATCTCACAACATTTTTCAGATCCTGGCTGCTGAAGCTGTCTTGTTTTCTCAAAATGCCTGCAATGCACCCTCAGTTTAATATTTTGCATCTTCAGTTGAAATTTGAATAATGATGTCCAGTGCAAGTTTGGTAGGACTGTGTGGGAGTCTCTCCATGCGCACCTTCTTTGGTTCATGTAGCCCATGTGCAGCAGCGTGACATGCTGGGTCAAGGTGAATATAGATCAGCGGGTGTGAGGATTATTAAATATTCTCTCAGCCAGTCACATCACTGGTCTCATAGCTCTGAAACAGCTGTGCCAATCAGTCAAACGTGATAACGACAGCTCAGCAAAACGAAAAGCTTTACCTCTTTTTAATGCCTTTTTAAAAAAAATATATTTGAGACCTCAAAATATCATTCTATGAACCCCTCGTGTGTGTGTGTGTGTGTGTGTGTGTGTGTGTGTGTGTGTGTGTGTGTGTGTGTGTGTGTGTGTGTGTGTGTGTGTGTGTGTGTGTGTGTGTGTGTGTGTGTGTGTGTGTGTGTGTGTGTGTGTGTGTGTGTGTGTGTGTGTGTGTGTGTGTGTGTGTGTGTGTGTGTGTGTGTGTGTGTGTGTGTGTGTGTGTGTGTGTGTGTGCACCATTGTCGTGGTTGTTTCCATGGACTGACCAAGAAGTACATTAACCTTTTTTCTTTTTTTACCTGTAATATCTTTTTGTAAAACTTTATCGCAAGATCTTGCTCAAGTCTTTTCTTCTCTCCCTCCTTGTCCGATCCCGGGCTCGGTAAGTCGAGCTGTTTCCCTCCGCTTCCAGTCTTTATGCTAAGCTAAGCTAAACTCACCATCTCCTGGCTCCTGCTTCCTATTTCACAGACAGACATGAGTTGTTTAACATGTAACCACATGATCCTACCAGACGTTCTGCTTAAATGGACATTTTTCGTGGAGTTCACAGTTGACTGTGTAATAGTTGACCTTTTTTAGAAAATGAAGAAGTGTGTACTGGCCCCTGCGGTCAACTTTGTCAAATCATGACAGGATGCCTCACTTCAGCCAAGAAAAAAAAAAAATGACGCTGTAAAATGCACAACGAAACTCGTGTCCATGTTGTAGAGAGCAGCTGGTAGATTAAGCAGCTTTAAGTACTTCAGCACAATCAGCCACGACATGTTGTTTTATGAAAATCCACAGGCATTGGGACAAAAGGTCAACAGAGCTTCTTTTGTTTTTTGGGGGCTTTGACTTTTTCATATTTCACACCCCTATTGTGCCACAGCTGTGTTTTTCAGTTACTTGTTGGACTTTAAGTACCAAACACAAAGTGACATTTCTGATTGGAGCGGGATGGACATGGAAATGTGTCTTCTTTTTTTTTTGTAAAGCCTCTTAAATGAGAGAAGACACTGAGTTCATCTTCTACACATAAATTACATGATTAACAATACAGTCTAATCAAATCCTCAAATTATGACGTGATTGGACTATTGTTGAGGCGAAAAACACAACTATCAGCTTGATGATCTTGACGTATACTGCTCGTTCTTTGTATTATAATTACTAGTTGCCGTATATATTGTAGAGATCAGACGATCTCTAGGTAATCAGCAGTTGACGTCTTTTATGACGCCAAAGAACAGAAGCTGTCTCACTTAAGGAGAGTTTTCATGTCGATGCGTAAGTGGTAGTAATTGAGAAGACGAGGTCAAAATTCCAGCAACACTCGTACTGTAAAGAACTTTATTGTGAGACCAACACGTTTGGTTCTGTGGCTGTCATGAAAACGTATGACAAAGGATCTTTGGATGGGTGGCATGAAAGAACAAAAAATGTCAATTGAGTGATTGAAGAGGGGACCGAATCTGAGTTGTACAGCAACTGCAGGAGTGAAGGAGATCGATGATTGAAGGAGAAATGTATAACGCCACAGTAGGGCAGCGAAGGAAAGTACTGCACTGACGCACTCGGATGTTCCAGCATCCTGTTAATCGTAAATACGGATCAAACAGTACATGTTTAACAAAGAATTGTGGATTTACCATAATCTTGCAGATTTGCACAGATGCACTCGATGCATATCACAAACTCTCTCTATCCCATCTGCTTTCCACAGAAAGAAGAAGCTGTCTTCTCTCCTGCCTGCTCATGTTGCCATGGGGGGTGGAGGTTTGTTCTCCACTCTGAGAGGGAAGTCGAGCCGTCAGACGGGGCTGGAGCAGAACCTAATGCAGGAGTACCGAAAGATCAGCACACCCGCTGGGAACTCTCCTGAGCCCACGCAGCTCCTGCACCAGTACCTCAACACGTGTCACTCTCTGCCTTACTACGGGTAACACTTTGTGCAATGAGCCATTTACACTCTCATTTGGTTTCCCTCTCATCACTTCCTATTTATTCGGTTTTAATTGGCATTAACTACGCACACAGGTGCGCTTTCTTCTTTGGGGAGATCGACAAACCAGTGCAAGGGATTCTCCAAAGGGCCAAACGCAAAGCTGTCAGCGTCGGGATCTGCCTGGAGGGAGTTTATGTGATGGATGTCAAAGAGAAGGTGAGTCTTTGGTCGACGGCTCTGTGAAACAACAACACAACGCCGGGTTTCTCACTTTGTGTGTGCATATTTGGAGAATCCCCGCAGATATGTTGAGAGCAGTTTTCTGTTTCTCTTCATGAACTATAACCTGGTTTCTCCGCTCGGAACACATTTCCTCGCAGCACGTGCTGCTCGGCCTGCAATTCAACGAGCTTTCCTGGGACCACAGCTACCCCGAGGAGCAGGGGGACTCGCACATTCTGTGGCTGGAGTTCGATGGAGATGAAGACGGCACTCCTGTCAACAAGTTGCTGAAGATCTACTCAAAACAGGTAGGAAGATGTTTGTGACATTCAGAATTCACCACATCATCTGATGAGATTAGATTGAGCGTCATAAGATCTCTTTCACCAACAACAGATGGTGAAGAGATGTTATATAATGCTAGAGGCAGCAATGCCTCCAGGCCCTAATCCAAGGCTGGTAATCTGACCCTTTTGTCATCGGGGAAAAGTATCACAGCCGTTAATTATGTATCCACGTCTAAAGGCTCATCAGCGTTTCCTTTTTCTTTGGTCAACCAGGCAGAGCTGATGAGCGGATTCATTGAGTTCTGTGTGGAGCTGAGGTCTGCGACTGAGGGAGCAGCTGCGGTGGAAATGGACGGTGAGGGGAGTCTGTCTCAGCAGCCTGCTGGACAGGACGGCAGCAACAGGAACGGACGCGGAGGACGGCGTGGGATGCTGCGCAGGCAAAGCAGTGTCATGTGCAGTCGGGTCCATTCACTTAACACTATCAGCTACGTGGACAATGGTGAGTCTCGGGGTTACCTTTTGTAGCCCAAGCCTACTACCGAGAGTGAGCTACCTCTACACCGAGACAATCTCCCTGTAGTAACTTCAGTTGTAGTTGTTTTTTTTTCACTGTTTCTCCGTTGTTGTCTTCCAGGAAAAGAAATCAAACGCTTGAAGCCGAAAAGAGCCGCGTCCTTCTTCACCCGACAGATGTCTGCACCCGCATACTCAGCCGTGCAGGTGACGGAGAGTCTGGAGCAGGGTTAAACTCGCTCATCAGCTCTGCCCCGTGCCTCTCCAAGACCAAACCTGAACACTGTACACTGAGATTTAAAGAAAAAGACTCGACACATAACTGATAATATATGAACGTGCAAAGGACCAAGCGAGGGATCCAAGTGTGAGTGGCGATATTTATCTTTTGACGTTATGTGTATATTAAGAGAGTACAGTAATGTGAAAAACAAAATGATCTATTAACCCCGTATGCTTCCAAGGTTCAACTGAAGTGGCTGTTCATTAAATGGCCTTGCATAAAGAAAATCTAGCGTTCTCTGAGCACCATGTGATGGACGTCCTTCATGTGTCTGAGACGAGCCTTACAGAAACCTATAGACTCCAAGTGGATGATATCTCATGACCGCTTTTACCCTTCTGCAGCACTCTGGAGCTGTTAAAACAATGTTAAACCTCATTCGAGTAGAACCACTGCATTACCTCTTTCTACTCTTATTGGATATCAAGAACAATATATCCCCATACAAGCAACATTTTGTAAGAGTAACCACAAACTCTTTACCGTCATCATGACAAACACTTTCAGGGGACGATGTTAAGGGCGTGTTTCTGCGTTTACAAGCTGCCTTGTTCTCATCAAAGGGTGAAGACACTTAAGAGAAGCACTGGTGGATAAAGGGATAAAGGGTTGGTGTTACTGATCAGAAAGAGTCCGTATGGGAGCACGGTATCTGTGTTGTGGAAGTTTCTTGTGAGTACATGCTTTTAAGATATAATTAATGTTTGAGGATATTTGCAGCTGGTTATCGTGGAGAGAAAGTGCAGTTGGGACATCGCACACAAATAATTCTGCTGTGATTTTCATTTGTTAGAGGATTCAAGTCGTCATTTGGGGAGCATGAATTTATTTGCACCAATAAAATAGTCAAATTAGAGTCAAGAACCACCCAAACCATACAGTACAATTAGTAAGATGAATCGGTTTGAAAGCTCTCGTCTCGCCATTTATAGATCATACCGAGCTCTTATTTCTGCCACTGAAAGGTTAGCATTTCATATTCAAAGTAGAAAAAGTGACGTCCACGCACAGGTCTTGACTTGACTTTAACTTGCTTGGTCAGACCTGATCAGCAAAGTAAACCTGATGCAATACAGTCCTTGTGCAACTTCTAACACGAGCGATAGAAGAAAAGATTCTTCCTGTTATCAGCACTACTTTTACCGACTGACTCGTAAACAACTTTGACAAACTCAAACTGCAGCCTACAAGTTTTGGTTCGACATTTGAATTGATTTCTTTCCTTGCGAGCACAATCATGGTTGACATTATTTAGTTTAATAATAGAACCCTTTTCTCAATCGTTGGGCAACATATCTGCTTCAGTTTATCTGAAAAATTCAAAATGACTGATCTCTGACTCTGTGCTCTGTGCATACGGCACTGACCAACCGACCAAGAACTTTTGACTACACTGTTCAAATCTCAGTCTGTACACCAAAGCTTAGCCTATCTAACGTGCTGCATGACAGTATGCTACCGTAACGCTCCAGACAAAGGCCTCCATTACCACCACATGGCCGAGTCCTCCGGGTGTCTCTCTGACCTTCACCTTAATGCGGATACAGGCACTTCCTGTCTTTGCTGTACATTTTAACAAACAAGTTCACCTCACTAATGGCCATTTATTAATCTGCCGTCCACTGATTTGAGATACGGAGGCGTCGTTTAATCTTCCCGATTCTCCTGAGCGTGCAAACTGCAGAATATTTTTACTTTTCTACGCTTGGACTCGTTATACGTCAGCTACCGTCTGTAACCTAACTGCAGCAGTCCAATATATTGTTGCTAACTTAACACTATGCATGTCACAATGTAGAATAGGCATTCCACATCAGACTACACATCATGTGATACTGCACTATTGATACTAATACACTGTTTATGAACCTGTTTTTGTATCGTTTGTTCGCTTTTATGAGAGAATATTTTTTATTTCATTTTCAAATACTCTGTCTCCGTATACACAACAATGAAATGAAGACGTAGGTCATTGGAAGCGTTCTCTTCTCATGCGATCACTTTGCAGAAGCATCAAAGTGCCTTTTTGTTTGTACCGAGTGGTCATCTGAATGAAACCGAGAATGGACAGTTTTTGTTATTACGGTGGTTTGAGAAAAGTATTTGTGTTTTGTAATATATTTCACACATTTTCAGACCATCCATTTCATTCTCCCTAGCTGATGTGCGTGTATTGATGAACTGGATAACTACACTGGGCTGCTGTTGAACAGTGTATTGTGGTTCCTCTCAATGGAGTGGTCAGTCTGCCTTCATTCAAATATGTCTGCCTTTTTTCTTTTTCTTTTTTAAATAAACAGATTCAAAGTGGGCCTAATTTCTCTGAAAATATACGTTAAGTGTGTTTAATACTTGCAGCCTAAATGTACTGACGCCATACTTCTTTAACTAACCACTAACTGTTACGTTGTGTGATTTTATTGAGGCAATACGTTTTGTGCATCTAGTCAGTTTGACCCGTTCTGCAGTAAGTGTTGTAAACTGCTGTTGATGTAAACCTGATGGGGAGAGATTATGTTTGAGGCACTGAAGAAAGCTTGACCTCGCTTTAAAACCACAGATTCTCTCGCAAAATATCTTCCTGCGTGAACCTTTAAGTGTGTGACGATAGCTCAGTTTCTGCCCAAAATGTTCAGTTGCGTAGTCTTGTCAGAAATGAAGGGGAACTTGGTGCTTTACCTGCCCAGATGGTTTTCAGAGGATCTTTTGTACCACCCCCATAGTGATGACTCACCAACCTATCAAGAAGTTAATATTAAGCCAGTCAATGAAAGGAGACCGAGTCTTTTCTTCCCCTTTAGCCAATGACTTTCTCCTGTAACCCTTTACATTGTGTTATGATCAGATCCTCTCTTCTCTCTTTATTTTACAATGAAAGCAACAACTTGCTCCGGTAACATTTCAACTAGGTGGGCTTGGAAAAGCATTCTAGTGTTGAATTTGGATGTTGGTTGTATATTGTGCAAGGATGTAAGCGTGATGTAACAGTTGATTCTGAAATGGTTTAACATGCACCTAAAAAGTGTTGAACTGGCTATAAATAATTACTGATAACAAATGCCTGAAGTGAATCAGAGGATATTATTCCCCTGTAAATTAATTGTCTATGATGCAATATATAGTCTTTTGTTAGATTTTGACCAATCAATTTAATAATAAAATAAAATTGTTTTCTCTTAAGACGAAACCTGTAAAGCTGTATTTTATTTTATGGTTTCTGTTTCTTCTTTTCTTGATTGCTCTTCAGCATTTCAGCCTCAGGTTTTTGTCTTATAAGGCAAGAATACATCTTTGTTTTATAACAGCCACGATTTAGCATTAGGAATTCATGATTGATGAGAAGACCAGACTACTAAACTTAACTTGTTTAAACAGTTTTCAGTGTTGATTTTTCTTCTTCTTCCATTTCTAAGTTAATTTACTTTTGTTTATGGCAGCATTGACAATGCAGCCCATCAGGAAAGAAATGGGCTTAATATGGCTGGATTTTGTTTAACATATTTTTTTAATCTTCATGCAAATGAAATAAAGCTTTAATCATTTATATTTTGTGTCACATCATGCACACACAGTAAATTACGTTCATACATTTGATTGAATTAGTATCACTTCTGACAATCTAGAAAAAAATCATCAATATCCGTATCTATTTATTAAAACCTATATATTGAATCTCGTGATTCAATTGATTGCTGTGTAAAACTTGACATGCGCAGTAGTGCACTGTCAACCCAGAAGTACATTGTCAACACAAGTGAGTCAATAGGCTATTATCTTGACTAAACTTACTCTTTGACGACGTAACACCGGATAGGCTACAAACCCGGAAATGGTGACGTTTTCAAGCTAGCTGCTTGTGTATCAGGAGAAATATGCCATTCTCCAATTAATTATTTGGAAAAGCCCTCTTATTAAGAGCAGACAGCTAAGCCACACGGATATCAGTCACGTAGGAGCAAGAAGTTAACGTGTTAAGGCAGTAGTTAGTTTTCTCCTTCCAGCTGGACGCCCTCGTCATCTTTGTTTATTGCCGTTTGTACATTTCTCAGCTGGCCAGCGTACAGTATGGACGGTGAGGCGGACGGCATGGTGTCGGAGACGGACGAGTCCGGCAGGAAGCGCAGGGTGCACGGCATGCTGAAGCTCTACTACGGGATGGACGAGGAAGGAAAGGCCGCGGAGCAGGCGAAGTCCTTGGATCCCTGCGACATCAATGGGCCGCATTTTGACCACGAAGTTTTCCTCAACAAGGTGACCACTGCTGTCATGTGACCTGTTTCCAGTGTGACACAACTCGCATAATAGCCTCTGCAGCACTGTATGCTATTAACGTGTTGTCAATATTAGCGGTAGCTGAAGCGTCTATGTTATGCAATAGGCCTAGTAACTTTTCTAGATACTGTTGTTAAATTCTATAAACTATCATATTAAAACCATTTTTTCTAGAGGAGTCCCCATTTAGTATCATATAGTTGCTGAGCGCCTAAAAACAATACCCATAATGCCATTTGCTTTAATGTGGTAGGGATATATTACGATAATATTTGAATGAAAGGAAATTTGAGTGTGGGATGCATATGACTATCCCCAGCAGTCCGTTTAAAGAAATGACACGCTACAAAGTCTACTTTGCTGTGCCAGGGAATGTGGACACCTGTAAAAAAATGTTGACAGTTATTTTATTAAGAACCAACAAAACTAAGCGGGAATATAATTCATGACCAAACAATGCATGCAATGCTCATTCAACTTTACGTCTCATGGAAACGGCACAGAAAGAAGTGGACTGGACGTTTTCATCACATAATACACCTAATGACCAGTAAACACACTGTGACTGAAGTTCTATACACACACTGCATTATGTTCTTGTGGTTGAATGGTAGTGATTGAATGTACACACATTTACAGACGGCGGATGATCATTTAATTCTGATTTGGTTAAATCAGTTATGAAGAAAAGCTGCTTCCTTGGTATTTTATATATACTGTTAAGTGTAATTGTGACCATTGTGGGTTTTGTCTCCAACTGCAGCTTAGGAGGGAGTGCTCCCTTGCAGAGTTGATGGACCAGGAGACCTGCATGGTCAAGCAGATCCGCTCTTTGGACAGTGACATGCAGACGCTGGTGTATGAAAACTACAACAAGTTCATATCTGCTACAGGTGAGGCAGCGTCTCGCTCACTGTTAAGCTGCTGTTGAAACGTTGGATTTAGTTGCATTTTCCACGTGTGGATCGCCGAACCATCTTTGCATGTTTTTTTTTTTTCAGACACCATAAGAAAGATGAAGAATGATTTCAAAAAGATGGAAGATGAAATGGATGGCTTGTCTGCCAACATGGCGGCAATCACAGAGTTCAGTGCTTGCATCAGTGGTACTCTGCAAGACCAGCACGCGCAGATAACAAAACTCTCAGGTGAGACCTAAACTGGGAGTTTGTTTTGTGTTGGTCTTGGTGACTTCTCGGTGATTTATTTCCATATTTTTGTCTTGTCATTTTTCACCCTAGGGGTTCACACTCTGTTAAGGAAGCTGCAGTTTCTGTTTGAACTGCCTGCCAGATTAAATAAGTGTCTGGAGCTGCAGGCCTACGCTCAGGCGGTGAGATCCCACCGCCGTGCCCGCTGTGTGCTGCAGCAGTACAGCCACCTGCCCTCCTTCAAGGGGATTCAGGACGACTGTCACGCCATCATGGATAAACTGGCACAGGAGCTCCGACAGAAGTTCAGGTGGGAATCATCAAACCTGCATTCACATTATGGGCTCCACTCTGAGGAAACATAACAGTAAAGAGTCGCGCTTATTGCTCACAATAAATGTGATTTTATGAACCATAGAAATGACAAATCCTCTGTTCAAACTTCTTTTAGATTGTTTCCATTATTTTTCCCTGATTTCACTCAAACTAACATTCCCAATTTGCTAGATTGTATGTGGCAGACATTCATGCTGCTCAACTAAAAAGTAAATTAAAATTATTGAATGTTGTACTTGCCTGTGCAAAATCATTTTTCCACCATATTGAATTTCAAAATGTTTAAAGATACATTTATTTCCTGTCGATTCTACCGTTTTGTTGTTGTCTTACAGGGATGGTGGGTCAAGCGCTAAAGATTTATCCGAGTGTGTGGAGCTGCTGCTACAGTTGGACGAGCCAGCCGAGGAGCTCTGTGATAAATTCCTGAGCCATGCGCGGTCTCGGCTAGAGTCGGACCTCCAGGGTCTGGAAGCAGAGATAAGACCGTACCCGTCCGCCTCAGCCGTGAAAGATGCTTCTGCTCGCAGGTTGGTGTCCGGCTCAGCCGCTGGATCTCCGACTGATAACGCCCCTAAAACGAGCGCATTCCCATCTCCCACCTCAAACACTGACATCCTGGAGTTCATTGACCGTGGCTGCAATGAATTTGTCAGCAGCTTGTGTTTAGTAATAACATCCTATCAAGAACTGTTTATCAACCACGCTCAGACAGGCGAGCTTGCATCCAAAAACATTCCCCAAATGGCGAATGGTAAGTTGAATGCCTTTGTGGATGATCTGGCTGCTCGCTATTTCTCGCTCGTGGAGCGGAGGATTCAAGAGGAGAAAGGGGTCGGAGATAACTCCCTCCTGGTCCGCGCACTCGACCGCTTCCACCGCAGACTTCAGGCTGTAACCAAACTGCTGCCGGGCTCTGCCGTGCCTAACCAGGGGACGGAGATTGTGATACGGGCCGCAACAGAGCGAGTCAAGCAGTACCTGTCCGCCCTGCAGAGCTTCTACATGGACAGCTTGACGGACGTGCGGCAGGCCCTGGCGACACCTCGGCTCTCTATGGCCGGCGCCTCAGCGGCCGGAGGCGGAGGTCTTCTAGGGGGACCGGCCTCCGGCAGAGATGGTCCGTCCAGCCTGCCGGAGCTGCTCTCCTCCCTGTCAGCCTCGATCCTCAATCAGATTAAGTCAGTGTTGGCGTCGGTGCATCTCTTCACAGCCAAGGACATTGCATTCTCCAACAAGCCGTACTTTAAGGTGAATAGTTTTTCTTGTTTATTTGCCGGTTAACAGCTTGTCCCAGAAAATCGTTTTTTTCCACTCTACCCCGAAGGGAGAGTGACAACTGTTCCTGTCTGTCTTCTCCTCATAGGGTGAATTCTGCAGCCAGGGTGTACGTGAGAGCCTGGTGGTGAGCTTCATAAAGTTTGTGTGCCAGTCTTCTCGGCAGTTTTGCGACAGTGCAGGAGAAAAGGGAGGTTCCACTCCTCCGGCCCTTCTGTTGCTGCTGTCTCGCCTCTGCTTGGACTACGAGACCTCTACTATCTCCTACATCCTCACTCTCACAGATGAACAGTTCCTTGTGCAGGTAAATGGCCTGTCACCTCTATGAATGCAGCCTCAGGCCATATTATACTGTAGAAATACATTATTTAACAGCATCAGCACTGATGAATGTGACTACAATGTCATTTTTGTTTTTCCTTGACCTATTTCCCTCCCACGGTAGCCTATTTTACTAAACCCAGGTCGTCTTCTTATTGTACTTCCTCAGCACCACAGTCCCGTAACACCCGTCACAACTTTATGTGCAGAAGCCAGAGAGGCAGCACAGAAACTGTTGAACCATTATGTGAAGGTAGGTAAAGGTTTTCATCGACAACATTCACTGAGTTACCTTTCTTACTGAGGGAAAAGAGACGCATCCATGCAAGAAAATAGTTTTTCATACAAATTTGCATATTTTGTTGTGTGTTTTTTTTTTTCCAGGTTCAGGGCCTGATTATCTCCCAAATGTTACGAAAGAGCGTCGAAACACGAGACTGGGTGAACACCATCGAGCCACGAAATGTCCGCGCTGTGATGAAGAGAGTAGTAGAGGACACCACCTCCATTGACGTGCAGGTCACAGCTCACAATATCTCCATCTGCATTATGTGCTTAAAGTCCACTCATTAAGCTTTCATCACCATGTACGCGTAGACCCGCCGTATGAACCGTCTCTGCTCTACCACAGGTCGGCCTTTTGTATGAAGAAGGTGTGAGGAAAGCACACAGCAGTGACTCCAGCAAAAGGACTTTCTCTGTCTACAGCAGCTCGAGGCAGCAAACCCGCTACTCTGCCAGCTACACTCCGAGGTAAACGGGCTGCAAATAAGTGCAGTCCTCTCGCGGTTTGGGGTTTGTTTAGTTTAATGACAGCATTCTAATACAGTCACAACATTATCAGACTCCGGATAACAATGAACTCTTGGACTTAGGAGTCTTTTTCCCATTTCTCCCATATGTAAGAATCATTTAGGAAAGATAGAAAACATGTAAATCTAGGCCATGTCAAAAGAGCTCTTGTCTAAATCTAAAGCCAAGATACATCCCTACTCAGTTTTGTCACTGTCACCAGTTACGTGTGTGTGTGTGTGTGTGTGTGTGTGTGTGTGTGTGTGTGTGTGTGTGTGTGTGTGTGTGTGTGTGTGTGTGTGTGTGTGTGTGTGTGTGTGTGTGTGTGTGTGTGTGTGTGTGTGTGTGTGTGTGTGTGTGTGTGTGTGTGTGTGTGTGTGTGTGTGTGTGTGTGTGTGTGTGTGTGTGTGTGGCGCCATACAAGCAGACACAAGACAGCCAATCTGTATTACGTCCTTCACTTTTACTGCAGGGGGGACAATTGTTACCGAGTTGTTTTTAATCAGGAGAATAAGGTCATTGTTCTAATTGTGGATTCACTTGAGTGATGCGTCTTCTGTCTTCCTGCAGCGCTCCCATGGATACCAATCTACTGAGCAACATACACAAGCTGTTTTCTGAGAGGATTGACATCTTCAGCTCGGTGGAGTTCAACAAGGTGAGTGCAGGTCTTCGTTACGCGGTAGTGTACTCTTTAGTGAAAAACATCTCTCACCCACACACTCACACATCCCTTCACTGTCGCAGGTCTCCGTGATAACGGGAATCATCAAAATCAGTTTAAAGACATTCCTGGAGTGTGTTCGCCTGCGCACCTTTGGCCGTTTCGGGCTGCAGCAGATCCAGGTCGACTGCCACTACCTGCAGATGTACCTGTGGCGGTTCGTGTCCGACGAGAACCTTGTACACTTCCTGCTGGATGAGATAGTGGGAAGCTCCGCCCACCGCTGCCTGGACCCTGTCCCCATGGAGCAGAGTGTGATCGAAGTCATCTGCGAACGGGGTTGAAGCTCAAAGTGCACCACAGCCAGCTAGTCTTCTCCAAACACCAGATCACTACTACAGACAGAAATACAATATACACTGGAATCGTGCATCCACATTTAAAGACTCTCTCTTATATAATTACTGTTAAATGTTCAATTTATTGATCCAGATTCATACTATACTGTAAAAATGGCTTAGGGATAGCACTTTAACTACTGTAAGAATATCAAGAAACACTAAAGAAAAGCAAACATTGGGCTGTTAGGTTGTCAAAAAGATTCAGTGAATTTGAGATAGATCAACATTACATTCCAGGCACTTGCCGTACAACGTGCACATGAGCCTCGAGTACTTTGGTTTAATATTACAATAGTAATTTACAAACCATAGAATATGAGAAAAGAACCCCCTCTCATCTGCCGTATCTACAAAGATAGAAAGAAATGAATTATCCATGATAAAAGCAGAACTTTGCAGCACATGTTCTCCTTGAAGGAAATGTGTTTAATGTGAATACAGAATATGAATGACTAAAGAAATTGAATTGAATTAAATTGTGTTTTTTTTGCTGAATAATTTGCTATCTGAATGCCATCTGATTATGTAATCCATGTCGAGCATTAAAGTAACTACAGCAGATGTACTGTAACTCTTGCCTTGAGGTTAGTTCTCTTTTTTCTGTGCATGTCTTTCACAGATAAACTGTACGTTAGGATGGTTTAAATGTGCACGTCTACAATAAAAGTGTATGAATGTGAGATTCAAAATCTCTTCCTACACCCTTACCCCCACTGCCCCCGCTCGGAACACACCAATCTTTGAGTTCAACCTTCATTTTAATGTCAACTACACATCTATAGAGTTTTGTGACTTTCGTGTATCTTGCACGGTGGTGAATGCTGTTGCGTTGAAAAATCTCCCGTCATATCAACACCTGGTTAAGTACTGAAAACCGCTTCTGTGGAACATTGACGAAACAGAATTACAATATAATTCCTATTATATACCAGCCACACGATGCCACGGCTGTTGTATAGTAGAAATCATGTTGTAATTACATTTTTGAATTATTAGTTATAAAAGTTCTGTTTGTGTAAAAGGTTAGAAGAGCTATGGCTGACTTTGTTCAACGTTTTCCACCCTGTTAGGTCTTTAGAATAATATTAACCAGTCCATTACATTACATTACATGAGTCATTTAGCAGACGCTTTTATCCAAAGTGACTTACAATACGTGTATTCAAAGTAGGTATTAAAGAGAACTACTAGTCACCAGAAGTCATAAGTGCATCTCCTTTTTTAAACAAGCATCTAAGAGCATAAACCAGAGCAAAAGTACAGTGCAGAAACAAACTAATACAAATACAATAAGTAAGTAAGGAATGTGTTTTCCTCACAGACAAATAAGTCACTATTCTTATACAATGTAAAAAACAAAGATTTCACAACGCCTACAGCCATCCCTCTCTCTAGGATACACTGTCGCCACCTGAGGCGCTCATTTGATTGGCCTGACCCACTCCTACCCACCCTCTTCTGATGACCGCGGAAGGATCTGATTGGCTTAGAGGCCGTTTCGTGAGCTTCAACGTGTTTCGGGGGCGTTTCCATCTGCAGGCTGCTGGATAGGGCGCATTGATTGGAATATCTTCTCAGTCCCATCTACACCTCCATGCATTACACCGGTAAGACACTGTATTCGATGTGTTACAAGACACACGGCTATTCGTTCTTTGTATTACGCTCTATTTTACTGCAAAGACATTGTTTCTCTCGCGCTCAGATCATTCTAGCATCCGCAGGTAGTGGTGACAGCAACTGTAAAAACGGCCTCTCGTGTCATGTTTCATAATAGAAATGAAGCTGAATGGACACAAGAACCGAGCTGAACTTTGTCTCGGTGATTTACGACTCCAGGCGCAATATTACAACACTTGAATACAAAATAACAACTAATCTAAATTATGTAATAGAATTTGAAAAGTTAGAGTATTTTAATATACTTTTTTTCTGACGTCATCGTGGATTGTCTTGTCCTTATTTATTTATTATTTATTATTATGGCTCTTCTAGGCGTCCACAGATGTCCTCTGTGTGAAGAGTCTAAGGGAGTAATTGTCTCACTCTGACCAGTGGTTATAAAACTTAAAGTACAAATACACTTGTGTAAAAGTACTCACGTTTAAGTCCTCTATTCAAATTGAAGTGTTTAAGTATAACCAGCAAATGCACTTAAAGTATCAAAGGTACAAGCCCCTGAAAGTGGCAGAAATGCTCCTTTCATAGTGTTACATTGAATATATATTAGTCTATTATTATTATTACTATCATTATTGATGCGTAATGCATAAGGTAGGCGGCATTTTAATGTAGCAGGTTGAGTGATGCTGATTTGAACTAATTTATAACCTGTTGGCTAGTTGACATCTGTCACACTGTCCTGATGAAAACTTTCTTGTGCAGTTTGGCAACTTCATGTACATCCTAGCATAGTCACTGGTAATTGTATCTGTTAATAAATGTAGTGGAGTTAAGTACATAGTTACATACATTGGAAATACCCAAGTAATCTCAGATACCTCGGTTGTTCCTAAGACAGAACTTCAGTAAATATATTTGAACAAGGATGTTTAGCTTTTGTTGCAAGTCAAAGTTCACCTTCATCAGAAGTCTCTGTTACTCCTGTCATTTGTACTAATTGTCATTGCCATCTAATTACCATTTACTTGTCCCCCAAATGTCTTTATCTTGACTGAACTACTTCATATTTTCACAGGAGACCAATAATGAGGCCAAACAGTCAAGCGCTCAAACACAGATCCTCACATGACACAGAGAGGGAATTCGGAGGAACCCTGGGTGAGTCACAGCAGACCTGACCTTCTCATCCAGGCACCATCACAACACATTCACCATCATTTTATTTAAGACATTTCGCCCCCTACATAACCATGAACTGTCCACTCTTATCGGTACAATTGCTGCAACTAAGCCTAAAATAATTCCTTCATTTTATTCATGTCACTTGTTCACACTCCTTCTCTCGTGAATGCTGAATTACAATTTTTCATTACACTGTGTTGCTCACAGATAAAAGCTGCTTTTCTGTACAAACTATTTTACATCGATGGTGAACCTCAAGTGAAACATGTTAAAGAGCTGCACGTATTTCTTAGTGAACAAAAGCAGATTTTACAAAAGAGCATTGATAGTAATTTACTGTATATATGCTGTCATGATATTTGTTGTTTTATAAAATCATAAAACTTCTGCCACAATAGAAATATTACGAAACTCCCTGCAGTAAAGATCGCAACATGATCTTCGCTCTAATTAAGAATCAACACAACCACCCAAGTCAGATTAGTCATTGTAGACATGATGTGAAAGGAGAGAACAAATACATCACATCTTCTTTGTGTGTGTGTGTGTGTGTGTGTGTGTGTGTGTGTGTGTGTGTGTGTGTGTGTGTGTATGTGTGTGTGTGTTAGCACATTAGTGGTGCTTCTCCCGCTGCGTTTCTTATATTGAGCATCACATCCAATTTGCTCTCCAAAGTAAAATCAAACTTTGAACGTGATAGTTGAGCTCGCTGCAGACTACAGATGTGCTGCTTTGCGTCTGACTAGTTCAGCTCAGTGAAGTCAGTCAGGTTGTCATCTCACTTTTATCTGTACTCTCTCTCAGGTGCTTTATGCATACCCGTCTTCCTCCCGTTGACGGTGCTGTTCCTGGTCGGTGTGAGTCGATCCCCTGAGGCCAGTGTGCTCCAGTGGCCCCCTCCCCTTCCCTCCACTGACCAGCTATGGGACCCTCTGGCCCTCGTACTTCTGCTGGGCTGGATCGCTCTGCATGCCCTCCTCTACGTGATGCCATTAGGAAAGGTACGACTCGTTCATCGGCCTGGCTCCAGGTTAAACTTACATTGAAACTGGCTGTGGGGATGAACACAACAATAAGATGCTCAAAGAAATGTTTTAGGGCATCTGGTGGCTACATGAAATGCAATATTGTGATTAGTTGACTTTCAAGCCAAATGTGTTCTAATACTTTATTGATCCCCATAGAGAACATCCTCATGCTTTGACTGAGCCTGTGACGCTGTTCCAATAATTAATGAATACACAGAATATGTATGTGTTCAAATTCAAAATGTTTTTACCGGCAGGTGTCTGAAGGATTAGTGCTGAGGGATGGAACGCGCCTCAAGTATCCCATAAATGGTATCTATATTACTGATCCTTAAAAAAAACTCATCATGTGTTTTGTTTTTATGATTATTTATTTTTAGGATGTAATATGCATATGTTAAAGGAACAGTTCTTATTAGTCATATAGTGTGATTTTCTGCAATGTTGTTGAGCAACAACTAGCTTTGTACCGTGAGATAATGGAGGATAATTATGCTCTTGAACATTATTGTCCAAAGTTCTTGTTTCTTTATGTATTATTTTAACCTCTTGACACTAGCTGCTGTGACCTTGAGCTAAAGTTTACTTAAGCTACACAATCTAAAGTTCCATCTCTTCTAACTTTTTTTTTTAAACCAGCCTGTGTCAGTCTGTTTATCTCTTTCCCCCTGGCTACAGCTTTGTTTGTTTCTCTCCCTCAGGTTTTTATGGCCTGTGCGTCAGCAGCGTGTTGCTGATGTTATTACTGGGGCTCGGGGCTCCTCTGGGGTATATGTTTGAGCTGCTGTTGCCTCTAGCAGTGTGTGCAATAGCAGTGTCATTCCTGTTCTCCGTCTACCTCTACATCCGCTCCTTTTGGGTTCCGTCTCATGCTCTCGCTTTGGGGGGCAACACAGGTGAGAGTGGAGGTTCATCGCTAAAGGAAGCGTCCACCTTAAAACACTATTTTATAATAGTTACTGGTGCTATAGTGTGCATTTGCAGGCCTCTTTTATTGTTTGGTGGATAATGTTGGTATTCCTGTGGGTAATTATCTAACGGCCAAGCTCTTCAGCAGCCTGCAGGCATCAAGTGAACACTTTTGAGTAAGCTGACCCTGCTACACCAGCTACGCTGTGTGCTCTGCTGCATCCGAAGGCAGAAACCTGAGACCAGCCGGTATTGCGATTCAGCTTCTGCTCGCTGTTGGTTGTGTTCATCCCAGTTTTTTGAACAGACAAAAAGAGCAAGGCTACAACAACATGTTGGTTCCAGTGCCACGCTATAACCTCATGGTGATTCAGTTCACATGAGATTAATTAAGTTTACACGTTAAATCGGCACGTGAATGTATGATTTTAACAGAATGTTGGTGGGAGAAAAAAATTATAAAATAAGTCATTGGCTAAAGAGATGAATGGCAACAATATGCTATGTTGATTTGTATCTGCAAAAATCCCTGCAGAACTAATGGCATCCTTAACTCCCTCCAGTGTACACAGTATTTAGTGATAATTAGCTAAATAAGTCAGCATGATAACGCCTTAAACAAATGGTGGTAAACATCAGCATTTTTGCATTGTCATTGTGAGCATATTAATATAATGACGACGTTAGCATTTAGCTCAAAGCACCGCTGTACGTAAGTACAGCCTCACGGAGCTGCTAGCATGGCTGTACACTGGTCTTGTTTTTGTAAGATGAAACAAAATGGAAAACACAGTAGCTTCAGTTGACCTGTATGAACCAACCACAGATGCTCTCAGTCCACCATTACTGTTCCTCTGTGTGCTTACAAACAGCCTAAAGCAACAAGTTCATGCTCCTTTTTTGGGGTGTTGGTAAAAGGTATTCAGGTCAATTGTAGAAAATTGCTGAAAGTAACTGAAAAAAAGCAGAGACGGGCAGGTAGAACACTTCACATCACCATAGTTACTGATGCAATGGATTGAACATTTACCTGGACCTTTGAACTCTTGCATCTAAATGGAATGCAGCCATCAATTAACGTTGTTGATTACAGCTGTGCGTTTCCTACTGTGATGAAAAGTGCACATTAATGTGACAGCGGATTTATCAAGCTAATAGACCTAAAGAGCTTTTGACTGAAGATATACTGAAATTGTCCTGCATGCACATACATGCACATAACATAAGTCATATACACTCATGCATAAACATGCTTAAATTCACAAGTTGAGTGTGAGGCAGCAGTTCTTTAAAATAATAAAAGGTAAGAACTGACAGTAGTTTCAAATCGTAAAGACAGGTTTAATCACACCAGATGATGAATACAGTGTGTCAGTGTGGACACCAAGATATTTATATGTAAATGATTCATCTCCTGAGTTTTCTTCACATTACACCAGTCCACAACCTGTTCAATTTTAGAAAGGTAAAGTGATGTGTCTTGATCTCTGGGTAATAAGCCAAGTATGGTGGTGTCATCTGAGTTTTTCTCACACATCCACCCTGCAAACAGGTTTCAGCTACTCGCTAATTGATTGACTTCTAATCGATTAATGAAAAGTCAGTCTGATTTTAATTCACTTTTTTATGTTCTGTATATACAGCACCTGTACGCACTAAAAGCACATAATTACTTTACGTGTCCAGTTCTCCTGTGGATTAATTGTAGCATCCATCCCTCTGCCCTGTCTAGGAAATCCCCTGTATGACTTCTTCATCGGACGGGAGCTAAACCCCCGGATTGGAAACTTTGACCTTAAATATTTCTGTGAGCTCAGACCGGGTCTGATTGGCTGGGTGAGTTAACCTGCAGGGGTGGAAAATAAGTCCACTCTCAAATCCACCCATTTATTTTTAGGTTTTGAATCCAGACACTGATGAATATTTCTGTTACAAAGGTTGTTGTATACAAATTCTTATATATATATATACAGTACTTATGCTATTTTGAGGTAAAAAATTGGGAAGCTGCCCCTAACCAAGTCTGAAGAACTGTTTAATATTAAATTTCACTTCATAGAATTTTTTTATTTGAGAAATTATATTGAGCCCTTGCTCTCATTTTCTCATACAAAGAGAAAGTAGTGGAGTTAAAACAATATAATTCAATTTAAAAGCAGAAGACCTTAAAAGTACAAAGATTAAAGCAAATGTGACATAATTAAATATTTACTAAAACATAAATCTTACCTTTCTGACCAACTGTTTAAAACGTAACACTTTTGTTGTAATATTTCCCTTTATTTGTTAGAATGAATATTTTCAAAAGCATACTTGTAAACATTAATTAAAGCTGATGGTGATCTCTGTTAGAGAGCCCAACAAGACCAACAGGTGGCGATGTTGCTCTCCCCTGATCTTCCACAATAATTAGCAGTCAGAATCAGAAACTTTTCTCCCTGATGACCTGACACAGTGGAACATTTGTTGGAGGGCAGGCTTCATTATTTTGAGTCATAATCATGAGACGAAATATAGAAATTCCAGTGAGAATTTCAAAAACGATTCTTGAGATTACAGCAAGGTTCTCTTTATCTTCACTAGTCCCAATAATACAACATAGAGACAGTAGTAGAGACTGTAGAAGGAGCGAGTCACACTGGAAATTGTCGAGGTAATGAGTCCTTTATTTATGTTTTCTTTCTCTGTATTCACAGTATAAACAGTAAAACCTTTGCACATGTGAATGTTCTACAGCCAGGTGCGTGGGAGAGGACAGAAAAAGCTTCCACCAACTGGCTACAGACAGTGTGTGGGAGATGTTTGTTTCCTGTTGAATGTTTAAACTATGTACTTTTAACTTTGAATATCTTACAATTGCTCAACAAATGACATTTTAAGGGCTAAGGGATTTTTTTTGTTATATAAATCAAGTTCATAGTCTTGTAGAGCCCATTAAGAGTGACATGCCTCTTTATAAATAGAGTATTAAATGTTAAGTCACATTACATTTACATTTATTATCCAGGCTTGTGTGAGATTAGACCCTTCCAGTAGCACCGATGGAAAGATAAGTCATTAAATGCCGCCAGAGAAAAGGACTTGTCTTTATTCAAAGGAAATGTGAAACAATATTTCACAATGCAGTGAAGTAGAGAGGATCCAACTCAACTGATATTATTTGTGAGCTAATCATGACGAGCAGTGAGTTGAGTGATAATTCCAACATTTTGACTTCTAAACCACAAAACCACTTTGTTCTCATGACAAACTGTTCAACCCTCAAGTCATGGATACTTTAGAATAGTAATGAGTAAACGTTACATAAAGAAGCTCTGACCTGGTGAGGGTAACACACACTTTAATAGAATTTTTTTAAATTACATTTTAACATGCACTCAGTAGCTACTTTAGTAGGGCTATCTGTACAATCTTAACGCAAGTCAATACAACAGCTGTGCCTTAAATTCGGCCTTTACAAAGCTTATAATATTCAGTTTTTGGTGACATTGTCGGCAATGTGTAACTTCAATTATATGTTTATTACTGAGGTCACAGTTAAAGGTGGTGTTGTACTGGACATGTTCATGTCCTCCTTATTTACATACATGAAAGGGGCGGAATATTAGAAACAGCTCTGAATATAATATAATATGTGTTAAAACATATAAATAGGATGAACACCTCTATGACAGTGTTCACAAAAACCAACAATGTAAGCACCATAACAGATTTATGGTAGTGCTGTTGTATTGGATTGCATTACATTGAAATGTGTACCTAATAAAGTGGCCACTGAGTGTAAGTGGCTATTGTCTGTGGAATGAATGCGACCACTGCGGTTATGTCAGTGTTGGTTGCAGTTGTTGTGTCATTCTCTGCTGCATTGTTTGATGTTTCACCTGACAGTGACTTTTTGTTGTTCTGATCCAATTAATCACATAATGAATTTGTCATCCAATACTTGGCGAGTGCAGCTGAAAAATGTTGCCTAACTAGTGATGTTAATCAGTATTCGCTTCACCTGTTGTTCTCTCAGGTGGTCATAAACCTTGGCATGTTGATGAAGGAGGTGGAGCTTCGCGGTTCCCCCTCACTCGCCATGATACTGGTCAACAGTTTCCAGCTGCTGTATGTGGCAGATGCTCTGTGGAATGAGGTGAGGGGTCAACAAAGTCAGCCATAAAGATTAGGCTAAGTACTGTAGATCCTTATGTCAGACATGAATTACCACTTCAGTCCTTGCAGACATTTGATGAGTGGCACACCAAAAGATGACTTCAGAGAGATCTTTGTAACTATTATTATTTGATTTTCTCCACCTTATCCCCTGCACTTTTGTGTTAAAACAGGAGGCTGTTCTGACAACCATGGACATTGTGCATGATGGTTTTGGCTTCATGTTGGTCTTTGGGGACCTGGCCTGGGTTCCCTTCACATACGGCCTGCAGGCTTCCTTCCTGGTTGTGCACCCACAGGCCCTAAGTTCACTCGGAGCAGCGACTATAATAGCACTGAATGGTAATCATGTTCATCAGGCTGTGATATGTCGTGTGTCATGGTTAAAGATGGCCACGTTAACATTTGTCTCTTTGCCATCAGGTATTGGATATTATGTTTTCAGAAAATCCAACTCACAGAAGAACCAGTTCAGACGAGACCCTACACATCCAAGTGTTGCAAGTCAGTCATTTTTCTTGTTCTCTAAATCAAGACAAATACTCCCACTTGTTCTCTTTCACATATTATTTCTAATTATGTGTCCCAACACATGCTGTGTATAACAGAGTGAAGTGGGTGTTGATCTCTTCAGTGACTTGCACTTCTTGCACTCAGAAATATCTACGTTCTCCTCTTGCAGGACTGGAGACCATCGCCACAGCAACAGGGAAACGTCTGCTGGTGTCTGGCTGGTGGGGGCTCGTCCGTCATCCCAATTACCTCGGTGACCTCCTCATGGCCCTGGCGTGGTCCCTGCCATGTGGTAAGACAGCTTTAAAGCCTCTGCAAGGCTCGTATTGCACGCAAGCCACTCTGACGTAACACAATCACCGAACGTCATCATTGGAAAATGTGGATGAGGTCATAGATAGGAGATTCATGTGAGAGTGGTTATCGTATCCAGCGATATTTATCAGAAGAAACAAAAATCGATGAGTTGGTGTTTTAATGACACAATCAAAAATGTACACAGATTGTACATGCACCTCTGTGTGGATCATACGATCTGTACAGCAGGTGGACAAAATAACAGAAACACCTTACAATACAATCCAGAAAAGCTTGGTGAAGCGACTGTCAGACGTGTTGATTAATCTAAATGTCGAGTTCAAATGTTAAGTGTGTATCTTTGTGTATCGTCTGATAGCCAGGTATCGGTATTGGCATCGGGACTGAAAAACGTATTTTAAATTGCATAATGTTGCTTTGAGGTAAGTTATTTTTGAATGGGTGCTTCTTCCATAATGGTCTGTTATTCAGGCCAGCCATTTGGTTCATATAGCATTTTAATTTATATTGGTTGCCCTTTGTCAAACAGATATAGACCCCTATTCTTTTATTTGTTTGTCTAAAAAAATCCAGTGCGTCAACCAGATACTAAATGCTCCACGCTTAGCTTACACTTACTGTCTCTGTCTGTTGTTTGGTGTTGAGCAAATAGTATACCGTGGATTTCTAGAGCTTTTCACTGAAAACAGATGCATTATGCGGCTGGAAACATTATCAGAGCAGTGAGATTGAACCAAAACAATGAAGCTGCAGGCTGGAAAATGAAAACAATGAACTGAAAGACGCTTAAAAGCTCAGCAGGACTGAGGGGAACTGTCACGTCATAATGATCTTTGAGTTTGTCCCCTCCATATACAAGTAATAATGTGATCCATTGTTGCTATGAAAATATTGATTTTATAGCCACTTTCGATCAGGAACTACGTGACCACAGCAAGGCGAACAAAGTTACAAAGCTGCCAATCTTTCAGTTTCAGATACTCTCTGCTATGAAGACATTTTGGTGGCTACCAGAAAAGCATCGTATTTCCTTCCTGTCCTTATTAGATAATTACACCACGTTTGTGACTGATGCAGAAGCAATAAAGGCAGCAACAATGTGTTCTCTTTGTTCCTCTGTAAGCTGCCTTATGTTCTCTTTAAAACTCACTCCCTACAATGGTGTCTGTCAGACTTTTGTTCCAGCTGACACATTCTGCTCATTATTCAAACTTTATGTGACTCACTGGTGGAGCTGCCTTTGTAATTGAGATGTACTGTAGAATCTGCCTTAATTTCCGTTGCAAAAGTCAGAAACGGCTAAATTATGCACGCAAAAAAAAAGTATATTCAAGACGTGTGAAAGCTGCTCTCACAAAAAGGAACATCCAGACCCTGACTGAAAGACAAAAACATTTTTTTTCTGAAAAACATTCTGAGCATACAAAAAATTACCATTGAGGTGAATCAACAACTGAAACATTATAAGTTGAATCAAACTGGTATTCAATGCAGGGCTCTTGTATAATGCAGATTGAAAAGATAATGTACAGCTATATGCAGAGGAGGGTGTACACTTGATTACAGCTTGTTTGATGTCATTTACATCATTCACAGTGAGGTCAATAGTAATAGTTTCTCTGCTATGATGATGATTTCATGTGTGATTCATACATATCTTATAGTTTTCTTTGTCATTATGTTGTGTTTCCTCCTGCTTATGGTCTATGCATTTGTGTCTTTTCTGCAGGATTCTCACATCTTCTGCCTTACTTCTACGTCGTATATTTCACTGTCTTGCTGATTCACCGAGAGGACCGTGATGAGAGACAGTGTAGGGCCAAATACGGACTAGCTTGGGACACCTACTGTCGACGTGTCCCCTACAGGATCTTCCCCTATATCTACTGAACAGGAAAGCAGATGGGTGGAACGGGACCAAAACTGTCCAAACACAAACCTAGCAATAACTTGAAATGAAAATCCATTTTTAGTTCCACAGACCACAAAATATGATCCAGTGCTGCTACTGGGTATCTGCAGGGATCTCATCATTTCAATCAGCCTTTGTTTGGTAAGGCTGTGGTTCAATCACAAAATGATGTTCAGTGGATCACTATTTCTAATTCATTGATTTAGTTTTTACTTTAAAACCTCAGAGGACTATCAGTCTGCATACACTTGTCTCTTGTTCAGCTAAAGCATTCCAGCATAAAAGGCTAAAGCTGTAGTACATCTGAAAACAGTCATGGCCTTGTGAGTCTTTTCTCATAAAAAAATAGAAAATCTTATTTTAATGAGAAAATGTAATCCCAGAAAATTAAAATGTTTTTCCATGTTTGTTTTTTTACAATATCCTTTTTTTGTGTAACAGTGAAATACATTTAAAATGAACAAATAAAAAAACACCAAACAACACTTGATCATGTATCTTAATTGCCCTTATTAGACAGACAGTGAATCTCTCTGTGCATTGTGGTAAACACATGTTATATATGTTAAGATGGGTGAACTCAAAAGCTTGTGTGAAGAGTACAATCTATATCTGTTCAAGCCTGTGAAGATGACAGCTAATAGCTGTGTAAGTTTATAACAACCTCTTCCAACCTGTCACCATCATCTTCATTAAATGTAAATCTTTTCAGGATTTAGGTTTTAACAGCAGACGTTCCAGGAGCTTCTGTGCTTTTTCTGTCAGGCTTCAGCTTTGTATTCGCTCTGTTCCAAATTACTCTGAAGGAACACAGAGTTATGGGCTGCATTAGTACGAGTAAATGGCCTCAATCATCATTAAAGCAGTGCTCCTTGAAGCTTTGAATCGGAGCAGGTTGATTCACTGTGTGGGTGGCAGGTCGTCGTATTGTTAACGGAGCGGTGTGTCACCTTGAGGAAAGTTTCTTTTGAATAGGTGCTTCCTTGATGGTCCGTTATTATGGCCATTTTCTTGGTTCACATGGCATTTTAAAAGTGGAGTTTGTCTGTTTCCCCCTTTTAACATATTTAGACCCTATTATATTAACAGGCAATCAAAAATCAAAGTGGGCCTTTTTTCGATTATAAATCACTGCATTTACACTGCAGTTGATATTTCTCTAACATTGCAGTGAGGTGTACGCATATAGATGGCGGAGCTCCCTGCTGATGCACACCTTCATTTTCACCTTTTAAGCCCATTTACAGTCGGCCCCTGGCCTTGCCTACACAGCACTCAAGCGATTTTTTTGTTGTTTTTCATACGCTAAGTGCTAATTAGGAATGTGTTTGTATAATGTCGTGTTTGTCTACATGGTGGTTGGTTTAATGCTGAATTAATACATAATATTGTTTTGTTTTATGTATATGTGTATATATGTATTTTTTCTTTTCACCAATTTATTTTTTTTGCTCTTGTAACACTTTGATTCTGTTAAGAAAAGTGCATGCTATAATGTAATATTATTGATATTCTCATATGAGATTAGTTATTTGAATGTTGAATTGTTTCATACAAAACTTTAGTGTGAATATAATTCTATATTAAAGCTGCAAGCAGCATTGATCGGGCCCTCGCATATTCACGCACGTTGAGGGTACTGGCAGGACTCTAATGGATGCAGCCAAGCATTTCTGTGACCATCATACACTGCGTGCACGAGTTAAAAGGTATTTTCTTTGTCGACCAATGGCATAGCCAGGTCATTTTGCCAGGTCTTAAGTCTTGAATGTTTTGAGTGTACCTCCGAATACAATCATAACTGTAATTCTGTAAAAATTGACAAAAAACGGAATGTGTCTGAATGCGCTTCAGTGTTAGTAACATAACAGACTGTCAAAGTAAATGGTGGTCTCAAAACTGACTGTTTGTGCAGGTCGCTCTGACAATCATTGCTGAGTGACTCTAAGCTGGAAGAGTCGAGGAAAAATAGGGGAATGTATAGTTGAAAAGTTTAAGTTTAAGCCAAAAGGTGAGCCAATGTAGAATAAGCTATCGTATAAATTAGGCTGGGTGCAGTTTGATTTTATTAAACAAACTTCACGTTTCGGCTCAAAAACGAACAAAATCAATTCAATTTACTATTAATGAAAACTCCACGTACAAGCACAATTTGGAAACCTTTTTTATCCAATTTCTGCTCGCCAAACATCTTAGTTTACACATATTTAGATCAGTCTTTTTCTGATGGTATACCCATGAACCCTTTCAATAAGATGATTGATTGAGTGAAGTTTGAGTTGCACCTATCGCACCGCTTACCTCTAATTAGCCTTGACAAGGCTGGTGTCTGAGTTATTGGGTCCAGACTTGACTGAAGACAGGTGGGACAGAGTCTCATACAGACAGGGTGATTCGGCCCCCTTGTAAATGTTACATGTCTTAATCTAGTTTATTTCACCGATTTTAATGTGTAATTGAATCCTACGTATCTTTTTTAATTAATCTCAAAATGTACTGCGCTCATTTAAAATGAGTTAATTCCATTCAGGTAAAAGTAATGAGAAAGAAAATACGTACAGTTTAATTTCCACACGCTTTCCTGTCTGCGCATGGGCAGACTGCTAGAAATTCAAATTCTGAAGGCGGGGATTGTTTTTCACTCTGGGGGATTTCCGTTAGAAGCTCCTGCACTGCCGTCTGTCCACAGGTCTGTTTTTGGTAAGTAAGCAATTTATAACCATATGTGTTATATTTGTTCTAAAACAGAGTTTTCTTTACACTTTAAAACAGTGTTTGATAGAAAAAATAATTTAGCTAACACTATCAATTGTGCATTTGCTACTTTAGCTAACGTTACAAGAGCTAACCTAACCTAAGAGCTGAGGTTATGTACCTCCAGGTACATAACCTCAGCCTTCAAGAGCTCCTCCAACAAACTGACAAAGAGAAGGCGCAGTTTAAAAAGGAGGAGAAGAAGGTGAGGCAGACCGTCCTGGCCCTACAGAGCTATGTCATGCAGAAAGACAGCGTGCTCATCCGGAGTGAGGCGGAGTGTAAAATAAAACTCATAGCTCTGGAAGATCGGATGAGAACCGAGCTTGCTGCAAAGGAGGCTCTGGAAGATCGGATGAGAACCGAGCTTGCTGCAAAGGAGGCTCTGGAAGATCTCCTTGTCCGTTTCCTCCTCCAACAAACTCAAACTGAGAAGGCGCAGTTGAAGGAGGAGAAGAAGCCCAGGAAGGAGAGGGAGAAGAGGGAGAAGAAACAGAAGAACGAGAATGAAAAGAGAGAAAAGGAGGAATTGAAAAGACAAAAGAAAGAAAAGGAGTTGATGGAGAACAAAGAGAAGGGGGGAAGTAGAAAAGAGAGAAGTAAAATCCTTTCTCTTCTCCTCACTCATGTGGAGGTTCAGGGACCCGTATATACTGTGGGAGAGCCACACGTCTCCCGGCCGTGACAAACTCAGCCGGTTCAAATTATGATCAATGGTATTTAATTTTACAGAAGTTAAAGCAATTGCAAAGTGAATGACACTATGTACACTATCGATATAAATATGATCCGCGGAAAAGAGTTCACACACACATCCCAACTTCTACCCTAACCCTACTTCTAACCTATCCCCACTTCTACCCTAACCCTACCACACACACACTCCAGCCCCACCACCACCACACACACACATACACACACACTCCAGCCCCACCACACACACATACACACTCCAGCCCCACCACCACCAAACACACACACACACACACCAGCCCCACCACCACCACACACACACACACACACTCACCCATACACCCTCCTCCGCGAATCGCCACCTTAACGTGGTGGAGGAGTTTGAGTGGCTCAGTGATCCTTGGAGCTATCTTGTCCGGGGACCCTGGTAGGGTCTCCCAAGGCAAACAGGTCTCAGGGGAGAGCCCAGACTAGGAGCGATTCAAAAATGATGGCATAATAATAATAGCAGCCCACAGACTTCAGCCACCTCGCCCGGACCAGGGAAACCGGGGCACCCTCCCGGAGCCAGACCCAGGAGGGGAGCTCGTCAGCGAGTGTCTGGTGGCAGGGCCTTTGCCCATGGGGCCCGGTCGGGCTCAGCCCGAAGAAACATCATGGAGCAGCCACCCTGTGGACCCACCAGCCGCGTACACTGTAAAAACAATTCTGTGTAATATATGGTAAAAAAAAAACTAGCATTCTCTGTGAAAAACAGGTTGAACTGATACAATATCTTGTACAATATACTCACAAAGCAGTGTTGAGATCTTGAAGAAACAGCATGTGTCCATATATATGAAGGATATCCATGAATAAACATGAAAAGATTAGCCACTTGCCCTGAGTTGATCAAGAGTAATGAGTCACTGAGTCCAGACTTGACTGAAAAAGGCACTCAACATGGTATAGAGTAGGGCTGCAACAACGAATCGATAAAATCGATAAAATTCGATTATTAAAAGAGTTGGCAACGAATTTCATTATCGATTCGTTGTGTCGCGCGACTATTACGCCACTCAATAAGTCGCGGAGATGTTTGAGTATAAAAAAAAAAAAAAAGAGCGGATCGGAGGTAGAGGAAAGACCACCGGAGAGACCTGTAACGTTGTTCTGAAACACATGGCGGAGGCAGAGAAATCAGTACGACCTAAGTCATCCAAGGTGCGGAGCATTTCACACTAAATAAATCGAAAAAGTGTGTTAATTGCAAGATATGCAAAGGCGACATGGCACGGGAGCACCACGGTGATGATTCAGCACCTAAAACGTAAACATGTTGGAGCCCTTGATGAGGAGGAAGGGAGTTCAACAGCAGGGTAAGTCACTACAGAATCCTACTTCTGTTCCGTTTTGAAGTGAGGAACTAGGCGCGTTCGATGTGCGGATCCGCCCGGTGTCCGCAGCGATGACAAGTTAGCGTTAGCTCGTTAATAACAGTAGTAAAGCAGGGGTGGTATAGTTTGCAAGACTAAAGACACGTTTTTATTCACTCGCCTTTTTTTATCCGATTCATCGATTAATCGAAAAAATAATCGACAGATTAATCGATTATTAAAATAATCGTTAGTTGCAGCCCGAGTATAGAGTCTCACATGGACATGAAGTTCAGGAAGCTGGAACTTGAAGCGTGTATTTTCACCAGTTCTGCTTGAGGACTCGTATGTTGACCATCAGGGCCCTATCCTCATACGTCGCTCAACTGAATCGATCAAATGTCCTATTAGCCAGCTTAAATTACCGCGATGATTGAAGGCAGGCTATCTCGGTTCCTCAAAGGCTGATCAGCGCTCAAACAATCTCGTTAATTCGAACAAGACCTCAGTACTCAGGATAATTGGGCGTGCCCGTTTTACGTCAAAAGGGGGAAGCGTCGATCACCGAAACCATGATTTTCTAACAGTACAATAGCAAATAAAGTAAAAGAAAGAGCGTCTTTTTTCTCCGCTGGCGAGCAGGAGATGATCATGACAGTTTATGAGGAAGTCAAGACCATAATCATGGCAAAATCTAACACCGCCACCGCTGCGAGGGCTAGACAAGAAGCATGTATGGCAAAATATCGCAGACAAGTTAAATCCATAAGTGTTGGGAAAATGTATAGGCTAATTTTAAGTGCCTCATCACCCCAATCAATCAGATAATATTTATTTAAATGTGCGGCAGTAGGCTTAATGGTGCATCATCGAATGAGATCTTATAGCGAAAATAATTATCTCAAGTCTTTCAGAATAAGTAGATAAAACAAGCCCAAAGAGTATCTAATTGATACGAATTAATAGATACTTATGAGGATATATGTACTGTATGCGCTTATGTATCATACTATATATGTGTATATACATTTATGTGTAGATTACCATATAGAACTAGGAGTTTGAATATGTGTGTGCGAATCTGTCTATGGGCAGATCAGTATGTATATTATTCATAATCAGAAATTCAATCAATTGAAGCAGTGAAAAGAAATTGTATGTGATTCTCTCTATTCTTATCATGAGTACAATAATGATATGCTATGGTGTACTGTGAGGAATTTAAGTTTTAATGCGCTCCTAATTATGGATATTATGTGATACAGTATATTTACTTGTAGGAGTCTGGTCATTTCATGCATTAAGTGTCTGTGTGATCAGGTTGAGGAATGTGCTGAGAGTGGGGGATGGAAGAAGTGGCTGGGTGAGGTGTCAACAGGTCAACAGCCAAGGAAGGGCTTGTTGGACTTCAGCCAATCGATGAGCTGATCGATGAGCTGAGAGATGTAACTTTGGAGGGACAAAGGATCTTCGAATTGGGGGAGAACCTCAGTCCTCCTCCTGACCATGATGCAGACAACAGTCTGTCGTGTGGCCCGGACGGGGCCTCACTTTCATGATATATATATATGCATTTTGTTATTAATAGTGTGATTCGGTTTGTAACTGTTTTTAACTGCATTCGCTTTTATTAGTATATTAAATTCCTTTTGATTTAAACTTCGACCAGCTGATTCGGCCCTGCTTGCTGATGGAAGAAAGAGAGCAAGGGGGGGCTGCTTCTTCTCCTCTGTGGGCCTCTTCTCCTCTGTTTGAGAAACTTTTGAACTTAACAGTACTAATAACACTGTCATATAATTATGAGTGCTTTCAACCCCCATGTAGTTGCAACCCAGCCATCAAGAGGACATGGGAGCAAGTAAAACCTAAGCACAAAAACATTATTCAGAATGGTGAGTCAATACAATATGTGCCATGGTAATGTATTGAACACATCCATGAGTTTCTTAAGCACCAAATAAACTTCACGAACAGCACGGCCTGCAGCAGCTTTCCCGATGTTCTCCGCATCGCCCACACTGTACAATAATGTACCACTCGCAAAAAAGTGCAAGGCTATGCATACAGTCTGTGAGACAGTCAATGCTCAATTCAGCTTCAATTGATTGAAAAAAAGACGCTCTTTCTTTTACTTTATTTGCTATTGTACTGTTAGAAAATCATGGTTTCGGTGATCGACGCTTCCCCCTTTTGACGTAAAACGGGCACGCCCAATTATCCTGAGTACTGAGGTCTTGTTCGAATTAACGAGATTGTTTGAGCGCTGATCAGCCTTTGAGGAACCGAGATAGCCTGCCTTCAATCATCGCGGTAATTTAAGCTGGCTAATAGGACATTTGATCGATTCAGTTGAGCGACGTATGAGGATAGGGCCCTGATGGTCAACATACGAGTCCTCAAGCAGAACTGGTGAAAATACACGCTTCAAGTTCCAGCTTCCTGAACTTCATGTCCATGTGAGACTCTATACTCGGGCTGCAACTAACGATTATTTTAATAATCGATTAATCTGTCGATTATTTTTTCGATTAATCGATGAATCGGATAAAAAAAGGCGAGTGAATAAAAACGTGTCTTTAGTCTTGCAAACTATACCACCCCTGCTTTACTACTGTTATTAACGAGCTAACGCTAACTTGTCATCGCTGCGGACACCGGGCGGATCCGCACATCGAACGCGCCTAGTTCCTCACTTCAAAACGGAACAGAAGTAGGATTCTGTAGTGACTTACCCTGCTGTTGAACTCCCTTCCTCCTCATCAAGGGCTCCAACATGTTTACGTTTTAGGTGCTGAATCATCACCGTGGTGCTCCCGTGCCATGTCGCCTTTGCATATCTTGCAATTAACACACTTTTTCGATTTATTTAGTGTGAAATGCTCCGCACCTTGGATGACTTAGGTCGTACTGATTTCTCTGCCTCCGCCATGTGTTTCAGAACAACGTTACAGGTCTCTCCGGTGGTCTTTCCTCTACCTCCGATCCGCTCTTTTTTTTTTTTTTTATACTCAAACATCTCCGCGACTTATTGAGTGGCGTAATAGTCGCGCGACACAACGAATCGATAATGAAATTCGTTGCCAACTCTTTTAATAATCAAATTTTATCAATTTTATCGATTCGTTGTTGCAGCCCTACTCTATACCATGTTGAGTGCCTTTTTCAGTCAAGTCTGGACTCAGTGACTCATTACTCTTGATCAACTCAGGGCAAGTGGCTAATCTTTTCATGTTTATTCATGGGTTATCCTTCATATATATGGACACATGCTGTTTCTTCAAGATCTCAACACTGCTTTGTGAGTATATTGTACAAGATATTGTATCAGTTCAACCTGTTTTTCACAGAGAATGCTAGTTTCTTAAGGTTTAAGGATGGTCTGTACCTTGATTTACAATATGCTTTATTTGATATTTCTTTTGTAATTTACAACAATCAGAAGTTGACTGAAATATTTCAACCAATTGTATTACGTTCTACGTTGTACCGTATTTTTGTACTGTGATGTCTTACACATTGTCACTATATTTAAACACGTTAATAACAAGGCTGTTATTTCTAAAGTAAATTACCGTAAACAGGTTTATGAAATCTCTGTTTTTTTAAAGTAATTTACCATAAACAAAATGGTGAAATCTATGGTTGCAAAAAAAACATACCGTGATGTATTATACATTCTCACTTTATTTCTTACGGTGAAGTTCTGGCAACCACAGCTGCCAGTATTTTACCATATATTACACAGAATTGTTTTTACAGTGTACGCGGCTGGTGGGTCCACAGGGTGGCTGCTCCATGATGTTTCTTCGGGCTGAGCCCGACCGGGCCCCATGGGCAAAGGCCCTGCCACCAGACACTCGCTGACGAGCTCCCCTCCTGGGTCTGGCTCCGGGAGGGTGCCCCGGTTTCCCTGGTCCGGGCGAGGTGGCTGAAGTCTGTGGGCTGCTATTATTATTATGCCATCATTTTTGAATCGCTCCTAGTCTGGGCTCTCCCCTGAGACCTGTTTGCCTTGGGGGACCCTACCAGGGTCCCCGGACAAGATAGCTCCAAGGATCACTGAGCCACTCAAACTCCTCCACCACGTTAAGGTGGCGATTCGCGGAGGAGGGTGTATGGGTGAGTGTGTGTGTGTGTGTGGTGGTGGTGGGGCTGGTGTGTGTGTGTGTGTGTGTTTGGTGGTGGTGGTGGGGCTGGAGTGTGTGTGTGTGTGTTTGGTGGTGGTGGTGGGGCTGGAGTGTGTATGTGTGTGTGGTGGGGCTGGAGTGTGTGTGTATGTGTGTGTGTGGTGGTGGTGGGGCTGGAGTGTGTGTGTGGTAGGGTTAGGGTAGAAGTTGGGATAGGTTAGAAGTAGGGTTAGGGTAGAAGTTGGGATGTGTGTGTGAACTCTTTTCCGCGGATCATATTTATATCGATAGTGTACATAGTGTCATTCACTTTGCAATTGCTTTAACTTCTGTAAAATTAAATACCATTGATCATAATTTGAACCGGCTGAGTTTGTCACGGCCGGGAGACGTGTGGCTCTCCCACAGTATATGGGTCCCTGAACCTCCACATGAGTGAGGAGAAGAGAAAGGATTTTACTTCTCTCTTTCTACTTCCCCCCTTCTCTTTGTTCTCCATCAACTCCTTTTCTTTCTTTTGTCTTTTCAGTTCCTCCTTTTCTCGTTTCTCATTTGTTTTCCTCTCCTTCTTCTGTCTTTTCAATTCCTCCTTTTCTCTCTTTTCATTCTCGTTCTTCTCTTTCTTCTCCCTCTTCTCCCTCTCCTTCCTGGCCTTCTTCTCCTCCTTCAACTGCGCCTCCTCAGTTTGAGTTTGTTGGAGGAGGAAACGGACAAGGAGATCTTCCAGAGCCTCCTTTGCAGCAAGCTCGGTTCTCATCCGATCTTCCAGAGCCTCCTTTGCAGCAAGCTCGGTTCTCATCCGATCTTCCAGAGCCTCCTTTGCAGCAAGCTCGGTTCTCATCCGATCTTCCAGAGCCTCCTTTGCAGCAAGCTCGGTTCTCATCCGATCTTCCAGAGCTATGAGTTTTATTTTACACTCCGCCTCACTCCGGATGAGCACGTTGTCTTTCTGCCTGACATAGCTCTGTAGGGCCAGGACGGTCTGCCTCACCTTCTTCTCCTCCTTTTTAAACTGCGCCTTCTCTTTGTCAGTTTGTTGGAGGAGCTCTTGAAGGCTGAGGTTATGTACCTGGAGGTCAGCGTTTTGCTGTGTCAGGAGGTTGATCTCCTCCTCCTTTTGGTTGCGTCACTCCTCCTCCATCTCTCTGCTCTGTCTCTGCAGCTCCTGCTCTCTCTGGAAGCTCTCCTCCTTTGCAGCAAGCTCGGTTCTCATCCGATCTTCCAGAGCTGTGAGTTTTATTTTACACTCCGCCTCACTCCGGATGAGCTCGCTGTCTTTCTGCATGGCATAGCTCTGTAGGGTCAGGACGGTCCGCATCATCTCTCGTTGATCTCTCTCAAGCAGACTTTGTTGAAGAGAACCGATAAGTTCGGCCTCTGCTATTTTCCTAAGCTCTCGCTCTGACTTGAGAGTCTTCAATATTTTCGGTTTCTCCTGCTCCCAACTGAGCTCCTTCATGGCAGCAATTTCTGATGCCTGCTCGTTGACTGTTTTTTGAGAGTTCATTTGGGCTGTTCTCAGGTCCTGCATTTTTACAAAATGGTAATGCTCTATTGTTTGAGTATTTACGTTTTGTACTAGCTGTTGTGGTTTGAGAAGTTGTCGCTCTGTTCGCACAAGATGTCTCTCTGATGGATGTCGGATGATAACTAAGTTTCCCAGAGGATTTAATTTAGCTACATACTTCATCAAAGGCGAATTCTAACAAACATTTCGTCACATCGCAAAGGCTATTAATTCTGACTAACATCATCAAAGGTGATAGAATGTCAATGACTGCGATGTTCCGAATGGTGATCACATGACTACACTTGGTCACATGACTTCTCCAGACTAAAAAACCTGCAAAATAGAATTACAAAAAGGTTTGCTTAGTTACAGAAAATATATATATATATTTAGCTATGGTAGCAACTAAGCTAACGTTAGCTCTTGTAACGTTAGCTAAGGTAGCAACTGTTGCTGCTGTACTGACTGAGTCGCCAACTTAATTTCATTGTATGTTTTTTACAATGACAATAAACATCCTTATCCAACTAAGCTAATGTTAGCTCTTGTAACGTTAGCTAAAGTAGCAAACTAAATTAGCTAAATAATTTTTTCTGTTTTCTGTATGTTGATACGGAAAAGTTTTACTTTTCAAACTTAATTACAACACTGCAGGCCATCTCTCTCTCTCTCACACACACATCAAATTTGCTTCAAAATTAACACTTAAAAATCAAAGTTTACTAGATTCTGGGTCAATAAATTTGGTCAACACACGTCTCTCACTCGTAGCTCTGCCTGGTGACTGGAAGTCCCTGTCATACTGGAGAGCATTTATTTGTGAACTTTATTTGCAGAACAAAATAAGCATTGATAAGAAAAGGAAAGTCCTCCTTTTTGTGTCCATCGCCCTCCTCAAAGCCGCAAACCGTGACTTGAAACGTCCGCTCGTAGGGCTGATAGGGCTGCTGGACACTTGGCTCGCAAATTGCTCCAATAATAGCTTGCTTCCTCCGCATGTAGGTAGTATTATTATAAAATGCAGAATTTAACTGCACAACAGCAGTTCTCTGAGACACATCTGCAGATAGGACGCAGTTTTAAAAACATCCATGATGAGAAGTGCTTTAAATGCTCACTTCAGCATTTTAGTCAGCCAGCCCGGTCACTTACGCTAACGGCCATTTTGTTTATGTATATATTTGTGGATTTCTTTGTCTAGTCTTTATTTTTTAAAGGAAACACTGAATAAATCATCTCAGTTGCTCTCGTCATTTATCTTTGTTTCAAAAAATTACCATTTCATAAAATAGTTACAGGCTACTTTAAATCTAATTCTGCTCTCATAATAGTATTGTTTTATACATACAGTATATGTATGCAAAATTGTTAATTGTCATGCACCAGCTGGTGTTTTGCTAGTGATTGAAATCAGGACAGTTTATGTCAGAAGTATGGTCCTGGATGTGTTGACAGCATTGACGTTAACTTAAGGAAGGAAATTAAGAAGCTGTTACTGCAAAATGGAGTTTTCATGTCATTTGCTAGTCATGTTATTGTGAAGGACTTATTTGGGAATAAAGAGATTCATTTTTTATTAAGAATGGCAGAAGAAATATCTAAGTTGTAAAAGTAATAATAAAGTGGCATGGAATGCAGATAGAATAGATGAATAAAACTAAATAAAGTATCACGGAATATTTGTACAAAATATGAAGACTTGTAAACGCTGTAGCTGTTTGATTTAGAGCAACATAAAGCATAATGGTAATGGTACTTTAAGATCACTTTCAAAAGCAGGACTTAAATATAACTCAGGATAATCAAATACTGCCAACTGAGAGCAGATAAAGGCTGAAGGAGCCTTTTATCTTAACTTCATAGTTTGCATTAACATAGCGGCTGCATAGTTGTAATGATCTTCCTGATTGTTGTCAGGCGCAGTAATGTTGCAGTTTATCTCCATAATCTCCATATCATCAAAGTTAGAAAATATGAAAAAAATACTTTGTAAATATTACAATGCTACTTTCTCTATGTGATGTTATTAAATAATAACTAAAAATATCTCAAAATGCAACATGTCTGTCTTTAATTCTTTGGCTTTTTGCAATGAAAAGTTCAAACCTAACAGTTGAATTTTCATGTATTTTAAGACATTCACCCTCACAAGGGTGCACTTCAATAGTGCACATTGTCTGACTACTGATTTCAGTCTTGTTTAATCGTAAAAAGATATGAGGCCATCTGAGGTCAGCAAAATTTTATAAAAAGACTCTGGGCTGAATGCGAAAGTGTTCCTTAAATAGGTATTTCAAATGTGAAGTCTATAAAATTATTCCAATCATTTAAATCCTGCAATATTTCATATTTAGCCATAATAAAAATGACAAAACTCGTGCAATGTTAATTATTTAATCATTAGAAACTGTTTTCATAACACAAATGCAAATGTGATTTTGTACATTTACATTCAAGCACATGAACAAGATAAATCATTTGTAAAATCATGTGACACTTTTAATGACAGCAACAACAAGAAAACACAACAGCAATGATATTAAATATAATAGCACACAAATTTTGGCAGCAGTTTCAAATTTCCTTTTGATAGACTGCTGAAGTCATGAAGGATGTCCATCTTCACGTCTGACCAGCAGATCACCACAGAGCATACACAGTGAATAGTGAAATACACAATACACCTTTGACTTCATCCTTGAAGTTTTTGTTTGAGGGTGTGCCCACAAACCCTTTTAATAAGTTCAGTGTTTGGGCCGCTGTAATTATAGAATCCTGCTTACGTCCGTGCTTATCAGTAGGTGGCGTTATGACTATGAGTTAATATTGGCATGCAGAAGTCCTAAAGTCATGACAATCAACAAGCATGTCAAGTTTGGGACAGTTTTGACAAAGTACAGTCGAGTTACAACAGCTTGATGGATGATGGTGAACCATGTAAAATGGCTGCCACACCATATCCACATCGTTCGATGAAACCTAAAGCTTTTAGTAACTTTTAATCACTAAGGTCTTTAGATTGTTCTGACCAAATTCTAAGTTGATCTGGTTAATTCCCTAGGAGGAGTTCGTTAAAGTAAAGCGCCTGGAAATTGCAAAAACGACACTAGAAATTCATAAAAAAATCAAAATGGCTGACTTACGGTTGGGTTTAGAGCTTAGATCCCGAAGACTTTTTTTAAGTCTACATGTGATACATCTGCTTACCAAATGTTAAACATCTAGGTGAAACGTACTGCGAGGGCTGCATCGTCGAAATATTGTAGGGGGCGCTATCGAGCCGACTTGCCACTCTGAAGCATTACAATCATAATATATAACTACATGTTGGCCTCTAAATCTGTTTGCCAAGTTTTCTTATGTTTTGAGCATTTTTAGCCTCTCAAAATTATGTGTCGCCACGGCAACGGCGTTTGACGAAACATCAAAAGCTTCATGAAGTGGCATTATGAACTTCTTACATTTGTGTGGAACTAATTTGCTGTTGATCTGATTTACCTACTAAGAGAAACAAGCCAAAGTATAAAGACTTTAACTTACCGTATTTTCCGCACTATAGGGCGCACTGGATTATAAGGCGCACTGTCAATGAATGGTCTATTTTCGATCTTTTTTCATATATAAAGCGCACCAGACTATAAGGCGCGGGCGCTCTGAAGTCAGCGCCCGCGCCGCCGCGGGTGAGCAGTGGGGAGCGGCGCTCACTCTATCGCTCACTCTATCGCTCACTCTATGTTTCTATTAATATCTCCGTCGAAAAACGGCACAGAAAAATGGTTCGAATATCTATAGAAATCTGTAGATTCTCCACTTCCGTGTCTGTATTCTCACGAGATAGTACGAGACTCACACAGCGAGATGTGATGCATATGACGAGCTTATGACGAGCTACAGTTCATCATGTGACGATCTGGGGGACGGACTGTTTACATCGTGTAGTGTAGCTTGTTAGCTCGTTAGTTAGCACGTCTGCTAACGGCAGCGTTATGAGACAGCTGTAGCTTTATGATTACAGACATGTAAACACACAGTTAGTGGAGTCTGCGTGACTCACACAGCGAGCTATGATACTTATGCATGCTTATGCTTACACCTCGTCCAGAACTACCGGTGAGACTCCTGACTACGGTAGCCGTAATGCTGCAAGCGGTGCGGCTTTGTAGTTTACCAAAGTCGTACTAAAACATTTTGACAGAGCGCCGTGTACCACACAAAATCGCTTCGAGGTCAGTAAACACAACCAGAATTAATCCATATATAAGGCGCTCCGGATTATAAGGCGCACTGTCGTTTTTTGAGAAAATTAAAGGCTTTTAAGTGCGCCTTATAGTGCAGAAAATACGGTACTGTTACCAGTAGGTGGCGCTATGACTATGATTAAAAATTGGCCTGCAGACGTCTTCAGGCCTGGAGTCTAATCAAACATTTGAAATCTGGTAAAGATCTGATGATGTCGAGTCGAGTTAGATCAGTTTATTTGTTCATGGCGAAGGATTGAAATTCGCCGAGCTGCCACGTCGCCGCCCTTCAACAACTTCTTACAATCTTCGCAATGAAGCATTATCAAGGTCTTAAGACTTTTCTGACAACATTTGAGAGGGATCTGATTAATCTGTGAGGAGCAGGATGTGAAAGTACACAATTTACAACTTCCGGTTGCCACTAGGTGGTGCTATTACTATGATTCTAAATTGTCAAATAGATCTGTTCTGAGTCAGGATGTTATGACATAAGAGAGATTTGGAGCAGATTAGACAATGTACGGCCGAGTTACAACAACTTCCTTTTTCATGGCGAACATAGTTCGATAACTTTTTGATCTTTTCGGGTTAATTCAATAAAGGTTACAGATTGATTTCCCCTCTTAACTTGGTTTCATTTAAGTAAAGGATCTAAGTACTTATTTCACCACTGATCCAAACAAACAGCACTATTTTCAGTGAAGATAATGAGAAATTTGGACAAGAACACCTGAACTCAAATATTCTGACCATGCACTTATTGTCTAAACTGACTAAATATTCTCATAATCAGGTAAATATGTCTTAGTTTAAAACTGATGTGATATTCAGACAATCCGTTTGTGTTTTTACAGAAAAAAATTGCTGCAGCACTTTTTACTCATAGAAAGTTGTAAAGATCTTTCAAGTGTTAAATCACTGTTACGATCGATATTACAGTCTGTCATTGGGGTCATGATCATTGCTCAGAGCGGAAGGAGCTTTGCAGAAACTCATAACAGCGACATAGAAAATATACTGTGATTTGATCATAACATTCTATCATAACATTATTTGTGAGCAACCTGTCTGATTAAAAGGACCATTACAACTGTGCTTAGATTAGCCTTAAATGTGAATCAGGATTATATCAACATGTCCTACCTGAACTCATAATTGATCAACACTTGCACAGCCACAGATAAATGGCATTTGTTTTGTTTTTAAATAACAGCACTGATTTGGCTTTTATTTTTTAGCAAAAAACTATTTTGAAGGACATATTTTCTAATTTGCACATATTTGACAAACGCAATGTCATGCTTTTTCTAAATAAGGTGATTTATTGAAAATGATCTTAGTATTTAGTTATAGATGAAAGCAATGGATATTTTTATAGATGAGACAGCAGCTGACAGTCGGAGTGAGTCACGCTCAAGTCTCTGTCTGGACTGACGATCCACCGTCCAAATAAAAACACAGGTGCGAACAGGTTTGACACATTCTTTGGACACAATCAACAACTGTTAAGAAAGCACACCTGCTCCTTTTTCATTCTTTGGATGAAAACATTTATTTTTCTAACAGAATGTAAATGTATTGCCCAGAGTTTATTCGTGATGAAGGTGGTGATTTTCAGGACAGGACAGTCAAATGATCAAACATAATCCATGCTGTGTTCAGCAGGAATTTGAGTGAGCCGACCATACAGGCCACTCAACTATTTGTTTTTCCCCTTTTTCCTTTTTAATTAAATCTGTTCTTTTAATGAAATAGTCCACCTTTGATTGTCATGTTTTCTCTTCTCATAATCATAGTCTTCTTGTTACTGTTATTGCCTTAATATACAGTACAGAATGTCCTTGTGGTCTTCCTATATGTATGCATGTCCGTACAGCCAATAATATGCAACATCCCAGAGTGTCTTGCATAATAATGAATGTGTGTGTGTGTGTGTGTGTGTATGTGTGTGTCCGCACGCATGCACCTTTGCATGTGTGCGTGCACTTGCCAAATGTGTATGCCAATAGTGACGTTTAAGGCCCATCAGTTGTAGCCAGTTTCCATGGTAACATCTCTCTGAGAGCACAGACGTAGGAGAGAGGAGAAAGGAGTTGAGACAATTATGGTGGTGGAGGGCGCTGAAAAAGGAAGAGCCCGCGATGAGCAGTGTGAAACAGTGTGAACCGTGGAATGAGGCAGAACGAGAAACAGATGCATGTGTTGTGAGTGAGCGAGCAATTCTGTCTGTGTGTGTGTGTGTGTGTGTGTGTGTGTGCGTCTGTATCCTGTGATAAACAGGTATCATGCATGGAAGCCTTGGGGTTGTGGTCGTCATGAGTACATACATGAACCTGTTATATATGTACCGGGTGGAATAGGAATTTTAAAAACTGTATTGTGCAGAATAGCAGTGCTGGCGGGCATGTGAACCAACTTGAATTTGATTTTTCTGTGTTTTCAGTGAGAGCCTCGCAGTGAGTCAACAGGAATCTCTAATACAATGTAGTTTCCATGGTGACAGCAAATGGACAGGGAATGATATGTCCTTTTCAAACAGAGGGAAAACGGCAGCTTGGAGCCTCGCTGTTGCTCTGTTTTCTGTCTGAATCATTATTTAGACAAGTGATAACCCAGCAAACCTTACAGACCCTACAAAGGACTTCCTGGGGCGGCTTAGAGACATACTCCACCGCTTCCTTCTGTGTCTCTTTTTTCCTTTTGAAACCAGAAAAAATGATATTCTTGCTGAGCATAACAATGTCAGAAAATGTTAAATGTAATATAGCTGCAGTGACATTTTCATCAGTAATCTTTTGCTTTGTAGATGTAAAAATGTCAAGTAAGTTTTGTTATGCGATCCAATAGGCATCCAGTGCTCTATAATTTGATACGTTAGTATTCTGGAGGCGCAGACAGTAATGAAAGGCTATCATCCTCTCTTTGCTGCCTCTCCAGTGGAAGCTCTTTTCACATCAGCGAGGCATTTTTAGGCAATTCAGTATTTTGGTGCTTTTTAAGAGCTTGGGTGAATGTCTCTGAGACCACTTCTGAATGCAGCTGTTTTTTAACAGCTTTCGATGTGGCAGTTCGTCTCCTATACTCCGTCTAATGCACCACTATCCTCGCTCATAAATTGCCCACATCATCCTTAGAGTTATATATTTCTATATTTCTTCCCCTATACATCTCTGGCGTTGGCAGAGCATCATGACTGCAAAACCCCTCACAGATGGCAAAAACACTGACCCTCAACAGACAGGAAGCAAGAAACTTGTAGATGATCTTTTTTGGCATTACTGTTTTATTAGAATACGGCATGAGAATCGCTGTTCATTAACTGTACATCATAGTGTAACCTAATAAATATAAAGTAATCCACCAAATTTACTGTAGCGTACATTGATGATAAATGTATAAAAGACAGATACAAATAGATATACTTAAATACAGTTTTCTAAAATGCTTTGTTTAGAGCAACGACATAATGACATTCAACTGAGCTGTTTTCTCCTCCTCTCCGCATGTTCCTGTGCTTTATTAGTGATTGTCCATACACTCACATTGTTGGCAGAGTTTTGAGGTTTCAGAGTCCTATGATTACTTTCATGGGAGCATCATTTGGCACAGTATACACACTGTGTGTCTTCAGGAACACTGACAGACTATTAGCTGCTTCAGTCAATGTTGTTGCTGTAATTTGGTTGAAATTCAAATCGAACAAGTCGTTTGAGTTGCTCCCTCGAAACTTTTCATTGGTACCAAGGTGACATGAAACAGACTGGGATAGACAGGTGTGTGTGTGTGTGTGTGTGTGTGTGTGTGTGTGTGTGTGTGTGTGTGTGTGTGTGTGTGTGTGTGTGTGTGTGTGTGTGTTTGTGTGTGTGTGAGAGATGAGCTTTTTTAATTGGTGGCATTTCATTCATTCATGATGTAACTACTGCAGCTCCACCGAGCACAAAATGTTTTTTAAACTTGAGAATCTTTTGCAGTGAAGCTATTATGTAACATTTGTCTTAAAAGGTAAAGCATATGTACTGTATGAAGCAGTTACTACAGATTCATTTTGAACATCATTTTGACAGCGATGATCGCGTTTTTTAACATGTTTTGATTATTTATAGATTTTTTGTCTTGTTGTCAACAATCCTATGAAAAGACCAAAACCAACAATGCCTGCGTAGCAGAAGCTTGATCTAGCTTATTCCTCTGTGACATCTAACTGTTAAGATCACATCAATGACTACGTTGACCTGCACAAAATAATACGTTTTTTGCCCATATTCCGAAAAAGGAGATATTCCTATAAGCTGTTTACATGGCTAATGAAAATGAATATCCCTGAAATATTCTCCTTTACATGCAACCGTGCATACTCTGATTATATTAACCAGTGCAAACTTGTTCAACCGAGCACACACAGCCTCCCTCTTTCATTCCTTCCATCACCTTCTTGAAAAGGGCGACGTTGCGTTATTTGCACACAGCCAAAAACCTGTTGATATTCAAGTCTATCATAATGTTTAAAAGTAGGTTTGTTTCACATTCCGACAAGAATTTGGGCTTTTTTGGGGGGAGCATGAATCTCTGCAAAGTGTTAGCTAGTTGGTTTGTGTTCAACCATCTGTACAACACACATAGCTTGGCGTAAACAGGCAAGAGGCCAATTAAATATATTCTGAATGCGTTGTGTTGAAAGAATGCAAACGTAGTTAGTGAGCCACACTGTTCAAATCGGTGACAAGTTCCTTCATTACGATTAACATGAGCGCTGTTGTTTATTTTGAATCAATCCCACGTACACTGTCCTGTGTTGCAAATTCTCGTACAGCGAATATGTATTAATCTGCTAAAAACAGTCCCCAAGAAATGCTCTATTTACTCCTCTTTTAGTGACATATCCTAATAAACTAAAATGTCCAGCTGTTTTAGTAAATTAGTCGCCTTTAAGAAGTTTGTAAAGATTTACATTTCAGTGAAAAACAAATAGTTTTGGGGCTCCCCAGAAAAGGGAAGTCGAAAAATATTAACACATTGTTGGTTTTAGTCTTTTCATGTTATTTATTTATTGACACCAACTAAAAAATAGAACAATTCCAGCCTTATCCTATAGCCCAATTTATATTGGTATCCATTGTTGCTTCCGATTGAAATGCAGTTGCAGTTTACCCGTCGTAAATATGCTTACATGCACAAAATGTAAAGCTAAATCTTTTGTGTAGTAAGTCTTTGTTTTGTATTTAACTTTCCAGAAGTTATTTTTGCTGATTTAAGAATGAAAAAACAAAAAAACAGTATCAGTACCAATATCAGTGACACAACCACTGTTGAATCATCATGTAAGCTCATGATGAGGTAGGAATTTTAGTTGTACATTTTGTGACATAATTAGAAACTTCTTCAGTTGGCTTCAATAAGACATATATAACTGAGACCCACAGACATGTCATCACCACTGTTTACTACATGTGGAGCTGGCGTATGACAAACATCACACTTTGTACTCAGGCTCCAGAGTTTCTGTTTTCTAAGGATGTTAAAATCACACATTTGAACCATCACTTATCTACTAATAGATCAAACTAATGAACATGTGATAGCAAAGGCAGCACCAGCTGAGGTATGGCTTTGCTGTTTACAAATCTTGGTCATCAGCAACATTAACGTCTTACGTCTGTCTCTTCTGAAGCTGTATGATTGTGTAGACGTATTGAGATGACGTCAATGTCTTTACACTCCTGAAATAACTAAAACATTGTCAAAGAGTCATTATTGTCTCATCTGCCACTTGTGTCCCACACACTGTTATTACATACACTGAATAACACTGCATCGATATGTCTTATTAATCATATCACATTGCTAGTTTGCTGTTTTTAATTGCTTTTTGTACATAAGATTTATATATTCTACCTCGGATCAGAGAAAAGTTGCTGAGCTAAAAATGATTATAGTATAAATGCAGATGAAGATTAAACTGGAAATAGGGATAAGGCGCTCCCTGCCCACTATAAATACAACAGAACTAAGCTTTTTTGTCTATTTTTTCAAGAAAGAAAAAAACATTTTGCCAAAATGAAATGTGTGTTACAGAAAGGAAGATAAAGACAATGCACGACAGTGCCTTCTCATGTAGATTAGGATACTGCATCATCATGTTTTCTTTTCACGTCCTAATTGACTTTTAATTTGGCACAATGTTTTTTTCAGACATAGACGTTTGGCATTAAATGTCTGAGCATGAAGCTCTTTGGAAAGCATGAACCTAGGCTGTAGCATTAAATGTGTCCTTACAGCAATGGACATACTTATTTTGAATACACGTTACAAGCACTGACCCCTGCAGTCAAACTCATGATTAATTCCTTGTTTTTGTTACAGTGGGAAAGTTGACTTTTGGCAGAGGCTGGCAATAAAGAGATGTGTTGGTCTATGCTTTATCTCAATCTTGGTTAAAAGTGCACACACCAATCTGTTATTTCCCTGCCAAGCCCTCTAAATTTCATACAGTGCTTTAAATCTCTCCCGTACATTTTCACTTGCTTGTTATAGTTTTACATACCTATAAAACAATCAAAGCAGTGGTTTGAAATTAGAGGTGGCCATCTTGGTAAATATACGTTCGGAATGATACCAAAACAATCCTGCTTTTAGTACATTTTGAATCAACGAATACAGACATATTATTTTGTTTTTCAGCCCCTAAGTGTTAGGAGATTCACAGTGAGTTGAGCGACTGGATCGGTAAGAGCAGCATGGGAAAAATCCAGCCCTTCAGAAATATATTGTTAATTCGTATAATTGGTCAAAGGCAACACACCTGCTGTGTCCTCTTTCTGTTTCAATCCTTAGAAACTTTGTCCAGTCGGCCAACAGCAGTATCTGGGACGAAACAGTATTATGGAGTTCAGGCCTTTACATTCACATTATCACTCAGAATGGTCTTCTTGTTTTGTCCAAGGTTAGACTGTTGAAAACCCAACAGTGATGGGAAGGATGGAGAGAGGAAGAGTTTATGTCCCCATTTGTTCCTCTGTGTCTTTCTTACAGATACGTCCTTTTATTTCGCCAGATATCCTGTCTGTTAGAAGCTCACCAAGGCGTAGACCATACTTCCGCAGGAAATAGACCGTGGCAACAGATGGAAACATTGGGAGAAAAAAGTAATTGTGCTGCTTTTTTGCAATAAGTTCATAAAACATTGCAACAAATCTGAAAAGCATCACTGAAACCTAATGAAGCGACACTTCATTTAAAAGATTGTGGATTTGAACTGACCTGTAGAGATAATAGAAGAAAGAGAGCAGATAAAAGCCCATTTTACACCAGGACTCCTTCTGGCAGTAATTGAGAATGTCTGCGTTCATCACACTGACGGGATCGTACATGACCTCTGACCCGTCAGCTGGCCGATGAAGGAACCTGAAAAAAGCAGAGAAGTTAGGCTCACACTGGCACCGGACCACCAGAGAAGCTTGTCGGACATCTTTTTATGGGACTGTACCTCCACAGATGGTAGAAGAGCAGCGGGATATTTAGGCCAAGTGTGACCCACTCTCCAGCACACATGAACATCAGGCAGAAGAGCCCGTGGATGGAGTACTCTGGTACCACCAACTAACCAGAACAGACACAGGGAGTCAGGCTATAGGTCTGCATATAGCCACAGTAATCAGTAATCACACTTCAACAACTGCTGGGAAAACACTGAAACGCTCTTGGGTTGCACGTTGTGATTTAACTACAATCTACAAAACCAGAATCACACTGCGAGGCAAACACTTTCACACAGAGGGTGTTAATGTTACTCACGGCTCGCTGCTTTTACGAGTGCAAATATAGTTTGATATACACGAAGACTGGTTTTAGAAGTTAGTAGAAATTGATGTAGGCTAGTTTGACTATAGATGGTTCAGGTTGCTCAGATAACTAACTTGCTTCGCACATCCAGCTGATACAGAGCAACATTTGTATTCATTTGAAGTCTGCCATTTGGTCACGTGATTGATGTAAGTCCAATATTCAATCTATTTTCTTTTACCTCGGTTTTGGTCTCCACCAACTCCAGAGGGAAATATCCGTCTCTTTAGCGGCTAAATGCTCCACTATGTTCATGAGCTAGTTGCTGTTAATTGGTGCGGAAATAAAAATGTTGATTTTAGCTGCTTTAAAGAGCAACAATCAGCATTCTTTTTTGTTGACGCAGCAACCTTTTAACTGCTCCAATCAACCGTTATAGTCTCCCTTTGACTGACAATATCGTCTATGGGACAGATATGTGACCACTTATTGATTGGGGCAAAATAACCCTCCGGGCTGGGAAGCATGAACATGTCAGAATGACTAATAAAGTGAAAAAAAGCTAATTAATCTGATTACCAGGCTAGATTGATCCCCTTTCGAAATGAAAATTGATTAGGTAACACTGCATCATGTTCCGCATTATGTTTTACCTAAATAAATCCATGATGAAGATGTTAAGTGTACCTCCTTTACAGTTAAACAGTTAAAGACACTTGGAATTATATTTGCCCAACATAAATTAGTGGCATTTAAATTATTCTGTGGAAAATAATTAATCAATAAATTAAACTCTGTCAATCAGTCAATAGCAAATATATGTGAATCAGTAGCTAAATATTGGTAAACCTCCAGTTACCATTTTCCTCTCTTTGAACCTAATATTACATTTTTCAATTCAATTTAATTCAATTCATTTGTATAGCCCAAATTCTTTACACTGATGTAAAAAAACATTATGGTTCAAATTGTGATCCCAGAGCTAACCTTGTAAGGTAATAATGTACTCTGCAAAAATATACAACATGGGCCCCAATAGTACATTTAGCATGCTACCTTCCCTAAAGCTCCTCTTGTATTATGTTTTTGTATTGATTTAATAACTTGGGCTTATTTGAAGTCCTCTATACCTAATACTGTTAAACATGTTCCAGCACAAGCATGATCAAAATGGCCTCCACAGCATGTCACATTTCATATCAGGAACATTGAATTCTCTTTCTGAAAGTCTTGAAATGAGAGAAGAAAAAACCAAACATCACCACACACACAAAACCTGCTTGACGGTATAACTGTTCTCCATCTCTGTGTGAATGCAGAGCGGTGATGCTGGGTTGTGGAGATGGGCTACATGTGAAATGAAACGGCGTGCGTCCTCACAATGGTTAGAAATGCAAATGGTCATGGTTGTCTGAAGCCCCTCTGTTTTACTCCTCCACCAACAACAGGTAACGAACAACTAGTACTTACTCTGCGGAGCAGGTTGCAGATTCTTTCAATGTTGAGAATCCTTTCCCTCTGTGGATACAAAGAAAGTCTGATCAACAGTCTGCGTATTTCTTCATCCTCTTTACTAATTATGAATAGTCTGTCCATGAAAATATATCTCAAGGCAGAAATAAGACATGCAAAAAATAGACCTGGTGAGTGCTTTTAAATACATAGAGATTCCTGCTTAAATATATTATTGCTTGGTGAAAGACAAATCTGAACAAAACATATTAATTCTCTCTCGACCCCAGCCACTAAAAGATAGACTCAACTAAAAATAATGAATACAAAATAATTTTCTTTTTCAAACTCTTCAGTTATTTATCATACTTTAAAATATATATTTTAAATGCAACTAAGTACGAAAAAAATGTATTGTGTAATTTTGAGAAAATCAGCACATAAAGACATTTACATTTGAATCAATAAGCACAGTGATGTTTGGTGGAGAGCCATGAGAGAGGGCTCAATGATCAGTTGTACAAATGAAAAACATCCATCTTTTACTAGCCAGCAGTTTGTGGCCTCTTAGAGTGATCTTTTATTTGGGTGTTCACTGATTAGACAAATGAGATGTTTTGCTGTAGTTCATCGACCTAGATTAATCTGGGTTCAAGCAATAGTCAGGGAATTAGCAGACGGATTGTTAATTAAATGGTTTGCTTAATTTATTAAAATATAAATATATCAAATAAATAAGCATCGTGGATACGTTTAGCATGTGTAAACCATACTGGTGTTTGTTGCCTCTGTATTCACTGAAGCCTCAGTTGGAAATACTCTCATACTAGTTTTGTGACACATTGAGGCATCTGTCTAGTTACAGGATGGTGGCTTCCATTATTGAGGCCTCTGTGATGTCCGTTCCCTTTAGCCCAAGCCACAGGCTGCACATTTTATGAAACTGTGGCCATAAATTCAAACTCCCCCGGTGATCTGAAAGTGGATTTTGCCCTGAATCTACAACATCCGGCCTCCAAGCCAGACACAGCATCACTGTCTATTTGCAGTTGTTGGTGTTGGTTGATGTCATTTTCTTCCCTTTGCTTGCTTGTGCATCCTTCCGCAACACTGGGATTTAAAACATAGAGAGCACAGTGCTCGACCTGAGAGCTACGCTACTGTACAGTTTACAGTTTGTAATTGCACTTGAAATTGTTGTCCTGCAGTAACTCTGCTTAGATTTTACAGCATAAAGCCTCCCTGAGATGTCAGGTCATACACTTCACTAGGAATTTTTAATTGTTCCAACAAGGGAAACACGCCTGAAAACTAATCAAAGACAGTAACATTTCACAATATACAGAACAAATGAAATGGGGACAAATGCAGGGCACCGAGTGCTGTCAAGTAGAATAATTAAAATCTTATCGCGTAGCTGTGAGAATAACAGCCTTGTTATTTATTGATGAAACGTCAAGAGCTTGACTTTTGTATTTTGCCATTTCACAGAGAGTTTCTTACAACCGCGATGGCTTTACACATAAACCTGATTCGGAAATACGTGTTTAGGTTCTTCTTTTCAACAAATATTTGCTGCTTTTGTCTGTTTTGTAGGCAGTTGAGTGAACACTTTGCTCTCTGCTAACATTAGAAGTAATTACAGTTTTTTTCCCAAGGCTGTCGACATGTATGTCTTCTGTTTGTGCAGTTTATTGATTTTGCGAGGGACTGGCAGCCTCACATCCTAGAAGGTCATGTTCTTTCTGAACACATCTGACATGCTGACGATTATAGGTTGTTAGTTACAGATTTAAAAAAAAAAAAACGGCTGACATAGCCTTGGTACGTAGCCTTGGTACGTAGCCTTGGTAAGTAGACTTGGTAAGTAACCTTGGTAAGTAGCCTTGGTAAGTAGCCTTGGTAAGTAGCCTTGGTAAGTAGACTTCCTGTTGCCAGGAAGCTTGTAATGCTCACTATTTGTTAGCACTCCATCTTTGCCTAAGGGGAAGGATAATACATCCACTTTGAAGTGATTATTCACATCAGCATTTATTTCAGGGCTACTGTTTTGGGTTGCATTCTATTTTACAGGTGTTGCAGTTATTGTGTCCACCCCCCTCTAGCTGGCGTGCCTCCACACTCCCACAGTCTGCTTTCACAGTTTCCTCTTCCACTCCTCATCACTATCTTTGCAGTTCAGATGCAGGTTCACATGATTGCTAGAACATTAGTTAACTTGTGAAAAAGACATTCACAGCTGCTGTCAACTTGCTAAATTAATAATGGCAGTCATTATTGACTCATGATGATGTAATTTTATGGTTTTGCAAAAAAGATTGAGACAGTGTCTTGTACACTGAGGTGAAACCTCGTATCTGCTCTTTTATTGTTGCGACTGCACAGTATCTCATTATATAAGCAGCGTCTTCATTTAATTGATTAGGCAAACAAGCCTCTGTCTTTAAAAAAGGTTGATTGCTTCAATCTGCATACAAATGAGTGTTCAAGGCAAATGCTATAGATGCTACAAATGGAAGCTTGGAATAGTAGGAATTCTATTAAAAGTAGTACAAATATTTGATGTTGACTAAATGTAGCTGAATAAAACATTTGAAAGATTTCATTTCAAAAACACAAAACCCTCATTTACATAAAATGAGTGCTTACAGTATACTGTCGTTTTTTCGTGAAAGGACATTTATTTATGAACTCAGTCAATATTACAAATTTCCAAAACAGAGTTCAGAAGCAGACTGACAAATGTAAGGTCATCTGCAACATCTTTGGAGGGAAACCCTCAATTTGTTCTTTGCATTTACGCGCAGATCATTGAATGTTCTTCTTGGAACTGAAAAGAAGGGATTTGTGTTTGCACACGAGCGTTTGATGATTCTTGAAAGAAGGGAAACAGCAGGGTTCTTACCGCTCTGGTGGGATTGCTCTGATCAATGGGGTTTTTGAAGTCTGTGGAAAGCTCATCAAATGCAATGATCTGAAAAATAACAGATATGTTAGTTTGTTTTCAAGTAGTTACTTTTAGAGCACTAATGAATGCACATACTGTAATATGTATATTGAATAAAGACATAATTGGTATCTTTTCAACACTACACTCAAGTCTCAGCCTCTTGTACAATACTGTCATAACTAACCTAGAACAGCTTACTGTACTGCACACCCGCTGCATCTTGTACAGCTGCAGCCACATTGTTCACATTGCCCGAGCACACAAGGGAGTTAAATAGTGAATGTGGACATGTATTACTTACATACACTGCTCTGATATGATTCATGTGTCATTATGTAGTTTCTTATGGAGCTCCTCTTAAATGATATGCCAGTCTCTTTTAATTAAGCCCGATCATAAAGTTTACAGTAGAAACTGTGGAACATCCATTGAGACATACACAGCTGTCAAAAGACCCAATTTCTAATGATAAATGCATTTATGTAATCATAATCTGTCAGGATTAAAACAATCACTTCACATTCAAAGTTATGCAAAAGTAGATATATTTAAAATGCAAGACTTAAGAAATATGCTTTGTTGAGTTTGTATTTAAGAGGATTATGGTCTGCTCGAGATATGTATAGAATCTGGCACTATTTAGTTTTTTTTGTCCTCTTTAGTGAAACTAAATGTCACCGTAGAGCAAATAATGTCATTGGTGGATATGTAGGCTGATATGTTGCTATCTGCTCCCTGTGAGGTGAGTTTCTCACCAGCTCCCTGATTAATAGCTCTATAAAAATACTAATAATTCTTGTGCTTATCATCATTTCAGCTTTTAAAACAGCAAAGCTCAACTTTGACTGCTCATTGAGAAGCAATGAAAAGCAGACATTCTTTTGCTGATAAGTGAGCATCTGATTTGCGTCAACAATGACTGATAATGTGAAAACAGATCCGTTTAAAATCGTAACAGTTCCCCATACGAGTCTAGAAGGCTCCCCCTCGTCTTCCTTCACACTTAGCTCCGTTGTAAACAGATGCAGTTTCCACGGCAACATGGTGAGCCCCTCAGTGGGCTCCATGGTTACTATAGCTGTGAACAAACATTCTGATTGGTTGAGAGCCAGATAGAATTGGGGTGCTGTACCCGTGGGTGGAGGCGGACTGGGGGAAGGGGTGAATATAATCATAGTTTGATAAGCGTTTCAATCACATGGCTGAATGCTGAGCCAGACACACGCTTCTGATCCGTCTCTTTCACACGCAGACACACTGACTGACTCATATGTAGTCTCACCCACTTAGTCAATTGCTACGTTAGTCATTTCAAGTCTTGTGTTCGTAATGATGTGTTTTGTATTTCACATTATTCCTGCCTCCGTGGACCCAGTGTTAAGGGTGAGGGATCAGAGCTTTAGTGTTTGTTCTGTCTGCACTTGTGTAAACCAGCAAGCCAGAGTGCACCAGTGCCCAGCGATATCTGTGCAAATTCCACTCAAAATGCCGCAGGCAGACAGATTCACAACAGCCTGGCAGTGGGATTTATGATCATTGTGTTTTGCCGCCTCCCTGTACTCATTTTGTGCAGTTTGCTGAAGCCTGAACACCTGAACTGTTTATTGTCAGTTAGGTTGCTTTACTGTGAAGGGATGGAGCTGGTTGGAATCTGTCTTTTTGTTAAATATGTCAGGGTCAGACAAGCTCAGGCGATAAACCAGTATGTAAGCAGGTCACTTAATCACTGTATGGAAATCGATGAAAAACACAAACTAATTTCGCAGCCTGTGTTTTTTAGGTCCATGCGTCTCCTCTGTGGTCTGTTCTGTTTCAACCAATTATTACTTTGCAGCTATAGGTGTTTGGTGGCTTTTAAGCGACAATTCAAAATGTCAGTCAGGTACAATCAGACTGAGATTCAGCTGACACATTTATGCATGCCATTACTTCTAGAGTACCTAAGCGAGGTGCGTGTTTGCCGTGTTCCTGTCAGTGTTGTACAACGGTGCGTTGGTGGATGTGTTTGTCTGCCTGCGTGGGATGGAGCGTGGACGTTCACAGGCCCTACATGTGTCCTATTTTAGTTTCAGTGTGTGTGTGCAGTGGCTCCAGTAGTGTGCACAGTGCTACTCACCTGCCATATGACAAAGAAGATAAGAGCGGCGCACAGTACCAAGGTGAGCATGTAGCAGAAGGCCGCAAAGGTGAATGCCATGGCAGAGCCCGCCAGCTTGATGCCGGGATGGGTCGAGAGAGAGAGAAGGGAACGAATCCCCTGCTCTCTATCTCTCTGGATATTGCTCTCCCTCCTTTTAGTGGAGGTTAACGTCTGTTTCCCCCTCCGATCCAAGCGGAGGCTGTGTCGTCCAGGTGGGTGGATCACTCAGTTTTCAGTGAAAATCAATAATCATCTTGGCTTCCCTGCTTGCACTCATGTCTGTCTTTTTGTACGTGTGACAGCAGGACGACTCCTGCCTCGCTTTGATTTAGGAAGCACTTATATGTCTTTTCACAGCCACAGTTGTCCGTCGTCGGCCCGGTGCTCCTTTTTTTCAGCCTCTGACAGGCAAGATGTCTGTCTCCTCTTCCTCCTCCTCCATGTAGTTTCTCTTTAGACGAAGCCTACACATTTCTTTTTCTCACAGTAACGCAAGCCACAAAGTGTCTGACTGACGCGCTGACAGCAGAAGCACAGGATTCTTGTCGATACTAAGCACAGCACTGTGTTTTAATAACAGTGAGGATTATCGTCTCAGATGGTTATGGCTTGTGATAGTTCAGTAGTTTGTTGTATGGCTTTCAGTTCATCTGTTGCTCTGAATCAAGAACACCATTAATGACGCATATTTCTAAATCACATTTAACACAGTTGTAAACAACCATAGTTTGCAGATTATCTGTGCGTTATAATTTACAGAGCAATCTTTTGGTATATTACTTATTTTATTACAAAATTTGGGGGAAATTATTTATTCACCACCACACGAATCTGACAATTTGCTGAAGATACAAGCTATTGCTTTGCACATTAGACAGTTAAGCAAAATTCTGGTGATTTTGCAATAAAATAATATATTATAAAATAATTAAATAATAAGTACGAATCAGTGAGGGAGCAAATATTGGAATTGGCTTTCAAATGAAACAGCTATTTATCATTACAATGCGAATATCACACACCCAAGAGGACTTACAAATACAAGAGTACAATATTGATAATAGTTTGAGTTAGGATGGATCAATATCTTGACCAATCTTAATATCGAGTAAAGAATACCTGTGTCTGGTTGGAGACGTGTCTGCCACTGAACAGTCCACTCTTTCCTCGTCTCTGTCAATTTGGGTCGGCACCATGTCAGAATGCTCTGCTGTGCATCTTTCTCTCAGACGCATCCCTCAGATTTCTCCAAAAACATTCAGATTTGTCTGCTAATGCGCAGGATAAATTATTAAATTCTGGGTGGGGGGGCAAGAGGACATTTTAAACAGAAACCTGCAGAACATCTACATGTTGAGTCTCATTTATTCTGACTTAGAAATCTCTTCTGTTCTTAAGCAAAAATCTCCATCGCCCTCAGAAGTCATGAGTTAATTAGTCCACCTTTCTATGGTCTCCCCCTCTTTATTTCCCGTTCTTTCTTCCTTTCTGTAGTCCTCTTTTTGATCTCTTCCAGAGATTTTGAAAACAGACCCGAATGTGTTTCCTGAGTCTACTGTCTCTGTCTGTCTCTTCCTCTATTTCTTAGACTGCGAGAGAAATATTTCTATCACCCTTGATGTTATAATGGTCAACCAATAGCATCGCTCTGTCTCCCTCCCTCTTATTTGCTCTCTCTTTTCTCTCTCTCTCTCTCTCTCTCTCCCTCCTCTCGCTCCTCCTCCTCCTCTCTGTCTGTCAGTCTCTTGCAGTTAGACATTTCCATAATCCCTTGTTCCCCAGGGAGTGATGAGGGGGCAGGGCAGGCTGCAAATATTCTTCCTTTTGTCTGCCTCTCTCTCTCTCTCTCTCTCTCTCTCTCTCTCTCTCTTTCCATTTCTCGACCTCCCTCTGTCATTCCCTTTCACCAGAGCCTTCAGTCATCCGTCATTTCATGAAATGTACTGTAAGTCTGTTTCTTAGAGGGTGTTGCTCTCGATCAGTCATTTCTTTCAACATATCAGTCAACATATATTAAATTGCACAATTTCAAATTTTTGGTAATTCTCTCTGTTTTCCAGATTATTGAACAGACTTTATAAACCACGGTTGCCATCTAATGCACATGACTGACACATCTTTCGGTAAAAGTATAGTATCACAGATTCTCCACGTTAATCTGGACAAATACCAAAGTCTGTGAGGATCACCTGCATTACAAAGACACCAAACACAAAACAGCATTAGTGAAAGTACTTCACCACGGTCACATTATGGTCACTGTTAAATGGAACGTCAGGGCAGGGGCAATGTGATGATGTAATGCAGTGGCTCCCAAATCCTTCATGTCTGACACACCCATAGCTGAGATGACCATACATTATCTTCAGATTTTTCATTATTTTAGCCAATTATTTCAACCATTTATGCATTATTTTTTGTACATTTTTTCAACCATTTATTATATTATCTATTATAACTTTTCATAAAGGTATTTCCATATGTATCTATGTTAGTTATAGCGAACCATTTCCTCTTCTTCAGGTCACGTGGCATTAATGTGTTGACATTACTACGTTTCAGGCTGAGAAAGTTTACTAGTTATTGGAAATTTACAAAAGATCAGTTGAAAGATCACCGAATCGTGGAATGCGCCTCATGCTTCTCATCCAGGTACAGAAACAGAAAACTAAACATTTCTTATGACATACTATGCCATGACATTTCTTTTATCTCACTATACTGTAACATCTGCATGAAGTTTTTTGTGGTGTATACTATACACAGTGATTTTTTTATGACATACTTTGCCAAGACTTTTATGGGACTTCTTCATGGCACACTATCCTGAAGCTTTTATTATACTTTTGGTATTTTTTATGACATTTTTAATGACATACTGTACTATAACTTTGGCATAGTAAAATATGACATTGTTTCAGACATTTTTACGATGTAATAAACTATGACTTTTGTATGACTTTTTGATGAAAGACTATGCCACGACATTTCTTTCTTTATGACATTTTTTGTGACATAACAGACTACAAGTTTTTAGGAAATGTTTTTATGACTTTCATGACTTTTTAATAACATTTTTCACAACAAACTATACTATGACTTTGTTATGACATAGTATGAAATTACTTTTACATTATTTACATTTTTTCATGCCAATACACTAGGACTTCTTTATGACATTTCTTTGTGACAAACTATACTATTACATTTATTTATTACAATTTTTTACATTATACTAAATTATGGCATGTTTTGACATACTATATTATGACTTATATATTACTTCTTCTGGCATACTATACTATGACTTATTCTATCACAGCATTTATGACATTTTTGTGACAAACTATACTATTATTTTTTCTGACTTTTTAGTGACATACAATACTATTATAGTTTTAATGACAGCCATAATGTGTATAATGTTTACAACATACTATAGTATGACTTTTTCTGCCATTTCTATCATACAATTTAGAAAGTTTTTGTTACATTTTTGTGACTTAGTATATACGATTTTAATGACATTTGAATCATTTTATGCTATGACTAGTTTTTAGGACATCTTTTGTGACTATATTATGACCTTTTTAAGACATACTATACTATGACATTTATATTTTTCTGACATTTTTATCATATACTGTACCATACATTTTATATGAGCTTTTGTGACATAAATTGCTTTATGGCATTTTCATGAAATACTATACTATGATTTTTTTTATGTCTATAACTTTCAAATGACTACTTAATACTATGTGGATCTCGGGATTCCAGTGAGTCTTCAGAAAATAGTTAATTCACTATTTTATACACTAAAGTAGTGAGCCCAGTACGAGAAGGATTCATTAGTACGACTTATCTGATCACAGGTTTTATTTCTTTCAGGGTAATCTTCTCAACTGTATATGTTTTTGTTTTTTCAAATGGGGGTTTGTGACTAATGTGTATCAATGTACTGGTCCTTGACACAAAAAAGACAAAACACCCTCTTGTTTACACCTGTAAAAACTATTTTTGGCCACTTGGGAGCAGTGTAAACACGCTGTAAACACAATACTGACATGTTATTGCCTTTTTTTTAATATGTCACATTTGGCCAAAACAGACGCTTGCTTTTAGTTCTGTTTTCTTCTCCACTAACTAAGAAACATATCTGTCTCTTTAGCAGCTTAATGCTTTGCTATGCTCACCTGCTGGTCATTGACTTTACCTGCCCAGTACCAAATGGCAAACAGACAGTTTACAGTTGGTTTAGCCTTTTCGCCGTCTTATAAATAAGGATCTATGGGGTTCGACAGGGTGGCAGCAACTCCCTCAAAGTTGGGAAATTGATCTTTTAACAATCTCATAGATGCACATGATACAAGTTTTTTATTATGGCGCTCATTTGACAAAGAAAAGAGCTAGTGTGCATGACTTAATTGACACTCAGACAGTGATCAAAACAAAACTGACTGAGCGAGGGGCCAGACACCAAAAAGCGTAACGGCAGCATCCTGTGGTTTGAGCACCTGGCTGACTCTTATACAAAGAAGTTTCGTTTCACACCTAACAGACGAGTGTGAGGCAATGACCCCTGTGCAGGAAGTCCTGTCTCACGGTGTTATTTGTGTTTCGTACAGGATGTTTATTTATATGAGAATTCATGATCTATTGTTTACTATCTAGCAAAGAATGCATTTTCAGATATCAATATATTCGCTACATATAATCCCATATTGTTTAAAGACGGTTCAATTATAAAAATGCTTTAATGTGTGACTTTTTATCATTAATTAAATCAGTGAACTTTGAGTTAAACTCACTCTGACATGATTTAAAGACAGCCAGCAGAGGAGAAAGGTTGTAAATTCAGAAATCAACTATTGTGTTAGTTAGTGAACATCCTGTTCAGTGAGGGCTAGACAGACACCTTACACAAAAAAAGGGGGGGGGGGGGGGGCTAGCAGGAAAGCGTTAAACTTAAAAAGTAGGCCTGTCAGAGGTGATAAGATTATGAGAACTGTCTTGTCCAATGATTTAATAATGATCTGTTGTCTACCTTATATGGACCCGGAGGTTGCAGAAAGCGCGAAGGAGAAGGGTACAAATATAGGGGGACAACAAAGGATCAGGGCTCTTGGCTCTTTTGGGGTTTTGGGGTAAACTTGGTTCCTTGTGAACTTAGTGCTTTTGACATTTTGCACGATCTTATATTTCAATTTTTTATTATTCATTTTTGTAACCTTTTTTTAAACCTTTTGTAAAACCAAATAAAACTGGTTTGTATTTTGTGCATTCCAACCAAAGTCCAGTGTTGCTCATCTCTGGTGGGGCCCTCGTAGTCTCCTCAAGGTAAGGGAGCTCTTACCCTGGGATAAGCTGACAGTAGTCATTTCTTTAGACATTGAGATTTGAATGACGTTGCTGCTACAAGCTAAGGTTAAGATGATGTTTTTCATTAATGTTGTGATTTACTAACTGGATTGGCTATGATTGATTTTGAAGCTCTGCTTATGTATTTTATGTGATGTTGCAGTGTTGGTTAATAATATTTGGGCATTTAGCCGAGGTGTATTAGGAAACAATAGGGATTAGATTGGTGTCTAGATTAGGGATGTTAGGGCCAGGGCTCTGAAGCTGCCTTTACTAAATTTGACATTTTTGACACTTTACTTAATAAGACTTTTAATTACTTTTTTTCAACATGCGTGACTGCGATTTCTAAATATTTTTAAATAGCTCTTCTCATCATCACCTACAAAGCTCTCCATAACATGGCCACCTACTACCTACCCCCACTCCTTCAATGGCACACTCCGGTGCGTGCCCTCAGATCGGCAACCGCTAACCTCCTCGCGCTCACAACTAGGACCGAGCACCGAACCTGGGGTGAAGGGGCCTTTTTTCTGCTGCTGCCCCCCACCCTCTGGAACTCTCTTCCCACTCGCATCCGGACCTCAGAATCATTTCTTTTCAAGTCTGCTTTTAATGTCTAACCATTTTACTTGTCCGTCATTATTGCGTAATTGTCTATTTCTACGATGTATGTTTTTTTTTTTTTTCTATTTTGTCCCCATTTGTAAAGTGTTTTAAAGCGCTTATTAAAAAACAGGTATTATTATTAAAATACCGTATGATTTTTGTTATGACTTGTTTTTTTTGGACATGCTAAACTATGACTTTTATGCCTTTTAAACATACCATATGACTTATTTAGCTTGTTTCAACATGTTTTATGCCTTTTTCTTCGACATACTATACTTTGACTTTGATTTAACTGTACAGTGACTTTTTTCCACGTACTACACTATGAATTTATCACTTTTCCCACGTACTTATTAACCTTCAGGTTTTTTTAGACAAACTATGCTATGACTTTTAAAACAAACCGAACACACTATGAATTTTTTATGACTTTTCTCAACATACATTACTTTTCAAGGATCATTTATTGTGATTATGCATTATGCAGAGGGATGCATAACAAAATTCACTTGACCATTTGTAACACAACAAACTAATGACAAACAATGCTAAACAAAAACAGTAGTGCATTCTGTAGGCAGATGACTTCTTTTGACATACTATGACTGAAATTACTTTTATAAACATTACAATGACTTTTTGAACCTACTAAAATAGGATTTTATTTTTTAAATACTATGACTCTTTAATTCGACATGCATTAATATGACTTTTTAAAGACTGTTTTCGATATAATATACTATGACTTACATGACTTTTTATGACCCTTTCAACATGATTTTTTGTGACTTTTTTCATACTATAGTAACTATACTATGACATCTTTATGACTTTTCGACTACCTATACTGTGACTCTTTCTGACATACTATGACTTTTTTCGACAAAGTATACTATGACTTTTGATGACTTTTGTCACTGTTTGTCACTGTTACACTAGGGCCCGAACAAGGCACATCAGCTGATGAACCAGATCCTGCAAGACAAAGAGCCTGCTAACAGGACACGGGGCCACCTGGTGGGTAGGAGAGATAGTCACAGAAGCTTTTCAATCATGATTTATTCCACATATTTACTATACTATGACTTTTTTAGTCTCTTTTGGACATACATAAATATGACTATTTAATGGGTTTTTTTTGGACATACATTAATATGACTTTTTAATTACTTTTTCGACATACTACACAATGACTTTATTATGATTTTTTTCAACATACTTTGACTTTAATCGACATACTATACTATTACTTTTTTGGGGACTTTTTTCCACCTACTAGTAAACAAAATTTACATTCTTCACTGTGACTTTTAAATTACTTTCTTCGACATATAATACTTGTTATCACTTCTTTGACATACTTTACTATGACTTAAAAAAACAAAAAACTTTACTATGACTTCTTTTCAACATACTATACTATGGCTTTTTTATGACTTTTTGCTACATAATATACAATGACCTTTTTATGACTGTTTTCGACATACTATACCAGGGGTCACTAATAGGCGGACCGCGGTCCGAGTCTGGACCCAGACGTCGTTGTATCTGGACCCTGGACCTATAACCAATAGATAATTGGGAATTTAAAATTTTGACAGAGCGCTTCTATTTTAACCGGCACCGCTTTTCTAGCCTTTACGGCACTCGATCAGCGGTCCAGGAAACCAACCAACCAATTACATGCATTGCAAATCATATCACGTGACGCTGCTCAGCCAATCAAATGTGTGTATTCCGATAGCATCGCGGCTTGGGTAAGATACACACTGACGGGAGAGAATGTACGAGAGGCAGAACAGTTGGAATAGTACGTGAGTCAGAGAAGTTATTTCACATGGCGTTCCCCAAAAAGAGAAAGGCTGACAGCGAAACCAGAGCCTTTAAACAAGAATGGAAAGACTCTTATACCTTCATTCTTCTGCGAAAGAAATCAGCAAACACTTGCAGAACGCGTTGAAGATGCTTTATTGTAGTTAACACTAGAAAATGGCAAAACATCAATTAGTTTTAATGAGACCACACTCGGGAGTTAAGTGTTCACTCTGATGGCCAGAGGACTAACCCTCTTGGACTTCCTCCAATGGTTTTGGTCCAGACATACTCATGTGGTGCTTATGATTTTTGATCTATAGTTCATATTAATAAACTTTGAAACTTTCTTTCCTCTGTTTTATTTGGCGGGAGTTTTTCTTTATCTATGCGAGGGTCTAAGGACAGAGGACGTCTTAAGTTGTACAGATTGTAAACAACTCTGAGGTAAATTTGTGATGTTGGGCTATACAAATATAATTTAATTGAAAAACTGAATTAGGAACTGATAGCACACTATGTTAGGTGTCTCCAACCAAACTGTGTGTTTAACCTTAACTGGTATTTTATGGCTTTCCCGATTGAACAACCCAAATTGCTTTAGGAATGAGACAAATGAGAAAGTAATTTACATCAAAAATAACTTCTCGACACAGTTTGAGCAGACTGCAGGGAATCCCCAACCATTGAAGGAAACCAAAATATTCCAGAAACCTCAATGGACTGTGTATAAAGAAAGTGGAAACAACCTCAGACAATACCATGATTAAGGCAACATAGCTGAAGAGTGTACACTGACTTGTTTATATGGGTGGAACACCCTCAGTGCATTGCATCATGTACTATGTAATAACGAAGAGTAAAGAAACCTCTTGTTAATGCAGGATGGTTTGTCACTTGTTTCATCGCTGGCATTAGGCTGTCCACTAGTGGTGGTGATGAGTAACTGCATCACCCGTATTTCCACATTCCTGACACACTGCAAAGGCATGATATGAAATATTGTGAGTGAAACCACAAAATACTTGATGTCAAGATGATCTGCTGAACACATATGCTGCAATGTGGGCTGATGTGAAGATATTTCTATTTTATTTATAGTTCAAACAGAAATGTTCAGGTAGACACACACTATTAATGATGATATCATTTATCATATTTCAGTGATGGAAATACTTCATTCTTACTTTACTTTATTCAAAACAGCTGGTAACTATATGAGATAGGCATATGGGGGGAAATTCAAATGGTTTATATGTGAGTAAAAGTACTAAATGAAATGTGAATGGAAAGGCCACAGCTTTTCAGCCTTTCAGCCAATTGTGCAAATCTCAAAATCATGATAATGTTTATGTCAAAGTAAGATTATGTATCTTATTATCACAAGTCTAACATTACCTTGTTTTGTTCACTGCAAAATGTCTGGTTCAACACAGTTAACATCAAAAAGCTCAACAATCATCTGCATTACTTCAAAATTAAATTCTTCCTATTTTTTATCTTCACAGTTGGACTTTTGTCATTTCTTTTGACTTGTTACCGCTTCTACAGCTGTAAAATCATTTTACACACCTGTTAAAATCTGCATGTGCAATTCCAATAACATTTTCATTAGTGCATTGGTGCAAAATGAAGACTGACACATTTTAAATTGTCCACAAGATGGCAACATAGGAGCAGCAGAAGCAGCAACAGATGGTCATATTAGGCGTCTAACAGCAGTATTGATTTTCAAATGACTCACTCTCAAGGCAGAATTCTAAATTCCGCCAATGGCTTCATTTGCTGCGCATTAAGGCTTCGAGGCATCCATGCTAATTCATTTGAGAGGAAAGCATCCTTATTGATCATTCAGATGAAAACCTGTAATGACACTATTGCTGTGTGGAACATAAGGATCACTTTAACAATGAAAATAAATCTAAGTAAACCAACAACACATCCAAGGGGGAGTATTAAAACCACACATTTTAATTAACTTACAGCACTTCACTGACAAGTTTACAATGTCAAACAGCTTAATGTTGTGGTTAAGAAGCTGGATACTGAGGTTAATTGTGCACAGATGTTTCCAGCCAAGAACCTCCTGGAGTTTATTGTCCAACAGGATTTGTTTGTATCTGTAAAAGCAATGAAGTTAACAGCTCACAGGCTTGAAGAGGATGCCCTTTTGGTTTGTTGAGGAACAAATAAGACACAAACAAGGACGAGTGTGTTCATGGTGTGTTTCTATTGTGACCTCATGGCAACAAGGATACCACGTATGTTTTTATTGACCGTGATGCTGGAAGACAACAGAGAACACACAGAATGATGTAGAGTGACAATACAGCAACCGGTTTACTGAACACTATTCCATCTTTTAATGGAGCGTCTGCCAAAGAAAAGCTCAGCAGGACTGTAAAAACGTCCATGGATACATAGCAGCGGAATGGTTACTATAGCAACAAAAACAAATCCGGGAAGGTTGCTTTTCAGCCTTTAAGCAGAAATGAAATGTGCTGTGCTCTTTCAATGCTGGCAGGATCAGGGGTTCTCCACCTTTTGTAATGCCAGCTAGATGACGCTCTGTGGGCCCTGTACCAGTGATTGAGAATGATTGGTTTAGATAATGCTAGAAGACGGCTCCGTGTTTTTACAGAGGTTAGCTGCTGTTCAGCGATAATTTCTCTTTGGCAAAAGGTATCATTAGTTGAAACAAAATCTGATAATAAAGCATGAAACACAGTGAAAAGTACACTGAGTCTGGATGAATTCACATACCATGTATATTATAACAATGTGTTATGTGCGTTCAGTAGATCTCTAAACAACAGTGAACCTCACTACACACAATACCAAAAAAAAAGGCACAGCTTCTTTTCACAGATACTGAAGTTTCCATCCCACCAGATGGGCGCTGTTACCAATCTAATACATATTAAAATGGTAAATGGCAAATGGACTGTACTTGTATAGCACTTTTCTAGTCCTCCAACCACTCAAAGCGCTTTAACACTACATGTCATCATTCACCCATTCACACCCATTCATACACTGATGGCAGAGGCCACCATGCAAGGGGCCACCTGCCCCATCAGAACTATCTGATCATTCATACCCCTTCATACACCGCAGGAACAGCCTGCAGGAGCAATTTGGTGTTCAGTGTCTTGCCCAAGGACACATTGACATGGTCTAGCGAAGCATGGACGACCCTGCTCTACCACTGAGCCGCAGTCGCCCAATTAAGAAAACAAAGACATTGAAAGGCGAAACAGTTTGACATGTTGTCAAAGAGGATAACAACAGATATCCGCATTTTTTCAAGTTATGAGCAATTTGAGGATTTTCTTTGCAATAAGGATACACTTCTGTCATACAGAAATATCTGTGAGGGGAAAATGAAAAAGGGCCGTGTTGTCGTCCAGCCACCTGTTGCCATTGTTACTTGTAGAGTTATATCTCTGGATTCACTCTCTAAGATTCTGAAATGTGTGCTTTAACTTCTCATGAATCCTCATTTCATTGTCTTACTTACTTACACAAAAGGTCTAAGGTCAAGGTCAAGATAACACCACCTGACCAAGCAGTACTTTCTGGCAAATGGGTTTGACCCACGGAAAGATAGTTTGGAAGGGCATGCTTCCACAAATTCTGGCCTTCGGATTCTTATAAAATAGTGTCTTAAGACAAAGATAAGTAACTTGAGAAAATAGCAAAGATAAGATAGCAAATACTCTGAGGAGAAGTCTTAGGGAAACACCTTTAGGGAGACAATTGCATATCGCTTACGAAAGTTTTATCAATAATATTTCGTAGACTTTGGTGCAATGAGTAACCTAACAAACTGCATCGAAATGCTGGAGTCAATGGCCAGAGCACTGTAAAAATGAAATGTAGAAAAGGGGTAAAAAGTCTCGCAGCAAAGTTTACAGATACCATAAAATTACAGTAAAACTGTAACACAAAATTGCAAAAAACTGTAAAAAATACAGTCATAGTATATTATTATTGATAGGGTAAACAGACATGTTGAAATACATTAAAAACAACTACTGTCCACGTTAATATCTGTAAATTGAGGGAATTTATTAGTTACACCAACTTCTACAGTATTTCTTTATTAAAACAATAATACAATAAAAAATAACTAAAGATAACTAAGAAATAATGTATTATAACACAATAGAACCAAAAGACAAAAGTCTGCATTCGCTACTTTCATGTTGAATCTTGGGTCCAAGGCTGTTCCCTTCTTGAACTCCGGATGCTCTCATCCTGCGAGACAAAAACACAGTATAGTAGTCAGGTCTCTGAGTACACCTAATGAAAACAACACACTTGAAAATGAAATGCTAACTAACGAAACAACACTGTACATATACCAGTGCTGTGCCCATACAGGGTATGGCTTCCGGTATTCCTGCTTGCAGCGTTGTTCGGGGGCGTGTCTGTTTGGAATGGTGGCCGTTCAGAAAGCGCACCTGTGAGGAACGCTTAGCTGCTTGGAGTGGGCCGATTGCTTGGCCCCCAGAAGTGCTGCTTTGCAGTGTTCTCGAGAACAGCTCATCGCTCGTTGACCCCAGCTAAGTGAAGAAGAGTTTGGTTATAACGTCAGTATATCCAGCAGCAAACAACATCCTCGACTCGGTCCACTGAGCCCTGAAGCCCCGCACCGGCTGCTGCATAGAACGCAGTTCACTTGTTTATTCAAAGTTTATTAATATTGAACGCGTCGTGAGTCCAAATTGCACCACACGCCCAATACACCCACCAAGTAATAAGCAAATTTAATGAACAGTTCTTGAGATATGACACATAGACACACACAGATTGATGAGCAGGTGATTTAAGGCTGGCGAGTACTTGCCCCACAGCTAGAAGAACAATGTGCCAACACTAGCTGCGAACAGAGTCCTAACTTCTTCAGCTTACCGTGCAACTTATTGATGTTAGCTTGACTAAACTTAAGTCAAATATGGGTTTCTGTATTATCAAAATTAACTATAATTACAATACTGCGTATGTTTGTGTGTCTCCTCTTCTCCACAGCTCTTGGTTGCTCACGTACGCAGTGTGGCTGGGTGTAACGTACGTCGTAGAGTCTTTTCTCACTACCCCCACCGTTCTCCTCACCTACAACTATTTTGACTTTTGAATTTCGACAGACCCTCGGTAACAAAACCAGGCAGCAACCTCCGGCAAAGAGTGTAGAAGCAAAGAGACAAGACTTTGGTGCTTTTTGTGAGAACCCGCACTAGATAGCGCTTCGGTTTCTCTGCCGCCATTTTGGATAAACAGTGTCTGTATAAAGAGGACCGTTTTATTTTGAGGTAAGTCAACCTCCTAGAGCAAACAGTTTAATAGCCATCATTATGTCCCATAAGTTGTAAAATGCAGTAATAGCCGAATCCAGAATTATGTTCCTCAGCATCTAAGCACCTAAATTACAGAGGGTGAATGGCCTCCACACGTTTTTGTTGATGCTGCTGTAGAGGCGATATCAAATTTATATGTTTTAGCATTGATGGTGTTGTATTCGACTGCATTATATTCAGAGGTGTTTTCTAATATTCTGCACCCCCTCATGAATGCAAGTTTAGAAGACAAATAATGTAATTCAGTACACCACCATTAACCCTAACCTGAATAATAAACATTGTGTTTAGATATTACCGACAATGTCACCAAACCTTAACCGTAAAAACTATAAACTAAATTGGCCACTGAGTGGATGTTTACACATTCTGTGCACTGGTTTCTAATGCTTATGTTCATACCATCATTTTCCTCTCAGTGTTGAAGGAGGTCTGAGGTCCTGTCCATGGTGCAGAATGACAGTGTCAGTGAAATATGAAAGATGGATAGCGACATTGTTGCAGCTGACTTGCCTGTGACAGACATATCTGCTAATTTGAACACATTGGAGAATGTGATCGTTTGTTTGCATCTAGGGAAGCACCCATCAGTATCATGGGTTACACTGAGCAGCACCTCCTCCTCTCAGAATCTTACATCAGAATCTGCCCCCATTTAGTAGCTTTAAGGGTATGTCAATGTTCATTTCCATTTAAAAGATCACTTCATGTTTTCTTTTTCATACACATATTTAATCTGATTAAATATATTTGGGTATGTGTCTCTGTATTTATTGTGTGTGGAATAAAATGTTTCTTTAGGCTGTGACCCATACATTTGCAACACAAATGGGAGGGTCAATCCCTTGACATTAAAGCTTGGGTTGGTAATCTTGACAAACTAGCAAGAGTTCGCTAGATTTTTTTTAATTATACAGCCGAAAAAACCAGCCCAGAAAAGAGTTGGCAAACTCTTTTCCAATGAAAGCTTCAAATGTCGCTAAATCTAGCGAGAAAGTCGCCTAGTCGGCAACACTGACAGGCCGTCCCTTCAGGCCTCCCTCCAAAGCCAAAATGATTATTATGAACATAAACAACGAACATGGCTATTGTTAGTACTCAGAGCTGTCAAGCTAGCAGCTTGTGGAAGAATCTGGTGACGTGCAATGAGTGCACCAGCAGAATGTGTGCAGGCAGGCAGGTAGACAGGTAGTCAGAGCAAAATAGTTTTGAAGATGATTAACAACCCTACCTTTAGGGTGAGTTATGTTCAAAGGTTCTCTATTCTCTAATTGTTGCAGAAAATAAGCTCAAATTCAAGAGGGGAGACTACATATGTATGACTGTATTGGGCACGTATCTGTTGCACAAGATGTGTTGGAATGAACACAGTATGGTAGAACACAGTATGGTAAGTGTCTTGCTCAAGTTAAGCATCTACACGGGTAACAGTACAAGCATTTCCACGCTTCATTGTGTGATTTTAAACCGAGTCCTCTTTGCAGGAAAGAAGATTCCAGTGTGCTGCACCTCCTCGTGCTGTTTGGGGTGTTTCTCCTCCCCCGGCGTTTTTTGTCCTCCAGATCTCAGTCTAATCTCTTTTATTTCTCTCCCAGGTTTGCCATGATCATCGCTTCAGGTGGGTAATCCACAGCCTCCATTCGATTATTGCAGGCAATCATCCACCAATAAAAACTAAATTAATTCTATCCAAATGAAAGCTATATTTTTTGCTTTGCTAGCAGTGTAGCTCCAAGGATGACACTTTTGTACCGTCAGTCAGCGGATTTCTAAGTCAACAACTGGTGGATGCAGACATTCATAGTACCCAGTGGATTTATGCTAATGATGGTGGTAATCACCATCAGGTCAAAATTGCCACTTGTCTAATATTTCAGTGAACATGTACTTTGAAAGGACTGTAAACAAAGCATGTGAGCATAATATGCTACATGTCATTTACTAAATGCATGCAAGCTAATTGTTAGTAGGGGCGTCGCAATATACCCGAATTGAGGAACCGTGGTATTTAAGAAATTAAATATTGATATTATGTTATGGCTACAGATTCTCTCTTCACCTCCCTACACCTGTATTTTGAGTGTAATTCATCTGCCAGAATGTGACAAAACACACAATAAACAAAGTTAAAGATGGATTTGAACGATAGCATTATCATTTTTTTTCTAATTATTGATTGGCAAGATATTGCCATGATATTGGTATTGTGAATTATTTTGGCCACAATATTGTTGTGGTGAAAATCTGATACAGCCCTAATTGTAAATATAAATGTTCAAATACCTTTAGACTTGTAGCTGTTAGAATTCTAAGTAGCAGAATAGATTAATAAAGGTTTAGCCAATTCTGACAATATTAATACTTTTTTGGATTAATTAAAAGGTGATCCAGAGATTTAGAATTGCATTTCCATAAAGTTAACGGACTCAAGAAATAAACATACATTTGAAAAAGAATGGTCAACATCTGTGCAGCAAAGGTTGCGAAATCTTGACTTTTAGCTCCAAACTCCAAAAACACTGAAGTCTACAGTTCCCATTATGCAACTCAATTGCACCTATAAGACGTTCGCTGTCTGTTAAATGAGCTAATCTTTTAAATTTCATGCTTAGACTATCACAGTATTGTTTCTGTCAAAGTTTTAGAAGTCTAAGGGTGTGTTCTTAAAGTCACTGGGAGCTCCCATAGCACTCAAAATGTGCTAACCTTAGTTGTAGCCTGTGTTTTCTGACTAATCATAGGCATATTGTTAGAGTCTCATGTCTCATCATAATCACTCTCATCCACACTGACAACAAGCTCTTGCGTAGAGCCGCTATTTTGCATTATACATATTGATAGATACGTTTTTCTTTCATCCATCTTATCTTACCCATTCGTTAACTCGTATAGATATAGATCACTCTGTTTCTTCAAACAGCGCTCTTATTTTAGTGTAGAGCCTCAGTTCGTGTTTATGAAAGCACCCAAAATCAGGATAACCCTGATGACATCACAATGACATCGTCTGGGTTATTTTGTCAGACTTTATACTGTTAACTGTCTTTATAGCCTGAGTAGTACTCCATATGATCCGTAGACTGACCTTTACGTTTTAAATTGGTGTTGTTTTTTTCTCTGGCACCACCATAAAGGCCAAACTTTACATATTATTTTACCCCTCCAGTGGTAAGGATCAGGATGGCAAAGTTGTCTCACACACGCAGTCATCTTGTTTTGCTGGTTTGTAATAAACAACATGAATGTTATAGCTGTTTAAGCCTCCTTCTTCTCTCCTTCTCTCTCTCTTTTCTTTAAAGTCAAGTTTGGTTTTATTTGTTTTTCCCTAAATGATAGAACGAGTTATTCTAGTTTTATAGTATGTATCAAGAAGTCACAGTAAATTCAGATTGTGTTTTTTTCTCTCTACTACGTCTCTGTGTATAACCACTCATATTACAACAAAAACCCAAAACAGACCTAGAAGCAGCAACATCTGGGATTTCTGAGTCGTTGACTCGAATATCAGATATTTATCTTTTAACTCACAGAAGGCGTATCTGCTATGACGGCTAATCGCGAAAATTAGCAAATAATGACAATTCAGGAGTGAAATGGTCATTCATTCTGGACTCCTGATGCGCAGTCAGGAGGACCAGCCGTGCGTGTAGTGCTGTTTCTGAACGTCTCCTCCCCTGTTTCTGCAGTGTTACTGCTCTTCCTTCTCACTCATCGTTTCTTGTGCCAATGCTGCTCACCGCAAGAAGAGTAAGACAAGACTACTATTTGCATAACACCACACTCTTCTCTCTTGTCTGCCACCATCACTCTGCTTGATATCCATCTTGTCCTGTTCCGTGTACTGTGTTTGCGTCCTCTCAATCCTTCACCATTCATTCACGCCTACTCTCATGTGCAGTCCTGTTTGGTTCTTTGCGTTCTCCAGCTCAGACAGAAAAGCAAGGGAATTTTTTTTCACTCAGTTAATTTTTCCGAGAAAAGAACATCCTTGAAAGCCTTTTATAAATTGAATGTTTGGAAGAATTTCTGACTGATACAAGCGGGACGAATGAGGATAGAGTCAGTCTTTTCAATTTATTATGTTACGCATCAACAATTGCACGTAACGTTAGCCTGGACAGGATCAAACTGAAAACGTATTGTGGTTTTTGAAAAATTACTTAGGTTCGCGGAAGGTGTCGCCGCGCAGGAGCAAGGGGGATTTGATAAAAGCAACTAATCCGGCAGTGTTAAGTTTGCTGAGGTAGGGTACCTGTCAGAAGAAAAAATAGCGAAGAAGCACCGTGGAAAGCAACGCGTCAAAGACACCAGCGCAACAAGCCAACACCATTACACCAGCCTGCTGTGTGGATGGCACACGGGGTATCTTCCTCTGTAGAACTGGTGCAGGGTAGCCACGCTGAGACCAGGGTCCAGATGAGATTCGGGGCTTTCGGTGAGTATCTCTGGGACACTGCTGTGCGCACCAAATGGACCAGTCTTATTTGTCCCTCGTGTACAGCGCACGGACGGGATAATCGGCTTTTTTTCTTGCATCTGTAGTGTCCAATAAGCTAGTCGTTTCAGAACCCATCTGTAATTGAACATTTTGAATTGTATGTTACAATTTGTGTTTCTACTCCAGTTGCTAAATCTACTGGCCCACATATCTGGCTTTTAATAAGCTTCTTAAAACTCTCTAATGTGGAATCATTTCAGGCTAGTTTTGATGGTGATTAGACAACTCTCTCTACAATTTGTTAATTCAAGATAACCTGTCTTTCCACAGAGTGATATGAAAGATAAGTTCATCTCCTGAGGCCACAACTTCCACACTGAGCTGACTCACTGGCAACTGTAGGCAGGTGAGTAATGCAGTTCTTAGAATATTAAAAATAGGAGATATAGAAACATTAAATATATTCCTGCATGAGCATCTTGGGTTGTCTCCACTATGCTGAGCCCTGAGGCTCATACAGTAGCTTAATGCAAATCAATGGTAGGCTACATGTTTTATATATGTTTTGCTTAGCTTTCTGTTAGTTGATTATGTTCTTGTTCAACACCTGCTCAATGAATTCATGTTGTCTGCTAACAGTCAGTTTGCTTTTTTTCGTTTACACATTGTTTCTGCTTCATTTTCTTTCTGTTTGCTTTTTCATGACTTTTCATTCCCAAGATAGTAGAAATGACATTTATCAGGAGTCTCATTACAAGTTGAGACTGCCACCATTTGACGAAAAAAAATAAAAACACCATCTCTCACAAAACGAGTGCTGGCATCAAAGTGTGACTCATTATGTACAAGTGTTTACTTGCCAACCTGAGACCTCTGCTTAGCAAACAGGAATACGTTTGAGGATCAAATCATCATCATTTTAATTGGGTCGGGGGCTTTTTTTCAGATTTGAATAATTTTAGAATTTTGAAAGGTTAAATGAGAAACTTAATGAAATGGAAAAGCGGCATCTTGCTGCGCATTTCAGTGGTATAAATCTTGCAATGAGGTGGTTAATCAATAAATGAATGTTGCATATCTGCAGAGAATTGTAGTTCTGTACTAGAGATCCAGCAGGATGTTTGGATCAAATGTCTTTGGTGAGACTCAAATTATCAATGTAAGGTGGAAAAACTGTGCGCTTGGTAGTTGCGTTGACTAATAAATCCTGGATTCTTCAGGGAAACAAGACAGAGTATCTCTATGTCTCTGGACCTTGTTAGCTTGTTGTTACCTGGTGATTTCAGAGAGGAATGCATATTGATGAACTGGCACCAATAAGACGGAAGAAAAAAATGTAGACACCTTTTGTTCCTATTGTACGGTTTTATTCCTGTATAACGAGCAGTTAGGCGAGCTTGCTTTTACCATAGAAACGTCACCCACTCAAAATTTGTGCAGGGTTGTGTGCCAGAGGAAAGCAGTATTATACTGTGTTATAGGAAGGAATCAATGATGAAAGTACACAATCTTGTACTCTTGCCTCTAATGTTATATATATTGCGAGTATCCAGGAATTTCTGAAATGTCTTTGTTAAATAATTAGGAAACATTCTTTGTAAACCAGACTGAGGATCATGTGTTTCTTGTTTCACTGTGTTGCTCCTGATTGTTGCGTGAGTCGCTGTCCATGGTGCTGAATTAGCTGATGTTTCACTCTGTCTGATCAGAGTGAAACATCTGAGTTGAGTTGTAACATAATTCTGTTGTTGCACAAACATAATTTGTTTATCTTTTATTTGTAAGGCAACAGACAAACAAAAAGACAACTTAATTACTACATCTGTGCTGCGCTGCTTTACCCTTAAATGTTGCCTTGATGGAAAACGTGCACTCTAGTTATGCAGGTCAGAGTGGAGATTGCAGCTACTCTCTACTGCATGTCAATGAGAGCATGTAACAATAAAGCATTGTCAAATCTCTTCTGCTGCAGGTAGGCAACCTATTGTTGAGATGGAGATGGTCTTGAAATGTTAATTAGGAAGCACCAGATTACGTTCCTGGGCTTTTTTTCCCCTCTCCTTTCACATCGATGCATATGTTAATCCTGCATTGAGCATTGATGTTGTACTCCCTGAATTGTTCACTCAAGCTGTTTATGGCCACTCTGCTGCCAAGAAAACCACTGTGAAATGATTTGAAGTTGTCCCCTGACATAGTTTAAATGGCTTATGCGAAATGCAAAAAAAAGGGTGTTTACTAAAATTTTAGCATTAAACAATATATTGCAGAGTAGAGTTGAGAGGCTTCCATCAGAGATCAGATCTTATAATATCTTTATCGGTAGGTATGGGATGCTGCCTAAGAACAACTGCTCTTTCCTTGTTATGCTGTCGGTGAAGATTATTTTTAGAATCCCCTCTAACTTGACAATACATTTCCCTCAATACTACAGGTGCAGAGGGTAACATTTCTACCGCTGCTTAGCACCGAATGACCACATTATGTGTGTGGGTGTTGGACAGGGTAGTTCAATACCAATGACTCAATGATTAGTAGGTGCCAATATTTCTGGCTTTCCAAACTCGAACCAACGGAACTGTTGGATCCCACGTCATTTGCATACAAAAGGGTATGACTGTGAGTACGTCTGTGATGTTATATGCTCGTCCAGGTTATAGAAGGAATAGAACCCTGAGTGGTGAACATCTGACGCAGGGAATGTGACGATCTCATCCTACACGCAAATATCTTACTCTTCTGTCTTTCAGACATTTGGATAGACCTTCACATGTGACGTGGATTGAACTCCGGCATCAGAAGACTGCACGCATCATCACGCTGCGATGTCTCTGCACAAGAGTATCCTGAATTTCACTCCCACTTTCACGCCGTGTATGTTTATCTCCTTTCTGCTGGTTCTGCTCCCAGGAGTCACTCATTTCTCCCAGGGCAGCGCCAGCCATGAAGACACTGACAGCACACCAGGCAACTGCTCCAGTAGTGATAACTGCTCCGAGGGCGTGGTGCTGCCCATGTGGAACCCCCAAAACCCTGCGGTGGGTGACAAGGTGGCACGCGCCATTGTTTACTTTGCGGCCCTAATATACATGTTCCTGGGCATGTCCATTATCGCAGACCGCTTCATGTCTTCTATCGAAGTAATCACCTCTCAGGAAAAGGAGATCACGATTAAGAAGCCCAACGGTGAGACAACGACAACTACTGTCCGCATCTGGAATGAGACCGTATCCAACCTGACTCTGATGGCGCTGGGCTCATCTGCGCCAGAGATCCTGCTTTCCGTCATTGAAGTGGTCGGTCATAATTTTGAGGCTGGATCTCTGGGTCCCAGCACGATTGTGGGCAGCGCTGCATTCAACATGTTCATTATCATCGCTATCTGTGTCTATGTGGTGCCAGAAAATGAAACTCGCAAGGTAAAGCACCTGCGGGTGTTTTTTGTCACTGCTGCCTGGAGCGTGTTCGCCTACATCTGGCTGTATCTCATTCTCTCTGTGGTCTCCCCCGGAGAGGTGGAGGTTTGGGAGGCCGTCCTCACCTTCCTCTTCTTCCCTCTCTGTGTGCTGCAAGCCTGGATTGCAGACCGGCGCCTGTTTTTCTACAAGTACGTCCACAAGCGGTATCGTGCCGACAAGACCCATGGCATTATCATTGAGTCCGAGGGAGATGCCATGTTCACTAAAATGGACTTGGAGATGGACGGCCCGGGTGTGAACTCCCACACTCACCCCAAAGAGGCTCTGGATGGAATGCTGGAAGGGGTGGAGGAAGGTGGAGGGATGAGTGCGGAGCAAGTTCAAGAGGAAGAGGCCCGACGGGATATGGCTCGCACTCTAAAAGACTTAAAACAAAGGCACCCGGAGAAGGACATGGAGCAGCTGATTGAGATGGCCAACTACCAAGTGCTGGTCCATCAACAGAAGAGCCGGGCCTTCTATCGCATTCAAGCCACGCGCATGATGATCGGAGCCGGGAACATCTTGAAAAAGCACGCCGCCGACCAGGCCAGGAAGGTGGTGAGCTGTCATGAGGCCACTGGGCAAGAGGAAGATCCCAACACCATCTACCTGCAGTTTGAAACCTCTCACTACCAGTGCTTTGAGAACTGTGGCTCACTGAAGCTGTCAGTGACCCGGCATGGAGGAGAAAGTGGCTGCACTGTGAAGGTAATAAGAAGTAATGATTGTAAAAGCTCATGGTCAATTTAAAATCAAATTCAATTGCTTGAGGCATAAGATATATTAATAATTCAGCATTTTATTAAAACTCCAGAGGCTAAACTTTCTTTCTTTGCTTGTGCCACTCAGGTGGACTACCGTACCGAGGATGCGACTGCCAATGCCGGCTCAGACTACGAGTTTGCTGAGGGCACTTTGGTCTTCAAGCCTGGTGAGACAACAAAAGAGTTCACTGTTGGCGTTATTGATGATGATATTTTTGAAGAGGATGAGCACTTCTACGTGCGTCTGAGTAATCCACGTATCGCGCACCGAGCTGAGGTCTCCGTCCTGGAGCCAAGCTCCATCATATCCAGCAACAGCACGGTGGGCATCTCCCATGTTCCTCCAAAGGCAGCCCTGGGCAGCGCTCACACCGCCACGGTTACCATCTACGATGACGACCACGCTGGTATTTTTACGTTCGAGAGCAACTCCATGAGGGTCAGCGAGAGCATCGGCAACATGCAGGTGAAGGTTCACCGGACATCCGGGGCGAGGGGAAAGGTGGCAGTGCCCTACCACACCGCCGAGGGCACCGCCAAGTCCGGGGAGGACTACGATGAGGTGTCCGGCAAGCTGGAGTTTCAGAACGATGAGACCATGTGAGTAACAATTGTTCCTTTTCTTCTTTGATGTGATGACTTGTTGCTGCTTCTCATCACTTTATCAAACATCACAGCCCCCACGTTGACATGTTAAACAGTCCTGCTAGATTACTGTAAATTATCTATTCCGGTAAAGGATAAAAGGACTATTTTTATGAGTCATAGATATGTTGGCTCTGAGAAGTTTAGATCTTTCAGAGCAAGGACGTGGGAGGATAAGAGGATATAATTGTGAGACAGATAATGAAACAATGGAGATGATGTAAAAGGAAAAAAAAAGGAAATGAAGAAGAAGAAGAAGAAGAAGAAGAAGAAGAAGAAGAAGCAGCATAGAAGCAGCCTTCAATGAATGAATTAACACAGGATTTCTGTGCAGAGAAATAAAAACTCCACTGCAGAAAACAAAGGAAGTACATGTTAGCGACAGAGCAGAGGAAAGAAAATCAGGCAGGTGGAGGAGAGGAGGGGATGAGGGTTTAGCAGCTACTGAAACAGGTGTATGCAAGGAGACCTGTGTGATATTTTCAACAAAAGGATTCGTGGATGCACCAGCAGAGAAGCATATAAAAAGAGCAGGGAGGAAGAGTACAGAGAGAGGTGAAAGTGTGATGTTTTTCCAGCTTTTCTCTTCAACGTTGTGTGGAGGGTTTGGCAGCATGACGAGTACACTCGTTTTATGATGTGATGAGCAAAGGAGCTGGCGATTATCCGCAGCAGTGTTTTTTTTTTGTTTTTAGTTCAAAAAGAACTGAACTGTATCAAGCTCATCACATCAAAATGTTTTACAGCACACCAAAGGACAAAACAAAGGCATAAAATGTGTCAGATGATTCCGTCTGTGTGAGGAGAATTTCAGGGCTCGTGTGTAGGTGTATTGTGTAGGTTGGCTGAGTGGGAGGAAAGGCAGGTGAATACGCTGTGTCAAACAGAATGCAGATCTCTCTGTTTGTATTTTTTTGCCTCGCAAAAAAGGTGAGATTTTATTATATATCTGTCTGTGTGTTTGTCAGTTTGCTTGTGCACATGTATCTGCATGTTTGCTTTCTTTTTTGTGCATTTTTCTGTGTGTCTTTTTAAGAGTGTATGCCTGTGCGCTGAATCCACTTTAAACCCACATCAAACAAAATGTCGCTCCAAAGGGGAACTAAAAAGAGCTTCTTGCGCATCAAAAGCAATTACAGAGAGTGAAGAGGGGTTAAAGGAGTCCCACACGTTCTCCACACAGCGCAGGTGGCAACAGAAGCTGTGGTTAATGAGACAGTAGCGCATAGGATGAAAATTAGAAGCTGGTAGACTGTATCTGCATTCAAATGGAGACTGAGCATTAGATAAAATCCTCACCTACAGAGCCAAGAATCTGCTCATCCAACTGTAGCAAGCGGACAGTGACACAAGCATCTGCACACTTCATATTATCTGGAGTCATGCTTCTCTCGACAGCCGCCGTGCAGCAGGAGAGGAAGGACTGTGGAGAGCAGGATCCAGCAGAGCAGGACAGTTTGCTCCGGGAAAATAGATGAAAAGAAAACCCAAAAGCAATGGGGAAATGCCAAAGCTTTTCTCCTCTGCTCCTGTGCTCCTTTGAATAACAAACAAGGACTTAAAGGCGAATGCAGGGGCGCTCTGATCATAGGTAAAAAGGTCTGGCTCAGAGCTTGAGTCAGAATTGCCCGGTCCAGTTGGGTCAAATCACAGCAGCTTACTAAAGACCTAAGAAGGTTAGAGAAAGAAAGGCAGCATACATCTCTATTTGCCACATAAAGATATTTATCAGTGTATTTATCAATTGAGCCAAAGTTCCCCTGTTGAACAGATGCTCAAGGACCTAAGTCTTGTACATTATCACATCTTGTTCCTGCTTTATGCTACTCAGAAGTCTCCAAGTCGGACTGAATATTTCATGAGGTTGTTTAATTCGGAGCGTTCCGTCAGTCCTGTTAAAAGATGCAGGTGAAGCCGCTTCACTTTTAAAAGGATTTTGGCTTTTAGTATCCGTGCGTGTATTTGTGCAGAAAAGCTCGCAAATGCTCCGTGTTAAATGTATATCTTCTTATATCTCACTGCTCAGCAGGCTGCCAAAGTTCATCCTTCAAACAAAGCTGGCTTTTCTCACCCAAGTGTTTCCCTGGGCGTTCAGGACAAAGAGCTGACACTCGCCAGCAGGCCTCCAGGCAGCTCTGTGTGTGTGTGTGTGTGTGTGTGTGTGTGTGTGTTTGTTACAGTGCATCTTGCTTTGTGTGTCTTTCTGTACATATGCCAGTCCCGATCGATGTTTGAGCATGCAGAGGAGCGAAAGAGGAGGAAGGCTAGTTTTTAAGCTTCTGGCGTGGAGCCAGGAGGAACGGTTTAAAATCCGGGCGTGCAGTTAAATAATAATTTACCATCTAAATTCTGCAGTGCAGTAAATAGATTATGATACAGACACAAACCTCTGAGCGAAAATAAACAGGCTGAACCGTTTTACATTCTGTGTTTATGGATTAGAGGAAGATCTGCAAAGACCCTTTGATGCTTGTGTGTAGCTTCCTCTTGTATCTGTTTTCGTTAGCGCCTCAAAATGTGTGGCACTACACACTAGTTGAGGCTGAGGTGGATAACGGGGGCAGTTATATAAGCTTAGATGAAAGAGATGTGAGGAGATCACTTCTGAAAAGGAAAATCAGTACCCTGATATTCTTTATTTCTCACGCTTAATGTATTCAGCATCAATATCGTTCTGCACTTCCTGACAAACACACGAAAGTGGAGCAGCGGAGGCAGGGTAGGGCCATGTTATCGTCTGTAACTGCCATATCAAAGGAGTGCAGAGTTGCGGCGGTGAGCAAGCCAAGCGGGTCACGCTCACATGCACTAAAAGCACGTCCTGCAGGTCCGGCTATGTCAACAAAGCAAGGAGATGCTCGGATAATAACACACACATAATAATATCCTGAATGTCGTGTGTGGCTCCTTTAAGGTTTGGGCGACAGGTGGGTGCCATACCAGTACGCTTCAGCTCCCAGACGATCCACCTCTTTGCCTGTTTTTAGAGTGAGGCTGTGTCGTCACTGCCAAGATGGCAACACACGCTTTTCAGAAACCTGGTGACGTCACAGAGACTACATCCATATTTCATAATGTCTATAAACTGGATACAATCTGGATATACCAAAAAAACTAACCGATTTGAGGTGGCAAATAGTTATAATATAGTTCTCGAAAAAGCTACATTCTAGACGGAGTTAAAAGCGGGCCGTCATAGAGCAGGAGGAGACGCATTAAACATTTTTTAAATATGGGGCCGCACATTTCTGCAGTCTTGTTGTGTTATATGCTGAAATTGTCCTCGCAGAGTAGTTCAGATATCATTTAGCAGCCCTTCTCAATTATGTTGCCGCACAATTTTTGCAAGTTATGATAAGAGTCGTATATCATGATCAATGTCAATAACCTTTTGTTTCTGTATAGATATCCTGTACATAATAACCCAACAACACTTTAAAGTGGAGACAATATAATGCTGCAGTGCTGCTGCTTTGTGTTCATATTCAGCTACAATGCAGTCTCTCTGGAGCTGGTAGAGTTCCAGTAACTTGCTCAAGGACACGTCAGCAACTCAGACACATGCTGACATATTGGTTTGAGCCATGATTGTTCAACTCAATGGCAGTGCACCTGTTCAGTCGTAGGCATTTTAAATACTTTCATGCATTTCTGCATTCATTCATTCTCCCTACTGGCGTCCTTTTTGTCAGGCTCTCAGGAGGCCTATCCCAACATGCAGAGTGCAGAAAGCAGAGATACTCTCCAAGGCTGAACATGGAGGCATACTATCACTCCCACTTATACCTGTGGGCAGTTTGGAGACTCCAGTCCTCATGACTTTCTGTATATGTCTTTTGGCTGTGGGAGGAAACTGGAGCATCCTAACCAAACCAACGCACTATGTGGAGGAGCGGGAAACTCCCAAAAAAAGTTCACACAGCTGCCTTCCTTTTTTTTTCAGAGGTGAAAGTCTCGACTGCAAAGCCATATCCCCATAGGGCCCCTGCTGGTTTTCCCTCCGCTCAGGATAATAAACCGAGATGATAAACTGTGAAATGTGATTTGCAGTAGGTAATAGATTCTAAATAGAGTCTAGATAGATTCCAACTGTGCCTGTTGTAATGAGAGCGCACATCGACATGCAGAGATACGGGGTTTAGCAAGCAGAACTGGGATGAGCTTTACCATTTTAACCTGATTCTTACACTGACCATTTCAAACTCCAAGGAAGACTGTCGGACAAGACGCATCTCAAGCATCCACCACCAATTTCAAAGGATAGAAAGATATTTTTGGAAATACGCTAACTTACTGAGATACCACGAGATGGAACAATTTCATACAGTCTTTATGCTAAGCTAACAAACTGCAACTGCAGCTTTATATATTAGAGTAAAGACACAAGATTGGTACGGAACTTCTCATCTGTCAGTAAGAAAGCAAATTTCCCAAAATGTTGATCTGTTCCTTTAACTGTTCGTTTATTAGCCTACCGTACTTACTAGCTCGCTACATCGGTCAGTTTCTGGAAAGGCCAGACCTCAAGACAAAGAGTTACAAAATCTGAACTTTTTTCTACACTGTGAACATATATTTATTTTTAATTTGAACCACACTTCAGAGACATGGGAGCCACATGCTTGAACAAAGCTCCACTGGGTTGTATTACTTTAACATGTAATACTTTTTCAGTTAGTTTGGTTTCTTGATTGCCGGTTTTCCATGAGCTGTATTAGGCGTGGTAGCGGGTTTAGAGTTCTGGCACATTCAGAATTGATACAGAACTTATCAAAAATCCAATCTGAATGCAGTCATTTTGTTCACTTCTTTGTGTTATTATAAACCCTGCTATTAGACTCTGGCATAGGTTGAGATTTAAATTGCCACCTAATCAGCCTAATGCAGTATGTGAACCAACGTCCCTGCTGCTTTTTGACAGCCTTTCATTTCTAGCTTGTATTTTAGCGAGAGGTCTGCGAAGTGTTAATAATTGTTTGATCCCTGCCTGCTATATCCTTTACATCTTCATACACTTAAGGACAAACAGTATCTGCCTAAAGTGGTATGTAGACTTATATAAAAAGGCTGCTGTGTGAATACAGTCCATAGCAACTGATCCACACTTTATTTGAAGGCCTTTCCACGATGCTTTAAAGTAAACTTACTGTGTCCCTGTACATATCGCGCTTGAAATAACATCTTGTTCAAAAGATAAACTATTTTTCCTTTTCCATTGTAAGGACTTTAGGCTATACTGCGGTTCCCTTTGCTCCCACTGGCATGACTCTCCTTGACATTAGACTGCAGATGACGTATCGCTCATGTTTAAAATAAACTTCTTCTCTTCCGCAAGCAAAAGGCTCTACCAGCGTGTTGTCGAATTCTGAGTGTACATGAGTAGACAGAAATAGACAGCCACCCACATATCATTAGGGAGATGGAGGGAGAGGGAGAGAAAGACTCACTGTGACAGTGTAGGAGAATGAAGCGGGCTGAGGCAAATATGTCGGCCACAGTTTGACACCACATCCTCGCGTGTTTTCGTAGCACTCAGATGTAACAGTAAAAAAAGCTGTATTTCTAAATATGTCTTAAGAGTTTGCCTGAACCTGCATGGATTCCTACATCGGTGGTGCTTGATTTCCACTGTGAACAAGATCATAATCCAATTTCCGATGACTTATAGCTTGAAGTGTGTGGGAGGGGTGTGAGCTATCTCGCTATGTTTCTCTTTTGCTCTAATGGAATTAATGGTGTAGAAGGAGTCCGCCCTCTTGTGGGGTGCTAGGAAATATATATACATATATACTGTATATATATATATTCATGTTTTACATAGTGTCCTGTACTACAGGATATTTGTTAATTTGTAACAAATCTCCAGCTTCCATCTTCTTAGCTAACATCTATATTTCACAATTCATTGTGTAGGCAGTTTACACCGTTTGTATACGTACAAAAGCATGGGCTTAGCATTAGAAACTACTCTTACTAGATGCCTGGAATATTTTTTATTTCAGTAACAACTGCAAACTGCGGGTATTAAATGCTGCTGATATTTCCTAAATAATGCTAATTAATTAAATCACGCATCTCTGTTTGGCTCCATCCTTTCCTTGTTCCTTGACCCCTCTGCTTTCAGGAAGATGCTGAACGTGAAGGTCATTGACGACGAGGAGTACGAGAAGAACAAGACTTTCACAATTGTGTTGGAGGAGCCCATCCTGCTGGATGTGGGACAGAGACACGGTGAGCTGAGCACACAGCTGCATGCTACAGCAGCAGAGGCATTTTCCTCATCATTTTCATGGCTGGACTAAATATTATTTCACATCCCCTGTCGTTCATATTAAATTGAAATTCTTGGGCTAGAGCAGTTTATATTCATTGATGCAAATTCCTCTTGACTCTGGGGAAACTCTAAGGTGTGATCTCTTTAGTCCCTTTGGTGCATTTCATGGCCATGCTCTATGCTGGAGGACTCAAGGTTTAATTGCTGCTCTTTCAAACAGCCTGGGTTCAAGTAGTTTGATCAAAGTTAGAGCTATAAGGCACAAAGGAGTTATTCATAATGTGTTAATTTTTTTTTAAATACCTTACACAGTTGCACATTAATCCTATTTTGTAAATGTATTGTAATGGCTGACAACATTGCAAAAGAAAATAGAAACACAATTTATTTCAGATTTGGTATTTTGTCATTTGAATATTGCTAATATCCCCCATCCATGAAGGGCATCTGTCTTAAATTTAAGTTTTTTCCATCAACTTGATATTGATTGTATTACTAGCATGCCCATGCCCACCACAAGATCCTCAAAAAATGAAGTCAACAATGCCACATCAACGAAATAATCAGTTCTCGGATGCAAACAAACAAAGAGCATTTTAGGAATGATCAAAAACTAAAATGTAATATAGTAAGATGTTTTTTGAATCAGGCAGTACTTGGAAATATAACCGATGTGTTCCATTCACAGCACATGTTTAACACTCATCCTAATGTCACATGTGATCCTTAGTATGCTTCATTCTCATCCAACCACACCGGGTTTGCTTTACGGTATCTCATATTGTAGCAAACCCCCCATGTGGGAAGTACTGGCTGATAGTTTACACACCTGTCTCTCTGGCGCAGGAGACACCAATGATAACAAGACAGCAGTGGGACTGGAGGACGTGTCAAAGATGGGCTGCCCCTGTCTGGGCGAGCACACTAAGCTGGAAGTGGTAATTGAGGAGTCCTATGAATTCAAGGTAACTTAAAATAAACAGCTTTTTATTTACGTCGGAGCACTACTCAGCTATCACACTGATGTTTGCGTAATTCAATACTTCTCACAAGCTGCTATGGACTGATGAATGCCAATATTTTGTTTGTTCTTACAAGATTTGCCTTCTCTCCTCCGACTGAATATCCATCAAAGCAGTTCTTTGGACACCAGAGAGGCAGTCACAGCCTTCAATTTAAATATTTTGAAGACACTGAGAGCTCATAATTCTCTATTAATTCTCCTCTCTTTTCTGTCCATCCTGACCTTGTTCAGTAGTTTGTTCGTGTGTTTCATACTGCAGCACAGTTAGAGTTGGGGCGTGGTGCCAAAATAAAACAATATCTGTTATGTCACGATATTTGGGTAATAAATAATTGGTGAAGTGCATGTAACTAATGGCTCTGGCAGTAAAGTCAGTCACTCATCATTTCATCCAGCTTGAATAGTCAAATAAGTTGAGAGAAAAGTAACATTTTAAACGTAATGCAGCATTCAAAGGGCTTCTCCATCAATTTTGTATTGCACTGCCATAAAGTTAGAGGTTTTGGGGTTCTTGCAAGATACAGATTAAAAACTAAATGCTCAAACTTGATGCAGCAGAGCCTCATGGTTGTATGTCAAGTTGCAGTTTACATTCATGTCAGTCCAAAATGTCATCACTTCATCATTTTATCCTATTAGACATTTGGGCAAAATTGTCATAATTAGCATATGATTTCCTGAGTTATGGCCTCTGAATGACATTTACTCACCAAATCAGTTCATCCTTTTTGAAGAATTTGAAGAAATGTCCTCTCGGCGTTCCTGAGATATTGAGTTCACGATAATTGTACATATGTCCGGACAAACGGACAGATGCACGGACAACCCCGAAACATATAAGGCCTTCCACCACGGCTGTCCCCTGGGATGACACCACCATGACATTTTTAGAGTCATTTTCTCAGACTTTAAAAAGCTCCTCTCTCAGAGCCATTTTCCAACCGTTTTTGAGTCGTCATCTTGAAAAAGTAAACTGATCTTCATGTATAAAATGTATGGTGTTCCCCTTTAAGACCAGATTCAAGCTGTAACATGATATTGCACTTAGAGTCTTCAGTTTCATGTGCGGATACTAACGGCTCTACTTTCTGCACTGGTGTAAAGCAGCTTTATGCAGGCGACGTGCCTTTTTTCTGGGGTATAGTGGAGTTTTTTGCTCCCCTGCATCTCTTTTGGTGACTCACTGTGCACCACAGTGGGAAGAGTGACTTGGTTAATTGCACCTTAATTTACCACATCAGCGCCCTTAGTCTCATATGACAGTTAAGATTAAGATTATATTGATACTGTAAAGAGATGGCTACTAACAACCTGTCCTTTTGCTTTCTTTGTCCTCGTGGCCGTCTACAGAGCACAGTAGACAAGCTGATTAAGAAGACGAACCTGGCTCTGGTGGTGGGAAGCAGCAGCTGGAGAGAGCAGTTTGTTAGTGCTGTCACTGTCAGTGCAGGTGAGTCGCAGCTTTGTGAAATGTCTCATCTGTTCTTCCCTGTGAGACCGGACCTGTGGAAGATTGAGTCTGCAGGCTGGATCCGGCCCACCTGCTGCTTCTTACCGGCCTCACTGCTGTGATGTCTCTTTTAGATACTTGTTTAATAAAATCCCAAAGGCTCCAGTTTGGCAGAATTTAAAGAAAGGCCTAATTTACTGGATAATGAATGAAAGAGATTACAAAAACAGAGCCTGTTTTAATATATTGTAGCAATTACGTACTTATTTGCTACTCTCTTTTAACCCCAGACATTTTATTAAAAATGCATGATGTGGAGAATTCCTTGTGTGGCTCAACATAAAAACTAAACTTGCCAGCTCTGCCAGGACAATTATTGGCTCTGAAGTATTTATGTATATGAATGTGGAATGGTGAACCCTTTTTATTTTTGCTCTTTCAAAAGCCATTCACTTGGCTTTGTGAACCTTTTAGGTCTGCACTAGCGCACGTAGCATTTAGGCTAAAAGCTTAGAGTAGAGACCAGATCAGTGTCATTCTGTTAATACGCTCCTTTCTCTCGGTTGCATTCTTTCTCTCTGTGGTTGAGGTCACTCATATTTTCACAACATAGGCATATATAGGCAGGAAGCATACTCTATATATATATATATATATATATATATATATATATATATATATATATTTACAGATTTAATGTAATGATTTCAAAGGGTTAGCTCCCACACATTCGTCAAATGGCTTACATGTGGTGGGGGTGGGTACCTTCATGTTATCTAAGCTTTATTGTAGCATTAACTGGACCTATTTACTGTTTTATCATTCAGTATTAATTCATCAACTGAGATGTGATGTCACAGCTAGATGAGATGATATATACCATCTTATTCTCCGGTCTCATTCAGTTTTCTACACTGCAGGATACGGTCTTCAGATAGTCTGATAGAAGGCAGACGCAGCAGGTCTTGGTACGTATTCTGCAGGACCTTCACGCATCTATTCTTTCTCTGCCAGGTAACGATGACGAGGAAGAGAGCGGGGAGGAACGTTTGCCCTCCTGCTTTGATTACATTATGCACTTCCTGACAGTTTTCTGGAAAGTCCTCTTCGCTTTTGTCCCACCCACTGAGTACTGGAACGGCTGGGCCTGTTTCATCGTGTCCATTTCCCTCATCGGCGCTCTGACGGCTGTGACCGGGGACTTGGCCTGTCATTTCGGCTGCACCGTCGGTCTCAAAGATTCAGTCACCGCTGTGGTGTTCGTGGCCCTAGGCACCTCTGTTCCAGGTGGGCGTCTGTGGTTTCCAACAGCTCTAACGGTAGACTTGTCCTGGGTTTCCTCTTGGGGTTTGTGTGTGCAGTAGAAGCAGCTGCCTGGGAAAACTTGTGTAACCTCTAACTCAGAGTAAGTCTCCCCTGAGCCCCTGTCTTGAACATTAACAAGTTGTAATCAAAGACAAAGCCTGTTTCACTTGTTAGTCTCTCTGTGCTGCCTAATTGTATCCCCATTGCACTGTGTCCTAAACACTGCCACAGCGAGGCACAAATAAGAATATGAAAATTAGGCGTTGACAGGTCAGTTAGCCCCACACACTCCTTCATGTTTGCAGGTTAGTTATCCAATCTCGCTCTCTACCACACTATCGCATACCAATTTTCTACCACAAAGATAAAGTTTTATGATCCATATCTCTTGGCTCATTTTAAATTAACTGACTCACTTTGTGCCCCATGAGTTATTTAATTTCATAATACCTGTAATATCTGTTCAAAGTTCCTGGTAGTTGAGGGTTTAAGGGAGGATCCCTGTCAGCGTCTGTGCACACCACTAATCTCCACCAGGAGCTGATTTGACCCTGTTTTCTATTTCTTTCTTTATGCTTAATTCATACCTCTCTTTCTTTCACAGACACATTTGCAAGTAAAGTGGCTGCCATACAGGACCAACACGCTGACGCCTCCATCGGCAACGTGACGGGCAGCAATGCCGTGAATGTGTTCCTGGGCATCGGGGTGGCGTGGACCATCGCTGCCGTTTACTGGAAGAGCAAAGGAGAGGTGTTCAAGGTGGACCCAGGCTCCCTGGCCTTTTCCGTCACCGTCTACACCATCATGGCGCTGGTGTGTGTGATGGTGCTGCTCTACCGCCGGCGTCCCAGCGTGGCAGGCGGAGAGCTTGGGGGCCCACGGACACCCAAGCTCCTCACCTTCTTCATGTTCCTCTCCCTCTGGTTCATCTACATCCTGTTGTCCTCCCTGGAGGCTTACTGCTATCTGCCTAGCTTCTGAGACAGAGGGAGACACACAGACACGGCTCCTCTCCTTGTTTTTACAGTCTATTGAACGTGTTTTTTCTCTGTTTTTGTCTATTTTCACAAAGGTTTATAACTATTTGTATCATTAGTTATTATTGATACCGCGCAATATTTGATTGACTTTGAATCTTTGGACTTTGGAACTTTGCTACCACCCACTATGCTGTGAAGTATAGCTTTAGCCACTGAAAATAAACCTTTTCTTGACTTTTCTTCCTTTTTTTGAACTGCTATGTTCCACTGAACATTTATCTAACCACTGCTATCGGCATTAAATCGCATCAAACCTTCTATCACTTGGGTTTTTAAGTGTTAAGAAAGCACAAGATTAGAGCAGTATATTTCTAAGAGTGTTATTAAATGGAAAGTTAAAAGTGCATGGGATGACGTTATACTGACATTTACATAAAATGAAAGCCATTACTGAGGCTGAAGTGACATATTTGTGTGTTGATATTTATTACTCTATCTCTACATTAATTATTAATTGTATATCATGTAAACGATGAACATTGTGCGTGGGAGTTTTGTGAAAGAGTAGGTTTGTTTACTTTTGCACGTGATCTTATTAAGAGTTTCGTGGTAATCTATTTTAAAGTACTGTATGTAATATTTTGATATGGCTGTTGATGTGTTGATTAGATTAGATTAGATTAGATATATACTTTATTCATCCCCAAGGGGAAATTTGTCAATGTGTTCAAATGTGTCAATTTGATGTGTTCCTGTACATGTGAATCACAGCTGTATCATAATCTCTTCACTGCCTGGTCCCCTTTCCCACAAAGCTTTTTCAGTCAGTATCATGTTTGACATAGCCAGGGTTAAAAATGCCTTTTTTTTTACAACATAAGTCTTAAAATTGTCTATGAAGTATAAATTCTTTGAGCACATATAGAATTGTTTGCGTTTGTGTATGGTATGTGTATGGTGTGTGTGTGTGTGTGTGTGCGTGCACCTCTGCTCTCCAGCACAAATTGGCGAAAGGCATGGCACTATTTCGTCATTGTTTGCACAAGTGCAGCCTGAGTACGGATATGAGATGTTTTCGTATCTGTCACGCTGACACTGTGAACATTTTTCAAACTCAGTTTAGAAAAAGCACAGCAGAGAGCAAAGGGTCGAATGAGTCTAGGAAGAGTAACTAGATCTTAATAATTGCACAATCACCGAACAGGTCCATCATCTGGGATGAAACAATGTGCTAAAAGCAAAGACATGTAAAGTATTTCCTTAAGTGTCTCCTTGTGTCGCACAGCAGTTGATATTGAAGTTTGTTTTTTTATTTAACCTAGAATCTGTAGACATATTTATTGTAACAGTATTACAGCAAAGGTATTTATATGATACATTTTTGTTTTATTGATATGCACGTTTAATGTACAAAAAGTGGAAATAAATGTTGCTCATGTATGATGCTGTAAAACTCCTTGTTGTCTTAATTTCACATCTTCAATGAATGAATATTCTGTCTTTCACGATTAGGTCTATAACCAAATAACCAAAATACATGGTTAAAAAACTCACCAATGTTACTCTATTTAGATTTAGAATTAATCTGAATATTAACTCTTTTGTTAAAGTGAGTTATTACAAAACCAGCTGGATTGTTGTCTGAGCAGACAAAACAGGATTTTCTGACAATATAATAGAACGCAGTGCAACAAATCAAAGTACATCCAAACTACAGCCTTATAAATCACCACAGTCTAAACAACACCTTAACTTCAGTAAAGTACCAGTACACCATGAACACCTATTCCATTACAAGTAAAGATCCTGCAGCCATACATTGGTCAAAGTACAGACGTATTATCAGCAAAATGTACTATAAGTATCAAAAGTTAATGTGTTAAACGGATTTTGGAAAGAGGTGGGGTGTGGTATATTTAACCATCTGACAAGCAGTTCTGACGAGTATACTGGCAGCTTAATTCTGCAGAACAATGGGCGCTGTCAGTGATATATTATTGCATCATCAGATTGTTAATGCACCAAGTCATAAGCATGCAGAAGTGTACTACTTGTAGTTGGTCGAGGTGGAGCTAGCTTTAATAACTTTATAAACAGTTTCATAGTTTAGTGCTGTGGTTCCCGAACTAGAGGTCAGACCCCTCAGAAGGGTCACAAGATACATTTGAGGGTTCGTGCGATAATTAATGAGGGTTGGAAAGAAGAAAAAATAAAGTTCTCAAAATTGATTCACCTTTTGGACTTTTTTCTCTTTTTTTGTGATAAATAAACAATTATTAAATGAAACCTCTGAGAGGGTCACAAACCAAAACAGTTGGGGACCACTGATGTAATCCTTAATGCATTGTATAAGCTTATTACAGGTTAAGTCTTAACATGACAAGTAGCTAAATGTCTGTCGCATAAATTCAAAAACATCTCCCTCTGAATGCAGGGGAATTTAAGAATAAATTAACATAAAATAGGAATACTGAAATACATATTTAGATGACTATCATTTATTACCACAGTCAACAGAAATGTGAGCTGATGAGCTTTGTCTTTGATGAAAAGGACTTCTGAGTTCTGTCGGGGGACTTTAGGTTTAGGTTTCAACATGATTGTTTGTCCTGATGCTCAACAGTAACAACATATTACAGAAAATAATTTGAAGGAGAGTAAAGTCTGATGTAATGGTCTACACTCTACATTATTGTTCCGTTTAAAAAACTTCTCACAATTTCATCAAGGCCAACAATCATTGGATTATTATCTGTCATCCCTATTTCCCAGCTCTACCATTAGACTGTATTGAGCAAGAAATGAGCCATGGACTTAATATGCATGCACACGCTGAGCCTGGAATGGTTTCGTACTTGCTGCAAAGGGCATGCTGGGATATGCTCTAGCCCACTGAGAAGGAATAAGCGGGTAAACACAGTGCAAAAAAAGTTATGTGATACTTTATTGATCCTAAATCCTCTCGTTTTCTCTTGTTTTGTTTTCTCAGGGTCAGCTATGGAGCAGCCGGCTGTGTGACCAACAAGAAAGAATTTGTCAGTGATCTGCCAAATCTATGAACAGAGTTTAGTTAAAGCTGCACTAATGAATATTTTGATATCAAAAAACGAATCAAATGACTATGTTTACTGTGAAAGGTCTCACTTGTAGTGACGACTTTTTCCCTCAACACAATACTTTTCTAGCTTTTCAGTGTTGTTTCCAGCAGTAGTAGGGAGCTGTTTTCATTGAATATGCTCTGATTAACTTACTGTACGGTACCTGCCCAGCACCAAATGACAGATATGATAAACACAGTTTGGCATTTATTAGCTAAAGGGACAGATATTTCCTTCAGGAGTTAGTGGAAGCTAAAAACAGAGCTAAAAGGAGAGTGAATATTGGACTTATATTCACCAGGTGGCCAGAAACAGAACTCCAAATGAAGCTTTTGCTGTTTCTCTGTGTCTGCTGGATGTGTAAAGGCTAACAAGCTTAAAAAGGAGATAATGTCAGTTAGAGGTGTTGTGATATATTGGTATTGACAATAACCATGATATTTAAAAAGGACATATTTATATATTGATAACACATATGATAATATTGTGTAAATAATCCAGCAACTCTTTGTTATGTCTGTTATGGTTATGGACTCTCTCTCCACCTCCCTACACTCGTATTTTGACAAAAGACTAAAACGCAGAAATTAAAGTTAAAGATGAATTGGACTGATAGCATTATGATTTTCATTATGATTTTTATTTAATTTGCTATAGATGTTGCAATAATATCGTTATCGTAAATTATTTTGGTCACATTAAGTGTGTAATGAAAAGCTGATATGGTGACGGCCCTATTGTCAGTGTTAAAGCTTGTTGCATTGCCCCCCAGTGGAAAAAGAATAGTTGATGCTACTCAACTCAACTGCATAGTTTCACATTCTGTGCAATATGATTATTTGCTTTCTTGCCGCGAATTAGATACAATAAGAGGATCAATACCACTCTCATATCTGTACGGTTATATAAAGCTATAGCAGCCAGTTAGCTTAGCTTAGCTTGGCATTGAGACTGTACACAGGGGAAAACTCTGGAGGTGATGGTCTAATTGTATAACCTTTGGACAGAGTCAAGCTAACTGTTTTCAGTCTAACCAGCTGTTAGCATAATCTTATATGCTACCATCAAGCTCCTATCGCTCTGCAAGAAAGCAAATGAGCATATCTTCCAAAAATATATCTTTATGGTTAGGGAAAGGTTCAGGTTTTACACAAGTGACAATCCCCTTTTCATTTACTTCTTCCTTCATATATCTAGTTAGTGTTTAGCACAGATCATAATTGAAAATCTTTACTACAAGGCCCCTTTTGCTAATTCAAGGCTTAAAGAAGGTGTCACTTACTCCTCCTGGGACCGGATGAGTGAACAGAACTTTGGCCGCATATCGTGAGCTAACTTCCTGAACAGATATGAAGAGGTTAGAGAGGCATGTTGAAATTCATCACTGTCCTTCCATTACTGCTGCTCTGAAATGAATAAGTATGCGACTAACCTCTCACAATGAAATGAAATCACTGTACAAGACACGTCAGGACAAGATACAATTCTCGAGGGAATGTTAGATAACTTCTGCAACAGAGAATTGGTTACAAAGACAGAATACATATTTTTTCTGGTTACTTTATGTGATCATGAGTATTTTCTACTTGCTTACAGGCATCACTGCTGTGTTTAATTGTGACACATTCAGAGGTCTACAGATTTTTTTGAAACGTGCACTGACATTATCTAATTCACAATGTATGTGTAAAATGTGATAATAAAATACAGCAGGTGCAAACACATCCCGTAATTATCCACTGGTATGTGAAATGCTGTTAATTTGGGAATCTGAAAGACTTTCGTTTACAAGTTACAGTCACAGCTGTGAATGGGCCACAATTTAGTCTGGTCGGTGAAGTGTCTCCAGTGTTGGCTGGGGGAGACAAGTGGATCAATGCGTCCAGAAGTATTTGTAGCAGTAGAAGGGCAGGCTCTGATTCTCTCTGTGGAGGCTGAAGTTACAGTACAAATGCACAACTCAAATGTAACTATAGTAGGGGAGACCGGGTAAGGTTGAAGACACTGAACCACGGCTTTTCTCCAAGGCTGCAAGTGGGCACAGTGCCGGCTGGTTGGCAGACTGTTAGAGGCAAATTGCTGTTTGGCAACAGTTGGTGATGTCTTTATCGAACTGAAACAGAATCTATGAGAATCTTTAATAGAGCTTCTAAAACCACAAAAGGTCTTTGAAGGCCACAAGAGATAGATGCACGTCCATATATGTGAAAAACAAACCCCGGTCTAGACCCTGAATGGTTGGAGTTGAAAGTCTGGGTAAAGCAAAAATAAATATGTTTTTCTGAGTTATTAACAACCCAGCCAAATTTGAATGATTAAAAAGAAATCTGCAAGTATATCAAATTAGGTAATCGTGAAAAAATAAGCAGTATTCTCTGCTCCGAAACACTAGGGGTGTGTCCACTAAGGGCTCTGAAACCACACCCAATCATGGGTGAGGGTTGATTACATTTGTACAGTATATACGACATTATCATATTCTGATAGAGAAACTTGTCTATAGGCGTGGGTTGTGACACTCAAAACAACATTTAACAGCCACAACAAGCCTATGACGAGAGCACAAGTTTAACTGGAACACACATGCAGAACCACTGATGCAATGTACTGGGGTTATGATAAGGATGGCTCCAGTTTCAGGTGAACGCCAAAATGGTCTTAACTGCTAAAATGAGTCTCTATTCTACTATTTAGAGATAAAATAATGTTCTGGTCAACATGACATCTGTGTCCTTTGTGAGGAAAGAAATGTGGATTTGTTTCTGTTCAATGCACCCATTAATATTATCAAAATAAAATGTGTAACTAGTGCTAATGTTTTTGAAAGCAGAACTTAAATGGTAATGGAATATTACTGTATTAACAGTATCTTTATAAAACAAAATGACATATCTATTTTATTTGTCTGCATCTTGTTATATATCATTATGTTAATTAAGTAATAGCAATACTGACATATAAAGCATCCATTACAAGTCCTGCATTTAAAATGTCACCAAATAAATAAATAATATTTGCAAAATATACTTAAGTATCAAAAGTAAAAGTCTACATAATGCAGAAAAATGCCCACCTGTGAATATGATCCTATATATAGCCTATATATTAGCCTATGAGCTATATTATATATGATTGCATGACTCTTATATACTTTCACATACCCACCACTGTTCATCCAATATTTATACACTGTATCCATATCAAACCCAGCTACTTTTATCTGTATCTCACCATTACCATTACTTATACTGCAGAGTATTTTTTGTCCATACTGTATATATTTTGCGTATTTATATCACACTGTTCATACTGTTCATACTGTTCATACTGTATATCTTGTTTATTCTATAGATATCAGCACATTACTCTGTACCTTACTGTTTGTATCACTTTTGGAAAGATTAATTAAACTGCTGTTAGGCAAATGTAGTTGAATAAAAAGTACAAGAGGCTACTTCCCTGAGAAAAGTAATGTAGTAAGTATAAAGAATATGTAAATACACAAAGTACCTCAAATTTACTCGAGTACATTGCTGCACATCAGAACAGTACTGAGTTGCTCTGTCATACACTTTAGGATATCTTCAAGATATGCAAGTTGTCGGTTCAACAACACCCCCTCCTGCTCCCCCACCAGCCCCGCACGTGCTGCGTGCTCGCCCCTGAGCCCTTCATCTCGTGTGTTTCGCCATTGGTCTGGGATGATGTCATCCACAGTAGAGACAATAGAGCCCACCTCCCCGTCAGTGTCTCCTCACACACGCACCGCAGCTCAGAGTGACACACGCTCAGACGTGACGCCAGCTGAGTTAGCCAAGCACCCCTGATTACATGTATTTATGCATCTTATTTATCTCAAGTCTGGCAGAGCTGTGCATCTTCTATTCAAGCTCAATCTCTTTTTTTTCTTTTCTATTCTTTTTTTTTTTTTAAATACATGAACAAACGAGCAGGCAGGGAAGGTGTTACACATCTGGATCAAACCAACGCAGCGGGTCGTGCTACTCGAGCCCCGGCCGACATGAGGATCTCTCATTCCGCTGCGCATATATGATGAAAACACTTCGGGACTGCCACGCTTGATGTAAGTGATGCTTCTGTCTTTTTTTTTTTTTTAGTAACGTTACTTATCGCGGTGGTCGGTCGGTCCGGTCGGCCTTGCATCCCGTGAGAGTGCAGCGGCTGTCACAGCACTACGTGTTGGTCAGCTTTAGCTCACAGCACAGAATCAGGCGCATCCTCAGTGTCTCGATGTATTTGTAATTCGCCGTCAAATTGACGCCACATGTTCAAACCACGCAATGCATCCTCGTGTTGATCGCCGCTGCTCGAAGCAGTTGTGATTGTTTCGCCGTAATGAGCGCGTATTATTTATTTATGGGGGAAGGAGAACTGCAGCCATGTGAAAATAGACAAGTATGGAACAACAAATGGACCATAATTATACACATCTACACTTGGTCGGAGTGAGTAAGTGACCGTACGGGCCTGCTGGCCCGGGCCCTGTCGCCCACATCAGCTTTGTTTGTCATCATGGTAAAAAGGTTCAAAGAATGTGCAGCGAAGATGCGATTAAAATTACTGAGAAACTAGGCAGTGCGCCATCTAGCGACTGTATGAACAGGAACTAATAGATTTTCCATTGCTGGCCCGCAGAGCAGCCCTATGAACAACAATGCAGAGGAAGAATGTAAATATTAATAGCTGGTTTATTTCTGCTTGCGGTTTTGCTGATGAGATGCCACAACGAGCTGGTGAGAGGCAGAGCAGGAGAGATGTGCAGCATGTGAGCACATTATTATAAATAGCATCAGCAAGTGATTTATTGACATGCATTTCATAGTGGAGGCTCTCGTCTCTGTCAGCATTGCCAGTGGTGCACAAATCAAGCAGAACTGAAAGATAGTGTAAGTAAAAGGGATGTGTTAGAGATGAAGGAGCGGACACACACACACTTGACAAGCAAGACACATAAGAGTCACTGCAGTTTGTAGGAAGACCAGGCAGTGTAAGGACATGCAAACCAAATCAAAACTTAAACCAGCATTAACCAATGTTACTGACGTTAATACGGCTCTGTAACATGACAGGGTCGCTTGAGGTGTGTAGTTTAAACTAATCATCCAACCCTCCAGCTCACAGTTTGGAGCTGCTTTTAGTTCCGATTTTTGGCTTTCTGGCCTGAACAAAAGAGACTGTCAAGGTGACTCACTGCTTTCCCCATTTTAAAACCACGGTGACGGTGTGATGCTTCAATGGAACAATAATTAAATCGACTTCGAATCTCTCTGGAAAGATGCAGTGTATATCCAGATCGTACATTCTACATGAATGCAAAGGTAAAAAACCCACTAATTAATTCAACATTTCTTCATCAACAATCTATTTACAATGAATTAAAGCTTCTCAAAATAGTTGCGGATTCATTGTTTGTGCTCTAGTTTGCTCCGGTCTACTCCCACAGGCTATAGACACTCAGTTCAGGTAGAGGACAAACTCTAAACTGCTTACAGATGACATGGACTGGTGGCCTCTGCTGTTGCCCTGCCTTTTACCCAGTGCATGCTGGGATAATCTGTGGTGACTCTGAACGAACAGACAGTGAATGGATTATTTGTGGAGAGCACAATTGAAGATAAATTCTGTGTGGCCTGGGAGCTGAAAGTTAAAATGATCCATTTAACCTTAGAATCACTCCCACCATTAATAATGATAATTTCATTCAGCGTCCCTTCTTCTAAACGATGGCCCTGCAAGACCGGCTGTGACTGCCTCAGGGTCTCCTGTGTTATTAATGTTTTCATGCACACTTTTACTTTCTTTGAGGTTTTCTTCGAGGATATGAAGATGGTCTTGCATTATTTCCAGAGAGGGAAAATAAACAGACTGTTGTTACCACACCTGCAGCTAACAGATGTTGCTGTTAAATAGAATTGTCAGATTGTTTTTGGTGGTTTTTTTCGAATCCATATGTTTTGGGGACTCGCTGGACGTGTGCTTGCTCGATCCAACAAGTTCCTGGATTCTTACGAAGCAGAAACTCCTTCCCTGGTTCAGATCAAAATACACTCTGAAACGAAAAACGATCAAATACAGAGCACACGGAGGCTTTCAGCGTGTAATATTAGACCACGTTTGTTTGGCTGTTGTCTCAGCCTATTAATCTGAACATGTTTTTCATGCCTGTCTGTCTTTTTGACTGTTTGTTTGCAAAAATCCATCATGTCAGAAAATTCCAGTTTGGAGGGACATTTGGTGGACAGAAAGGCCTTGGCACCAAGCATAACACGACATTTTGTGTGGTGTTCAGATCTGGGATTTCCAATGTCAGTTGATTACACAGCAGTCACTAACCATGACAGTGTGCTTTTTTTAAATTCTTCAAAGATTTTTAAATATATTCAAAGCACATTACTGCTCTTCTTATCTATATGTGACAGAGCTCAAATCCCTACCAACCACAAATCCTTTCTCCAAGCTGCTTTTGTCACTTTCTATTCTCGGTGTTCTATTTTAGGATTCAGTCATTTTTGTGGATTTCTTATTCAATTGAATTACTTTTAACATCACAATGTGCCATGACTTTGTGCAGGCACACAGTAGCCTGAATCCCTGGGCTGTTGGTGCTGTCTGTAACTGAGTAGCGCTGGTTTGCTCCTTGATTCAAATATTTGATTGAGTGATTTTTTTCAAGATGTCTAAATTGGGGCACAGGCAGGAAATCTGGGCCACCCTGAAAACATATTGCTCTGCAGCCAAAGTGCTATAAAATAATGTAATACAAATAACAATTGCTTGGCCTTGGATGTGGGGATTATGACACTGTCTGTCCTCAAAGTCAGGTACTAGTCTCAGTGTTAAACCAGTTTTGACTGAATAGAGGAGGGAAATGAGGGATAGCTCGATGTTCCCGATCGCGCTGCCCACTGATTGGCCAGTTCGTGCAGTTGCTTCCATCACTGTCTGTCCGCTGACTGTGGAGATTAGGTGATGTAATTATTCTGACTTCCCCTCAGTAGCCTGTAGTGGTGTGAGCTCTGATGAGACAGTGAAACAAATCTGTTTACAGGGAAAAGGCAAATTTAGCAACACGCTAACACAGATTAGCAGTAAAGATTTATTTGTCTTTTCAAGTCATTTAGGATTAATGCAAAGTTGAGATGTGGAATCAGAACCAATGAAAGAATAGGACCTGTGTTTTAGACATGAGGCAACATTTTAAGAATGCTTACTAATCAACACAAGGCTCATTCTTGTGTGTCATTATTGTACCGTTATCATGGCATTGTTGAGTAAACACGCTATCATTTGAGCATCTGGGTCACAACCAGGTCATCACATACAGCAGGGATTCAAGTTGCAAGTCATTTTCCTTTGTCCCAAAAAAATCTTACATCATTAGATGTGTGACCTAAGCCTGATAAGAGTGCGAGTCATAATTACTGTGAGTCAACATACAACCTAGATTTATCCTTTTTGTCCCACTCCACTTGTTCTGGCAACGTAACGGTAACTTCACTTTGTTTGTACGTGCCACCACCTTCAAATTATTTAAAATCTGTCTACTTTGACGGTTTGATCGAGGAGGTTCAGGAGCTTCACAAGCAGTGATTGACAGCCGCGTTAGAGACTCCTCGGCTCTTGATTGGTCGTTTTCATTCGGACGAGGTGGAATCTTGCAAATGCCGTTAGGAGCGCTAAAAGGAGGCAGACGAACCAGAATCTTTTCACAGATTATCTGTCTCGTGTACTTCTCAGGATGTAGTGACAGTTTGACAAATGTGACAAAATGTTATTTATATTTAAGTTACAAACTGGAGCTTTAATCCCTACAAAACAAAAACGTTTAACTGCTCTGTGCATTGCATTGTGTAATTGCATTATTTAGCCCATGAAGTGTAATAATCAACAGTTTATTACTACAGTTTGGCATACATTTTAAGTGTTAGTGGTTTCATTACGATTCCACAACTGCTTTGGCTGCTGAAGGGAGACAAGGTTACAGTGGCTAGAGGCCAGCGACACCTGAGACACAGTTTACGCCGTCCAGCGCCTGTTAGCTGAGCTGTGCAGCATATCTGCTCAGTGACCCTTGTCAGTTTGCTGACAGCACAAATCCATCAAGGCACTTTTTTTTACACTTCACACGTTGACACGGCGGTCCTCTCCCCAGCAACCTGTTTCGTGATTGAACTTGTTCATTGATTTCAGTTATAACAGCAGCTCCACAGCAGCTGAGTCTGTGTGTGGATATAGAATATACTGTCGGATCCGTGACACCGACTGCTTGACCCTCAATGCTGTTAGGTATTTTTTATTGTGAACACACAAGTGCCTTTCCCCTTCGTGCCCAGTGTCTATCTGTCAGTTTGGTTCTGTTTGTGAACATATAAAGACAGAAGTGGACCTGTCGTTTTGTGCCGAACACAAGCAAAAATGTGAAGCTGTGGATTGTCCTCTGACAGAAACGGCCTGCTCATCAGCCTCTGGAAACAAGTAACTCCGATGACTAATTTCCCTGCCATCCACTATCTCAAGAGCCTTTTATCTTCTTTTTTCTTACTGTGATGAAAAATAATCTTGTTCAGCCGCAGAGGAAGACATTCTCTCACTCAAGCAATTTCACAAGCCCATAATTGAGCTGCACATCCTCACATTATTGCCGGGTTTTTGCTCTGGTGTTGTCCACTCTGCTGCTGTGGGTGTTTGGCTGTTAGGTGCCTTTTTGATGAAGGTGCTGCATTAAGCCGGGGCGGGGAGAGGGAACGGAACGATCCCCATCAATCTTGCACAGCCAGACAACCATCTGTTCCCCAAAACATCAGCCCCCTCAACAGCTTGTCCTCGAAAACACTCACTTCTCCGCCTCTGCAGCCGGAGACGCACTGTGTAGCCCTAAATCTACACTGTACCTGACTACTGTGGTGCACTGTGAGATCCTTTACCATAAGTCATGCACTGTCCTCCTGTCCGATGTGAGGCTGCATCATTTCAACAGTACACGCTGTGTTCTGTTCCTTTTTTATCTTATCAAGAAAAAGTTAATGATGGTACTCAACACATAAAATAACACCAGCTCTGATTGAATTTTGTTTTATGAGATATTACACAGTTCAGGGGCGCTAAGCAAGCTAATTGTAACTATTCATGATATTGCAGGTTTTGCTCAGGTGCTTGGGAAAGAGTTAAATCATGTGGAAACACATTAGCATGTGTACCGCTCTCCTGTCTCTGGCTTATGCCTGTGACTGTAAAGCTGTTATCTTTATTCTGCTGGTGGGGTAGCAGTGAGGCGAGGGAGGGCGTCATGATCTCCCCCGCTGGCTCATGCAGTTCCCGCTAACAGGAACTGAGTGGCACTCTTCTTCTTTTTTTAAAACATTTCCTTTTATCTGACTTTGCTTTTACACTTTCATGTGCTCGAATTCTGAGGCAGCTAACGTGATTGCCAAGCTTAGCATACGTTTGCCTTTTCCCTTAAATATTAATGCACACCTAATCACGCGCATACATTTTCCTCTCCACTCCTTGATCCATCCTGCGACATCTTTGGTTACTCAGGCCTAGAACTCTGTTAGAACTTTCTTAGAGGATGCTCAGTGGCTGTTATGTCTCAGTTCTTCTGAAAGGAACTCATGACTTATTCACACTTTACTGTAAACTTCTGATGTCAATTATGCCTGGTGGACACATTATGCAATCTCACATACTGATATGAGCTGTCTGATGTAGAATATTGCTGCAGGGAAATCCCTCCAACTGGAGGGATTTCACATGAACACAGTTAATTAAACACCATTTTAATTAACCTTCTAATCAACAGCGCTCACACCATTTTGCAGTTTTATTCTCGTCGGTGGAAACTAGCTGCCCTCAGGTCCAGTGAACAAATGCACAGAGATGACAAGATATTTGAATTCTCAACAGTGTTTGTCTTGTTCCGTCAACATTTGAATTGTCTTAAACCAGTATCTTCAGTATCAAAACAAAAGTTACTCATTCTACAGAAAAAAGTCCCTCGTGACTATTTATTATATATTAGATTGTTTGATAGATACTGATGCACCAATGTGTACTATATGTAGCATTTAACTGTTGTAGCTGGTCAAGGTAGAACTGTTTTTTACTACTTTATAAAGGACTACAGTTAGGTTAAGTCTAGTGATTTCCCAACCTAGGAGTCAGGCCCCCTCTAAAGGGTCACAAAAACAAATTGCCAGCACAGGCAAACACATGAAAAATGCAAAGTAAAACAAAAGCATTTTATGCACTTTATAAGCCTTTCACATTGCATTTGAAGCATCATTAATAAATGTACCGGACACAAAATAAGTTATGAAGATTTCTAAGATTATTTGTCTGAGAAGCAAATCATTGTAATGGTTGTCTGTTTGTTTTCCTGTTCCTAAATCCTGTTGCAGATTTGACTGTGTGTAGTAATGCTGCCGACACTTTTTAGTCGTCACAGTTATTACTCCATAATATGGGGTAATCATTTCAGAGTAATGCTTCACTATAGTCTGTAGTTCATTATATTTAATTTTTGCTCATGTCAACATGTGGCAGCTACATTTCAAGAGGCATCCCTTTGTTTTAATATTTTCCATCTCTCTGTGTGGCCCTTACTGTCTGCTGAAGCTGTGACTATGAGTGAGTGAAAAGGCCACTAGCCAGCCTGCAGTTTACAGTGTGTGAGAGCAAAGTGATCAGAGTGATAGTGACTTCCACCATGATAAAACTGGGTCAATGTAACCCCCACCCCCTCCACCACAGGCAAGGCTGAAAAGGGGGAAAAAGATGAGGATACCATCACCAGACTCTGTGCGTGGATATAAGCATGGGGACAATGGAGCGTGGTTTGCTTTTTCCATGGGTTGGTATCTGTGTTGTGTTGGGACTGAAGGCATCCCCAGATTATTTTTGACATGTTCCTTCCTCCCCTGTAGTCTGTGGTTTACAGTGTCACGTTATAATCTGTCCCCCTGTATCTTCTCTCGACCCACTTTGTTTCTGTCAGCCAGTGTTGTTTTCAGTATCTGGTCTTCCCAGTCCCTCTTTTAACTTTTTGGTCTTCCATTCCCTGAGATATTCTCGCTAAATATGACCTGAAGGGCTTGTGGTTAAAATGAAAATCCACCATAACAAACACTGTTTAAAAACAGCTATATTTGATGTACGTTGCAATTGCAGGCTAGCATGTTGTTTGGTGGCTAAATCTGAACAATGCTATGTGGTAGGTAAATCTCCACCTCCTCTATTGTGGAGTTTAAAGAGTGGCTTTATCTAAATGACACCAAAATATATTTTCTCACTTATGTATTTAGCCTTGCATATTGATTGTGTTTTAGTTGTAGAGGTTTTGAGATATCCATCTCTAAAATTTCTGGCTCTATCCCAATGCTTGATTTCGCCAAGAGTGCATGAAAAAATATGTTTTGTAATGTGAACTGACAATTACATCTTAGAAAAAAAGAGGACTACGGGTCTATAGCCATGCTAGCGACTCTATTAGGAAGTATTTAGGCACAGCTGTGCTTTGAGCTGAATGCTAATGTCAGCGTGCTAACATCCTCACAATGTCAATGCTGACATGCTGATGTTAAGCATGTTTAATGGTTACTATGTTCGCCATCTTAGTTTCGCGTGTTAGCATGCTAACATTTTGCTAACAAAGTACAACTGAGGTTGATATTAGTTATGCAGGTATTTGTTCATAAACCAAAATATTGAACTATAAAGCTACTATTGAGCTGATGATGGCGCTAAATGAAAAGTTAAGGGATCATCAAAAATACTACAATTCATTTCAGTCTGGACCAAAGTGGTGGGCGGACCGACAACATTGCCATCCCTAGAGCCACTAACATGGTTAAAATGTGTCCTTTTATAATGTGAACCCACCCTTTAATAAATTCAGTAAACTGATCTAAAACATTGAAGGTAAAACCTCAGGTTTTGGTATCAGCCCATCACAATCAAAGAGCAAGTGCTTCTTTCTAGACTCATCACCAACTTCTTACAATCTCATGGGGAGAAATCCATCAAACACAAGGCAGAGATACAAACAGCCTCAACAGACTAGAATGCCAAACAAACTGCATACTTGTTATGTCCGCAGTAAAACGCAGATCTTTTTTCTCGACTGGGAAGTCTCTTGATCTCCTTCAAACAGAACTCTGTACTTTGTTTGCCCTACCTGTGCTTTGAACTCAATGCTAACATTGGCATGCTAATATCCTCCAAACAAACTAGCATAGCCACCCCGACAGCTAGTGTGGCAAAAACTAATTTTAAAGTACTTCATCAACCAAAAAACTCCTGGGTGCAATGAACATCTCAGATTGATTGTATTTAACGGTGTGTGTATCAGAGGGTGGATTTTTACTTTAACGACAATACTTTTTCATCTTCAGAGCAGCCTTATAATGAATGTACCGAATTAGTATAAAATTAGAGTCCAAAGTCCTGTACCTGTTATTAATCATATTAATCATAATGAAACAAAAAAATCTTCCGTATGTATTCTATTACAAAGTGCATATTTATAAACTACATTCAGTTAATCTCTTTTTGCTGAGTCACGGTGAGAAAGCTTTCTCTCCAGCTGAGTTGTATTGTTGTGTATGTGATGACCTTCTGTTTATACCACGACCTGGACAAATGCTCATCTCTAATTGGCCCAAAAAATTCAGTTAAGTTTACTCCGGGGGTAGAATGCACAGGCCAGATGGCTGGGAGCAGGAAATGTTTCATTTCAGGTAATCGCATGGCTCTTCAGCATTCAACAGTCTTTAATGTGAAGAATCCCACTGAGCCTTGAGCTAACTTTGAGAGTCACAGTGTTTTTATCAATTGTAAGTCGTGCATAAACATAAAATGTACACGTCACTGAAGCATTCACATACACAGGATTGTTGTTCATAACCTCTACATCGAGAGCAGTGAACAGTCACAGTCCAGCTATGTTTACAGTATGTTAAGCTATTTTTACCATCTGCCATGGCTTGGCTTGGCTTATTATTTCAAGTAACTGAATGCGTCTTGTTAACAATGAGGACTCATCGGAGGGATGCAGCTCAGTTGGTGCAGCTTTTGTGACTGAGCTTTTAAAAAGCCTCACTGCCGTCAGGATTAGCTGGGATTATTTGCTGCTAACAGCAAACAGGTACACACACTTGCACCTTCGGATTTGCATTTTTATGTCCTAAATGGTAATGATGTCACTGGGAAACAGTTTACATTTGAACGTCAAAGTCCTACAAATGTAGATGAGCATTAAATGTCTGGCAAGTGGCCCTGTTATAAGCAGGTAAAAGACTGTGATGTGCATGTTGAAATGAATTTGGGAAACATAATCATTACAGTGTTATCCATTCAAATCAAACATGCACCTCAGTGGGTTTTCTCTTTATGCAAGTTCTCCTTTCATTTGCAGCAAATGTAAAAGGAAATGTGTGTGACATGTTAATGAAAAAACCTGACATGCAACAGTATTGGTTGTTGGTTTTGTATTTGTTCTTGGTGTGTTTTGTAGATAGAGAGGAGAGATTAGTTAGATTTATATGCAAAACATAAAAATCAGTGTGTTGTCATTCTTGTGGTGGATTTGTGGTTTTACTTTACATTTCACAAATAATTTACCTTGATTCTTTTATAATGTAATTACACAGTATTGTAACATACTATATCAATAGAAAATATATGCTCATTATCATGCACTGTATCATATCAATATTTCATTGCTGCAAAGCAATATTTGGAATTTTGCATCAGCATGTGCTGTTTGTGTCTAAAATGATGGAATGTAAAGTGCGCCTCACATTTCCATGGTTTGTAAAATTGCAGTAATTTCCTGACTACTCTCTTTCTGTCTCTCTCTCCCCCTCGTCATTGGACAGCTTTGCATGAACCCAGATGCCTCCCCTCCCTCTTGATGAGCGTATAGTGGTCATTCAGCGCCCTCAAAAAATAGCCCTGTGTGAGGCTTCCCCACAAACCATCCCGCAGCACTCCTCTCAAATATCAGCCTCTTCCAATGGACACCATCCTCATCTCCACTCTTCGCAGGCCCATTTCTATGCACCCTCGTGTAAACCTCTGACTCTGGAATGCAAGCGCAGACCCTCTCGTGTGCAGAAATTCAAGAGCGATCAACCTGTCGTCCCAGCAGGTGTCAGACACATCCCTAGCCACTGCCATAGCAATGGCACAGTAACTCTCGCCCCACGGCTGCCCTCCCATACACATACTATTGATATCAGGGTGACGGTGGACAAAGGAGGACAGGGAGGAGGAATCAGCAACTCGTTAGGGCGCAGCGGAATTGTAAAAGGTGGCCGAGGGAAATGTGTCTCTTCACAGTTGGATCAAGCACAATGTGAGAAAAGGACTGGAACTGCAGGGAGGCCAGGTGGTGCCGAACACAAGTCACAGCGAAGTCGCCATAGTCAGCTGTCGTCTTCCCCCGGAGGCATCCTACAATTCGTCCCAGCTCAGGTGCAGCAGCATAGGTTGCGGAGTGAAAAGGAAAACACTAGTTTTGTTAACAGAAGTGACCAGGAATTTCCCTCTCTAGGTCACAAGAAGATTTCCAAACTGGGATCTGTCCATCAAAGCCATAATAGCCACAGTCTGCCCTACCACCAAAATTCCGTCCCTGTGCCCCATGCCGCCATTCTAAATTCGAACTATCCGTCATCCCCTCCCTCCCAGCCCACCCATGTCCCAGGCCCATTTCAACAACTCAGCCAGCCGCACACGTCCCGCACCAGGGATCTCCGCCCTCACATTCTTCGTGGTCTACCCCTCTCCCCCTGCTCCTCCCACGCCGGAGGGTTCCCGAGCCCTGACCATACCTGCACCATCGACTGCACCCACCCATTCAGTTGTGGCTGCTGGAGGTTGGTAAGATGCAGAGGGTGTAAGGGACACTCTGCCAACTGCCAAGGAGGCGGAGGAAGCTCTTCCACCTCATTTTCCTGTGTTCATAATGCCGGAGCAGTGAAGAAAGGAGGCAAAGACATGGGCTTGAGAAATCTGGGTGGGTGTCTCTCCACCACCTCCACCTCCAACACCTCCTCTTCTAACAGCACTGTGTCTGACTGCCGAGCAAACCTGTTCAAACCTCTCCGCTGTGCCTCCTGCTCTGGTGAGGCCAGAAACTTTGAGAGTCCTGCTATCCTTCGCAAAAGACTGGTAGGGGGATGTCTGCCCTGCACCCCGCTGTCCTCCTCGGCCCCTCTCCGGGCGATACAGAGCTGCGTCACAGGCTGCAACCCCAAAGCCTCTCAGACAGGCAGCTCCACCTGCAGCTATTGTAGCAGCGACCCCATTGTGGTGACATTTAACCCTCGCAGAGTTAAACCCCCAGGTAGAGGTGTTGGAGCAGCTCATCAGATGGGTATGTTCCAAGCCGATGATGATGACTACAGCGTGCGTACTATCTGGCCCGAAGAACTGGCCAAGAAGATGACCCATTCTAAAGCCCAAAAGAATCACTGTGCCGGGGTGGGAGTAGGAGTGAGGAAGACCTGTGCAACCCAGGTCCAAAATGGCAGTAACGGAACAGGTCTTGCCCTCCTGGACTGTCAAAACCTCCAGGAATACGCGCAGTCTCAGTTTACAGACCGTGCTGGTCGACGGCGGCTTCAGCAGGGGAAAATGGCTGCTTTTGATTTTATGGGCCGCAGGTCAGGATCTGGGTGTGACGAAGGCCAGAACTCACTGAAGAGGCTCTTGAATAAAGCAGAAGATGTAGAAACGGGGCAAGACGGAGATGCAGCATATCCACGCTCCCCCTCTCCCCACTCTGCCTCTCCACCGTCACCTGCTAACTTTTCTCCTCCACCGTCCAACCCGAGCACACTCATCAAACCCAGACCCTGGCAGAGAGACAGGGAGGGAGGACATTCCCTGCCGACAGCTCAGTCCCTTCACCTGGCCCTCAACTCCCTGAACAGAGAGCAAGATGAGGAAAACAGCAGAAGTAAGAATATCTTACAATTCACCTAAGTGAAAGTGGTAAAATATTCATGATATCTATGAAGTAACTCATTTTTAACTGTAATCAGTGACATAAAGATGGGTCATATGGGTTGAATGTAATTTAGAAGTAAAATTCCTGTTGGTTAGTTTTTTAGTGAGAGATGTGCAACCTTTCTGAGTTTGGCATATGCTGTCATGATTCTTAACCCGTTCCTCCTTGAGGTGTTGAATAATCTGCTGTTTTTCAAAAGATTCACCCACATTTGGGAACATCTAGCTTGTCTTGATCTCCGTTATTTTTATTTAAGTTATGAAATAATCAAAGTGCTAACGAGCAGACCTCTTTTATGGCCACATAATACTGATAATTAGCTGTTCTGACTAATTTGACCCAGTTTTGAATCAGTGATTTCATTGGTGATTTAGTCACTTTAAGTCTTAATTTTGTCATTTCTTGCTCCGTGGCAGCACAGACTGCAGAATAAATGTTCTACGCACTTTCTCTTTGTCTCGTCACCTTCCAGTCCACCTTTCTCTGCCGCTGTCCTCTTCTTTGCCGGCTTCTCTGTCCGATGAGACCGCGATGACTCCTGATGCGGAGAACGCCGTGGTCAGTCCCATCCTGCCCTTCCTGTTTCTGGGGAACGAGAGAGACGCCCAGGACTTGGACCTGCTGCTGCGCCTCAACATCGGCTTCGTGGTCAACGTGACCACACACCTGCCCCTCTACCACGTCAACTCTGGACTGCGCTACAAAAGGCTGCCAGCCACCGATAACAGCAAGCAAAACCTTCGACAATACTTTGAGGAGGTTTTTGAGTTCATTGGTGAGAGACATATGGTTGTTTTTGTGAGTTAATTGAGAAGATAGAGACTGCATTGATCTTCAATCTAAACAAATTTGAACATCAATAGTTAGTTAAGACAAACTGAGACAGGCTTGAATGGCTTGTAAACTCATCGTAATATCTGAGTCAGCCAACACACCGTAAAATGATGTAGACTGTAAAAATCATCGTCAATAACATCCTCTGCATTTTGGGATGACATTTTCGCTGTTGGAAACAAAACACAAGCGAAGAGAACAAGGCAGTGTTTGAGTGGCATTGCGCCCCACAGCTACCAAAGCTGAAGTAGCACTCTGTATTTCTTTCTTGGCCTCCAGCAACGTCACTGTCATGTCACTGTATTCAGAAGAACAACCGATTTTGCAGCTGCGCCCTAGAGACAGATGACGTCGGCAAAGAAAAGCAGGCGTTTTTCACACTATATTCATAACTCAGATAGAGATGGGGTCGACAAATCTTCTATATGTTCTATATTCACAGCATGCCACGCTAAGCCAGTTTTAACTTCTTTAATTCTGTTTCTGTTTAATCCTAAATCTGTTTTGTTGTTCTCCTCAACAGAGGAGGCATATCAGAGTGGACAGGGAGTGTTGGTACACTGCCAGGCAGGCGTGTCCCGTTCTGCAACCATTGTCATCGCCTACCTTATGAAGCACACCCTCATGACAATGACAGATGCCTACAAATATGTGCGGAGTCGTCGCCCAGTGGTGTCCCCGAATCTAAACTTCATGGGCCAGCTTTTGGAGTTCGAGAGGGACCTCAACTCCGGCGTGACTCCTCGTATCCTGATGCCTAAGCTTAACGGTGTGGAGACGCAGGTGTGAGGAAGGTCAGGAGCGCGTGAGGTTACTGCCGGTAACAAAGAGATTAAAGCGGCATTGATGAGCGGCATTGAAAGAGTGTAGCACATTTTAGAAGAGCGACGTGATGAGAAATATTACAATCGATAAAAAATGGTATGGTTTGGCAGTTAGTGCACTTTTAATACTGTGAAACATGAGACAAAAGACTGGATGCTTCATTTGTTTAAGTAGTAACACTTAGACAATACGATCATCATCCAGTATACTGTTTATAAGATAATGTGCCAATATTTTGTATAGACCTAACATCACTGTCAGATATCTCATTTCTTTTTTTTTTCTGATGCCTCTTCCTTTTTGTTCCCATCGTTTACATTCACAGCCACAAACTGAAATGCAATGACTGTGTTTCCATTAATCATAAATGCATGCTGAACGGATATGCAAACATGGAAAAGGTTCACTGGTAATGTACTACATCATCTGCAACACCACTCTGATGTTTCCACCACATGTAGCAACAAGGTTATTAATACACACTTTACTTTCCATGCATTTGTTTCATTATCACTGATTGAATTGCCACAAAGATGAGAAGACTTCCTGACACAGACCTCAGTCACTGTTTTTGGTTAATATTATCATGTATATTTCTTTTTTCTCTTTGGAAACTGTGCAATATTGCGGTATGGACTGAGTAGGGACGTGAGCAGCATTAACCTAGGAAACGTAGCGCAAAAGGGACAAACAGCTCATGGAAAAGTGTAAGAATGGTTTTAGTTCAGTGAAGCAGCCTGCATATAAGTATTTGCACGTGTGAAATAATACTGTGCACTCACAGGGTTAGAGTTATACAACACACAATATAACTGTAGTAATTTGTGTGACTAAAAATGACATTTAATACACTGAAATAAGCTCATTATAAACACATAGGCAGGTACTGTCCTGCTGTAATATTGTGCTTTAAAAACAACAGACCTTCTCCAGCTGTGCAGTATTTATTTTATGGGTAATTCATAAGGAAAATATTTTTAAAAAACATATTATTTGCGGTTTAGCAATGTCATGGTGCACAGACAGGTATTTCTCTAAATATAAAAAACACATGGTAGTTTGATTTTTTTGGAGACAACACAGTAACAAGAGGCCACAATTAACATCCTGCTTCATCTGTCTGGTCGGGAACATAGAGACAAACTATGTATTATGTGTTAAGCTGAAAAAACAGCTTGAAAGCATAAGCTTTTATTTTCTAACCTTAGATTTCCGATATTTTATTTCATTTAACATCCTGCGGCAGATTACAAGTGTTATTTCCCACAGTACCAGTAAGGGACAATCAAGAACCGATTTAGAAGTTGTTACCATACCTACACCATGAACAATCTTAAAGCCAAACCTACTTTATATTTCATTACTTTAATACCTTTGTGAAGGTTAATATTATTCCTCCCTAACTGTTCTATTGCCTTATTGTCCTTACTGAACGTCTAAACTGTGTCCCTCGTGACTATGCATTGCTTTTATTATGAAGGCTTTAGTTTGATTAGAGAAGGTTGATTCACTGTATTGTTAAGTTCAGGCCTGAGTCCTGTTCAATGCACATTCAATTACCTGCACGGTCAATTTTCTGGTTTAAGGTTAAAACAAAACATCTCTGGCCATAGGAAGATATGAAAAATTTGAGTTTAAAATCGTATTATTATAAAACACTGGCTCTAAAGATCAACTATAATATACAAAGCCAGTACAGATTGAGACTTAAATATAGGGCTGTAAATGGTGTGAAACAATATCGTACAATCTGCAGTTTAACCAGCTTTTTGAAGCATCATAGCCACCTGTTAAAACTCCATATTATATCAGTTGATTCACTGTTTGGGAAGAATCAGTGATTCGTGGATAACTGGTGTTTTCTAATCTGGTAGCAAAGGATGAGAATTATTTTGCACATTTTCTAAACTAATGCCATACACATAAATAAAATGCTGTTAATGTATACAGTACTTTATGACTTAAGCATTTGTAGATGAAATTATAATTGTTTTGATATCATCAATTGTCAGATATGACAGAAAGATTCAGGTGAAGGAAGAGGGGACAATTATTATATTATTGTATTTATTTCTGTTCTTTTCTCTTAGACAGAGGAAATAAATGGTTGTGCATTCTGACCCCCGGGCACTCAGGATAGTCCAGGGACTCAGCACACGTCTATTATTGTTTAAAACTCACTTATGACAACACATTAGGGTTAAAGAGGGAAGGTCTACCTTGTGTGTCCATAAACACCCGGACAAGTCCAAATCTGAGTGTACGCGACTAAATACAAACGTTTACACCTGAATTAAGAGTTCACGCGCTTTATGAGTATTTGTTGTTAATTTCTTAAATATTTAAACCAGATTCCAGTTGCCCCTTTTCCAGATTTTAGCAAAATACCCTGTTCCAAGTTTCTACAACCAAAATGCCTTCGGTTTAGCCTTGTGTAATCTGGTCCTCCCGTGTTGTCATTATATTTATGACTTTTTAAATGATCCTGAATTTTGCTTGTTGGATTTATTTTCTGTCAAAGTGACTTTGATATAGGCTATATATTTTTCTACAGTCAAACTGCTTCATCGTGTTAGGTATACAAACTTACTGTAACTGTGTATTTACAGTTTCTTTTTTTTTTTACATGAATCTTTGTTTTGTATGAAAGGCTGTTTGGACAGAATGCCATCTTCCAACTCTGCAGCGTCAATAAGGATCTTGAGCCGTGCTATGCGTTGCAGTACTACAGTGTCACTGTTATCAGACCTCAGCAAACGTGGGTCAACATACCGCATTCCTGTTTTTACCTCTCGCCTTTATTTCAGCTGGAGAGACTTCAACCAAACATGCTGTTCCCTCCTCCAGTCTCTCCAGCTCAGCTCACAGTAGGTGTGGTATTTACCTTTGAAGAGGGCCTGTTGCTATTGCTCCTTGAGTTTTATACAGACTTTATATGCAAAATGGCTGTCGAAGCAATTCATTTAATTCCAGGCTGTGTGGACTTCCTGTGCGGTTGAGTCAGTGCTGACCTCAGACGTTTGTACTCGAGAAACGCATCGAAGCCTAACGAACATTTTCTCTTCAAGTCATACAAACTGAAGGGCCAGTGTCTCTGTGAGTGTCAGTGTGTGTAAAAAAAAAAAAAAACTTCTGTTTGTGTTTTGCATTTGAAAAGAGGAAAGTTGTTACAGTCTGTATGATAAGCTTTTGAGAACATTGTACGTATATCCGTGCATTGCTTATTTATGGGGACTTGATTATTCTTGTTTGTACTTTATCGCTCATTTTTAAACATTGTGTCATTCCCTGTACCAAATATTGAATTCAAGGCTATTGATTCATAAGACTGATGATGATGAGAAGAAAAAAAAAAAAGCAGATCACCTCCTCCCTTCCTAACGGGGGTAAGAACTCTTCAGGTACGACTATCATTGTAATGCTGTGCTGTTTCACCCCTCCGCCTCCAGAGACCCAAAAACTCATGTTGTCTAACCTGTGATGCTCTTCCTTTTCATGATGGATTGTTTCTCTGAAGCAAATGTAATATTTTCATATTGTAGTAACTGGTCCTTGTATTTAGACAATGTTTTTACCTCCATGTACCGACTATACTCTTCATAATTCTTTGAGGTGCACTGTGACTAATACAATGCTGCTATATCACAAGGACTTTTATTTTGTACGTCACATTTAGCCGATGCAAAGTGGTGAATATTGCTAAAGGTGACCGTTGCAAAGTGGGCTTGAATACGGAGGCCCTGCTGCCATTGTTCCAATTCAATCCAGGCTTTATTATTGTGCTGCCTCGGTGCAGTGTGTTAATCTCAGAGTGACTGTGTGCACAACAATAGGATCTGTAGCCGCTCCTGTTGGTCTTCCTTTAAATGCATGACAGAAAGAAAAGAGAGTCAAATGTAGCAGTAAAGCATTTCTAATAGCCCATGTCATCGCTCACTGTGGTCAATAAAACTGTGATGTTGCTTTTTTTGCAACAGTGTTCATTCTGTGAGAAATGTTGGCTATGGTTTGGTCATAGTTTTATGTTTAACTTCAGTTGCAGTATATGAAGAAAAGTCCATCCACAGGAATATTTGGCGACACTTATCTGAAAAAATACGAGGGTCCAATGGTTTTAAAACATTAATCCTGCCACTGAAATTTTGACAAAATGCACATTTGTATCACATGCCATTTAAACTAAACTGAATCAAGATGTTAAATATATACCTGCTGAGCATCAACATGCTAGCATTATAACTGTGGGTATGTTAGGATGCTGACATTAGCATTTAGCTCAAAGCACAGCAGAGCACCAGCATGGCTGTACACACTTTCTTTTCATTTTCTAGACTAACACACATCTTAAACATGTACAAAAGATGCGTTACAGCTGTCACGTTTACAGCTCATAGTAACATTATTGTGATACAACCTGCATATGTGTCAGTTGCAAGATTTCCATAGAAATGGTTTACAATTACAATTTGCCGAATGTCAGTAATACAGAATAAGTTATGAACCCACAGCCATTGTCTAGAGAAAGATGAATTAGGATCTTTTGTATTTTATATGTTTGCTTTTGAGGTTAACTAGCTGAAGTTAAAACTTATGAAAAACTGCATTTAGAATATGTTTGGACCTAGTTTAATTTGCCTCCTTATACAACACAATATATTCTAACTGTACACGGGCTTTGAGAATATAAAGTCGATCTCAGACATAAAAGCCCCAAAACTGGCATCTTTAAATCATTGTGTAGCACTAAATAATATGCAAAACGACAAGTGGAGTCATACTGAAATACAATTCAGAGAATCTGTAGCAAGTCAGCCAGTGTCAAGATTATTATCTCAAATACACACAGGCCTTCCTTGCATCCATGACCTCCCAGAGAAGAATGAGGTCTGGAAGCTCCTCATTGAGACAGCAGCAGCATCCACCCCATGGAGCTACAAGGCTGTAGATGACAAGAAAAGTGATGTGTGTGGAAATTGATTACGGTTTAGATGTGACTATACTTTGTTGGCATGACGTCAAACTCCCAGCCAGGCAGAACAGTTGTGCAATACATGGAAACACTATAGCTGCATAGAGAAGTTTGAGGAGGTGATCTCTGGATGAACTTTCTCTTCCATTTCTTCCATGTTTGATTAGCAGCAGCTCTGATTAATCTGGTCCCTGCCTTGATTACATGACTGAAGCTTTTTCCCATCAAGTGATTTAATTGCTGTCTTGTCTTTTTTTTTTTGTTGGTTATAGCTGAATATGATAATAAAAAATAAAAAAATGACCGTAGTAGCATCCTAAAGTGTGCAGTACAAAACCTGCTGGCTGGTTTGTGACGTTGTTCTCCGTGTTCATTTCTAGTAAACACACTGGAACTGGCTCTTTTCATTAAAAAAAAAAAACTGAGAAAATAATCATTCCTGAGAATCTTTTGTGTTTAATCATGTCGTCTTCCTGAGTGCACTGAAAGCTTTGGTGAACTCAAACAGCCAATTGAACTCATGCACCGCGATAGGCTGCCGCTAACTCTGCCGACAGATCACCAGCACTCTTTGAATGAAGTCAGGAGTGTCTATTTGGAAAGTATTGAGCCGTTACATTGCCGTCAATACAAACGGCCAGTTGCAATTGATGATTCAGATGATCACCCCACCCAGATCTGCTTTGCCCATCGTGACATAAGAGCTGGTTTGGGATTCACAGCTGTGTGATTGAGCACCCGGGGCGGATCGATCAGTGAGAGAGGTTAAAGCAAACTCACTGCCTGGCAATAATTACTGTGAATAAAAAGCATGAGCAGTGAGAGGCAGGACTGTACTGACTGCATGCAACTGTGAGGACCATGCTTGCATTTCATGATGACTCCTCAATCTCTTATTTGAAAATCCCAGTGCAAGTGGTAATCTCCAGTTTTCCTGTTTAACCCACACTGTCATTTTTATCCATGCTAGGGGCGTTGCTCTGCCTGTAACGATCCACCACTTTGGTCCAGATTTAAATATCTATTGGATGGATTACCATGAAAGTTTGTACAGACATTCATGGTCCTCAGAGGATTAACAATGCATACTTTGTTGATCCCCTGACTTTTCCTCTAGCGCCACATTGAGGTGTGAAATGAAACAACTATTCGATGGATTGCAATTAAAGTTTGGCACAGACGTTCATGTTCCCCTCAGGATGAACTGTAATAACTTTGGTGATCCCTTCACTTTTCATCTCTAACACAGCGTATGGTGTAACTCATTTCTTCACTACATTTCATTTATTTAAAAGAAATGTGTCTGTCATCATCAGTTTACTGAACAATCAAAGCATAGTCGTTTACACAAGAGCTCATCAGCCACTTCTGAATGACTGGTTATCGTAGTGGTCGTTTTACTGTGGTTCGATTCTGGAGAATATTGAGATGAAGCAGCTGTGAACGCTCAGAGTCACACACACATAATGCATCATGCATTTTGTTCTTCAATACCAACACCTTACCATTGAGCTTGAAACACGTCTAGCATTTCAGTGTCTGAAAGCCAATCAAGGAATCAATGGCCCAAATGGGTTGAAATGAAAATCAACATCGGTCCAATATGTATTGACATCAACCTCGAGGCTGAGAACTGCACTATCCGCTGCATGGATTGAAATCAAAATGTCACCAACGTTTTAACCGGGTCACGCAAGTCTTATTTAAAGCAGCAGTTTGATCGAGAGGGCAATGATAATCTGACAGCTTTACACCGGTGGATAACAAGAGAGCTTCATGGTCTCATTCTCCATTTACTGTACGAGACAAATCAAACTCTCTAGTCACTAAAATCTGTCAAATTTACCAAAATATTTAGATTTGTATTTGCGTCACAGAATAAAGCTTTTCTTTTTTTGAATCAAGTCAGTGAGAAATCAAGTGAGGCTGTTTCTCAGCTTTGAGGTCTCCAGTGTGCCATGACAGTAATTAACTTCAACTTAATTAGGGTTATTAATTAAGTAAAAAGAAATGCTCTAAGTGTTAATTAATTGTAATATTTATAGCATAATAGATAATTAAATATAGGCCTACAAGTGAGTTAATAATTCAAACATTGCTGGATTGATGTATAAAGCATTTTGCACTCTTATTTTGCAAAGACATGTAGAGTTGACTTTTCTTCGACCACTATAATAAAGAGGGTTCCATAGCTCATTTGTTTTACCATTTACACTTTTAACCGTGACATTATTGTCATCATGGCAGCATATTATGAAATGACTTATTTGCCGGATGGCATGCACCCACACTAATTACACCAGCCCATAACCTGCAGAGATGAAACAGGAGGTCTCGTGGGCCATCTGGGGAGTGTTTTACACACGGGCCTTGCAGTCATGTCCTGATTTGTACCTGCTGCCACTGTTTCTCAGAGCGTGTGCCAGGACCAAAAAAATGAATCACAAGGATTAAAACTGGTCTCTGGCAGTCCCTGCTGAATTAATGTGTTCCCTGAAACCAGTTTAGAAATTGCTGCAGTAGATCAACCTGGCTCAACAGAAGAATGCATGAAATAAATGTCCTAAAAAACTATACTGAAAGCGAGTGACAGTTGATAGCTGCTATTTAAACAGCCACGGGATAAATCATTATTATTCTGTGCTGTCAGGTCATTTAGAAACTGAGATACTATGTACAGATGGAGAGCAATTACCTTTCTGCAAGTCATAACAATATAGCAGTATATAAAGGTTTATAACACACTGTAGCCTAGTTGTATGCAGAAATAAAGATATTTTTAATTGGCTATTAATAATGTCAACAACTATAATCCATCTATGAAGCATCCACAATGAATGTACTAACAACAAATAAATGCTAAATAAAACATAAAATATTCATAATCATCTGAAATTATGTGTCTTAAGAAGTTTCACTAATGTATCAATAACCAAATTTAAGAGACTTACATTTTTAATTTTTCCAGAACTGTCAACTGTTTTAACTGTGACAACAGAGCAAACATGAAGAGGACGTTAAGATGCGGTTGAAAGCTCCACAAAAGCTACTAAGTGGACCTTGAGTTAAGATTTTCTTTCTGTCAAACTCTCGACATGTCATTATATATGATTACAGATATGTGTATTGTGTTATTAGGCATTCATCAAATGTTTATCCACCGGTTTGTTCATTAGAGGAGATATAGTTGTTAAGAAATGCATTAACAAACACTTTATATCTGTTTACAGCTACATTATAGTTTGTTAAAAGCATTTACTAATTGTTTATATACTGACTATAAATGCTAAATACGGGGTAAAATACAATAAATTTAAAGATTCTTCTGATCTTATTTGACTGTTCTTTAGGTGAAATAGACAACGAATGTTTATTCTTTAGTATGTAAAAATAATCCTTTAATATTGCATGATAGCATCAATTCCAAGGGACTGAATCAATAAAATACAGGTTGAGTGCAAACATATTAAAGCCAAGACTGTTCCATATACAGTACAAAGCTGTCAAACCCAAGATGGTTCTCGCCAAGGTAATTCAGTTTCTTGTGTTTTTCCGGTAATCCTGCCACCTATTCACTTGTTTTATCAGCAGACATTTGAAATTAATTGCATTTCTGTTTAACTAACATGGGATGCCAATATGTATTACTAAATATATATTACTATAAAAGTAAATACAACTGGAGATACATTTTGAGCTCCTGGGTTATGAACCATTGTCAATGTATCATAGGTGCAACTTGGTTCCCTTTTTCAAAGCATCCTGTTTTTGACACCTGCTAATCATCACTTGAGATTTGCTCCAGAAGAAGGTCCGGTTCCCTTGAGTCTCATGGGATTCATACTTGATGACCTTCCTTTAAATGTTCTGTAAAATGAACTATCTTGTATCATTGTCTGCTCTTTCTGTAAACCAAGTTACTATTACTAATTAGATTTCACTATGTACATTAAAAGAAGCTGGGGGTTCCCATATCTCCCAGCTGGTCCATAAGGGAGCAGGCTTGTTGTGAATGTGATCTTCGCAGATCAGTGATGCCGTCCAGCAGATGGAGTCCTCAAACTGCAGCCGCAGTTTATGAATCCATATATACTGCTGTTCACTCTGCCATCATGAAGTTCATCTGCAGTCACTGGCAAGGTAATCAAGATTGAAATCGGTCAGTTAAACACAATAAAAAGCAAACATGTTGAGATCAAGCAGAGTATGGACAGTGTGTGTGTGCAGCTCTTTGCTCTCTGATGTTTACATCATGCTTTTTTTCCCCATTTGCACAAATAAATTACATGTTTTTCATCTTTTAGTAAAATTCACAGGAGTTACAATCAATCTCTAACAAACAGTATTACTGGATAGCACCATTAAGAACTGCTGAACTGTGTTAAAATCAGCTACATCCACAGAAAAGTAAAAAAAAAGAAAGAAAAGAAATGAAAGAAAGAAAATAATAATCAAAGGTTTATCTATAATTTAGATGTGTTTACTGGATTCACCAAACACCTCGTCGAGATTTTAATAACCTCTTATTGTTACATTACTATAACTGTATTTATTATAAGATTATGTTTAATTCCTCAAAATGAAAATAAAGTTGCTTGATTTGTAAAAGTTTGTCAAATGTTCTCAATAAAACCCACCACTAAATACAAAGCCACAACTGTACGACGGCAAGCACTAAGGTCAAACAAGCAAGAACGAGAAACTGCCTCCTCGCTCTCAGAGATAGTAGAAAAGTAAGAGAGGTCACCATCGAAAAAACACAAGCAAATGCTCATAGCGCCATTACGGAAACGCTAGCCTCGCAAAGATGGCGTCTTACGGTTTTCGAGACTTCAGTTGCCGGAGTATCCTCTGAATCTCCACGATGTAGATAGATATCACAATAAGTGCGATATACTTATGTAAAAACAATCTCTATTTAACAGTTGCACACATACAAATAATTTATATTCACTCAAATAGCGTTACGACCTAGACAGAGCTGTTGAGGCGTAATGCTCATGCAGCTCTCTCCTCTACAGGGTCTTTGGTCTGAGAGCGTCATAACAGTTGCTGACGAAAAGACGTCGACTCTGCTTTTCCCTCAAAGACAATTAATTTTCTTTGTATTATTAAAGCATTCAAGGAATCAGGTATTCTTCTCATCTGTAGGCTATCACATACACAGTGAATACCCGCAAGATGTTCACAGTTTTGACAGTGATGTAAACCACTAAACCAGACTGCAGCAGTCCCCATAGCAACAGAGGAGAGGGAGGGCATCACAAAAGGCAGTGAGACACATAATGAGTCAGGCCATTGAGTTCACATCCCAAGCTTTATATAATATTTTAGCACTAAAAACAAAACCACACACCACACAGACCATCCTATTCCCTCTGAGAGATTGAAACTTGAGAGATATCAGTTGGCCCCAATTTCCTCGGCACAGATATGGTACGATCCACCCTCATAATAAAACCCTTACTAATGGTTTCCCCCTTCCTCTGTCTGGCAGGTACCACTTACTGCCGAGGGGGGTGATCCTATCCATCCACCACAAACCTAGTGCTCATTGTGGATGGATTGCAGTGCACTGGGCTGTATAGAGCAGGGTACCATCCAGGCTGTTGTCAGTGAGGGGTGGGGTCCGGCTACACTGATACCACCAAACGTAAGCTTACAGAGGGTCACAGAGAGGCAGAAACAAGGAGGAAAAAAGAGAGAGAAGAGGGGGGGAAGATTGCACCTGAAGAGGACTACAATACGGGTAAGGAGAAAAGGGGGTGGATGGAGATGGAAGGAAAAAAGACAATGGAGAAAGATCCAGAATGGTTAAAATAGATTTGCTCCTTTGCTGCTCTGCTTTTCCCCCCCATGTTGACAATCCATCCTACTTGATTCCTTTTTCATCTGTGTCATTTGCACATTTATTCATAATTTCATAAATGTCTATGGCTGCAGTGCTTATTTCATTCTACATTTGATGTGTGGTTAGTGGGAGAATCTGTTGGCCATGGTGAATGAATCTGACCATTTGGCCCAGCTAACATGTTTCTTTTGCATTTGATAGAATGTACTATATGCTTTTGTTGCACTATAAGATGAAATGGTGTATCAGATGTGCCAATTTTACGACACAATGTTGACCGATATCTATACTCTATTACTGGGGACTGACTTGTTTCATGCTATCTTGCTTGCTCTGCAGCCAAGGCTGCCAAGATGTATAAACAAGCAATGAATGTCATAATTGTTGAGTATAGCTTTTATTATATGACGTAGTATTGTACGTTGTATTTATCTTAAAGATCTTAGTTATCACATAGAGTGTACTTCATTTGATCAACCACCTACATTCATAATGTAAAGCTAACTTTGCAATCAATAACCCTCTGGAAACATTATAGTCAAAGTGACGAATAGTGTTTAGGATACATGGATCAATCATTCCTGGAGAAGCAGGGCTAGAGGAGAACACTTCAACAAACAAATGCAAAGATTTACAGAAGGTATTTCCATCCATGAAGCTCAACTGTTGCTGTGTTTGTGGCCAGGATGAAAGGAGACACCCCAGTGAACAGCGGCATGAGCGTCGGCCAAGCCAGGAAGCTGGTGGAGCAACTGAAGATAGAGGCTAGTTTTTGCAGGATAAAGGTAAGAAAAGCTTTAGATTCAGATATGAAAACTAAAAGCAGAAGGAGCTTAAACAAATGAGACGAAGGGGAAAATGGAGGCAATTGACGAGTAAAAAAACAAACAATACAGTGGATTAATTTAACACACTCAATCTTAATTGGACTTCATGAGTCCAGATATGTCTGGTGCCCAACACTGACATCTGAAGTGTTCCTGTTACAGCAAGTCAAGTACATGTCCAGATTCAAAAAAGACAAAGTTTGATTTACGTTTGTTCATATAAAGCCTCAAATCCGATTAGTTATGACTGGACAGCAATTAAAAATGTGTTGAAAGAAATCACCATAGACCCTCACGAAGTCAATGAGTTTCCAAATGTCATTGGCTTCTGTCATGTTCTTAATGGCATCAAAAACACCGCGCAGAGGCTTCTTTCCTCGTTAAAAACAATGATCCACTTGTGATAAAACAAAGGAGAAAGAGGTTTGAATCTTTTGCAGTGAGGACGACGTACTTCCTTCTCTTTACTCCAAGACTTTGCAAGACCCGGTACATATTTAGCAATTAACATGGACCTTTACAACTTTTAGATGTACTGTAAATGTATCAAGCAAAACTAGAGGTTTTCTTCGTACACTTCTATCTTCTAAAAACTGCTAAAATTCTAAGTAGATGTAATTAGTTGTGTACTGATGCCCATATTTCCCACTCAAACTCTACTGTTATTGATTCTGTATTGTTTCATTGCCTATTTTGGTGCTCCTGCTCGATTACGCCCGTGTTCTCTGCTGTACTGTGATACCTTTGTAACTGCAAACATCCGGTTTTCTTCAAATTAATCGATACTTCACTCGCTCATCCTGTTTAGTATTATTTATAGTAGTTTACACATTTGCATTTTCTAGTCCAGACATAAGACATTTCTCAACTTCTTGCAGCTTTGGTAGAGAAACATTTGATACAATTAATTTGATTATTAGCCAAATCTGAGCCGTCAATGAAAGACACTACAACATTGAGACTAAGGCTTTAAAGCCAAGACTGTAAAATGATGTGGTGAGGGGTTGTAAATGGTGTCCTTACTTTAAGATATTATTACGACTACACACTGTATATAATGACACGCGTGGACCTCAGACAGAAACAAAACGCACCACTGATCTTCATGAGGGTTTTAAAACTTTCTTATGAACTCTGCCAAATCTGTATGACCCGGAATAAACTGTTTATAGGTGGAGAACCTTTTAATTTCTAAATCCAGATCCTGAGAGAATAATGTATTCATGTTCATGACCCGCCCTGAATCTGAGCATCCTCATCTCCAGGTATCAAAGGCAGCCGCCGACCTGATGGCGTACTGCGACGCACACTCCTGTGACGACCCGCTCATCACCCCCGTGCCCACCTCAGAGAACCCTTACAGGGAGAAGAAATTCTTCTGCGCTCTTCTTTGAGACCAATCAGGGATTGTTGTGATCGACAGTACAACTGTACAGTATGTACAGTGTGTACAGTGTGTACATGTACTTCTGATCTGAATAAGACATCAATGTACTATAGTAACCTTGCATAAAAGCTGCCGATGTACAGTACACATAATCAACTACAAAATGTCTCCAACTAAATTCTTTAACTGCTGACGTCCGTCTCAATGTTAGAGGAGAAGAAGAAGAAAAAACGTTCTGCAATCAGTAAAGAGTCAGAGTTATATGATGAAAAACAAGACTGGAAGTCTGAGGAAAATAGATTTAAGAAACAGCTATCATCTGTTAAATGTTCAACACATTTCATGCTCATTGATATTACAGGTAACTGCCAAAAAAGAAGACAGTGTGGGCATCGAGCGTCTTAGTGGGCTCCACTGGTCACAGGAACAGACTCGTATGGATTCTGCAGCATTAGACTCGTTTAACTGGGAGGCTAAATTCCCACACTAGGTCTTTGGATTGTGGTGGTGCTACATGTCTCAGATGCTGCTCTGATGAGTCAGTTCTCCTCAAAAAAAAAACTATCTATACATTTGAGATCTGGCAAGTGAGAGGAAAAAAAAAAAAGAAAAGACAAGCCTATGTTAGGTGGTGAAGCACTTCCCGTGTGGTGATTACTTGTAGGCGGCGGTAATAACACTCTCGTGCTTTACTTACAGGCGGAGGTCTTCATTCTCTCTCCAACAGCTGAATTTGTCCTTCAGAACTACGTCCCATCTGTCGTCAATATGTTTTGTATTCCTCATCCACTTTCCTGTTTTGGCAGTTTAGGACAACAGCTGTTTATGACCGGAGTATAATCATCGATTCAATGTAGTTCGAGGTTTTACTAAGATTTTAGCATTTTGCTCATTTCTATGCTGTTGCTGTAGCGTGGGTGTGTATGTGTATGCGTAGGTGCTACTGTGAAAGGTAAGCAACAATATTCTGAGCATCTGATCTCTGTCAAATCAAGATTTTATAGTTCAATTGCACATCACCCCCCAAAAAATAAATCAACATTCCAGGGGTTAAGGACATATAACCCATGCCATTAAGTCAGATATTTGATTGATATGAACAGTTTCATATTTCTTTGAGGCAAAAGATAAATACAGCAGTTAAAATGCACTGTTAAAGAATGGCATCCGTCATCAGGTCTGAGGTTCTCCGGAGCAGAGGGGTCCTTCAGTCTCACGTCTCTCTGCTCACTCATGGGAATGACTTCTTAATTTAAAAGCCGTCACTTTGTCTGTGGTTATTCCTCCATCTACAGCACAGGCAAAGGTTTAGTTCTGTTCAATCAGATCCACAAAAATAAAAAATGAATCTCTCATTTGTAGTTCCCTCGGGCGTCTCGTCTCATGAGCTCCATGGCCTCCTCTGCTCTGGACCGGTTAAAAACAATGAACCAACGTGTTGTCAATATCCTGCAAATATCTACATTTGGAGTTTTGGTGAAAGAGAGATCATGGAACATCATGTAGTGAAATAAAACCTCCTGTTATCAAAGATTCTCCCTCACTTGTGATTTTTATTTGATAATAATTTAAATAGACATGTTAGAAGAAAAATAAATACACGTTTCCAAATCTGATGCTTGTCTTTAATATATCTTTAATGATGAGAGCAATATAAAAACCAAAGAGTTTACAGTCACATCACCTAGAGGTTAACAGACAGCTGCTACACAACGGTTACATCCTCGAACAGCTGGTGCTGTGACACAGTCTGGACGTGCACTACTGCAGGTTATAGCTCACCGGACTGAATGAAGCGCATATACTGGCGAGCGTTAAGGCATCTCATGTTTAGAAACACAGTCAACGAAAATATAAAAGATCAGTTATGAAGACCTGACCTAAATCAGGCTTGATGGTGTTACAAAATACATACTACTTGTGCTTCTTACTCCATTTAAAGCCACCGGACACTGAGACCAGTGAACTCCCTTTGTTTAGATTGGATGGGTTAGTTTGCAGAAACAGAAATGAGGTCTTATCTTCTACTAAAGCTTTAAATATATTCTAACATACACTGCAGCATATCAACGACGTAGCTTAACTGTTAACGGACAAACAGGGTGCTGATTGATTGACTGAATCGTGGTCATTTCTTTTGATTTGGATGGCTGTCATATGATTCTGAGCACACGCACACACACACACAACAAGCTGCATCAATCTGAATGTGTTGTACGTTTACCCTCCGGCAGGTACTACATGCTTTAGCGGTATCCTCTATCTTAGTAGACATGTACCACAGCCGGCTCCTCAGCAATAGACCGACACATTTCTGACAGCGTTTGAGTTTGTTGCATCTCCATCTTTATTTATATACTTTTCCATTAGGTTCAAACAAGCTCTGAGCAGACCATAGGAGGGGGTCTGGCCATGCTGCTTCTTCATATGCAAGATCAAACGTTAAAAGTTTGTGTAATAAAATAAAAAAAGTACATATTTGCTTCGACCAGTGTCACATAGGTTTTGAGGTTTAGCTTCCGTTTGTCACATAAAACAATCACATCTTCTACAAGATACTTCAAACAGACAATCCACCTCTTCAAGAAATCCTTTAAACATCATTGGTGATGCTGAACTGTGTTACGATGAACTATTTAAAACAATACAGCTTTCCAATGGCTTTAAAAACAGGCAATCGGGGCACGAAACCCAAGAGTTGAAGGTGAGTAAGAATATTAGTCTGGATTGTTCTGGTAAATCACTACTTCACACAGAAAGACAAGTGTGTGCTCAACAGAAACACATAAACACAAAGTGGCCATGTTTGGCTTAAGACATTGAAATTCCCAGTACATGACCAACAATAGATGAACCATACATTTAAAATTCAACCTTTAATAGAAAGTACATGCAGTATTTCAATGGTCTTGGGTGAATTTAATATTATGCACATAAGCTTTTTCTCTCAAAAAACGCAAACAGGACAGTTTCAGCCCGAAGCGCCTCTGAACCCAGCGTTACATTTAGTGTCCCTGTGGCACGACTTACTGGTCGACATAAATGGACAGGAGCCACCATTGTTATTAGTTACACCCGTGCTTTTACTATAAAAAGTTTAAAAGACTGCCATAAGATCTACTGACGGTGAGTAGGTGACAGAGGCAGATAGAATTGTCACGTTGTTGTGATTCTCCACCCAACTTTATAATAATGTCAATTTGAAGAAAGAGTGAGCCAGTATTAGTCTAGACCCACTAGTGATAGACCGTGAGGAGGGCATGTGTGAAATATGTTTAGGGGGTCAAAGGATTTCAGAAATACGCTGAAAATTTTAAGAAGAAGTTCAAAATATATAAGCTGAACCTCGTTTGTGTGAAGAGTGTCAGTTCATATATACGGTGTCGCTGAATTGAATCAAGATCACTGAAGAGGTAATGTACAGCTTGGACTTCAGAAGTAGAAAACAATGGCTGAATGCTTTATAAGAAGGCATCACACCATTCTTTAAGGCAGCCATAGCAGTCACCTTGTTGTTTCACATTTGCCCTGCACGTGTCCTTCAGCCAATCCCGGAAAAGCTCCTCGTCTTTCTTTAGCACGAGAAACTGCCCGAGGACGACGTACGCCTGCGAAAGGGAGAGATGAACACACAACAGAGGATCTAATCAAGACGGCCCTGTTTGTCAAGAAACCGATGCTGGATCGCAACTTGAAAAGTAATGACATTGTTATGTAGAGAAGGGATGGCTGGACACTACTTACAGTACAATGAGAATAGATCTTAAGCAGCTCTATTCACACACAAAAAAACTAAAACATGTCTAAATGATACCCACACAGGTCTGTGGTAGCCTACTGGATAACAGGGAAAAGGAAAATAATAAAATAATTAGGATACTTTTACCCCACCTTATAGAATTTAGTGCACGCTTTGTCATTTGCTGTGTTTATTTTAAGATTGAGAACGCTGAATAGCTTGTTCATCAAGTTCAGCTTGATTTGAGTTCAACCTAACTGCGAGTTTGATAACCTGTCTACGGTGTTAACACAACCATACACTGGTTCATACTCAAACGCACCGTAACAGCTGCTTTTAGACAACAATTTGATGTTACTTGAATTTACAACATTACATAAAAAGGCAAAGAAATCAGATCTGCATTACCTTATCAAAACCTTTCTCCTCCAGCCTTCCGCCAAGGGCGTCTCCGATGCCTGCAAGAGCCCCCACGGGCTTCTCCCCCATGGGCTCGGCCACAAAGTCTTTATGTTTTTGGGATGTCGACGACATGGCTGCTTTGTAGGCGGTCAAAGATCTGAAACACAAAAGAGAGAGAATATAAAAATCATGCTTCAGAGAATGCAACCCCATGAAGTACATTTTTTTATTAATGAGTCTTGGTGCTCACCCAATAAACGGATTTGAATGCTAAAACTAGTGGATAAATAATGTGTCTGCTAAAGTCATTACTTTCACTGCCATTGACTGCACTGTATGCTGTAACATTACAGGATACACCCTGTGCACTGACTTCAGAGGCTAACCTGGTGTTAAATACAGTGTGATGACTTGTTAGATCGCTGATGGACATATCTGGCAATAAAACCCGTTGTTTTGACAAAAGAAGCAGGCAAACGTGCGAGCTGCAGAATGAATTACTATTTGGGTCAATGTTTAAATAATGTCAATGTTTACATGGTATTTACATACACCTTCCACACTGGATAAACATGCACGTGTTTACACACATTGTTACAGCAACAATGCGGGTCAGGGTACACCCACCGTTGATTTGCGCGCGCGCACTACATTTCAGTGCTAACAACTGTAGCACAACGAGCTAACGTTCACTGGACTCAAACTGCGTTATCGTTTATTTCCCCACGAGTCACAGCAGCTTGTTACCGGGGGGTGTTGTCTTTTTTTTTAAACGTTATAATCCTCAACAAATCGTTGTAGATTAAGTTAGCACTGTGAAGCGTGAGAGTAGCGTAGTTAGCTCAGAATTGAGGCGCCTTCAAATTCATTGAACAGTAGCCATTTATAATAACTCTTAACTGTCGTCGTGTGGTGCTACGTTTTGTTTACGGCATGTTTCAGCTAATGACAGCAACGTGTAATGTGGCGGAGTATTATTAACTTACCAATGATTGTCCCGTCCTGGCTAAGTATTTGCGTAACGTTAGTTGGCTGGAGAGTCGTGTGGTTTCGATTTCCGTCAGGCACCGGCGACCACAATGCAATGCGCCCGTTTCTTGCGTCTTTACGTGTCCGGGTACTGTGGTTCCCTGATTGTTGACTTACAGGATAAACAGAGCAGCCGTGCTTTGTCACTTCTCAACAAGGCAGCAACTTCTGATCATATACAAGTAGTTTACCATCGATCCAGCCTTATATCATGATGAATGTTGCCTGCAATACAGGTAAACAACTTATATTGGGTCATTAAAATAACTTTGAAAATTGTATTATATCATAACAGTAGCTACCTAATAATGAGTAACCTACTTTATCCATTTATGTGGCTCTATATCTATCTCATGGTATCATTACACACCCCAATTTTGCATAGTGTGAAAATTGAAAAAAATGAAGACTTCTAAGGGGCTTACTCTTCATATACCTCTCACAGCCACAGACAAATCAATAATCCATATAAATCAGTGACATTCAGATAAATACAAGCGTCTAAACATAATATCAAAGACTGGTGATTATCCTTCTAAAGTTAGATGTATCAAATTTGAAAAGGAGTCAAAAATGGATTTCAGTGTACGTGATGCCACCGCAAAGTCCTTGTTATGTGGTGAAGGTGATGCATACATTTCTATCAACAATTATAGCACCGTGCTTCAAAAATCTGATGTTGCATGGGTGTGTAGGATGGATTAAACTCCGTTATATAAATATTGTTCATATGGTATGTTCATACAATGTGTTTGTCTGACCAATGGGATTTATTTGTACTGTATATTATGACATGAAAACATGACACTGGGCATTTTGTCCTCATTATTCATCATAAGAAGAACACAGCTGTGGGACATTTTGATAACACACACACACACACACACACCAAATAACTTTCACGATGAACAATAGAAGAAAAACATGATAATTGCTTTTAGGGGGCATTTTATTTACTCACAGGTATCAGTATACAGAGGAGGAACGCAGTTCTTTTTGGATTGCCATTCATAGTTGTGCGCATTAATAACTGACATGTGACTTTTGCATCCGTCCTTGGGAAAAGGAGAAAGATTGAACAGGGTGGTACTGGGCTTTGTTAATGCAACTTTTACAGTGACTCTGTGTGTTTACAGTTGTGGTTTGATGAGCTCTAAATAAGCCTACAGCACAGACAGAATATTGGAAGCCAGGCTGCAGGTCAATCCAGTGCCATCAGGCTCCACATTGATCTTCTTCACAACACCATCTTCCACCAGCATAGCATATCTGAAACACAGGATCAAGTACACAAGGATTTGTAGCTATGGACTTCAAATGTACCAGTAAAAGCCAGACACTGACTACAATGCACTAATGATAAAATAAAATAAAGATAGTTCTTTCTCAGTATTATTCTAGAAATACTGTTATGTTAGCATTGGCCTCTGGTTCAAGGTCCACATGCTCCATTTCAGAATTTATTTTATATGTAAACTTCCAAACTCAGACACTCAAATACAATTGTGGACAGTTAATACTGTGCACTATGACAGTAAATAGGGAGTGATTTCTGAGACGGCATGAGTTTACTTTGGCACTAATTGGGGCAAAAAAAGAGATGTGATCAATCGGATACTGAAAAACTGAAATTGGCAAAAGGATCAATACCTCTTGGACCGCTTGTTCCCAAGTGCCTGCACAATCTGATCACTGTCAAGTAGCAGGTCAATTGCCTAAGAGGCAGAAAGAAAAAGACAGATGAGTACACACAGTCACAGGAAAAATAACAGATAGATAGATAGATATACACACACCAGACATTTGGTTTTACCTTTGTAAAAGCTCCAGTAGAATCAGCCAGCATTCGAACCTGCAGAAGAGAGTATAGCAGTAAGCTCACAGCTCAGTTGTGTGCCATTAGCTATGATTTCCAAAATGTACCAAAAATGACATTCCATACCTTGCCCTCTGTCCCATGCTCCTTTCCCCAGGCAGCCATGACAAATGCATCGTTGACAGAAATGCAAGCGACCTCCTGCACACCTTTACTCTTCAAGTCCTCAGCCTGCTGCACAAAACCTGGGAGGTGAGTCTGAAAGCAACAAGACAAATACAACGTCAGCTGATTGCAAAGATGATCGTGCACAGCAAGACACAGCGAACAAGAGACGACAGCGTGGTCTCAACCTTGGAACAACCAGGGGTAAAAGCTCCAGGTACAGCAAAGAGGATTCCCTTCTTCCCCTTGAAGAGCTGATCCATGGCCACCTTATTTCCTGGTTCGCCCTCCTGGACCTCCACCGCGGGGAGCTGTTCACCAACCTGTTGGGGATTAAGTACACAATAATGCAAGGAAGTAGATCCACATTGTCAAATTATACAAATGTAATGAAAGATGCGAGCATGGGGGTTTAGCAAATGATGGAGTAAATAATCTGAACAGGATAGAAATTTGAATTGTAATAGGCGCGCACTTGCACACGTGTTGCCACTAGAGGGCGACAAATCACCAGAAATATAGATGCATGCGTTTCGTTAAAATGGCCGAATACCTTAACTCAAATTAACACCAAACATTGACCGACTAATAAACGACACTTTAACACACAGTTTAACGATATTTAATTCATTTATATTACTCTAACGATGCTCTTGAATGCATTTAATTTAAACAATATTTGTAAGGTCACAGTATTTGCAGCTGTGAAGCTCAGGCACACTATAGCTGTAAATGAACTTCCTCAAGGACTTAAGGAATAACAATACGTTACGTGTGCTTTTACATACATTTACTGACGCCAATAAACCTAACCTAATATAATAAATATAATAGACCAAGTTAACTACGCAGGTCTGTATCGGTTTTCGACTGACTACCGTAATGTATAAATAGGCATGGGAGCAGCCAGACGACAGCTAGATGTTAATCACTGATAGTTTGCATAATGCTACGTTCAATGCACCTCAGGTGTTGAGGAGGCTGCTGGTAAAGTGCCAAGAGGACAGACACGGTTTAGAGTCAACAAACAAATGATAGCTCTATTGGCTCATTATTGTGGTTTCAGAGGGACAGCTAGCATGCTGAGCTACAGGGAAGAAGGCGACGCATGCGACCAGTCGTGTAGTTTAGTTAATTCTGCGAAAATAAATAAAACGACACCTCTCTCTTTAAACCTTATGTGGCGCACACGGCTAACGTTAGCTCAACGCATGCAACTCTCACCTGAATCGGCATTTTGACAGAAGAAGACGTGTGTAGTAGCTTCACGCGCTGGAGAACACTGGTGCGTTTGATGATGGTGCTCGTGATGGACAGCATTGTGGATCGCTCTTTGAGCCGCTGGCGTGTATGTCCTGTGCTGCGTTTAAGGTCTGACGCGAGCCTCAGCCTGGCTGTCACTGTGACTTACCTCACGGTTACTCACACTGCTAGTGTCCCACAGTGAGTTTGTCTGTTTGGGACTTAACCTAGCTTCCCGATCTGGGCCTGCTAAATCTTTATTTACTGCGCCATCTGCCAGCACGAAGTCACTTGCCTAATGTAGTATTTGTTAGATTGATTGATAAAAGCACAGCTGTGGAAGTGCTTATAATAAAAAGTAGAAATATCATATAATCTAAAAATAATCCATTGTGAGTAAAAGTCTGAATTCAAAATAGTACTTAAGTAAAAGAGCATATATCGATTGGTTTGTTAAAGTGGAGTCAATTTAAGGTACCGGTACGTTGTTTACTACTAGGTAGATTAGCAGTGTAGTACTGCATCATGTCATGTATCATGTGTTTTTTAATATAAAAAGTAACTTCTGAGCCTTTGCAATACTTCAGCTCAAGCACACTCTTTAACAATCCTACACAGACAGACATGATGACATGCATGTTAATGCAGCCGCAAAGGTTAAAGCTTCCAATGCGGTTTCACAAAACCGACACAACTGCAGTCAGAGGTGCAAAACTGAATACACAAACACATGGAGGCAAACTGTTTCCAACGGCAGTCTGTTCAAGTATGCAATCACATACTACCATCCATGGATTGTTTTTATTCTCCAGTATTCGTTTATCATGCTCAGGAGCTGTATCTGAAGTCTGTCCAGCGTTTCGGGTACAATCTTTGAAGGACTGTCCCTCATCATCAGTTCACAGTGTGTCCAAATGGTCAAAATTCATCAAATCATGAAGTTGACAGTTTCAACAGCAGTCACGAACCCCGTGATGGGGCCTCATCTAATGCACACAAACACGCATCCATAAACATACACAGGGAGAGATGAGACCAATGATATGTGGTGGTGGTGTGTCCATTTATTACACAACACAAAGCACCTACAATAATCCACTCCCCGTTGCGTCAGACAGTGGATGATCTCACTTTTTTCACAGTGATTGTTATGTGGACATGTTTAGACAAGGACATCAAACTGGTTTATCTAAATGAAAAAGAAAAAGAAAATCTACACACGGAAATTCACAGCCAATATCACACGCGAAAACAAAGCAGTGTCAACAAACAACAGTAAATTGAGTAAAAAATAGAATTTAATCATTTAAATAGTCTTTCAAAATACAAACATTGATTTGAACTTCTAAATAATATAACGTTTAGTAGCTATTCTTCATTATAACTGGCATTGTTACATGTACACTGTGGCTATACAAGGAAATGTGTGAGGTTTGGTAATTTATTGTATTGCTCATTTATATTAATGCGCACATATTTATTAAAACTACAAATGACCGTATCATTTTAACAGTGACACTGCAGATGACCCCGCCTTCCCCCGAAACCCACCGTACCTAAAACATATTTGTACGCTAATGAAAAAGCTTCCGTTGTGTAAATGGCCGAGTCAATATGAAGAAATGGTAACAGCTCTACTTCGACCCAGGCATCTATATTTATTTGTTTGCTGGAAAACAGGAACATGTAAGCTGTAAAGCATGAATAATGAGCCATATGAAAACAAAGAAATAAATGATCTCGGGTGTTTTTAACAACTGCAAAGACATTCAATGAACCCAATGCTCGAATTGAAGTTGACAAATCAAAGGATCAAGAATTACATTTGTCTCCACAGTTATGTGTCCGTCTGGCTTGCTCCGCCTCCTGAGGTAGCCCTCTGTAGCCTCACCAAGCCGCTAGATCTATAGAGCCAGGTCAAATTGATCCCTAAAATGACAATCAGATTCAGAAAAAACACAACTGCTTACATTCAAAAAAAAGAAAAATGTATTTATATTATCCTGAATGGAAAGCTTCATTTCAATACCAAACCCACAACAGTGTCACAATGTAAATAAAATACCCTTAAATCCTAGAAAGGAAAATATATGAAAAAGCAAGTTTCAAGTCTTTAAATTCCAGAGCACTGTAAGCTGCACAGATATAATTGTAATGGGGAATTTGTATCACATTTGCTGGCTTTATTATCGTCTTCCACTATAAATTGCATGTTTCTGTTTATTTGAATGGAACTGTACACGGCTGAACGGTTAACGGCCCTTTGGCCGCTACATAGCCTTGCATTGCATGTGAAGCTTACTATAATGATCATTTCTATTGTACGTTTTCAAACCCGCGGGACTTTCAGCATGTTTTTCAGACAAGGTTTCAACATCCAAAATGGAAGATGTTGCATATTTTGCATTTCTTGTTGTCCTGAGCCCATAACGGACACTTGCAAGTTTCATTTCAACAGATGCACATGTACAAAGGAGGGGATCTCTCATTGAAACAATTGAGATCTTTTATGCAACGCTCCAGACGACTGCGGAAAATGCAGCGAAATCTCACCAATGGCCTATCAATCGTATGGATTAGTGTTGTAGCCCACGAATCAAATAGGTCAGACAATTCTTTTTGAACAGCACAGCTGCTGAAGTCAAGAACAGTGGTTAGATCTAGTGGAGGACTGTATAAAAAAAAAGCAGATGAGGCATATGCATTTCTTTTCTGACCACTACTGTTGCTCGCGCTTTATTGTCAAAGAGTTGCGTTCTTCCCTGATCTCAGTGTAGCTCATTGGTTTTCGACTGCACACGGACGCACACGCTTGCTTGCTTGCATGGAAGCCAGTTGTTTGTGTGCCGATAGGACTTCCGTCCAACACTGAATATATTACCTTCCAAGTAGAGCACTCTACACAGTCTTCATATGCACTTCTCCTGGACTACAAATCAACTGCACAACCGCTTATAAAGAATCCTGCACCAACTACGTACATCAGTGGTTCTCAACTCCGATATTTAACCCCAAAAGTGCTGGTGTTTTGTTTTTTTTCTTTTTTTTTCTCTTGCTAGTGTTTTAAATCTACTCACCTGGCATCCCAGACCCAAACCAGCTAGCAACTGCTAGCAGCGGGAGTTTCAGTAATCAGCACTTGGGGGTCCTGAGAGTGGAGAACTACGGATATACACACACATAACTAGATGTCTCACCCTTTTATCCACATTTCAAATGTGACAGACAACAATCCAGTCGTTATATTGCTTTTAACATATTGCAAGTAATTCCTATGAATTTGCCGACAACGGCACACTAATCTATAGTAAATACAAGCACTCCATGTGCGTGTTAATCTGTCTTTTCCCCCTGGTACGTATGTTTTAAAAAGTTCAAAAGCCACATGTCAGTCTGTTCTTGGGTACCTAACTGTTGTTCTTCAGTGGTTATGCAACTGCACATCAATGCTGTGATGGAACTCACCATGAAAATGGTTGAAATGGCGTTCGTGTTAAATGTAGTCGCTCTTGGAGCCTTTCTGCAAATAACCAATGCCCACTTTGGGACATGAATGCATGAGCTCTTTTATTTTCTCATATTATTTTCCTTTCTTCATGTATAGCCTATGCGAAAAGGGAAACAAAAGGACCATTTCCCCCACTATGAATTCTCTAATAAAATCGTTCATTTCTCACAAACCACTCATCCAGTCTTGAAGACTAGATCTCCATTGGGTCTTTCTCTGCGTCCTGTTTACTGCTGCTTTCTGCTCTAGGGAGAGTCCATCATGGCTTCCAGCATCTCCAGGAATAGTTTGTGCATGGGTACGCCACCGCGGGTCTTGATGCTGTAGAAGGTGGTAAGAGCACGACCAGCAGTCTGTCGGAGGAGAGGCAATGTTAAAAGGAGGCGTCCTGCTCGCTGGGACTCGTCCGGGCGCCGCTGACATTCCAGCTCCAGCAGGGCCTGGTGGAGGAGGTCCCTCAGCTTCTGCACAGCCTCCGTGTCCTCGATGTAAACAGAGTCTAACAGAACATACAAGGGAGCACACGGTAAGGCATTGAGTAGGGCGTTTACATTCGCTCAGCTTTTGCCACAGAAGTGTGTGTTGCCCAGTGACTCACCACAAATACAAACTAATGGGAGCCTTTTATTTACAAAACAAACAGTGCATGTGTAGTGCAAGCAGGACATACGGGATCTTCTGTTGACAGTAATCTTGAGTCAATCTATCAGGGAAGACGACATAAAGGTGGAACTAGTGACCTTACAACTATTGCACACATTTCTGCTCTATCCTGTATGTTTCTGCTTCGGCACATCTGCCTGCTAAAGGCTAAAGACTTTATTATTTTTTATTTAGTCATTGCCTAGGAACTGAAAACAAAACTTCACTGCACTACCACTGGCTGTTGTCTTGGGCCTTTGGCTGCTGACATGCACGTAATCCCATCAAGCTAAACATCTGAACAGCATACATTGTCTTCACCTCTTCCTGCTAATCTACTGCTTCAATTGCTACCACTGACACACCGTTAGATGAGGACTGATCACTGATGACTAACCAGCTACTTACATAGGGAAGGACATCCAATCCTACAACTGGAGACAACGCTAATACAAGAACTCGTGTTGCACCAAATAGTAGGTTTAAAGCCCAAAATAATTCTCAGTGTCTGCCACTACGATTAAGACAGGAAAGTCTACGTGTACAGTAATCATCAGTTTATTCTGGACACATAGCTAAAACTAATTTAACTATTGTTTTGTACATTGTTCATTTTGATGGCTGTGGTTTGTGGTGCTGTTGAACTGCTCTGCGTTATGCTGAGGTTATATCAATGAGGGTACTCTGAATATTAGAAACAATTCTCTGTGTAACACAATACAATTTAGCAGCACCACAAACTGCAGCTCATAAAGTTTAATGAACACCTCTCTAAAACAGCTTCAGCAAAACCTGAACAATAAAACCTTCGTGACGATAATTAGTTTGCACTATAAACTACCTAATGATGTACCTAATAAACTGGAAACTGAGTGGAGTTTTTCATATACGTTATTAATATTCCACTTAGTCATGTTCAAGGTTTCCCAAGAAATGTGTTAGCGGAGGTGGTGAGCACTGAGCCTTAATAAGTGTACGATGTAATAATCTCCTCTGACGTTAGCAGAGCTACTTTGAATGTCAGGCAAGGTGACTCCACTATGAAAGGCTGCAGGACCCCCTTATATGATACAACTAGTAAACACTATTAGGTAGTTTCAGTTTGATATGAAAACCCACAACATAACTAACAGTTCTGTACTCCTTAGATTGATACTAGTTCTATGAGATGCAAGTAAATGTTGCTTCTATTTGCCTGCACAGCTGTTCAACAACACAAGTGAAAGTACCTGAGTTAGTGAGTGCGATGGCTTTAAGCATGACAAATTCCTCTCGGTCCACGTTTAGTGCCCGGAAGCGGCGAGCAAGTTGACTGATTGCGGCGTTTAGCTCCGTCAGTCCAGCAACACGCGACATCTCCTCATCGAGGACAAAATCCTCTGCGAACACCACCTCGTCCTCACAGCCGAGCGAGCGGTACGCCACGCCCAGCACCAGCACCTCCAGCCACACGGACTGCAGCACGGACATCTGGTCTGCTAGGGACAGCGACAGGAAGCCTGCAGAGGAATAGACAGAGAGAGAGAGAGAGAGAGAGACAGAGAGAGAGAGAGAGAGAGAGACAGAGACAGAGAGAGAGAGACAGAGAGAGAGAGAGAGAGAGAGACAGAGAGAGAGAGACAGAGAGAGAGAGAGAGAGAGAGAGAGAGAGAGAGACAGAGAGAGAGAGAGAGAGAGAGACAGAGACAGAGAGAGAGAGACAGAGAGAGAGAGAGAGAGAGAGACAGAGAGAGAGAGAGAGAGAGACAGAGACAGACAGAGAGAGAGAGATAGACAGAGAGAGACAGAGACAGAGAGAGAGAGACAGAGAGAGAGAGAGAGAGATAGACAGAGAGAGACAGAGACAGAGAGAGAGAGACAGAGAGAGAGAGAGAGACAGAGACAGAGACAGAGACAGAGACAGAGACAGAGACAGACAGAGACAGAGACAGAGAGACAGAGACACAGAGAGAGAGAGAGAGAGAGACAGAGACAGAGAGAGAGAGAGAGCGACAGAGACAGAGACAGACAGAGACAGACAGAGACAGAGAGACAGAGACACAGAGAGAGAGAGAGAGAGACAGAGACAGAGAGAGACAGAGAGACAGAGACAGAGAGAGAGACAGAGACAGAGAGAGAGACAGAGAGAGAGAGAGAGAGAGAGAGGTGTTTAAATGTCGACTGACACAGAAGGCACTGGGTCTGTGTCTTCATAGCGGCAAAATAATGGGCTACATGCTGTAGGTAGCTGGTGAACCAACTCTAGTTTGTAATGCAGCCAAGCACTGCATCGGTTCAGTTGAACTGTCAGCAGACATTTTGTTTCACCTATTCATTTTGTTGCACCTATCAACAGAATCAGGTTCACACAGGCCCTTCATAGTAGTCAGGATTATCAGCTGTTTCAAAGACCTCTATGATGATATTCTTTCTAGCTCTGACTCATAATGTCTTCAATTTAATCTGCAACGTTCAAATCAAGTCAGGTCCCTCACTTCGTACATACAAAGTTTGATTCCTCTCTCGGGCCCCCTCAAGAATCCTTATGGGAGGTCCTTTTTAAGCTTTAAGCTTCTAAAGAAGTGGCAACCCTTTGTCGACTATTTTAATGGCTTGCCTGTTCTCCCTCCTGACTGATTGCTTATGTTTCAACACCATATCATCGGCCTGTGGCAGGCCCCTGATTGATATCAATATATTTAACTCCATGGCTCAATATAAACTGGTTGAAGCAGCAATTTGAACAAAAAAAACAAAAAAAAGCATATTTCTGCCTGATGAGAATACGTCTCTACTTCTGCTGCCATGCTCTCCTCCCCTCGTTCACACTCTGAGCATCACTTACCGGGAATGTGTTTGGCCCAGCCAATGATGACAACCAGCTCCCGGTCAGCAAGGTCACAGAGGGTGGTGAGCGTGCGCTGGGCTGTGTCTGGCTGCAGAGGGTCCGGCATGGCAAACAACTTTTCTGGCTCTGCCACCAGAAGGTGGGAGACAATGATGTTGGAGGAACCTATGTCACAGAACAGACACAAAACGAGGGATTAATGTGATGTACAGATAAAAAAAAAAAGTGCAGTGTACATTAATAGAGATACAGATACACAAGATCTGCACTAGTGTTTAAACTATATACTGCACTATATGATGTATGTGAATCAAGAGTTCGTTCACCAAAAAAACAGTAAGGACTCTCGCTGCGTTTTCTAAGTGTTGCTGGTATGCGCTGGGCACCTCGTGTTTCACCCACCAGGCATACCTCGCATTTTTGGGAGGAACACTCTGAGCTCAAGTAATAAAAATAAAAATATATAGAATTACTGCCTCGTAGTTGTATGGCTCCGCAAACAAGTTCAGTTTCTGCTTACGTCTATCGTCACTTCATCATCTTATCCTGGTAAACATTTGTGTTTAGTTGTAACAATTAGCTATAAAAACACGTTTTTTAAGTCACTGTGAGCTTTGACCACCAAATTCGAATCAATTAAATTCCTCCAAGTGGACGTTAGTGGCAAATTTGAAGAAATTCCCTCAAGGCCTTCCTGAGATATCGCATTCACAAGAATGGGACGGACGTGAGGTCACAGTGACTTTGACCTCTGACCCACAAGATCTAATCAGTTTTCTCTGGAGTCCAATTCCCTCCGGGCGTTCCTGATATATTGCGTTCACAGGAATGGGACGGTGACAGATGGACGGACAACCCCAAAAACATACTGCCTCGAGCCAAAGCTGTCGGAGGAATGAAAAAGGTTCAACTCTGAACAGATGGACTCTCTCTCTCTCTCTCTCTCTCTCTCTCCCTCTGAATCAGAAGAGCTCAGCAGGGACGTCCCAACTGAACTGTTGCTGACAACCTCAAGCTTAGATTGGTTTGTGTGTGATTACCGGGTTGCTAATTGCCTGGACATTGCTTCTACATGCAGCTTGCCAGCACACAGTCAACAGACAGTTGATTAAAGCAGTTACTTTTCATCTCATTTTTTACAAATTGTATTACGCTATGCTGGTTGTAGAACAAAACACGAATGACAAGAAGGGAATATAAACAACACCTTTATCACTCTCCTTTGTCAGTGGTAGAGGGGCACTCTGGTATGTTGCATTCTCCACTTCTGGGCGTCTTTTGTACTTCTGCCTTCCACCCCTGACCCTGTCAAGACGAACGCCTGCATCGAGAAAACACAGAACAAACGGATCACACATTTGAAAAAGACACAATAGCAAAGAGTGGCTGCAGAGCTTGTGCAGGCCGTGAACACTCACCCTCTTTCAGCATGCCTACTTTGAGGCACTTGGTGAAGCGGCATGCTTGACAAGCCTTTCTGCGCCGCTTGGTTATCTCACACTCATTCGATGCTGGACAGCTGTATTCAATGTTACCTTTATGGAAGAACGGAAAAACGTCAATTTACAGTGAAGGAAATGATTAAATAATCCTGTTTGTCTACAATATGTATGAGGTCACAAATACAAGTAAATACAAGTGAGATATTTTTTAAAAAATGAGAGAAACTTTATATCGACTGTGATAAAATAAAATACATTATCAGTACCTGAACTATTTATGGTACCTTCGTAGCTTTAACTAGTTTAACTGACAGTGCTCTTATGGTTGAAAGCTAAATGAAAGCATTTCGCGGAATACTAGAAAAGAATGTGTGGCCCCTCATGTGTGGAGGGCCCACAAATAGAATGAATAGCTATGGAGGCAGAAAGGGGCCCTTAGAGAATGCCTACATACAGGGTCCAGAATTTAGTGCTACGCCCCTGGGTGAAGGTTAATAGCAGTGAGTGTCACAGAACAGACCTCACATTTAACATGATTTAAGTGCTCCAAATGTAAAACCTGTGACCTCGTTACAATACAGTCAGAGGATACAGTCTGTTATGCCAACATGTAAACCTCACCACGACACACACCTTGGATGGTTCTCTTGAAGAACGCTTTGCAGGCCTCGCATGACGCCACGCCGTAGTGGTACCCAGAGGCCACGTCCCCGCATACTAAACACAGCCTCTTCGGCAACGTGCTCAGGGCGTACTTGCATCGCCCCGCTCCATTTCCGGTGGAGCCCTCCTCCGCTCCATCGCCGCCCTCGTCTTTGAAGTGGCAACGCAGTGCCGGCGTGTAGAGCGGCGGGGAGTACCGCTTAACGCCGTCTCCTCTGGTTCCTCCTCCTCCACTGTGAGAGGAGTCTGAGGAGGCCCCGCCGGGGCTGATCCGGCCTCCCCCACCTCCCTCTGGACTGCTCGGTTCTGCCTTTATGTAGACGTCGGACCGACGCTCCCTGGAAGACATTCTGTCTACGGGGGGGGGGAATAAACAGCATGGTAAATAAAGGCATAAACATTTTACCTCACACCTTTGTCTTTGAAAAAACCTTCATGTCACCTGGTAAAAATCATTATAATGATAATTACTGTTTGCACCTTTGCCTTTAGTTTATTCATATGGGATAGTTTGAGAGGAAACAGGCAAAATGGTTACAGCCAAGACAACTGAGACTGAAGAGCTGTCGTGTAATTATTGCATTAATACAGTTGTAAAACAATTAGACTAACATCTAAAATGATTTACAGTCCAACATACGCTATACTGCCCCCAGTGACTAGTTAACCAAGTCAACCAAGTCACATTAAGATCGTGGTCAGTTTTCTTCATGCACCCGGATCTTTCTATTATCAGCATGCTGCTAACATGACGAAAGCTTGTTCCTTCTCTTGTTCTTCAGCAGCACTTATTTCCTGTGTTGTCTGCGCCTCTTTTGTTTTTTTGCTTAGTTAGGTTTTTTTAAGGCAACAAAAAAAAAAAAACTAGATTCACCAAACCAGAACCTTTCAGTCCTCAAATCATCCCCGCGGTGCCAAGTCTTTGTCTCTGACATTTCTAGACATGGAAATAGCCAAGGTGACTGGATGAAGGTCGCCATGCTCATAAACAGTGACCGCTCTTCCCTATTCAGACACATAACTTATAACAGCAAGAGTACTGCGGCAACCTGCCTGCCTGCCAAGGGCATGTCTATAGTCCTCAATTTAAACACAGAGACAGGCACGGTTAACGCTTCACACAGAAGACTCATGAGTCCATGATTATACTTCATTTATTGTATATATCAACCATTAATTCTTCAGCCACTTTCCCACCACCGATAATCATAAAATCCATTCCAATTCTATTACCTCAATGTCAGGAGTGACAACTCTTGCATTTCCTGCATTTAAGTAGTCTAAACATTTGAATATATGTGTGAGTAAAGTGACCACCAATCATGATAATTAATTCCGAAATAGGTGTACCGTGTCTGCACTTACCCCCCTTATGAGGGGACCAATTTAGTACTTGTACATGTTTCATTCATTCTGAAATTAGCAAATAGAAAAGTAGATTACGCCGTTGTTAAATTGGCCCCATCAACAGGGATCAGAAAAATGAAATGGGTGAAAAGGGGATGAATGACGGGGCATGAATTGTAGTCTGTCTCTGGGCTTCAACTCGTCAGCGGACACATTAATGCACAGCCATACTCCAACGATTGGGCTCTTGTTCCAACTTAATAGATCACCGTGTGAGGACGATCTCTGCAGACTAAATAGCTGTAATCCATTCAAGAACCAAAAAGTGACTTTGTCATGTGTACAAACTGGCAATAGACGGCTATTACCAAACCATTTGTTCCTTGTTTATCAGTTAGGCTGATAATCCAGTTGCAGCCTGTATATCTTCAAAGTGGTGCAATATTTAAAATGCATTGCTTATCGGTTCAATGCTCCAATCCCTCACCCTGCCCACAATGACAACATTACACGCGGTTGTATGCTCTGTACACACTGCTATGGGTTATTGACATAATTACATAAAAGTATACGTGTTTGGCATAATTCACAGAAGACTCTTAGTATGTTCTGTACAGTACATACTTTACATACATTAGTTGTATTTACATGCACTCTAAAAACATGTTAACCATCATCATGTTTGTGTGTCAATCGATCTGTGTGTTTATGGCCTATAATCAATAAGAGCTCAGTCCAGACCTGGGGTGTATGTTATCTGTCCATGCCAATCTGCTATGAATATATGTTGTATTACTAATTTATAGACATTTATAAGAACAGGCCTCTACCGACAACTTAGCATTCAGATACACTTCACATCACAGCGTGCATTTAATGAACCTGACTCTTAGAAACACAGGATTGACTGTGCTTTATTGCATAAACAGTCAGTCAGAGCATGTGAGTGAAATGTGATTTGAAGGGGGATCAAAGTTTTTTTTTACATTAGGCTTATGAAACTGGGTTAAAGGCCCAATGAGGGGGGAAAAGGACAGGAAGGAGACAGGAGTCTCTCTTTGCATTGATACTATGGTGCCATGCCAACAACATCTCACACAGTGTGTGTGTGCTTTCCATATGTAATACAGTGAAGTATGGCTGTAGATAAAGACTTTTTACATCCAGGAACGTATAACGTGCTCCAGATATCAGTCATTGCAAACCAAGTGTGCCCTTTAATCATATTTATTGCTACAGCTGATAATCCGGTCCTGTAGTAGCTGACAGTCCTCTCTTTGGAGTTTGCCCCCTCTGGACTTGATTGTAGCTGTACTGTTTGGCAAGCAGGCAGAGGGGGCCACTGCAAACCCTGCCCGTTTAAAGTTTAGCTCACTTGGGCTGAGGGAGAGGATCAGCCAATAGCATCACCTCTAGTACATGAGCCCACATAATCAACAATGTGATGCGGTTTTGTTCACACAAGTCCAACAAGTACACCTCCACCATGTGCACCGCTGCCCAGTTCGACATCTCCTTTTGGCCAAAGAGGAACATCGGTCTCGGAGCAGAAAATGTTCAAAAGGAAGCCACCGTAGCTCCGTGGTCACTGCTCGTTTTAGTCGAGCAGGATAAACAGTGACTTGTTACCTATTTCACTCGCCACAGAAACGTGTCGTGTGTACAGTAAACTAACACACCAGCATGTTTTGAGTCGCGTTAGCATTAGCTTCGACAACCTCGAACACATCATATGATAACTGCAGGTTAGCTTAGCTGACTAAGCTAGCAGCGGCTAGCGTTAATCCTGACTGACCAGGCGCTCTCCTGCTGGGGCCTAGGTGTATTTATGTCACTCTAACCCGGGCTAGGCTGCATCTTACCTGATACCGGTCACTAGTACAGCATTTAGGTCTCTCCACGGTGTGATATCATGACACAGGTTTGACAGAACATCCGTTTCCAGCGCCTGCTAGCTTGTGTTGTAGCTGTGTGTATGTGTGTGTGTGTGTGTGTGTGTGAGTGAGTGAGTGTGTTGAGATGGGCCGGGCTACAATCGGCTTTCTCTAACAGCTGGCAGATGATAATGGTTGGATATACTGACGCTAGGACACATTAAGGTCAAGGAGTACTCTGGAAACAGGTTGACACTGATATCCTACAGAAGCAGTTTTCATCATGGTTAAACTGCCGACTGAACGACATGTTAGTAGACATTTATTTTTACATGGGCTTGAATGCCATAAAAGAGAGGATACGAGGTATTGGATACCAGTCTTTGTTGTAATCTTGATATAGGCCTATAATACGCTGACTATAAAGGTCAGAAATGAATTCACTATCAGTGCGTTAGCCGTAAATCCAGTCTCGACTCACTTTACCTGACATAATAAAAAAAAAAAAGAGATTCCTTTTGCAAATTAGGAAATTCCAAGCTCCTGGCTTTACATTGTGTTATAGGCACATCTTGATTCTGTTGAACAGAAATTGCTGCAGAAAGCTTTTCATTTTTTCTCAGGCTATACATTCGTCATCCCCCAAAAGAAGTACATTTTGGGCCCCTCAGACTGAGAACTTGTCACATTGATTTATAAGAGTTACGCAGAGAGCGATCCTCTCACCCCTACTTGCCCTTTGTTTATCCTTTTGGGGGTTGCAGGGCAACCACCCATGCTTTCAACATGCCCCATGAGTTTCTTGATTGCAACAGAATGATAAGCACTGTGCCATATTTTGGATGTGAAATGGAAAGCCAACACCATCAAAATCTGTCTCTGATGTTTTTTTGATGCATTTCTCCCTCCACATCCCTCATATGGCCATGAGTGTTTTCCAAAAGAAGACATTAACATTGACAGCTAATAGTCCATCAAAGCCTTACAAGAATGAACTTTACAAATAAAAGACATTATCTTAGATGAAGCATAGCGTAAATATTTCATTAAAGGTGAGCTGAAAACATTACCTGCTTGCTGAGCTGGAGTCTGAAGCCTATATTTGTATGACTCCCAGTGGTAGCTCAATGAAGTGCTGTTGCTTTGGGTTCAAAGCTGCAGTTATCAGGACACCTGCAAAGCAAGCAAAAGTTGTTTAATGCCGTAACAGAACAGCAAGCAGCCAAGTCACTCTTTGTGTTACCAGCGGCCATTTGTCATATTAATGGTCACAACAGAACATTTTGTCTCGCCTCATAGTTATCAGATTATTAATGGGTCGTAACAGTGCCCACAGTTTGGTTACGAGCATGTGTATGCTCGTAACGCTGGCTTTTCCTTCCTAAAATACATATTGCACTGTATCTATCCATATTTCTGCAGGCTGCACGAGCACCCTCCCCCTTGCGCTGCATGACACACTCCAAAGGTCACAGTCACAGGAATGCTTGAAGGACAGACGGAGTAAAGCCAACACCTTCTCTCTCTCACTACAAAGTCATAAGCTGAAGTTTGGTGATAACTCTCTGTAAATAATTAAAGAGACCAGTTTTAATGAAACAACAAAAAAGAAAACACACACACACAGCATAAAACATTTGAGTTACTCTTTAAAGTGTAAACATGACTCTGGCTCTTGACATTTTTAGACTATTGAATGCCAGATTGCAGCACAGAAGGACAGTTTTCTTCAAGCAACTTTAAACTTGAGCAACAAGACTGTAATGTGGGACAACTTCAGTTTTCAACCGGGACATTTCAACAAAGGCGATTCATTTAAGTTGAACATGTAGATTTAGATTGTTTTTTAATTACCATAAAAACAAAGCATTACTAATATTTAATGTTATCTCTGAATAACCTACTTTTGTCATGAATGCAAAGTCAAATGTCACATAAACCAGCCCGTCCTTGGTCTTAAATGGTTGCAGACCTTTCTCATCATTCTTTAGTTAGTGGACATCGGCGGTCTCTGTCGCTGATAATGCATCACACTGACTGCGCGGCCTATAAAACTCAGTTTGAAGGTTTTAAATGCGGCGCGCTGTGGAGACGAGGAGAACAGCACCCAGGGGTGACCTTGTCTACTGATCTCGGACCGGTGACAGGTTAATTGCCACAGTGGATTATGCTTTAAGATCAGTGACCTCAATCCCGGTCCCGCAGGCTCGGTGTCTTGCATAGTTTTAGTATGTTAAGACAGAAAGATGAATAACTCAGTTGGGTTCAAATACAGAAACAAAAAAAACAAACAGTTGGTGTATACAGTTGAAGAAGTGCGTGGTGTCATTTGCCTGAGCAGGACTCGTCTTTTAAGTGTTGACCTGCGGTGAGCGAAGACAGAATATATCCGCTGCATCTCATTCAACCACGCATTCTTCATTTACTCAGTAAGTCAGCATGCATCTCATTTATTAAGACATCGTGTGAGGGGTTCACCGGCGAGTGGACCTTTGGCCATCGCATAGAGTTTTACAGCACGTATATGAGAAGTAGTCAGAGCGTAGTTTATGAGGAGGAGAAGCCTACTGCAAAATAATTACACAATGTAGCCTACTAAATGTTTATTCGGCGGCTCGTGCCCCCTACCCCCCCCCCCCCCCCCCCAATAACGTGGCCACGCGAACTCAGCTCTGACAGGCGAATCGTGCATGCACATCAGGCTGCCGCTGAGGCAGCTGACATCTCCGCACAAAGATTAATAATAGCCCGGGCCCACTGTGGGCTCCATCTCTGCAGTGTAGGGTAACGTAAGGCAAACGCTAGGCTACTTACTGGGAAATGTAAAAACATCGCAGGGTTGTTGCTTTTTTTTTTTTGTATCTGAAGTCAGTCAAGTCCTTGCGGCTGGTAAATCCACCGTCGGTTTGACCGGTTTAGGCTGTCCGAGCCTCGCAGGGTTCCTCACATCGCATCACTGTGTTGCCGTGTGATAAGGCGATAACAACAACCGGCCACGGTCTTATCCGCCTCTTCTGTTCCGTAGACGGGGTGTTATAAATTCTCGTCTTCGCCTGCCACAGCTGAGGTTGTAGCTGGACGTTAGCACCAACACTTCACGAAGGAACACCGAATGTCCGGTAAGGGATAAAAAGTTTCACAATAAAACTTTGACGACTCGCTTTACATTTTATCTTTACTCGAGACAGACAACATCCTAAAGCCAAGGCGAGGCCTAAGATCATAGACTCAGCCTATATTACCTGCATGTGCAAAATTCTCCCCATAGTTACTGGTAGTATTACTAAAATTTACACAAATCACGGTTGTATTTGAACAAGCTCAAACTAAGTAACTTCCGGTTACTTCTTGGCTTCTTCCTTCTTCTCTTCAGCTTGACGCAGCTCAGTGACGTAGCCTCTATCCCGTGTCGTTTCTCCTCCCTCTGCCCAGTTTGCGTCCGCTGTGTCTCAGTTACGTCCGTACGCACCTTCCACTAGCGTCATCAGCATTATAATACGGGCCTGCAACTCGTGAAAAAAACATGACCCAGTCTACGTAAATACAAATGTTGTCCAGGTATATTTATATATATATATATATATATCATATATATATATATATATATATATATATAATAAGATCCGCTGCTTAAAGAGTTCTGATTTCAGATCAGCTGTTTTCAAATTAGTTGTGTTCACCACTGAAAATTAAAAAACATGAAATTCCCACAGGGACTTATATACAATTTAAATGTAGCCTAATTTGGTCTGTCCTTATTGTAGCTATATTTTCTCCTCACTTTGGTATTTTTAACCTAAATGCCAAACAATGAACCTAAAATACCATACAATTCAATATTGGAATGGCTGTTATGAAGACAGTTTTATTTTAATTATGCCACAAGCTTTAGGGGACTGTTGCAGGGCAAATCAAAAGAATGGGCTACATGTTCCTTAAAGCACACATCTATGGAAAATGTAGTCATGCTGTCGGTCTTGTGACACTGAACCGGCTCCCTACACCACTACACTATTGGACAGGAGCCAAGGAAGAGGAGATCAGGAGATCACTGCAATGGGATGAGACGGGGAAATAATCAAGGGATAGTAGTTTGGGGGATAAAACCGTAGGCTGCAGTTTGCCAGATGCATAATAAAAAAACAGTACTATTGAATAGGCCTCAGAAATCTCTTGTGTGTGTTATTCATCTTTAATGTAGCCGATAACAACGATTAAATGATTTTTCTGGTTAACTCAGAGGCTGCTGCTTCTCGAAATAGGCTGCCCCAATGCGCTCTCCAACATGCCTAGTAACAGCTGGCGCAGAAGTTGTCACGGAAGAGTTGACAACCTTGTCCACTAATGAATAAAAACAGGACGTTGGACGAAAAGGACATGTAGCAGCCCACGGTGTACTTTGGATAAGCGAGTATTTCCCCAAAGAGCGCAGCATTATCCCTCTAATTATAGACCAATAAACGTTAGTCTAGGCTGTTTAAACCAATAAGCGCGAGAGCCTCGCTTGCATTGAGGCGTTTGCATGCAGGCTGTGCAGCGGGCTCGAGGCACGGGACCACGGGACGTGGTGCGCGCATGAGAGGAAAAACTGACGGCAGTGTCATTGCGACCTTGAAGCAAGGTCATTCAGTCTCTGCTGCAGACACTGCAATTCTGCGGAGCTGCATCACACTGGTGCAGAGTCTGCATTATCACCCTGTTAGAGGCGAAACCGGTCACGATGTGCATTAGATTCAGTCCGAAACCGAAAAATTGGATTTGTTAGAAACAGTTGTCTGTTTTGAGATTCACTGCGTTGTAATGCTATAAGTAGAACTGTGTCACTCTTGTCGCCGAGGATATGTGTTCAAGCTGAAGTGGAGGAACAGGCTAAACTCTGAATGCCAGCCGGGGTCCCCAGGGTGCTCCTTACAGCAGGTCGTGACCCCGGACAGGTGTCGGCTGATAGGCTACATAAATACCAAGACGCCATTGTGCCTGATACACAAATAGCATTTGGGCACTGCATGCGTGAGTCATGGATAACACAACTGATAGAGAACATAGTCTCCACCTATTCTATAAACACTTTGATCGGCATAGTAGCCTGAATACACAGTGGGTTAAAGGATTTTACTAGATGCTCTTGTTTAAATTTGTCCTTGCTGAACAATCTTTGGTTCAAAGTCTGTATTATTACTTTTATACATATTCCTATTCTTATTACATAGTCTTATTATAACTGCATTTGTATAAAGTTTAAAGGGGAAACATCCTAAAACTGGGCTTTACATATTATAATGATTATCAATAAGGTCAGTATCTTACGGACAGATGTTTCACTAAACTGGAGATCAGAGCAGCATGGCTTGATAATGCCATCAGGTTACAGTTGATGGAGTTTCACACCACTGCAACGACTAATCCCATGAGCCCAAAGAGGTTTTGTGTAAGAAGTCTCATCCAATGAGTGCACAGTGTCCATTTGTGAATTATAGAAAATGTCCTCCTAATGGAACTGTTCCAGGATTTGTTTCTAAATGACATGATCACCGCAGTCTGTGATTCTGTCATCAAACCTGTATTGTATATATATATATTTAGGGTGGATTTTCCCTCGAGTCCAGGTCAGGAGTGTCGCCTACATCAGCACTACTAACACTGGCCATTAATTTGCCCTCTAGTGGCAGCACAAGGGGACCCGCAGCAGCGGAACTGATGACGTTAGAGCAGCTGAGTGTGTGTCCTCCAGTAAAAGGTCACCCACTGCCACAGCACATCACCACTGCCTGCTGACTTCCTGATTGCAATGCCAGAACGCTGCCTTTTTCTTTGTACATATCCTGCAGTAAAGTGTCAGATTTCTAAAGGGCAGATGAACAGTCACTTGGTTTCTGCTCCTTCAAAACACTTTGCTTACTCACCATAACATTCTGCTTACTCACCAAAAAAATGCAGAGCGCAATTTGTCTCATTTCAAATTCATTCAGACACCAACAAACAAACGCAAGTTCCGGCAAAAGCCTTTGATATATGAAAGCAGTGGCGGCTGGTGGAAAATGTTCTAGGTAGGGTCATCCAATCAATTTCAGCAAACATCCCAGTATGATTTAATGCAAAAAATTAAAGTATCAAACACGCATTAGCTACTACTTTGCAGTTAAATATTTAGCATTTATTCCAACACCAAAAAAAGCAGTAAATAACACTTTGATAAACACGTCAGGACATCTTATTTTAGTCACCCTCACAGGCAATTCAGTATAATATATATATATATATATATATATATATATATATATATATATATATATATATATATATATCATATAATAATATTCAGTATAATATAAAACACACACTAGATATATATAGATATAGATATAGATATAAGCTATGATGAGTTTTCACTGTTAATTTACCATCTCAATTAAATGTTGATGCCTCCATGACCAAGTTAAGCAGATGAGACTGAGGACAACTTGAGATGTTCACTTTGCCTAATATATGTCTAGCTTGACAGAGTTCTCCATGTGTGCCCTGGTGTTTCCTTACCTCCTCATCCCTCACTCCCGTAACTGTCCGTGCTGGATCTGTCCCCGTTGTTTTAAAAAGCTAAATAAGTTATTAGCATGACTGCATCCAGCGAGCCAAACCTGTCTGGTGTAGGCTACAGCTACTGGAGAAGCTTCGCATGTACTGCTTCCCTTTCCTGCTAGTCTGCTCTCTGATTGTGAGGTCAGGCTGATCTGGGATCAGCTCTTTTGGCCTGAAGTTTCTCCTCAAAGTTCTCCTCTCAAACGGGTCTTGGAGGAGTAGTGCTCGCGCTCGCCTGTAGAGACTTCTCCTGACGAGAACGCGCAGCTTGGGGCCAAACGAATTTGGCCCCTGATGATTGGCTAAATTGTATATGTCACTCATTTATATCTTTAATCAGCAATTGGCTAAACTGCTTCATAGACCCGCATCTTTTGGGCCAATTGTCCATGGCCCCAGCGCTGCTGAGACGTGCAGACAGGCAGAGAGGACGAGCAGGAAAAGCATATATTTTGCGCAGATTTCATAATTTACACATATTACTGGGTACATTCCATAGTTCAAAACCACAAATATTGACAATTTGTATAATTTATTATTATTATTACTATTTTATTGTTGCTCAAGGTGGGGCCCCCATGGCCCTCTATTGGCCAGTCCCCACTGTATGAAAGTATGCTGTATAAATGACTCCTGGACTTTCATAGGGAGGGAAATGTGTCAGCAGTGTGCCATCTGGTTGTGTTCAAAGAGAAAACAATCTGCATTAATTTACTTAGCGAGGGAGGGGGGGGTCATAAACGACCATCAATTTCAACTTTTTTGTATCCGATATTTTGTGAGATCGACTTTTCTTTAGAAAATTAAAACACAGACAACAAAAGAACTGCAGATACAGTTTGCTGTGGCGTAATGTTTGTCCTTGGTGCCATTTCCAGATTGAAACACCAAGGTAGAGTTTCCAGCGGAGTATCACTTACATGGATCAAACGAGGAGCGACAGCACATGCTAAAAGGGCCATATTGACAACCCGAAGGGCATTTATACAGTACATCCATAATACGGTACTGTGTGTATGCCATTCAAATCCTGCAGCACGTCTGGCCTGTCTCCACCAACCTCATCATGAAAGCCACATTGTGTGTTTTCATCCTCACCTCCCTCTCTGTGCACCAAATAAAGCCTGTATTTCAGTTCACTGACAAAGCCATGACAAATGCAAAACTTCATTTAAAAACGACTGATATTGCCTGGAATCAGTTTAAACCCTTATTTGTTCCTCTCGGTAGTGTCGTTTTTAGCTGTTCCAGGAATGCCAGTGTCGGTCGGTGTATTCAAGCAGTCAGGCTGAAATATTTCAACAACCATTCAACGGATTGACATGAGTTTTCCTACAGACTTTCATGGTTTCTTGAGGATGAATTCTAATGTCCTCGGTGATCCCGTGACCTTCCCTCTGGCGCCACCATCAGGTCAAGCATGGCTGTAGACTCTTCATGTAACACTTAAATTAATTTTCTGTCTGAATATAACAGCTATTAATACATAAATTATTTTCACAACAGCCTGCAAAATTAGAAAAGGATTCCAGTTAAACTTTCGCCAATTGAGGTGTTCTTTAGACACTATATTGATAGAAATCTATATCAAGTAGTAGATTTGACTTTTTATATGGTGACAAAGTCGGGGTCCCTGGTTTCATCCTAGAAGAGGTTCACGCTGCCACCAACTGGTGCAGTGCATTGTCGTGTGACTGATTCTATGACCAGCTGCAGGACAGACCCTAAAACCTCCAGAAACACAGATATACTACATTAAATATGGGACACATATTGTAACCAGATCCTGGTTTGGTCTCTGGGATACACCCACCATGATTCAGCTCTCTCATATGCTCAGCTTTGTTAGACATGTTGACCTGCTTTTTCATGTATGCCGGGCCATTCTTGGTGCACCAGGGCACTAACTCAACATGTGATGATAAAAAAAAAAGATGGTTGTTCAAGAGATTATCATGTTTCCTAGAGGAGCAAATGTGCTGGAACAGCATCTTTAAAAATTAAGTTAAGTACAACAAAAATGCTAAACATGCTTTTAAGACGCAATGCAGCTTTCCTTTAAAAAAAGCTTTATTACATATATGCAGTACAGTATGATTAATGCATTTGGCCACCAAACTGCAAATATTATGGTGGCACACAGTATTTAAAAAAAAGTTTTATAACATAACAAAGATGTACAAGAGCCTGTTTAGTAGGTACCCGTTTAGTTGTTGGCAGGATTCAAGAGTAATAACTGTCTCAGACCAACGCTACCTCTCTTTAACATGAGCATCACACTGCTGTGGCAACCACGTGTTGTTTTGGTTGCTTTTCTTGTTTCTTGCACTATTTTTTTTCATGAATAAAAGGCAGGGAACCCTCATGTTAAGAGAGTGGTAGTGCATTACTGTCTTGGCCCAGTAGAGAGCAGTAACCCCTCAGAAAGTAATGGGAACATTGGCATACAAATCCCTTCATCATCTTTGGTTGAGGCATACACACTTGCATGCTAAGAGCATTAAATGCAAACCACAAGTGGCCAAGGCTTCTGCTGCATGTTTTCATCTTAAGTGTCTGTAAGTAAGCAGTACATATATACAAATACATTGCTATATTGACAACTCCTTTGTCAGAACATGAACACATCTCATATCTCCTAACTTGTGCTAGCAGTGGAGTTTCTGTTTTTAGCTTCATTCTGAAGGCTTCACTGGTAGACCTGGAACTGGTTGGGGGTTTCCATTGGGCTCCTTCTTGTCACAGCCGGAGCCGTTGATTTTGGGGCTTCTCTGTGGAACAGGTCTTCTTTGACGTCTCCTCTTGGGCGCCCGAGAGCGTGCACAGTTGGATTGTGATGTATCCAGCAGAGGATCCAAATGTAGTTTACCACTCTGGGCATCTGAAGACTCATCAATAAAGGCAAGGTTCTCCCCAAAGTAGTCCAGAGGCTGAGACAGGTGGGGATCTGGAGGAGTCTCCTCCTTTTCAGGTTCTGCAGGTTCAGGCACTCGCTCTGTCTGAGTGACCTGAGAGTCTGTTTCTGACCGAGACTCTGATTCATTAGAGGAGGCGGAAGAGGAGTAAGATTCAGACTCTGTCTGACTCTCACGTTGCTCTTCTTTCCCCTCGGGGGCCCCGTTAGCTGACACGGTGTGACCATTGCTGCGAGGGCCGTGGCGGCGCTTTCGCCGACGTCGTTTGAAGGGGTCATCGATTTTTCCTGGAATGCGAAAATCCACCGACATATTCTGGATGTTTTGAGTCCAGTCAGTGGCGTGGGCTCGGAGCTCCTCCATCTGAGAGAAGGGGATGAAACCAGAGATGATGGGAAGGAAGTGGCAGAGACATGACAATGATAAAAACAGACATGAGAGGAGGAGAAGTACCTCAGCTCTGGTCTTCTTGGATAGAACTCGAAGCCAGTTACCAATCATTGTCAGGATAGATGCAAAGTAGGCAAGACCCAGCAGGATCCAGAACCACACCAAAGGCTTGTACCAGTGGTCACTCCCCGCCTTTCCTGAATCCCCTTTGAGAAGATACAAAGACACAGTATGCATTACCAGTGTGTAAAGGCAACACATTTATTCATCCATTCAACTTTTTTTTACAGAGTAAATAAACATTTAAGATAGGAGATACTATATAGCAGATTAGATCATCAATAATTCATCTCTCACAAGAAAGTAATGCTGAATTATTTATGAGTAAATGAAAATTGTCTGTGCTGAGTGAACTTAATGCATTTCAAATGACAGTTATATTTATGGATGGCTAATTAAGTCATGTTCATACTCATCTACAGATCAATAAATTCAACGAAAAAAAAGCATATATGCAGTCAGATATAAACAAATTAGACGGAAACTATGTTTTCACTTTAGCTGCTTCACACAAACAGTAAATATTTATTGATCTGTGTATTAAATGATGTCCAGTGAAGATCAGCTATCAGCAGTTTGCGCAGTTTCACAAGCGCGTCATAGAACTACGGTGGCCTTCAGGTATCGTAAAAACACGAAAGGCTCTCGTTAGAGCCAGCGCTTGGTTTGTCCGTTCTGGGCTACTGTCGGAACATAGTGGACTCCGTGAAGAGGACCCACTCCCTGAGTAGATAAGATGGGCTCATTCTAAGCTATTGAAAACACAATGGTTCTTTGTTTCAGGTGATTACACTAATGAATGAATGAATATTTTATAAAAAAAAAAAAATTCTGTGCACACCACTGCAAGCTATGTTAAGATACACATGGGTAATCAATTACTGTTGTATACCTGCAACATAGTCTCCGAACCCCACTGTTGTCAGGGTGATAACGACAAAGTAGGCCGACTCCAGCAGAGTCCAATCCTCCACCTCTTGGAAAACCAGGATAGGCACAGCGACAAAGAGCAGGCAACCCAGCAGGATGGACAGGACGGCTGAGATCACCCGCACAATGGTTGGACTAACACGCCATTTCTGTCAGCAGGTTGAAACAATACAGTGGCATGAGACAAATAAAAGGAAGTACATGAACAGTGCAAGCAAAGAAGACATTGGAAGCTCCGTTGAGGGTCTGACCCGGAAGAGAGTCTCTATTTTGGCAACAGCTTTCCTCAGCCCAGTACCCAGATGGTCTCCGACTCCAGCGAGCAGAATACCAAACATCGGGATTCCCACCAGGGCGTAGAAAATGCAGAACAGCTGCCCTCCTTCTGTCTTGGGAGAGATGTTTCCAAAACCTGAACATGTGGGGTGAGAGGTGGAAGATTAGTGAGGACACAAAATGTAAAATATTTAACTGATTTCGCTCACAAGTACCCTATTTGATCAGAATTTATGTTTGCGGGCTTAGTGCTCCTATTGGACACCCACCGATGGTTGTGATGATAGTCCCTGAGAAAAAAAAAGCACTGGCCAGATCCCATTGGCTGATGAAGGTGAAGTTGCTGTTAGGATCCACACCTGCACCGACGGCCTCCACTACTTCCTGGGATGGTAAAGTAGAAAAGAGAAGAGTTTGGTGGTTAGTTGAAACAGTTCAGCAATTCATATTCAATCGGATAGTAAAAAGAGGGGTGAGCCAAAATCGTACAAACTAGTCCATTAGCCCACACGATTCATTTCTGACATGTTGAAAGTTTCAAAGGCACAAACATGAGTGTGAGTTTCTTTTTGTTATCCAATTAAATAGTCCAGTAATGTTGGCAATGTTGTAGAAAATGCATTGTCATCAGCAGCAGGAAGTCAGTGACAAAGAAGTGACTGGTGATGTACGACTATGACGGCTCCATTCTGTCCCGAGTGTATCGAACCAGTGCCAGCACAGATTCCTGATCTAATTATCTGTTTTCTGTCAGTTGGTGCTTGAAGACATTTGTTAACTCTGAATTTAAAGCTGACTATGAAGAAGTTGTGATTGAATATGGTCTTTGCAGACATTATTACTTCTAATAAATTAGAAGTTTCTAATCACAGAGGCAGGGCTGTATCTGGTTGATACTGTCTGTTGGACTGACGCCACTGTCTCTCCCAACTCATTTGGGAAAATGGATTGATTTCTATTGTTTTACGATTCCAACTGAGCTTTCACTTGAATTGCTGAAGCTCCTAATTAGTGGAAGCATGGGCAATATTTGCCAAACTAACACAGCACATATTGAGTGGTGAAATTTGCTGAACTTCACTAAACCTGACCTTACTTTTGTCGAGTTGAGAACAGATTGTAGTAGGAAGGAACTTATCTATTGAGGACCTGTTGAAACATCAGCTGACATTGTTTCAGTGAAACCTGACCCACGGCGCTTGTTGACCAGAACAACGTCTGAAGAATTACTTTGTGACAGCTGCCTGGTTCACTCATTAACAGGATGACTTCCATTTGTTTTTCTGACAGCACCTAACAATAGATACAATAAATGTTTATTATATTAGTGTATTTCTATTACTACAATAATGTGGAAAAATTGCACTGGAACCCTTTGTTTTAGAAAACCACCAGATGTTTTCTATTAAGTGATTATCTGTATTAAATAATTTAGGAAATAATTTGAACTCAACCTATAAAGATATTATTTAGCCATTTTTATTTTTGTAATAACACTTTTTACAGGAGTTTATCTATATTTTAGATTAGATTTAAAATGCCCTTTTTCCTTTTATCTATATAGCAAAGCTGGGCATGCTACCTACCTAGCTGGCCTAACATTAGCTGGTTAACTCAGATTTACCTCTGCAGCATCTACATGTTCTTCAGAGAAAGACAAACAACTCTGTAAAGAGAAAAAAGACAGAATCTTTCTCTGTGGTAGCTCATTCGCTCTGGCCAACGGAAGCTAGCCAACACTGCTAACACTAGAAACTGCTAACAGTTAGCTCGTTAGCCGGCTAGGTTGGTAGCATTAACAGCCTTGGTAAGCTAATGCTAAGGCTTAAAAAAGCTAAAGAGGTTTAGTTTGTGTACTGTGTTTATTTACAGCTGCAGCATCGTTATTGCTCGAGCTGACTGGAATTGGCTATTGTCAGTAACAGGTGTGCTAGTTTAAGAGAGGGCCTGTGATTGGCTGAAAGGTGGTCACTGTTGACAACAACACAATCATGAAACGTGACATTATAAAATAAAATGCGTCATTATCAAAAGGGCATTTTGCAATATCAATGTCTATAATTAAATAATAATTAACTAAATTAACTATAAAATTCAGTTATCATGAAAATAATTGATGAAACATCATTTCATAACAATGATTTCTTCAATTATTATACAAATTATTGTTTCATTTATGTATTTTAAACAATGTATTTTTTCTATTTGCTTAATATTGAACACTTTGGGGCTCCAAATTAATCATTCATTCCATTCTAATACTATGAAACATATTATATAAACTGGATGCACCGAAGGAGCACTCCAGATCTCTTATCATCTTCCTTTAAATAATCAAAAACAAAATGTGACTACCTCGTTTACATCTGTCATGTCCATCAGTCCCTTCAGTAACCTTTTTGCAAATGTCAATAGCTAAAACAGTGATATATATATAAGGACAAACATCTCAGAATCCCAGAATGGTTGCCAACATGGCTCATAACGCTCAGCCTTCATGCACTTGCACACGCATACTAGAGCTGACCCATCGTTACATAGCTGCTCAGACCACACCTGTTATCCACAGCTCCAAACGCCACACAAATCTGAAGGGTCACCCTGAAGAGCCACAAAAGTGATTTAGTGCGTTAAGTTGCATTGTCAAACTCAAGCGAGTTCCAAGTGAATATAAAATGTGAAGCAGTCAGGCCAAAATTTATTTTTAGCGAGATGTGGGCCGTCTCTAAGATTCAGAACCTGTTGTAGAGGTAGATGACCAATAGTTAGTGAGAGGGAACAAGTACACACAAAAAATCTCACCACACCATAATAATAAATAATAATAAAGAACATACTCCATAAAATGATCTGCCTCAATTTATTTTCAAATATCAGTTTGAATCTCAGCTTTTTTTAGTACAAAATTAACTAAAAAGCCAGCAAAGTCATCTGTAAATCTAACCGCTGAACTATGCATGGCAATTAAAGGAAGTAAATACTGAGGCGTTATTGTCGGTCACAAGTTGTGTTTATAATACTTTTCAGTGGCTACCAACCTGGGGGTGAGGACCCCCAAAGGGCTCCCAAATGAAATCCATGTTGTCATGAGACATGTCAGGAGAAGATCTGCTGTACCTCTATAAGGGTCTGTAGGTCGTCTGGGCCCATGCAGGTAAAGTTCAGCAAGAAGTCCCGGCGTACGTCCAGCAGCTGCATGTGCTTGCCCTCCTCTCGCGGAGCCTCCAAGGTGCGGAACACCACAGCTCCCAGCACCAAGTAGAGAAGCACCCCCGTGAGGATGCCGAGCAGGGTAGAGCAGCGCATGGCTCTACTCAGTCCGAACGCGGGCTGCTGTTTCCCTTCGCCAGCCTCCGCGCTGGTGTGGACTGGATCCCAGCTGCTGCAGCTGAAACATCACCAACCACACGAAAAACAAGGGGTTTTCAAACTGACAACAACCCAGGCTGTTTACACGCCTGCGCATGAGGCATTTAATGGACTCGGGCCTCACCACACTGCTGACACACAGTCAACGAAACATCCTTGATAAAACGCCAGTCATCTGACCTGCCTGACACTTTGAACAGATTCGACTGCACTCGTACAGAAACATACAGTATATGATCCATGTCATCAACACACAGACAGATAATAGTTGACCTTACCTATCAATCCGCCTTAGTTGCCCACGCCTTCGTCTTTTCCAGTCCTTGTCACCAGGCCTGAGGATGGAGTCCCTGGATCCGTAACCAGTGGGGAGCCCGTCCACCTCACACTCCGAAGGAGGGGACACTAGATAGAAGCAGAGGCACATATTCCCAAGTGCTATTTTAGCATTCACAGAATTTACGTCAATGATTTTGAATAAGAGAAGAACAGCTATACGTTCACTTTCTCACAAAAGGTGTCAGTAGTGAGGATAATCCTCAGAGACAGGTAACAACAAGGTGAAGCTGTCAGGCGTGGCAGTGCTCAGGTTCTGGTAACAAATCCACCTGTTGTTGTCTTTTCTTGATGGTTACACATTATCTGTGGCCATCTTCTAATCATATGCACACTGTGCGCCTTTAGATTGTGATGAGAGATGGTTCAGCTTTGTTATATTACAGCCACAGCTTTGTAAAATCAGGGTGGAGAAAACAGTTATAGAAGAAGATGTATTTCCTTCAGGTGATGCAGATCAGCAGTAGCAGAAGAAATACAAAGTGCCGGTACCTCCAAATGCATCAGATATGGACTTCAGAGATTGTAACCTGGTTCAGTGTGATGATGTTGGTCATCGCCGGCTCAAACCAAGACGCATTCTCATTTAAAACTGAAACTGGAGCCAAGGCTCTGCACTCCGATGCATCTTTGCCATGTTAAAGCGATGGAGTCGAGAAACATACAGATGTGTCCGACACTCCCCTTTGTCCCCAAATTTCAGAAATGATTGAAGAGGGAAAGATTTTTTAATCATTTGGACCAGTAAGCCTGCCATTTCCAATTCACTCTGCAACACTGTACTGCAAGCCAGAACAATAAAACCAGCTCCTGTCTTCTTAAGTTCGGTGGGTGCAGCGCTTTAGTCAGCAGATCTGATGAAATTAAAGCAATAAACTCTCACAGGGTGACAGCAAAATATACACTTCTCTCCACAGTTTTACAGCTGCTGGGAATACACAAAGAGACTCTTCACTTACCAAATTGAACACAACACAGCCACAAGTTAGCAGAGTAACTCACACCTATATTGGTAAGATTCATTTAAATGGCTGGTTTTTAGGATTTACATTGTTATATACAAGGAGACTAATACAACATACATACGTATGATTGATGTGAGTAACAATATACTAGTAGTTCATGAATTACTTAAAGAGAACAATAATCAACTTTTTTACCAACACCAAATCATTGAAGCATATTTTGTCCCAACAACACAGTTAAAAACAGCAGTTATCTGCTGCACACACCTACCACAGAATGCAACACAGAGAGACAGACAGATTACACACCACTAGACAAAAGGAAATTGTAATACGGCTTGCATTAAGTGCCAACTGTGCTGCTGCTGCTGCTGCTGCAGTAACCGAGACATAGCCATTTTATTACCACTTAGGGTCCCTCCCGGTCCGTAAAAATGTATGGTACCGACCGACCCGCCGGAGATTCCCGCCCATGTGTGCTTACCTCAAAATGAAGGATCATAAGAATCCAGAGTACCAGTCGCCTCATGCATGGTGTTTCATGAGTTCAGGCAGCCGCATACAGCAAGGTGTGTGTGTGTGTGTGTGTGAGCATGAGTGTGTGTATGTGTGGGTGTGGGTGTGGAGGGATGCTGTTGCTGAGCACTAAAGAGAGAAAGATACTCGATCAAACTGACTTTATGTAGAGTGTGAGAGAGGTGAGTTAAAGAGAGGGGGGAGGGGGGGGGGGGGAGCAGCACAGATGATGATGGAGTCTTGGATCTATTCAGTTTCTTCAGACTTCAGTTAGAACAGTTTTTTTATACAGTACGTAAAGATATCACGATATAAAGACATGAACACATAATGCAGCTTCATCTGCTTCAGTCTGTACGTGGAGTTCTTCATATTCCAGAGGTTTTCTCCTGTGAGTGAAACTGAATGTCCAATGCAGTTGTGGCTGTAGTCATATCAATAACTCTGTGGGATCAATGTTTGAGATTCATTGAGATTCATTGAGACTCTGCCAAGCTCAGCCCTTCACCCTGCTCTCAATGTCCCATCTTCAACACTAGCTGCTTGACAGAACTGCTGCTGCTCTCTTTCTTTCTGTGTGTGTGTGTGTGTGTGTGTGTGTGTGTGTGTGTGTGTGTGTGTGTGTGTGTGTGTGTGTGTGTGTGTGTGTGTGTGTGTGTGTGTGTGTGTGTGTGTGTGTGTGTGTGTGTGTGTGTGTTTACAGGGGCGGGGATGAGGTTTCTCAGGCAGATACTCCTATGTTCCTCCAGATCTGTAAGGTTATTATTGTAGGATATCTTACAATATCAGGCAAAAAGGACTGCTGATAGCCTTTCAGCTAACTCAGGTACATTTACATTTGTTTGAATTCTGAACATTGTCCCTTTTCAAACAAACAATAACTCTTGTATTAAATGTAATAGTCAGCCTAATCATACATTAGTATAGTTTGAATAACTGCAGGGATTTTTCTTCAAGGAGTTGACTATCAGCATGCTAGCATGCTCACAATAACAATGCTAACATGCTGATGCAAAGGATGCATACTGCAAACCATGTTCCCCATCTTAGTTAAACGTGTTAGCATGCTAACATTTGCTAATGGCTAATAATAAAAATGCTTGTTGCAAATGTTCTTCATACCTTTGCCACTGCATCACTGTACTAAACAGCTGACCACAAAATATTGGGAATATATGTTCTCCAATGACAAGTATAAACTATCTTCATGTAAGCTATACGACTAAAAATATCATATTCATGTATAATGCTTTACTGTATATATTTTTGCAGTATTTACTGTTATTTTACTGTACCTTCACTGAACTGGCCTAAATAAACTAATATCACCTTCATAAAAAGGCTAGTACAAGAGAAAATGTAGGATAAACGTTGTCTCTTGTTTTTCGAAAGAGAGACAAATAAACAGACAGAAAACTAAGATCACAAGGATAAGTTGGCAAATTCCCAAGAATCCAGTGTTGCTCAGTCAGAGTTAAAATGTATTACTCAGTTAAAATAAGCATTTTAAAGGAAAACACAAATGTGAATTTAATGCTGAGTAGCTCGCCACATCGGTTTAATCGAACGTAAAAAAAAGAACTTGTTTGATTTTAAATGGCTAATTTTGTAGATGAGGCTTTTGTGCGTTGCCTCCTGACTGAATCGATGTTGTTGCTTCTGACCACAAAGGAAGTGAGGAGTCAGATCTAGAGCTGCTGGGATGATGGTGATCAATCAATAATCAATCATAGACATCTCCTTTCAATAAAATTCATCCCAATCAGGAGCGGAAAGTAACTTTCTGCCAGCAACTTCAGCAGAGCTTCCAGACTGTAAAGGGCAAAGTGTGCCAATAAATCAAGTGTGGGCAATATATCAGGCTAAGAGGGGTCGACAGTTATTGTTCACAGAGGAACTTGGACTTTGAATTACAAGTAACAGTACAAGGTCAGTGCAATGGCATCCAGACAGTGACCATCTATATATATATATGCCAACGTGTTATTTATTTAAAGTTGAACATGCAATCCAATTTCAGTTAATATAACATATCAAAAGACATTGTGACCCGATGTTCGTGTAGCATCTTTATAGTATGGTTATTCATTTTTAAGCATGATTCAATGAGCAAATTCATTCAAAGTGGATTCCATGAATATATCCATCCCATATTTTTCCCTTTTGGGAAATGAGGGGAAAAAAACTGTTTCAGGAACTGACAGTCAGTTACACACCATGGCATGATGTTGCTTTATTGATCAGCTGATCAGCACATCTGCAGATCTATCACATCCAGATTAAATGAAATGTTTGACACGCCCTCCCAAGCAACATGAGCTTACTTTACTCTTTACAGGAACAGAAAGGGGTGGGATTTCATGCGACATAAAATATGGATAAATGCAGTTTTGATATGTTAAAAAATACTGAGGATTTTTTTACACCTTTGAGCAAGGAAGACACTGATATACTGTACAATCTACACTTTGTTTTTGTGTTGTATAGCGTTCAGCTTCAATTTAAAATAAACAATATTTGACATGCACACTGATATGTTATTTACTAGTTTAGTAACTGTATTAAACAGATGATCTCTTATCAGTAATTGGTGATTGAGCTAGCACATTATAGTATTTCTGTTATGACAAGCAGACACGGGTACATTACCGTAGTATTATAGCAATACACTAGACAAGTACACTATGTCATAATGTATTTAGATGCATCTGTCAAAGGAGTACATGTCATTCATAATGAGATCGAACTTTACACATCGTTCTCCGTATTTCACTGCAAATACTTTGTACTCGGTCTCTACTTGCTGAGTTGCGGAATTGGATTTGTTTCATGCACTCTCCTAATAAACTGTAAAATACATTTAGCTCCTTCAATTCAATCTGTGTGAGAGCTGCTGTCTCTCTGTTCTTACCAAAACTGAACGCAGTCCAACCCCCTTGAAACAGGTGTCTTATTGCTGTGGCTACATAAATCCTGACACAGTGCACAATGAGGAAGGAATAAATGAGGGATTCTTTATAAATGCAGTGATCAATGTTAATCAGAGAGCTCTGTGGAACGCACGGGAAGAGAAAATTCGATAACCGTGGCAGTTTTTGCATTGCTCACACCCGTTTCCCCCCCCCCCTGACTGCATGAATCCCAATCAGAAAAACTCCTCTGATTCTTCATCATCATAGAAAAGTAGTTAACATTTTGATAAAACAAAGATTACGTCATAGTTTTAATTCAGGGCATGCTGATATCAAAAATGCATATAATTGGACCTCTACATTACCTCCATATTCACCACATGAAAGAGGATCTGCCTTGACATTCATCAAACTCCTGGTCACACATGCAAAGAAAAAGACAATCTGAAAATGCTTACTTCTAGTAGGTCGATGGCTTCAACTCCAGGTGTCCTTTGAATGTAACGTATGATTGAGCTGGCAGTGTAAAGGTACATTAATTAACATCCAGCCGTTGGGGGGGAAAAAACAGAGACAGATTTTGGAAAGAGATCTGATGAGGGATGACCATCTGAGAAGTAGCTACACTTGAATAACAGACTCAAATTGATTGACCTGCTGATGTGCTCTCAATTACATGTAAAGGAAGGTGGTAAACAAAAGAGAGTCAGGGAGGGAGGGGGGAGGAGGACTACACGGCTATTATGAGCACTTTATTTTCAATTAAGCCTTCTTGCGTCTACTGTAAGCTCACTTTCTGCCATTTTTGATGATGCAGGGACTTCTTGGACTGGAAATTGATTGGTTAGCAAACGTCTGCAACTTTGCTCATTTTAACGGGAGATGCACTTTCGACGTACAGAAGACGACAAAACGTCAGAAAATTATATTTTTTACTCTATAGGGCAGCAGCACAAAAACAACCAGGTTTCTATGTTTAAAGAAAAGTAAGATGTGTTTTTGTAATTTTATTAGAACTTGTAGTAATTGTCTGTTACATTTTATGTTGTTAACCTCTACATTATTAATCCAAAAGCACATGGGACTGCTATCCAGGTTTTAAGCAGAATGCAGGAGCTGGTGTGATGTGTGGAGCCACAAAATGGCCAAAGTTTAGTGATATTTTCATATTAACAGTTTTATTGGAGTTTATTGAATATTGCATTTGATTCATTTGAAGTCGTCATTTAACAATTGTGTTTTTATTTCATGATGTCCCATTTCAATGACACAAGTGCCTCGCCCCTTCATCTTTCAGCCAATCACACGCCGCCAGCAACAACTGTCCTCGTGAGTTTTTTTTTGCTACAACAACTAAAAACTCGTTGTCCTTTTTTGTCCTTCACAGAGTTTTGTGTGGCAGCAAGCTGCTGCCTCTTCACTTTGATGCTGACTCTGTAATAATTCCAGGGGAAAAGCCAACGTAGCTAGTTAGCTGATAACTGGTAGATTGTTACCAAAATGAAAGGAAAACATCACCGTGTGTGTTTATTCACAGCAGCAGCTAAATCATTGATTCAGAATTAGTCGTTTTAGCTAACAGGTGAGTGATATTTTTGTGGTTGGGGGCAGATTTTGGTGTCAAGACATTATGGAAATGTTTGGTTAATTCCTAATTTATTAATTATTGTAGTATCTACTTAACATTGTTTGGGGCTCCATGGTAGTCTGGAATATAGTGGAATCCAGTTCAAAACAAACCTTTGTGACTTAAAATAATTTATGCAAATGATCTGCAAGTATACATTAACAAAAATAAGACAATGGCTTATGAATTAACTTTAAAAGATTTTAGGTTTATACTCAACATTGAGCTCATTTTCTATCATTGTTATTTTATCATTTCAGGACCGTTGACTGTCCCGTTAGTTTTCTTACTAATCTTTCGAACCTTATGACCATCTGTATGCAGACTTTAATGACATCACTTCCGAGCACATCTCTGCCCAACATCAACCTGAGCGGAGGTCTGATCGGCCTGTACAGCTGATAACACCTGTGTGGGTGTGCAGGGCCTTTAACGCATTAGACTGCAATATCTGAGAACCTCCAGGACTCTGTTACACCTAGACCATCGATCTGCCAAGGCATCCACTTTACACTTTAATCTAATCCCCCCCACCCCCCCCCCCTCCTGGTCCTGAAAAGCTTTTAAATCTTGAGAGGAAGTCAGCTAACTAAGGAGGGTGTGAAGTAAGAAAGAGTGAGAGAGAAGAATCTTGCGGGCTGAAGGAGGCATGAAGAAGAGTGCAGTCATCTGTCCACTGACGCCTTGTGAAGTCGATGAAGCAGAAGTGTCAGCAAACCGACGATGTTTTACACATTCAGCAGCAGATGTAGAGCAACTTTATCATGTGTGTTTCCGGCCACCGGCAAATTCAAATCCTATATTCACTATTCTTTTAGCCGTTTTTTTAAAATTTCCACCACTTCCTGGTTAAAATATCTGGCACTCCAGCTGCTTAACTATGTTCACCAGCATGTTCATCGCCAACTCTGTCTGTCAGCCATTTGGCCCCGAGCATTTAGTATGAAGTGAGTTCATCGGGGCTTTCTTGCTAAAAACTGCTGCATGTAGAGACGCATCCGTTTACAGCAAGAATGAACCAAAGCTCCAAAGACCCGAGGGCGAGAGCAGTCAAGTTATAATTCTTTGTTGGTTCATCACTACAAGTGGCACCTCTCATATCATACATATTCATTCATATGATCCGTTCCAAGATATATACATTTTTGTTGATCAGAGCAGCTTTAAAACTTGGTTACGTTTTGCTGTGGAGACATTCGAGACGCAGCATCACACTTCTTCTTAGGTGCAGATTTCAAATGGGCCACCTTACACAGATAATAATGTGTGCATGATGAGCAACACTGCAACGACCAGAAGCACCGAAATTCACTTGTGAACCCCAACAAGAAATACTGATGTGACGGGAAGAAACTGTAGCTGCACAACAGGAACAGAACAACGTGAGGAGGATACGATTACACCTTAACATTAACACCTGAGAACAGTTCTCTGCTCCAGACTTAGAGGTTAAACCAGGGGGGGGGGGGCAATTATTTTTCCCAAGGGGCCACATGAGAAACAGGGACTGTTGTGGAGGGCCGGACCAATAGACTGAAGGCAATCCTGCTCAATATTATTCCACCTCTTTATAAAAAGCAGTACATTGTTTGGTTTTGATAAGCTGTGAGAGGTAAGAGTAAATATTATGATCAGTGGTGGAATATAACTAGTATATTTGCTTAAGTACTGTACTTATGTACAAATTCAAGGTACTTTACTTGAGTATTTCTATTTTATTTAACTTTGTACTTCCACTACATCTCAGAGGGGAATATTGTACTTTTTACTCCACTACATTTGTCTGGCAGCTTCAGTTACTTTGCACATGATAATTTGTCAAACCCTTCCTAACTACCCAAACTGAACAACAGAGTATAAAGGAGTTAAAATGAGCTCCACCTTAAACATCTGCAGCAGGAATAATGATCCAAACAAATATGTAATATCCATATATAATAGTAAAACACTGACACGGATCATGTTTCTGTTAATTAGTACTTTTATTACTATTGTTTGTAGTCCAATGACCTCATGTTCTGTGTTTTAGTTCAGTGAACGAGTGACTGAAGTCAGGTTGAATGTGTGAGGTGAGATGTGAAGGACAGCTGACAGGTGATGGTCAGTGAGAGAGGATCTGGATCTGGTTTAATTAAACTCCATCACGGAGAATGTTTGTTCACATATGTTGGTCGATCCAAAGAGAACAAACATCTTCTGAGCATGTTGATTTTGCAGCTTAGCTACAAAGCCTCAGATGTCCGTGCCGCTCTGCATCACCAACACATCTCAGGTAGCCAACATGACCTGGCCCAGGTCCGGAGTAAGATCGGCATGCCAGAAGAAACACGTCGGGCTGAGTGCGGTTGACGCCCCAGAATCGGGCCAAATACACCGGCCCGGTTCCGGCTGCCGACAATTCTATTATTGGGATTGCAGTGAGCCGCTGCTCGCACACATCCACTAACGTACGTAAATTGAGATAAAAGACAGCAGCAGTCGCCTTCAAAATAAAAGCAATGCAGCTGTATTCCGTGCATGATGTACAATTATTTACGTTTTATTCCTAATTTCCCATTGACGTCCCGCGGGCCGCTCGGCGACAGCCAAAGGGCCGTACAATGCCCAGGTCTGGGTTAAACCCTTTACTAAAACCTGAATGAATGACAAATCAAAAGAATGTTAGTTTCCTTTTATTGATAAGAGCAAGCAGAGAATTTACATCATTGACAATGAATTAAATGGTGTAGGAAACGCATTGAAATATTCTCTGGTACATTATTGCCCATCGGCCATTTTCTTCACATTTACACAAACTTCTCACAGACCAGCAAACGTCTCTGTGTGGATGTGGATTTTATTCTGACTTTTCCTCAATTATTATGAAGCAAACATCTATTCAACCTTTGTTGTTTAGTGTCGGTTTAATCGTTTTGAGGATGATTTAAAAAGCACTGTTTTCATTCCAACACTCGTCATGAAAATATTGTTACAAACTGAGATGCATTCACGTTTCTAAAGTGTTTTAAAATTGTTCAATAGAAAAGTTCACTATCGGACTGATCGCACAATGGCTTTCAATCATTTTTCCATCTCATTACAAAGCCTGAAAATGGTCTCTTGCTTTCTTGTGTTGTGCCCTTTAAGATGCAGTGTTCTGTTCAGTAACAGCTCATCAAATACATGTAAAAAACAACACGGAGAACAGTTAGCAATTAAGGGTTAATTAGATTCAAATGCTAAAAAACAAAAACTGTGCTTTACTGCGGAATGGAAGAAAGAATGATCGATCCATTTGCACCATGTTTTAAAAATTAACACCCGAATAAATTACATTACATTATGTGGAATGCATAAATTATGTCTGGGGAAAAAGTATTGCAAATGTGACGCACAAGCAGCAACAAAAGGTTTCACAAATAGCCTTGCTGGTGAAGAGTTTCCTCGAGGAGAGTTTGCATTTTAAACTCCTAACAAAACCTGAAATGATCCGAGCTTACAGGTCGGCCGACGGATCAAAACAGTCTCACCATGCTCTCTCTGGACTTGCCGACTCCGACCCACTTCACTGAAATGAGAGGAAAAAAAAAAAGACAAGGTGTGACTGGCAGGTTTGGCAAAGCGATTAACAATCTGGTTGCAGTCCAATCCGTTAATGTAAAGTGCTTCTTTACAAACCTGGCACTTGCAGGAACTCCTCGATGAACCGAACGTAATCTTGTGCCTTCGGCGGAAGCTCCTCGAAGCTCCGAGCCGACTCGGTGCTGCAGCACCAGCCGGGCAACGTCTCGTAGTCCACCGACACCCGCGTCAACACGTCCATGTTTGCTACGACGGAACGGGTGAAAGATTATGTTTTTGTTCTGGTTTACAGTTACTGATTCATCACAGGTCTGGCCTAAACAACACACCGGACAGCTGTCCTTTAGTGGTATTTATGGTGCGTTATGGATACATTTTATCATCCGATAGGAGAGTTCCAGTCAGTCGGCCACCCATTGTTTTAGCTGGCATCTGTTCTAAACGGTTTGATCGGTGGTCTCTATAAAAGGCCGCTCAGATGGCACAAAGACGGGACTGTTGCGCTGTTATTCCGCCTCACTGTTCTGAATAAAGAGGCACGGAGACAGAATGGGGACATTGTTGCTTCGCCGCTAAGCCGGCAGCCGGTGTTTACAGCAGTATTGCAGGATCTCTGTATAAAAAGGGGCGATGAGAGAGTCCCCCCCCCCCCCCCCCCGCTTATCGATTAGTCCACTAATCTTTTATTTTGGTCTCAGTCGACTAAGATTTCTTAAGTCGCGTTTTAATGCTTCTTCCTGATGAATGACCTATTTCAAAGAAACTGACGAGCACATTTCTGGTAAACACAAGATTTAAAGTGGAACTGAGAACTTCAAGTTTTACAGATCTGTAAATTAAATCATCTCATCTACTAGTCCACTATCAATTTCGGAAATACGCTGCATGTGTTGTCTGCCAATACTTTCTCATCTCTTCATTTTAATACTTAATATACAATGTTGTTAAATAAAAGTTAATACACAATAAATAAGCTTCAATAATAGGTCATGGGATCGGAGCACCTTTACTCCTAAATGTGCATCTATCTAATTGTTGAAAGACTGCAGCACAACCGGAGAAACAAATCTGGATGAGGATTAACCCTCAAACATTCAGCACCATAAAGACGATAGATATACGAGGGCGATCAGTGATGACATGCTGGCCGAGAGCAGCTGCAGTGTCACAGAGAGAGAAGTGGTTTCATCAGCTTAACAATTCACTTTGCTCCGTTTGGCGGTGAAAGCAGAGAGATACTGAAGAGAAATGCACCCTCAAATCTGCTGAAAAATAGATTTTCAATAAGCCCAAGATGTTGCATTTCCTGCTGGTAAAAGCTGACCGGTGTGAAATAAGGCATTAAGGAGCATAAAAGCTGCATTTGTTCACCTTTAACCAGAAGGCTGAGTAGTCCTTCTGAAAACAATAATCCCTTTGAGAGTACAGGTCCTCTCCCGTGTTTACAGTAATCACGTTTCTGCCACTAAAATGTTTGTGGATCGATGGATCGTCTTAGACATGAATATTTCTCAATCAAAAGATCAGGACATCAAGATAAAACGTGACTGTTTACACCTTGTATTGTAGTCAACGATTGATACATGACAAACACTGGTTACAGCTTCTCAAACGTGTGAGGATTTGCTGCTTTACCACGTTTTATATCACTGATACGGTAACTTGTGAAGTGCATGTTTCACTATTTTCAGGTCTTTCAATTAATTAGACAAATAATTGTAATAATAATAATAATAATAATAATAATAATAATAATAATAATACTTTAAGGCAATGTTACATGTGAAATCCAATCCTATGTTCTCTGTAACGGGCAGACAAAGAGCTGTTCTATAAAACATTGAGATGGTTATGACCTACCGGGGAAACTTGGTAGAGATTTTCCGTCGACCTTATAGGCCACGCCCACTTTAATCTCTGACAGCGTGTCCAAAATGTCCAGCTTGGTCAGGGCAATTCTGCAAGGAAAGAAGTCACTCCGTTCAACTTTGATGACGACGGACGGTTCAGAGTGCATCATAAAGCTGAACTGCAGCTTCAGTAATTACTTAAATGGCGAGACTTAAATGGAGAGACTTACGCAGAGAAGCCATTGACCATGTGGGCGTATCCGACCAAAATCAGATCCAGCCAACCGCAACGCCTCTTTCTGCCTGTCGTCACGCCGAACTCTCTCCCTCTGGACTGCAACAGTTCTCCAGTCTCCTAAAACACAACAAACAAGGAGCACACTTTAAAAATCCAGCAACTTTAAGGGCTACTGGGTTGATTCTGCTTGTTTTGACGCCTATATCCCTTTCCCAGTAACGTCCTGCTTCAGCATGTGGAAGCTGCCCAGTACAACCACACTCCTCTACTGTTGACCGCTGAGCAGCTGGGCGTTAAGTGTCTTTTTAAAAAGCACAGCGCTGGCAGACCTCTTTTCCACAAAAGGTTCTCTGAGCAGTCTCCTAGAGATGAACTAACCCACGTCTGACCACAAGTCTGCCACTGAAGCTGACCTCCATACCTGAAAAACGGAGGTCACTGGGGTCGTTTCGGCTCACGGGGGAATCTGCATTCACCCACTCTCTAAAACTACTGCTGATAAAGTGAGCTTCTATTTAACGGTTACTGAACAAGGAGACACAAGTCAGATGATTTACTCCATCTCTCTGCAGCACCGTTCACCACTTTCTCGGCGACACCGTGCGTCTTTGTTCAGCGATACATTGTTCTGCTTTCGTCTCTGGATGTTTTGAGAATCGTTATTTCAGAATTAGGAGAATCCAATCTGTATGAAACTCATAAACCATGTCAACAAATTCAACTTACCCATTTGGAAAGATATCTTATCAAGTTAAAAGGTCATATTATTACTAGAAATGATAGTGAATGTTGGATCAACATCTAATAAACTAAAACGTTGCTGTTGTGAGTGTGGTCACGTATCTCCTTCAACCCGGTGGAGTACGTTGGCTATTTTACAAAAAGCTGCTTCTGAGCACCTGAGAAGAAGGCATGATGAATTTGATCCTTTAATCACAACATCGACGTCTTCTGAGTCTAATCGGTAATCAGCAGCTTTTTCATCAACGAGTTGAGGGAAAAGTCTTTTTCTTTTTTCTTTACTCACATTATCCTGCTCTGTTGGGAAAGCGCCAACGCCCACCCGGGTGGTGTAGGCTTTGACGACGCCGTACACTCGGCCAACGTACGACGGAGGCACGCCCAGACCGGTGCACACTCCGCCCACGGTGCAGTTAGAAGACGTCACGAAAGGATACGTGCCTGGACAGAGAAACATCGGTTAACCCGAGCAGACAAAACATCCGATCCGCCTTCATAATTAACTCTGCAAAAATAAAAAACCCAGTGGTGCTCACCAAAGTCAATATCCAGCAGAGCAGCATTGGCTCCCTCCACCAGGATCTTCTTACTGGGCCCATTGAGAGCTTTGTGCATGAAGTACACCCCGTCAGTCACCAGGGGGCGGAGTCTCTCTGCATAGCCCTGAAAAACAGAGACCAACAAGTTACCAAAATAATGAAAACACTGAATTCTGTTCAGCAATAAATACAAATTACAACTGTCAACCATTCAAACAACACGCTACGGTCAACACACCCGTATCATATGAAACTAGTAAATAAACAATCTTGATTAATGCATCGTCCTGATTTCTGTTATTCATCACAGCAGACATTTTAAATTGTCACAGTAGTACAAGCATAGGAGTTAGTTAACAACATTAATGATTTCTCTGAGGTATAATTTACACGTGTGCATTTCCCACTGACACGGGAAAAATGTCTTCCGTGAAAACGGTCTATTGTCACAATATCGACGCCAAGCGACTGAGTGAAAAGGTACTGGGAGGTCAGTGTTCCTCACCTTCAGCTGCTCCAGTTCACCTTCGACGTCCAGTTTAAGTTTCGGATACATCGTCAGGAAATGTTGGGCCAACATGCGAAACCTGCGAGGAGGACGGAGTTCAAGAGGCTGCTCACACACACAAAAGTTTACGTGCATCCCCCGTCTGGATGCAAATGCTGCAGCACAGACAGGCCATCGTAAACACTTCCGTTTCATGTGCTGCCAGCTGGTGGCAGGAGAAGATACAGACACTACAATTACTACGGCAATGCATTATGACACTCATAAATAGCACTATGGACACCCGAATGTCTGTGAGCTTTTTGTTAAAAATTGATTTAAATGCTCTCAAAAATGTGTTCCTGGACGCAAACTTGTATCTTGGGAAGATCCTCACATTTAGGGATAATAATACAACTGCCCTTTAAAAAGAGATGCGTGTCCCAGTGCTGCAACACCAAAACCTGAATAGACCAGACTCTAAATGCTGCTCACACAATGAAGTTGGAAATAATATATTTTAGACCACTGGTGAGTTGGCAACATATAATGAGAATATGGAAATGAACGAAATTAGAAGAAGAAAAAAAACTCACTTGACCTCAAAAACCTTGAAATCGGAGACAAGGTCACAGACTCGCAGGCCGTTGCGAGCAGCTTTGGAGGAGTAGGCCGGACCGATTCCCTTTTTAGTGGTTCCCAAACTGGAGAACAAGTAAAAATGCAACATGAATAACCACAACAACCCATTTCTTTAACAGAACAGAATCCCTCCAGCTTAAGTAGTAAATATAAACCTCACCAGACTCAAAGATACACAGTATTTAAACTAATTATACTAGATTTACATTTTCCCTTCTTGTTGCTGCCGCTGCTGCTCCTGGATTCCATCGACAGCTTGATGGAAGTTGAACACTAGAGGCGGATAGAAGGGATTGTCAATAAGACGACATCACTAACTAAGAAATTTGAATGAGGAACCGCTGACTCACCGAGGTGGGCACGATCAGAAATCTTTAATCTCTCCTCCCATCCTTGTAATCCTGCACGCAAGACAACAAACCCCACGTTACACGTTACCTCATCGAGACCACGGTTATGACCTCATCCTGCACATTTCATTGCAGGTTTCCAGCCTATTGGGGGACGCAGCTGTGTTTTTTTAAAGCCAATACCACTATTATGTTTAAAAACTCCATAAGTTTGATGATATTTCTATTCTGATAGCGACACCACTTTGTAAAGGAAAGAAAACACGTTTTTATATAATATTTAGAAACCTTTACCTTTGCCGTTCTCCATGTTATTTTGAGCTTCCTCAAACAGACCTGGTAGGTGTATCACCACTCCGTTGCCTGTAACGAACAAAATGTAAACTTATACAAACCGTGTGAGAAGTCGTGCAACATCGCTTAAAGACATTTCTTATGTGGCTCATGTTTCTTCCTGAGGTTTCATTTATACAAAACACAAGCTATCTCTTGTTAGCGATGATTTTAACAACAGTTCCTTTAATGGTTCCTCTTCCCATGTGTTCATAGTACTAGAAACAAAACATCTACCAAAAAGAGGAAATGCTAAATCAAGAGAACACTAAGTCTCATGTGCAGTATGTGTTGGTTGTTATCTATATGTACCCATGCACACTCTTTTGTTTAGCTCGGTGTCACTTCCCGAACTACAAGACACAACAACTGATACGGCTGTCTGCGGTGCTTTTGAAGTCTATACTGATTTTATTGCTTTATTAGGATCTTTATCTTCCCGCCAACTTCACCAATAAAAACACAAAGGATCGCCTCGTACCAATGAAGGAGACAGCTTTCTTGTTGAGCACTCCGCTGGGCAGCAGGTGGAAGTGGTACTCCACTTTGTCCACGACCACCGTGTGACCTGCATTGTTGCCTCCCTGCAAACAGCACAAACATGGGGGATCAGCCTGGTGGAGACACAACACTGAAGGAGAGCAAGCCACAGAAAGCACCAACCCAGAGGACGGTGTTTCAATGAGAACAGGGTCTAGCTGGCTGTGGTAAGCTACATGCTAATGTAAAAAACACATTCCTGTTGAATGTCACTGGGTTGAAAGCGAAGAGGAACAGCTGGACAACAACGCTCAATGCGTTACATAATACACAGTGACGGTTATCAGTAGGTCATGTGCTGGACTCAAAACACATTTAGCTACCAACACAGCAGATATATATTTAAAAAAGAAGACGAACAAGCATGTAGTTCTCACTAGTATACACGTAGCACTTCTACATCCGGGAGGTCAGACAAGGTTGTTGACGTCGGAACCAGATCATTAACATTTAACGGATGCTAGCGGGGGACGGTTTTCACCAAACAACCCGTGTTACGATTAGCGGACGTTTGAATAACACCGCCATAGTACGACGTGGTCGGTTTGAATGCTACGTGTGAACGTTAAATCGAGCGTGTAGCTTGGTACCTGGCACCTGCATACAATATCCGCATCCATTGCGAGCAAGTCCACAACTTTCCCCTTGCCCTCGTCGCCCCACTGCGCTCCGAGCACGACGGTCACTTTGTTCTGAGGCTCCTTCGGGACCCGGAGAGCAGACTGAGAGAGGGTCTCCCGCGGCCGCTTCACGACCGGTTCCCCGTTCAGGGAGACGGTCTCTCGTCCGTTTACGTTATCCATGGTGCTGTCGGATGCCATGCTGCTGTCCTCCTTCTGCACACCGGAATATCGTTTTACCGCGTTTCTCTGCGTCACGGGAAGTGGTCGTCCGTCGCTTCGCCACTAGGTGGCAGTGTTTATCTTTATATCCTTTGTTCTGAGTATTAAAATACCGTCCACCCATTTAGCGCACAGTTATCATTATTCATTCTAACTAACTGTATATATATATATAATCAATTAACTGACACACATACAGTATATGTAACTCTGTGTATTTGTTTGTTTAGCTTATGATTACTCAATTAAAGACCTCTGTTGATGAGACGTCACAATTCACGAAGAGTACAGGAATACAAAATAATTCACTCCACTCCACTTCCGCAATCACTTTTATCATCGGACGGATTGAACGTGCCTGGCAGTGATATTCTGCTTTTCGCTTTTAACAGCTCAAAACTAATGATTTATCTCTACTAGGCAAAAAAAGCAACTGCCGTTGTTCACCATGTTTTGAACAGTTTGTTGTTATTTGATAAATTCGATTGGTAATGTGCACAATTTAAGGCACATCATCATTTAAAATGAATTCGAGCATTACTAGCATAGCCTCGAGGCAGTAATACAGTCCCGGTAGAGGTCCCGTGTCAAAATGTAGTCTTAAAGAGTAACTCCACACTGACCTCAGTGACCATAATGAGTTGGAAATATTAGGTCTGGAGTCTTTGCTGAACACACCCAACTCTGATTCAATACAGCAATGTGTCCGCCAGGCTGCCAGGTGGCAGCAAAGGCAGCTGTTTCATATTGTGTGTACACATTGGGTGCATATTCCAATGTAAATTTGCATTTAATAACACAGCAAACAAGGTGACCCAGAGTGCACCTGTGGCCAAGTCATATTCCAGCACATGGCTGCTGGTTGGTTTTCTGGACCAAAACTCTCTTCCTTCAGTTGTGTTTTTGTAGTAATTGTGTGGTCCCATTAGAACGCGAGCTCAATGATTTGTACATTTGTTGTAATTTTGTGGTAATGTATTCAACTAAATCATATTGCTCATTACCATGGGGTCCGTGCACACAGACTTTATTAAATAACTGTAGCTGATTGTCTTCCAACCCATAATTCACTGAAGGGGATATTCAGAGTGGAGGACTGTACTGGTCACTCCAGTCAGGATACTGGACTAGTTGGCCCTTCAGTACTTCCACATGGTGAACCCTTTAAGGTAAATATATATATAAATATTATTTTATTTTATTATAAGGAAAAACCAAGCCAATATTAATGGCTGAGTCTTGTGCTGATTAGATAAAAGCACTGCGAGAAATGTTGATCACACACATCCTCCAAATCACTATCAACCTCCTCATCTTGGAAGAACAGATCAAGGGCCTGTTGCACAGTACATCTTGCTGCCATGATGTCAGTCACTGAAATGGCAGTTCAGGTACCTTTATAATGTTATGACTAATTTCAGGCTAAAATAATGACAGTTAGGGTAGTTTTACTGCTGTCAAATGTCAAAACGGGTCACATTTGAACCTAACAGTATGTAAGGGTTAAGTCCTTATAAGCCTCACAAATGTGCCTTCTGATACAAAATTCATACTTTAAAACATAGATATTTTGTCCTTTTGCACGTTTAGGAAATACAACTTGTTTTTAATTTTCTGGCTCCAAACACTAAGAGAGTCCTAAAGCTCTCTCATTCACTGTAATGTTATTTAGTTAGTTCACATCTGAAAGTCTGTGACACATTCCCCTGCACCTCAGACAACAGTATGTTGGTTGATACATCTTCTCCTAAAGACATCTAACCAACATGTTTCAGCACATAAGCTTACTGACACTATACTCATCTATACTATTTACTTTGGAGTTTATTTGTGAACTTGTGATGTTTAGAAGTGGCTGGGAAGCCATCCTGATAAATGGCTGGTGATGCGCCTCTCTGTGCTGACAAACAAGAGAGAACCGCCCTCCCCACTGAGTCCAGGCCAAATTATCCCTATTTATTTTAAATATATATGGTGTGCGTGTTCAGTTCTGTGCAACTAGAGAAATGCTCTAAGGAGTCTGTTTTTTGAAGTTTATTCAGGTAGTGATGTTATTTTTAGGCTGATTTTCTCATTCACCATGTCCATGGTTGGTAAGCTGTACTGAGAAGAAGAAAAATAAGATCAACAGGAAGTCTGACAGTTAATTTCAGCTCACTTTGTAGAGGAGAAAGTGCACTCTGTGACATGAGGGTTGTTAGTTGGGAAAACACACGAAATGGAACATTTAGCTTATTTTTTTTCCTCGTTGTTTCATTGCAAGCCTGTTCCAAGTGTCTTACTGCACCGTTATAATCTATAGACTTGATTTGTGTAGTTGCCCTCATTGCATGTTCAGCTTGTCAATCAAACCAGGCCAGGTAACACAAAGGTAGGTCGTCTCTGCAAGGCTCTCGCTAAGACTGGCCAACCTTTCTGCTATCAAGCCTGCGACATATCTTAAAATACTGTAAGCACTGCTAGATGAGTACTAGTTGATATTTTTAATATAAGATTAAAATGAAATAAAAAATGTTGTATTTTACTTCCATGGAGAAGAATTTCAATATACTGTAATATTGAGACTAAATGTCGATGTGAACTTTTTTCCCCTTTGTCTTTTATTATCATTTGAGCTCTTTGCAGGCTCCTCTTCTCACCAATATCACTGATGAGCAGTAATAATAATAACTTTATTACAGTAGATTGATGCCAATGATGTTCTGGGTGGTTTTATTCACCCGCTGTATAGAGACACAATAACAAAGCTATAAAACAAAATACTACAACATAACATATTCATGTCATTGTATGGTGAGATGATGCTGATTGAATAACTATTTGTATTGCACATTTTAAAACAAAGGTATCAAGTGGTTTACAAGAAACCAAAACACAAGTTATGAAATAGTTTAAATATTTTAGATATGAAGCATATGACGATTAAAAACCCCACCCCAACTATTAATTTCCCCAATTTATATATCGGATGGTAATTATCTACTGTATGGTAATGTGCATCTACAATTTATCATTTTCAGTCTTGTATATCCACATTTTTCTCCATATGATCCACTTAAATCATTCACTACATCATCTAAAACAGAAAGATTCAAGATTCATTCTGAAAGATTAAACCACCTTTGGACATTTGAAGTTTCAGATCTTTGTATGTTGCACCCCCTGGTGGTCAATTTAACACATTGTCTAAAGTGAACTCTAATGGAAGTTGAACCTGTAAATGTGTTGAACATCAGTGCAGTAAACATCCCGGATATGTTGACATATTTAGGGCAGGCCAAACCTTCTGAAATCTATATGAAGGTTTATTCTCCGGACAAATGACTGAAGGTCTTTGAGGGAACTTTCTGATAAGGTTACAACAGAGAGCATTCTTCATTTCTTAGATGTGTGTGGTATTTGCTAGGAGGGATAATAAGATGGACACGGATGCTGTTTTTCTAAAGGACTTCTTTATGAGCCCTTTGACCCTCCCACAATAAATAATATAAGTCACTTCACACAGATTCCCTGGTACCCACTGAGCCTTTAGGCCCCCAGGCACGTGCCCTCTAGGCCCAATCCGTAATCAACCATCAGAAATCAGAGCTGCTCCGTGAAGAGCAACTCAATGTAAAAAGTCAGAATGACACTATATTGCTCTTATTCTTCTAATTAAAAGTAAGTGATATGTAGAAGTGCTTGACGTGTTAAAACCTGGTCTCTGCTCACAAATATATATATATATATATATATATATGTATAAAAACTACTGAAATATATTAACAACTAGAAAATGCATTTCCTGCTGAAAATGCGTTGGAATGCTGAAAGCTGAAATTAATTGTAAACAAATTGCTGAAAATTTAGAAATGGGAGACTACCTGTCTGAAAACTGTTGAAGCCCGAAAGCATTTAAACTGCACTGCTGAAAACCCTTCTAGTTGAAATGTCTAACTATGGTGTCTGTAGCATCAAACATGCATTATAATATTTCCATGGATTCAGTGATTCAACTCTGATCTGACCTGGAAAGCATATTTGTGATGCTGTAAAATACATGTGATGTGCTTTGTATTCATATTTGTGGTGATGTAAACTAATATCTGCGGAAATTTATATTTTTTTATTTTTAGAAGAATGTGACCCACACAGGATGCAGTCACAATGTTGTTCATGTATTTATTTCATTTTGACATAAAATTAACTTTATGTTATTAATGTTAAGAGGATGAGTGTGGGATCCTGTCCAGGCCAGAAGGGGGCGGTAGCGGAGCGGCTGATGTCACTCTAACCTCCAGCTGTTCTGCTTTAGGCAAACATTTCACACTTAAGATGATTTTAAACACACTAGTTTTGGATTTCAACTAAAGGCACTCTAAATCAAGTATTTAGTACATTTCCATGTTGACAAATTGTAATTTGTAATTTTTTTTTATTTTTATAACATGAACAGTTTAATGTGTAAATAAAACTAATTATTTTGAGATTGGATGCCCCAAAATGTCAAGTAGACTGCATAAACTTGTTTCTGACTATTATCATTATATTATTATTATTATTATTATTATTATAGTACATCATATTTATGTTTGCTTAATGCATCTCAATCCCTATAAAATAATTTTGAGTTGCCTAAATAAAAGTGACTTGGCAACAAATAAAAATCTTCAACAGAGCAACAGAGGACACATGACAGACTCATCCATTCATAAAGTAAGTATTCAGATTTTATTCATTGTAAAACGTGCATTAAAAACAATTGTTATTCACATGAAAACCACAAGAGACACCGTTGGCTTCTTGAGGTATCCATGAAACCCAAAACATGTTGTTTATACATTCTGTAGGCATTCAGAGGGACAAACACAGCAGTGGCCTACAGAACTGACAGGCAGATGTTACAACCACTGGCTGTCAATTCATAGGTCATCGCCTTGCGTCCCATCGCTCTTCAGCTACACTCGAAACTAAAAACCTCTCAGGAAGAGCTCAGGCTCGGTGTTGCGTTCGGCGGCTCTCTGCAGGTAACAGCACTTCCACTGGAACAGACACAGCTTCCACATGGAGTTGCTGTTACATCCAGCGAGCACCAGAAGACTCCCCGCTGACAGCAAACCGCATCCACATCAGTTGTTCTCCAAGTCAGTCACGTCTGCAGATGGACAAACCCTACAATGACACTTCCAGTGTTGGCCGCCGGCGTGGAAAATACCTGAGATGAAAGCGAGAGAGAGAGAGAAAGAGGAGAAAAGGAGCAGGAGACAGCACCGAGGTTAACTTAGGATTTGGACTTGGAGGCAGTTGCTTTAGTACGAGAGGAGTCTCCCCTTGCGAGTGACTTTGACCCTGCAATTTCCTCCTCCCAGTTTTATTGCCTCAAGTAGACGGCATCATTGCTCACACTCTTCCAACAGCACGGCCAAAGGGCCAAGGCCTGCATAGATAACGCAGATTTTATGGTTGCTGTCAACATGAGGGCTCTTTTCAATATGTGAATATCTGGGTGTGTCTGACCTATGTACCTGCCGGCCTTGCATTTCCTGCTTCCACTGACATTCGTCCTCATGATTACTAAAAGATTGGCGTCATAGTTTTCCAATATGCAATCAGTTTGAACCTAATCAAGTTATTTTTCAAATCCTGTGAGGCATTTTGTTCTCGTTCAACCTGCCTTGCTCAGCTACAGAGCGATATCTCTGTAGACTTTGCCTCGCAATAAAACTCTGCACAGGAAGAAGAAAAAAAACAGAACAATAAAGCAATTAAATGATTAGCAGCTCTGTTAGGCCATCTCTGCTTGTACTTTTTAGTCTGTTGAATAGACCAATCAGACGGCATCCATCGCCCCTCCAAAGTCAGAAACGTTGACATTAATTCGAAAAATACTACAACTGCACCTAGTTTGTTCTATTTCATTTTTCTAATATTAAAAAAAAGCAAAAAGTCAAGATCTTCAGCAAATTGAAGTAGACAGACTTTGTCTCAAAATACATAATGTATCCTGAAACATAGAGGCCATGTCGATGTAGTAATATGCATAATATTTCTCGTTCAACACTTACTTTTGTCAGGTGTTCTTACGATAGAAAATAATTGGATTTGTCGTCGTACTTTGTTTTAATCCTGAACATTTCACACACGATTCAGTTTTGGGTAAGAGCTGCACTCACCTCTCGATGCATGGCCCCGTCCGGAGGCTTTTCGCGGAACGAGGCCAAAGGGTTTCAAGAGCCGCGGGGCGTCAAGACACAAGGGGTGCCGGGGGCCAGAGCAGCAGAGGGGGAAATGCAGAAGAAGAAGAAGAAGAAAACAGAGCAGACAAGACCAAGACAGGTGGAGACACAGAGGGAGATACTGACAGTGGACAGCTGCTGGGAGCATTTCGATGCCAATGTCAGCGAAGACGGCGAAGCAATGGCAGCGAGGCCGAGCAGCCAGTTTAAGGGATCAGGAGTTGGTGGAAGGTTAATTATTACACCTGCAGTCAATATTTAACAGGCCCAGCGCCCTGCCCCTCAGTCCAACATCCTGATTCCACACTGACTGACACAGAAGGTAGGGCCAGCAGCAAGCACATCTCTTTTGTCCCCTGCACAAAATGTGTATTCAAGGCCTGCAGAAAAAAAACCTGTGCACTGCAATATCAGCGTGAACTACCATGTCATAGCTCACAGGATTTCTTTCCACATTAATTTATATTTATAATGCGGCCTTCCCTTATCAACCATAAAGGTCGAGGCAAAATGAGTTGGACTGTAATCCCTCTGCTTTTTGTGCTTCGCTTTGAAATGCAGCACGACGCAGGCTACAGAATGGCGTACTGTAGTATCAGCACGTGAGCCCAGTCGACAATTACCGATGCATTACTCACATATACACACACACACACACACACACCTACGCACAGTTACCGAAACGAGTAGATGTGAAACTCAGGGCTGCTAAAGATTGGGAGAGGAGGAGGAGGGAGCAGAGAGCACTTTGTGATGCATACAAAGTATTAAAAACATCACAAATAATCACAGTAAGTATACAGAGAGCTCTTATATCATTTAACATTTGAAGTTATGGTATGATAAACCCTGAGTGATAAACTCTACCAGATGTGTAATTCTTTAACTTTAGGGCACTGTACAAGTGACTCATGACACGTGACACAAACTACTGGTAATAAACTGTTCAACAATACTGTTTAAAGGATCTCTTCCCGTCAGAGTGTTACATTTTATTCTCTATCGTTATCTACCCTGAATTTCTTTATCTGACTCCTCTCTAACGTTAATATTATTTTATCATACTTCATATCTGATCTGTCAGAGGAGTGCCTGAAGGATAAAGATGTTATCTGACCTAACAGGGTTCAAACGTTACATGAACAGAGTCATAATGAAACAGAATGTATATTAGCAGGTCAGGCTGCTGTCCTCATGTAGGCGAGGCGTTTCCTCATGAGAATCACAGTTTTAAGGTCTTCACTATGCGACTGCATCACAAACTCCTTAAATGTAGTTAAAGATATTTAATATATAGTGACATATAGACATTTTTCCTTCCAAGTTATAGCATTTCCTACACATTTCCTCCTCCTTTATTCATATACTCGGGCTATCTTATCTCAGAAGTTCAAGTGGTTGGTATGCCCGAGTGCAGAGTCCAGTGTCTCCAAGAGAGAGAATATGTGCACAGCATTAATCTGTCACACAGATAAAGTCCTTTGTTGCTCCTTTGAATCTGCGGTGCCTAAGGTCATCATCATTTCTGCTGCACTTTTAGATCAGATAACGACGTCAATCTGCTGAGCATGAAATGATCTCGTGCACGAGGTCAACGTGCGTCGCTCGAATCTCATCGCACGAAGTTCTCCTTTCAGAAATGATTGACTCCATTGTGTTCTTCTCTTAATGGGCGCAATGTTCCGTTTTCTGAGTTCAATTTGCTAATTTTACTTTTCGAACGATCTCTAGCTGGAGTCTGTTTCTTTCATTTTGTTTTGTGTCCATGAATTATGTTTAACATGTGCCAAGTTTTGACAAGAGGCTCACACTCACATGCTGCATGTTACACATTTCTTACTTTACTTTTTGCTCTTTGTATATTTTCCTCACAGTTTTACTGGACTTTGGTGCTAAACTTCCCAGAGAAGGTGAGATCAAAAGAAAAAGCGTTGATGTTTGAGCGTGTTCAAAGATATGACAATACAATTAATTCCACTCTTGCAGTACTCTACTTCAAACACATTTCCTCTTCACACAGCCGGGCCTCAGATGAACTAAAGTCTCTCACATGAAGAGCAAACATGACGTTTTTCTTTCCATTACCGTTGACTGGATTGAATTGTTTAACATTAAGTTCAGAGAAATTCAGTAGTGTGACATCACATTTAAATAATCCACCTGCAGTTCCTTCATCTTTTCCTGTCCAGACATGTTGGCCCTGTCAGGTAGTTGTACATGACAACAGAACTTGCAGTATAAAAATAAGAAGACTGTTTTTGAAGGCCATGAAAACATATTAAAAGGAAATTCTAGTGTGCTTGGTCCCATGGATCAAGGCTATTGGATAAATATTGTGCAATACGTGTAATGTGTGGTTATAATGTGCTTTAGTAAACATTACTTTGTTTGTCCGTTTCTTTTTTATTTACTTCTATGGAGGCACCTATAATGGTAAGACAATATGTTATGTGTCATATCATGTGTGCGGCATTTGAGTCAAAGACAAATTTCGCTAAGGGGCCAATAAAGATTAAATCGAATCGTATCGAATCGAATCGTATCGAATCTAAATGAAGCCTGGGACATGGTCTTGAGCTGTGGGGTATGGCACATGGTGCAGTGTAACTGGAGAGGCGATGCTGGAGTGTTACTGCAGATGGCTAGAAATTAAGGGATGATGTCCGCTTCGGTCCTCTTTGGTTGCGCTTGGCCTGACAGAGTTTTTTGGGTGTGCTCGAATCAATGACGGGTCGCCGATATACAATACGTTTTCAAATTAAAAGCATTTTTTTAATGGTCTTTTATTATGGATCTTTCCAAATATTACAGAATATTGATTCTCACCATAGTAGCTACTATGACACCCTCCCTGCGGATGCCTCAGTGAAACAAATCAATCCTCGTTTTCTATGATCGTGCATCAGCTAGTGAGCCTTTCAGACAAAAGTGCACCAAAATGTAGAAGTGCCTTGAACCTGCATTCTTTCTACTTGCCACGAGGGGGCGACTCCTCTGGTTGCAATTGTATAGAAGTCAATGAGAAAATGAGAGTCTATGAGAAAATAACTCTACTTCTCAGTAAACACTGCAGACATGAGTTTATGGTCTCAGTCGCTAGTTTCAAGTCCTCTTCAAAATCGCATGATGTTCATTTAGTAAATTTCGGTCCCATTTACAGATCTCTTCCACGGCGTCATCCGGTCTGGGAGCTGTTTTCCATGTTTTCATCCCACAACCTTTACCCGTTCACCGTGCTTTTTCACTTCATAAAAGTTCATCGTAACATTTTGGTTGCTTAAAAATGTCTTAATCAGCGTTTGACTGTACTTAGCTCCACCCTCTCTTGCCACTTCCGGTTCTGAGGCATGACATCTCCTTTTTTTTATTCTTCTAGCCACGGATATGGAGGACTGCCGGAATCTCCAGGTAATCGTATCTGAATTGTACACACAAAAGTCTAACTTTTTATTGCTTCATAATTATTCTTCATTCTGAGAAACTTTCATTGGAATGAATGGGACACCGTCTCCAACGTTATAACAGCTCTCTTCAATACATCCATGAAAGACTTCTTGTCTTATTGCTTAGCAGTGGGCGGAGCTCAGTCGGAATAAGGTGATCTCACATACCTCTTCGCACCAATCAGGATTTAGCAATATTTAAATCAAAACTGATAACTGTTGGCTTGTTTGATCAAGCCGCACCCGCACATTCCTGATGACATAGATTAGTGTTATAATACCTTAAAATGAGGTTCTACGATTTTCAGAGGCTTTAAAATATCTTCATCAGGCCTTCATCATGGACCTACAGTATTTGTGTCCGCCCCATTTCAGAGTCACACCATATCTGTCCGTCAGTGTTCAGCCTTCACTGGAGTCCCTGGAACTATTGAACTATTGAACTATTCTATCTCTCTTTCAGCAGCTCATTTAATCTTTCAACTCATTCTTTTCCATTGTGGCCCTCAGTGAACACAAGAGACATTCAGATGAAGATCATGTTATGAAGATAGAAGCAAGTGGCGTTGGCAAGCTAACCGGCTAAAGTGATTTAGCTTCTGAGTTTAAACGCTGACGCTGAAGCAGTATTAAAAAAAAAATAATTAATAAATGATCTATTTACACATAATCTAGATTTTCCATTGGAGCTAACTTAATTTTATTGCATCTGTCTGCAAATACAAGCACCCACGACAAATACCCGCACTGCCCCCTACCTCAAAACCATGATACTGTAGACGTGAGCAGCCCAATGTCTAACAAAGACAAACACCTGTCTGATACAGAGCGGCTCAGCAGCCTAATGATCTACAAGCTCATACACAGAGGTAGAAATACACTTTGGTATTGAAATATCCACATTGTGGATTTTCATTTGTGTATTTTGACCTCTATCGCCCCCTATCTGTGACCAGAATGCATTGCAACAACAGCAGCAGGGCTCTGGCTCAGTAGCAGCTCCTGAGCAGTCACAGCCACAATTTCACAATGGAAAGAAACTCCACAGCCGAGAGCAGAGAGATCCATCACAACTAATAATATTGTGAGATGTCGCGATGTAAAAATCCTGCACACTGTCTAACCTGCAAAAGTACATTTAGTGGTGACATTTGGTTACTACATCTGTAGCAGGGAAAGGATTTGTCACAATGAGAAGCCATCTTAAATAGGGAGTGGCTGCAAGTAGGCAACCAATCGACACATTTCATACCTCATGTGCAGCAGGAAGGCATAAATACCAAACATCAATTCACTATAATCACCAATATCATATTTGGAGCGAGAAAACACTCGAGTCTAGTCACAATCACACATGTGCTCCAAAAAGCTTCTATTGAATGGGTAGATTCCTATAAAATGAATGCTCCAAAGCCCAGAATGCATTCACATAAAGACTCTTTCCCAAATAGTACAGGTTTTATTTGTAGTTTAATACAAATACATCAATGACAAAGGACAAGTCTGATATTTGATGGATTTTCCACTCCCCACTCCAAATGTTTTCAATGTTGAGCTCCACTGTGCATGTGGTGGACTCTGCTTTTTTTTACAACTCGTTCTCTTTCTTCCTTAATCTATTTCTAAAATCCTTAAACAAAGCCCTCGCCTCCTCAGCTCTCCCGGATGAACGAGTGATCGTCATCAAATGGAAGCGACCTCTCATTTCTCCTCCGTCCCACTGTCAGAGATGTGATGAATATGTTCTGTATTCATGAAGGGAGCCTTCATAACCTATGTCTCTCCTCTCAGCGTGCCTGTTTTCTTTCATGCTGATCCTGTGGATTTATTTTCTTGTACAATGTTACTTGTGTATTCCTCCGTGTCCCTGTCCGGTGCAACATGTTCACTGCTTTTTAACCACAAAAAAAACAAATAAACAGATTTTCCAGTCAAACAATGCTGCATTGCCTTGCTCTCCAGTCTGGCCTTGGGAAGCAGCCATCGCAGCCCAAAAAAAAAAAACCGTCCCTTTGTTCAGAGCACCGTGCTCCGCTCTTGATCAGGTGGAAATGTTTGGAGCGTTCTGGAGAGGAATTGGCAGCGATTTGAACGAGCCGTCATGGGGAGAGCTTTTGTCCCGACATCATGTAGAGGCTGGGGAGAGCTGAAAGCCAGACATGTCACAGCTGCTACCAGTATTCAGTAGTGTGCTCATGTACAGCTTCTTCTTTTTGTTGTTGTTGCAACGTCCACCTGTTTTGTACAGCACACTCTCTCAGCAGAAGCCATCAGATCAGTCTCTTATTACCAGCTGCTGCTTCCACAGCATGCGACTGTGATTTGATGACACCAAGGTGTTGTTCTTTGAGGTTGTTCGTGACGGATGAGAAGCTCTGCGGTGTGAAAGTGGGCTTCTTGACTGAGCCACCAGTAGTGGAGGCAGTTTGTGTCAGACACGGTAAGTTTATTATCAGCAAATCTTGGTTATAATTCTTTAATAAACCATTTTTAATGGTCAGGCTCTGGTGTGAAATTCACACAGCAAATGTCCAAAATCCCAAAGCTGGAATTAAATGTTTTGGAAGTTTTGCTCGATAAAAAGACAATTGGTTTCAAAATGTAAGTTGTTCTTTAGAAACGTAATTATGTACAGACACGACTCAACTGTACAGTTTTTTTAATATTAATTGCATCATTTTATTCATCCAATTCTAAAAACGTGAAACCCTTAAAGGGGCGCCCAAGAAAATGTTGGACTACTGATCATGAGTCAGGAAATACTTTTATACATTTAACAAAATACATTTGTTGCCTGAAGGAAATCTCCCAGAAGGCATTTGAAGTAAACTGTGAAGCGTTTGTTACAGACATAGAATATGAAACAGTGTAACAACAGAAAAGCCAATAAGATCCAGTGCACTGAATTTGGTCACAAGATCAAACCCCTCAGGCTTTTCAAAAACACGTGATTCGGGTATTTTTCCGTTTATTTTGTGTTTTAGCATTTGGGGATTTGTGGGAAAGAAATGTGTGCATTAAGTTTAAAAACTCAGTAAAATGCTAAAAGTACAATTTGAGATTAGTGTAATAATAACGCAGCATTTTAGTTTAAGATTTTATTTTCTTTAATTGAATATTTTCCACTAAAGAGACAACAACGTAAAACATTAATCATTACAGACTAAAGAATTAAATAAATTATTTCCATCAACTTACGACACAGATATTAAACACTAGCACACATTCAGACAAAGAGAAAAGCAGTTTGTTCTTTAAAAAGATTTGACTGTAAGACTTTATTCAGCTCCGATAGTAAAAGCACAGTGAACAAGCTAAAAAGGACGCGGTGTTGAAATGATGTACTCTGGTAAATTGGTGGACGACTGATTTTACAAACAAGCAAAGTAACTTTAGTCTTACTATATAAGAAATATCAGCTAACGCGTCTAACTAAAATATTATGTACAGGCTTCGTGATCATCTCATTGTGAATTCCAGTAAAAGATTCGATGCTGTTTCACAGTCCGAGAATCAAAGTGTCCGAGAATCAACAGCTACTTTCATGTTACAGTACAAGACAGTTTAGTCACATATACACAAAACATTCAAACACGGACATCTACGGTAGAACACGGGGCCCTGCTCTGTCCTGATTAAGACTCCTCTCTGATTGGAGTGCATCCGGAGAAAAAACTGTTCTGAAAGCTCGTCAGGAGCCTTTTCTTCTTCTTGAGGAAGCTGACGGTTGTTCGGTCCTTCTCATCGTCATCCTCCTCCTCCTCCTCCTCTGGAAAGGACGGTTTCCTGACCAGCTTCAGGTCAGCGGTGGCATGCCCCATGTCTCCGATATCTCTTAGCACCTGAAACAGTGCAGGTTAGCGAACCGTTAGTATGCTCTGCTTCACATCCTTTAAAGGTGGTGAAAGATCGATAACTACAGAGAAACAATCACAAACTGGTCCGATCCTCCCAGAGTCTTCAGGAGGAGGCCCGCTTACCTTCTTAGTGGGCGTACAAGACGGCGGCTTGAAGAACGTGGCGTTGTCCGGGCTGTCGGATATGGGATCTTGAAGAGACATCGAGTCTCTGGAGACGATTTCTGTCTGACTTGCATCCTGAAATGAGTGAAAAGTTAAAAGACATTTGAACGTTGCTTATGGGTCCTTTTTTTCTATTTTCAACAAAGCAAATCAGGTTATTCTTTGTCAATGAAAGTTACATCTGACTAGAAAGAAGAAGCACGATGTAATAAATGCCAAATTACGTATTAATCTGTCGAACTAGTACCAAGTTATTACAGTTTATTAATCATTTATTTAATTCATTTCTAATGACTGCAACATATCTAATATTTCTATTCTATATTGGTGATGAAATAAATACGAGTAATTACTAATAATCCAACAATAACTGTGGTTTTGAGGGTTATTCTCATGCATTACATTCTGATGAGCGTGTACTGTACGGAGCAGTTATTATATTAACATTTGCCGTAAAGTTCAGCGTAGATAAAACACGTCCTGACAATCTTCACCTGTGTTTTTCCTACTACGACATGTCAAAAGGTCTCACGCTGATATACAAACACGACAACAGAAAAGTTCTGCAATTGCTGATTTGTAAAACTTTATATTTTCAAGATATTCCCGCATCACACAAATACAGTGTAAACGATCGGTAGATGAGACGACTCACCTCAGCAAGCACCTGGTTGTCCATATTTCGACATTTCTCGTGATCGCACTGGCAGTTCTCCCCGCACGTCAGCTTTCCTTTGCGGCACCTGCACTGCTTGTTGCCACAGCGACCTTTACACGCACACTAAAGAAAGAGAAATCGTGACGTTTCTTTGCATCATGAGTAACCAAACTATCCCGATCCGAAAAAAGACGTTCACAGCTCGGCACCGGAGGAAATGTGTGCTTTTTTTTAATAACTCTTATCGTGCACTTTGAGTCAGGTGACGTGTTTCAGTGAGAGGAGATGAAATTAACTAGCAGGCTGATTTAACATCCTGGACATCATTCGTCGTCGCCCTTCATGAGCCTTCAGTGAGCGCCGTGGACAGACGAGCTCACTGGTTTCATACACAAACCGTTTGAAGAGGACCCCGACCCTAAGCTCAGTCTCACCCCGGTTGCTTTTGATTTCTTTGAGGTTCTGCGTCCCTTCTCCGCTCTCTCGGGACGCCACTCGTCCGGTTCCCCCCCACTCTCGTCCTCGCTGGCAGACATCAGCTCTTCAATGATGATGGTCGTGTTCTGCGGCGCTTTAGCGGTGGTGAAGCGCTTCCCTTTAGGCTGGTTTGTGGAAAACACAAAGAAAAAGAAATCAACACACGTGGACTTCAAGATGAATATCCCTCAAGTTCTCAATCACAGGATTTAAGATTTACTTCTCAAAAATAAAAGATATTGTTCACAGAATAATTCACTTGGTGAAAAGCTCTTTCAGTTAAACTGACTAGATCACGTTCGATGACTATGGGGAACAACCTACATTAGCCAACTTACTTTTAAGAAGTGAAGTAACCTTCTATGAAAACAACAACGACGAACAGGAAGGTAGAATATCTGCGATTACCTTCGGAGGAACGTACTCAAACGAGTCATCCGGGTTCATTTCATTGTTGGTCGCGGGCGCAAGGACTTTCTTTCCACTTGCCAGGCGGAGCGATGAGAGCTTCTGTGGAAGAAAAAACATGGTAGGGTTTGAGCCAATATCACACACACACATACACACACACACACACACACAAAGATAAATTTAGCACTGAAAATGAGGCACATTGTTACAAATGTGTGCTGCTCCATGGGAAGCGTTTCTTGCCTGCAGCCATGTTAAATATAATTCAGTCACAGATGATGTGTCGTCTGATCATTACAATCAACTGAAAATCTGTTATTTTCCACAGCTGACCTGAAGCCCCTTCTCTCTTCAGTGTGGTATGAGAGTGTGTGGTATTCATCTTGTATACGTTAACTTTACATTAAACCAATAGTTTAATTATAAAGCTTACCTCCTTATACGTCTCATTCTGCTCCACCAGTGTCTGGTTCTGCTCACTTAATTCTCGTAGCTTTTCAAGCTCTTCTTCCTAAAAACGATGTTACAAATAACCGCACGATTAGCTTTTTGTTTCTCCGACACAACGAGAGTCAAATTGTTGATCAAACACTTTTCAGCTGGTGGAGACAAACCTGAACTTTGAGGCGCTGGAGAAGTCCCTTCTCCTTTGCACTGTCCACACCCTTCTGCTTCGTCTCAGCTGGCTCTTCACATATGGGCTTGCTCTGGAGCTGGTTAAGGAGGTAACGGACCTGTAAGCAGGAAAGAAATAAGTATACGCGTCTCTAAAAAACCAGATGCAAACTGGTATGCGAGTAAACGCTATGAGCACCTTCTCCTGATGCCCCTGCTCTAGCTCCACCAACTGCTGCTGGTGCTCCATGTCCATGGTGGACATCACGTGTCTCTCATCAGCCATCATCTTCCTTATATCTTGTAAATTCCCCGTCTCCTGTTTGAGCTCGCTCTCCAGCTTGCCACCTGCTGTTTTTGCAGACACCAGCTGAATAAAAAGGGAAAAATGTTTTTTTTGGGAAACACAAAAGGCAACAAATTAATGTACTTACACTAATTCAACAGACAGATGTGAGATTAAAATGTACGAGCATCTGCTCACCTCAGACATGAGGACCTTAAGGGCGTACTTGGCGTCGACTATGCTCGTGATGCTATCGAGGCGGTGTTTCAAACGGCCCTCGCTGTCAGCGACGAGAACCTTCTGCTGAAGGTCAGCGATCTGGGCATGCCTGTGAAGATACAAATCACTCTTCACATCTTAACAATTCCTGCAACAAGGTACACGATCAGTTCAGTGTTTCCTGAAGACACTTATTTGCAAAAACTGTTAAAAATGTGTGAGCGCATTTAATGGTGTGTGGCTCAACCTATTGGAAAGCAGAGTACGATGAATGCTGTTTAATGCGGTGACTGCGTTGCTCCGCCGGACTCACCTGAGGGCCATCTCCGTCTCCAGGTTCTCCACCTGTTTGGTCAGAGGCGTTTCCAGCGCTCCCTGGGTCTCCAGCTCAGAGATGATCAGTGTCCGCCGCTGCACGGAAGGACACCACGAAGAAAAGGATCGATTCTTTGTTTCTACTTCGCTGATGCACTGGATGTCTCACTTATTCTGTTTCTTCTTTAAATCAACAGTATAGACTTCACATCTCACCCTGATTTTGGCAGCTGGTCGGTCCCCTGCCTCTATCTGCTGTTTGAGGTGGTTGATCTCCTGAGCCAAGACCTTCCGGTCATCCAGCAGATCGTTGAGGTGGCGCCGGGCCTCCTCTGTGCTGACCATCACCTCCACTTCATTGATGAGCCACGTCTGATCACATGAAGGCAACCACAGAGTTAGGGCGGCAACATTCTCATTGTCTAATCTGGATCCATTTGAGAGATATATATATATATATATATATATATATATATATATATATATATATATATATATATATATATATATATATATATCTTAAGGACAACAACTTTTACTACCTTAAGTCTTGCAGCAGCTCCCTCTGTTCCTCTGTTGCGTTTATCTGCTGCCTCACTTCTCTTCTGCAGCGCATCTTTCAACCGCTTGTTTGCAGCTGCAGCCTGTGGGGGGGAACGAACTTGCAATAAGCTGCTTTAAACTATTTCCAGTTCCATTTAATACTAAGAGTCTGACATTAGCTTAATAGTCAGACTGAAGTGACTCAGACTGAAACATTTTACTGGTAATAGTTGCTACCTTATAGATGTTGAAAACATTAAATCCAGCATGTTTATTTCTAGATGGTGTGAATGAAATGAAACAGACCAAGAGGCCTCACCTCCTCAGTTTTACGACGCAAAACATTGGCTTGTTTCTGGAAATCCCTCTCAAGTTTAAGCAACTCATACTGCCGTTTACGATCCTGTCAAACAGATACACAATTAACAGAGAGGTCTATGGAACCAAGTGATGAACGATTTAGCAGATTGAATCATTTCATGAATAAAATGTTGATGTCCTGCAGTGAGGAGCTCCCCATACCTTCTCCTTCAGCTGCAGCACCTCCCTGTCCTTCTGGCTCTTCCAGTTTCTGAATTTCTCTGAGTCATCCCTCATCTGCCTCATCAGCTGTGTACGCTGGGTCTTCATGGACTGTGAGAACAAAAGCGTCACTGCTTTGATTTTACCGCCACACAATGTTCTAAGGCACTCAAGTGAATGGCCAAATACATCAAAAAGATATATCGTCATTGCTATTTGGTTAACAAAATAAATGAAGTTTATTGAACCCCAACTCAGTTCTAACATCTCAGAAACAATATATTTTGTATGAAGACATACAGATATTATAAAAACATGCATCCTAAATGGTAGTAGTGCATGTTTACACTTAACACACACAATGCAGCCTTCACCTTTAGAGGAACTACTGCTCACCTGTATCTCATGCATCAGGTTGCCAACTTTCTTAACCGAGGACTCTTTGAGCTTCAGCATTTTGGACTGCTCGAGAAGCTTCTTCTTCATGTCCGCCTGCTGGCCCTCGAGCTCCTGCAGTCTCTTCCTCCGCTGCTCACTGAGCCTGAAACAAGGCAGTGTGTGTGTCAGACGAAGCAGGAAGTAAACAGTGGAGGCTTAAGGAGGTTACTTTACTTTGGTGTCCAAAAACAAATCAGCAATGCTTTTTGTCAAATTATGAAGCTACAGGCACAAGTTGTCATACTTCGCCTGGTTAGTGTCCTTCTTCGCAGACTGAAGCGCCAAAACGAGATCTTCCTTCTCCTTCTGCAGAGAATCCACTGCGGCCTGTAGAGTGTGAACATTTTTCTGTAGGACAGAATGTCAAGAAGAGTGAAAACTGTTTATTTTGGAACCAATATATGGCTCATTATTAGTATAATCAAATCATGAAACACATTAAAACTCTCATGGGAACGTCCCATAGGTGTCGCACCACACCGCTTATTCTTACCAATGGATGAACGATGATCAAAAATGTATTTTGCAACATTTAATCTTATGTTCACGCGCTACTTGTTCATTCATCTCTTGTGATTTGCTTAATATGGGGCGAAAAAAAATGCAATGCAAGAACAAAACCGTCTTCCTCCACCACGCTATATTTAAATCCTCTCCCAACTAAACCCTGCACTCATGTTCAGTTTCATTCAGAAAAATATCACGTCACCGAAGCAAAGGATGCTCTAGCTTCTGTTTCATGGTAACTTTAAAAAACAACGTATAATATAAACAAAGAGAGAGTCTCTATAGAAGCGTGTGGCGGTGTCTGTATCTGCAGAGACCCTTCCCTTTGCCTGTGTATACTCTTTCCTCTGTTGTGTGCAACATAAATGCAACAATTTATTGTAAAATCAATGACACAAAAATCTAATTAAACAACGGAAATCTAAATGATTTTGAGAGTATTGAGTGCCTACCTGGTGCACCGACTGCATCGGCTCCAGCTGGGTGTCATTCTGGCACATTTTCTTCACGAACTCTTCCTTCAAGCTCAGCACTTTGTTCAGCTCGATCAGCTCCTTGGAGAGCTGAGCCTGCCGCAGTGCATGATGGGTCGTGAAGCCCTCGGGGGCATCCTGTTTAATGTGTTAGAGGAGGGGAACATCTTAATTATCGGTCTCAGAAACTAAACGAAAGGACAAAGACTTTATTCTTCCATCAAACTTTTTTCAGAATTCTTAATTTTGTAAAGTATATTTGATATTAATCAACATCTAATGTGAACATCAATGAACAAAAGTGTGGACGTACTGATGAGGAGTCGTCATTTTTACTGCTGTTCCCGGACGCCTCACGTCCATCCTCTCCTGCAGTCATAGCGTCGATGGAGGCGGCGATGCCTTCGCTCTCATTCTTAGGAAAAACAACAACCAGTAAACCATAATATTCCGTATTATGAACATTCAATCAGCGCTGCTGGATGTATAACGGGAGATGACTTCTGTACCTTGAGCTCCAACACGATGTCTTGCAGGTTCTTCATCACCTCGACGTTCTCCTTCAACTCCTGGTCCTCCAGCGTCTCCAACACTTTCTCCAGATCCACTGTACATCTGAAATAAAAGGTTAATAAAGAGTGTGGCTCAATACGATCATCGTGGGACTGGTCAACAAAAAAAAACAATAGCTGCAATCATGAACAAAACGGACTGCCATTAAAAACAAAACATTTAACGGGAATAGCTCAAGTTTCCCGTCTCCTCTTTAAGCGGTTAGACTCGTCCTGAAGCTCTCCCGGCTTCACGTCTTTATAAACTCACGCTGCATGGTCCTTCAGCTGCTCCATTCTGCTTTGTAGTTTCTCATTGGCATGCTCCGTCTATAAAATTAAGCAAACACAACGTGATGGAGGACAACGCAAAACAGTGAAATGTCAGAGAAACATCATCAAAAATGTGTCGACAACATCATTTCCCTTTTTTATAAGTTCATTTAATGTCAATTTCAATTGTCTTGGCTTTCCAGTTTTCCCGACGTCTTTGGAGGAAGGATTAGCGAACGCTGCCGCGGTCTCGCTCACCATGATTATCTTCTCGAACATGAGGGCAGTCTGTCCCGCCGCCTCACTCAGCTCCCTGCTCAGCTTATTGTTCTCATCCTGCAGAGCGCGATTCCTTTCCAACAGCTTAGTCACCTTCGCCGTTGACTCTGGCCTGTGACAGAACACAGAGTGTCCGTTATAGCCCCTTTGTTATCACTTTCATTTATTAAAGGCTCGACTAGCCAGCAGATGATCCTGCAGCATTGTTTTTATTCCCTCTCCAGCTCCTTAGACGGGCCTTTCGTCAGCCCACCCCACACTGGGCTTTGTTGTGGGTGCATTCGTCCCACATCCTGATGGGACATTCATTTATTGGGAAAATGTTATGTCTTACCCAGAGAGCACCGGAGCGACTCCTCCACGGGCATGAAGCAGCATCACCTGCAGCTCCTGAACCTAAACGAGCGTATGAATCAAGACAATTGGGACATTTATTACGTTTGAAATGGAAGAAGTAAGGTGTGCATCATTTATTTATTTATTATCCGCAGCACTTTCTGTCCTATCGATCTTCAACAGAGATGTCGAACTTGTAAACAAGCAACTGAACTGCACTTAACTTGCAGCAGCATCACACAAGACCCCCCCCCCCCCCCCACACACACACACACACACAAATGTCTCTACCTGTTGTTTCAAGCGGTTCATCTCTGCAGCTCTCGGGTCAACGTTGACAACAGGCTTGTTTTTAATCTTGCGAGCTCGGTCCGCGTATCGCAGCGTGTTGATGGTCTCCTCCATGTTCGAGTCTGCAGGACTGATGCACGCGATCATCAAAGTGTGGCTGTTGCCTCCCAAAGAGTCTGACGACAAACAAGAAAGCAATTCACAAAAGTGCTTATTAAAAATCGCGCTGCAGTCATTTACTCCGGTGCATCGTTGAACAAGCTGCCCGTTTTGATGTGTATTAACCAGTAATTGTGTCACGTTTGCCTCAAACAAATACAAAGTAAAGCTGTACACAGATCCTGTTCAGCATTAGACAAGCGAAGCAGCCTCGATTTTTGCTCGTGTTTGAGGGATCCTGAACGCGAGGACGGCATCTGAGACTAATGACCACGGAGTAACTTTTCAACATGTAAATCAAAGCTTACTTTGTAGCAGGCGGGTGAGCTTGGAGTCTCTGTAAGGAACAAAGCTGCTTTTCTTGCTTTCGTCCCCCAAGGCGCTGATCACATTACCCAAAGACAAAAGGCCCCGATTGATGCTGATGCCTGGAGATGAACAGCATCAAAAACAGAAAGGCTGTTATTGAGGGCAACACAGAGATAGCACACTACACCATATAGGATCATTGAGTTGAGAGAAAAAAACACATTTAGTTTACCTTCCTTTAACCGATCTCCCTCTGCTTTGGTTTTCTTTTGCCTTTCTGAGCCGGCCAGATCCACGAGGTGCAATTTTGAAACAACTGAGTCGGCTCTGCAACAAAGGATTACACAAATATTCAACCAATCCTCCCCCCCCATTCCAGTTTAAATTGATTTCATTTGTACTGTACCCTTTAGATAACATACAACCCTCCCCCCCTGGGCTTCACTATCTAATGAGGAAGAGGACAGATAACTTATCCTAAAGCTGGTTCCAATTCATCCAACTAAAAACACTTTGTACAGAATGAATGTAACATTTAAATGATTCGTTCTAGAATAAGGCAACAGACAATACAGAATATTTACAGAGAATTTATACTTTGATCCATAAACCTTTGTTTTTTGAAAAATACTCAGACTTCCGTTAAATCACACACCCTGTATTTTTGAGAGTGCACTTTACAATTTCTAAACGAAGCGGTCCGGATGACCCCTTCTACGTCTCTCATCCCTTATCACACACTTAATATACATGTGAATCAAAAGTGATGTATTCGACTGTTTAACCGAACACATTACAAAGTGATTGTGTGAGAAGACGCCGCCACACTGACTTGTCTGTCCCTCTGCGCTGCTCCAGCGTGATGGTGAAGATAGCGTGCGAGCGCGAGGAGGCAGCGTTCATCGCTGTGGAGCCCACGGTGCGAACCGAATTTCCGACCTCCAGACAACCCACCATCTCTTGGGCGGTGAACACCTTCCTCTCAGTTAAACCCACGATCTGGGGAACAGGATATTTTCAATTAAAACTAAAGCGGACACACTCGGTTATGTTTATACACTGCACCGACTTGAAAGACGTCACCAAGGAATAGGAAGAGGTTTATCTTTCCATCTACTCTGAGCTTCAAAGAGATGCCACACTATGTGCGTTCATCTTTGTAAAACATGTCAGTCACTCACCTTAATGCCTTCTTTAGGGTCTTCCCTGATGCTGAGGCCTGATTTATCTTTAGATGCACACAGCAAGTCCAATATGTCTTCATTATAGATCTATAATCGCAAAAAGGAAATCACTTTGATTGCACAATAAAACAGCACCTGCTGAAAGCCAACGGAACACAATACATTTCTAAATGGCAGGAAAACAACATTTCCACCAACCTCAAGGTAAGATACCGTCAGACAGAATTCACAGGCGGTCCTCTTGTCCCTTTCCTCAAAGATCCTTCTGATAACTCGCGGAATAACTCCGACGCAAAGATCACTTTCTTGAGCCGATGTGTATGTGCCTCCCATGGAGAAGGTCTTCCCTGATCCTGTCTGTCCGTATGCAAGAACTGTGGCATGGTAGCCTACAGAAAGGACATGTTAGTGAGAATGTAAAATGATTCAAAAGACAATAGAGAAAAATATATCTCTAGAACAGCTACCTTTGAAAAGCCCACACAACAAGGGGGACACGGTGGTGTTGAAGACCTCTTCTTGTTCGGTGGTGGGATCGAATACATAATCATAGGTGAACGCCTTCTCTGTGCCAACGATCACCTGAAAACAGAACATTTAACTATTGTTACACTTACTACATAGTGTAGCTCCATGGCCTTTAAAGAAAGAGAAAAACACACATTACATACACATGGCTATATTAGTCGTGCTACAAAATATTACACTGAATAAAAGATATTTCCCTAAACTGTTGAGCACAGACCTGCGGTTCTCCAGGCACAAAAGTCAGACAGCACTGACAGCCCTCGTTGGTTTCTTTAGGGACCAATGGGCGGCATCGCAAGGCGACCCTCACTGGGATCACCTTATCATCATCATGTGTCATGATGAATACCTAGATACTTAGGAATGAAAGAAACAAAAAGGGTTATCATAATGAGACCAAGCACTATCAGTCCAGTCATGTGACATATTGAAAAACCGCAAATGGACTAAAAATGTTGAACAATCCCGTATTTGTAATTAGTGACACCACTCAAATGCAGCAGTGTTAATACTGACTGCAATGGCAGATGTTGAGATACAGTGACTTCCATCATCACGATAAGGGGATGTTTCTGCATGTCAACAGAATAGACATGTATTGCTTGAATACTTGAGGATTGAGGAAAATGACAATATTTGGTACTGACCTCTTAATTATATACCAACAAAAGACATCTAACCCTGATATGGTTCAAAGTTACCATTTTGCTGTGTAAAAAAAAAAGAATCATTAAACCATGACATCACTACATTAAGTCATACTGTTTATTGTGAACTTACTACACTATGGTTGAATGGTCGAGTGGCATATGTGTACATTACTTGGATTAAGTTACTTAACATTGTCAAATTAAATAATATCACCAGAAACTAATTGCGGAAGGAACACACTGGGAATAAAAAACAAAACCAATTTATTGTGTGCGTCACTGACCACGAGCGTGTTAACAGTTAGCAACGTTAACGTTACATCCCAAACTGTTGGGAGTAATGGACGCTGTGGGGAATCGTGTCCCCGTGTCTCGGTAAAACAGTGCTTGTTGTCATGGTGTCCAATGAGTTGGTACATTCTTCTCCATCTATGGAGCATGACTGTCTTGAGTAACACATCAGAGCCTTCAGATCAAAACGAGCTGTGTAATAAGCAGGAGTTGTTATGGAAGTGTGCTTTTACTCAATTGACCTATTTTAAGGATACAAAAGCCACTTAACTGTTAACTACAACGTGCACTTACCAAACGTTACCGTTGAGGCAAAACAAGCTACCAGCTAACTAGTTAGCGGTGGTTAAAGTGCATTTTTATTGGATTGAAAACATTACCGGTGGGCAAAATTAAGTCCTCAACCCAGCTGACATTTTGTAATAACGTTTAAGTTGGAGTCAGTTTACCGTTAACGTGAACCTAGCAAGGCAAGCTAGCGGTGGACATGAAGACGATGACTTCAACTTTAACTGCACGTTACCTTCACGTTTCCTCCAGGGCCAAAGTTTAGATGTCACAAAGACTGCATTCAGTGGTTCTAGTTGACGATGGTCAGCGTTAATATGAAACACTCTTCATAAAAAGTCCAATTTTGAATGTTACTGGTTTGGGCTACCTTGGTTAAGTATTGTCCTTTGCCCGTGTAACCACTGTCTTTGAGATGAGTGTTGTTACTGCCCGCCACTTTCAAACACCCAGCTCCGCCTCCTCCTCCTTCTTCTACTTGTAGTTTTATTGCAGAGTTCAACGCAACTCGGCAGCGACACTGCCCTCCACAGGATAAAAGAAGAAACATAGTATTTGTACAAAACCGCAACAAAGATTAAAAACAACAACACATTGCTGCCTTAACCGTTCACCTTGATCATTTTACTCTACGTCACACATGACACATACATTCGGCTTGTAATTTATTTATTTATCACCTATTTCCCTTCTCTCTTCACCGTTATTGAACCTGTTTCTTCTTCACACAGATTCCTGATCTTGTGGTGCATTCACTCAACTGGATATAAAGGAGGGGGTGGTAAAAAAAATCCATCAAGGTTTTGAGGACCAAAAACTCAAAAGGGTTCGATTAATTCCGACTGTTGAAACAAATCATCTTGTCCTAAATGATTCAGCATTCAAATGTTTGTCCAAATGAGCTGAGCACATATTAGATTAATGATTATTTCGTGAACCGAAGGCCATTTATATAATTTTAATGCATTGTATTATTCAAGTGGACTAAATGATGGATTTTTGTTTTGCAAGCTTGCAAGGTTAAACCTACCTCACTGAAAGCTGAATACACCAACAATCCACAATTTTATGATGTGAGACAGAGAGTAGACAGGAGGTGAATCACTGTTGCTACCTGACAGTGACAGTATTTTCTACCCCTCAATTCAAATGGTTGTTATTGCAATTCAAAATAAGGTTACAGAGAATCGAGAGAACGAGCATCAAAACAACGCTGCAGCAGACAGCATGTGAATCAGTAATTGTGTACGATATACGTGCTATGTTAAGAAATAAAAAAGCTGAGGAGAGACTTATTTTTTGCTTCGAGTAATTGCTTTTAGAGGAGGACAATACGGCAGAAGGGAAGCTGAGTTGGTGACATGACATCCCTCTTGATGAGATGAGTTTTCAGCCCTATGATGGAAAATGGGGAGTGACTCTCTGTTCTGGATGAAAGAGAGAGGCCATTACACCGAGAGCCAGAGGGGAAAGCATCTGAGTCCAGATAAAGTGAAGAGGGTTTCTGCGGGGAAGAGAAAGGTTAAGCAGGCAATAAACCGCCAGAAGACAAGAGCGTGGACTCGTGTTACAGTTGTGTGCTTCTGATAAGCTGCGTTAGTTGTTTCCAGAAAATCCACCAAAAGATGATTTCCACAATGCTGCGTCACAAAAAAATGGTTCTCCGTCCACGTTTTGTCCTACCCACACGTCAGAGGATTTATCGAATGTACGAGGTAACAGAGCACCACTGCGCTGTTGTAGCTGGGTCCTATATGCAATCCATGACTTTTATCAACCTTGTCACCACGGGGAGCTGCAACAACACTGATAGACCTTATCCTCTCCAACACAGATGTCTGACTCAGCCTCCACCCCTCCTGTGACAGACAACAAAACAATGAAGTCACATTTTCACAGTATGAGCAGATTATGGGAGGGACATTTTTTGACATGTCTCACATCACGTTGCAAATTCTTGTCAAAATGTGTTTTGACGCTGGTTGCTGGCTTGAATGTCCATCATATAGATTATTTATCAGCCATTGCTGAGCAGTTGAAACCATAGAGGTAATAATAATAATAATACACAAGGTGGAGGGAATCCATAAAGCCTTGAAACTCGAGTGAGTGGAGACATTTTGTGCTGAAACATGAGATTGGCCAACAGTAAATTATTATTTTGATATCCAGTAATCCCAGCAGGAGACTGGAGAAGTAATCATTGGGTCATTGATATCGATACTATAGCGAGTATATGCCACAGGGAAGTAAAACAGTCATATTCCTGCACCTCTGAAGTTTTACTGAACATCCTGTTCATTTGAGTCATCGTGAGTATGTCTCACTCTCTGTCTTCAGTCAGCTACTATACACAGAGACTCAGAGGCGAGTGAAATTCCACCACAAGAACCAATAGCAACATGCCCAATTATCTCTGCCCCAATAATAGAACACACAGCGAATTAATGGAACAAACCGGTCTACTGTCTCCATATATACACTAAGTGGTGATTGTGCATGTGGGCACTAAATAGGAAGATTGTAATGGAAAGAATAATGCTCTCAGCTCCGCCTATTTGGCTTGTGAAGCCACCTTGACCTTGAACAGCAGTGCCCACTCTGATTCTGTCGCTGGAATGGGAGGAAGAGCAGACTGCTTCCCTCTTTCCTGTTGTAGTTTCAAAAGACACTCTACACGGGGTGGATCACATTGCAATCATCCATGCCTAAAATCCAATGTTTTTTTTTAAAGAGGATACACTCTGCTCAGCTGCACTAAGCCATGTGTACATACCAGTACCTCGGCTCTGCTGAGCTAAACGTTCAATGATGGGGTTTTCAATTAACTGTGGAAAATGTAATTTATGATAAAAAAAAAACTGCAATCTATGTAAAGTAGCTAAAATAATGAAGTCTGCTGAGTATCAGGTAATTCGAGTGAATTTAAGTAATTTGCTGTAAAACTTTATCATTGAAATATAAGTCAAAGAAGTCAACCATTGCTGAAATTCCACATCAGAGCTAATAATATATAATAATATATATAATATTATTAATAATAATAATCCACGCGTAACGGGTTCCACGCGTAACAGGATTCCACGCGTAACGGATTCCACGCGTAACGGGTTCCACGTGTAACGGATCCCTCACATAACGGGTTCCGCGCGTAACTGGTTCCGCCCGTAACGGGTTCCGCACATAACGGATTCTGGGCGTAACGGGTTCTGCGCATAACGGGTTCCGCGCATAACGGGTTCCGCGTGTAACGGGTTCCGCGCTTAACGGGTTCCGCCCGTAACGGGTTCCGCACATAACGGATTCTGGGCGTAACGGGTTCCGCGTGTAACGGATTCCGCGCATAACGGGTTCCGCGTGTAACGGGTTCCGCGCGTAACGGATTCTGGGCGTAACGGGTTCCGCGTGTAACGGGTTCCGCGTGTAACGGGTTCCGCGTGTAACGGGTTCCGCGCGTAACGGGTTCCACGCGTAACGGGTTCCACGCGTAACGGATCCCTCGCGTAACGGGTTCCACGCGTAAAGGATTCCGCGCGTAACGGGTTCCACGCGTAACGGGTTCCACGCGTAACGGATCCCTCGCGTAACGGGTTCCACGCGTAAAGGGTTCCGCGCGTAACGGGTTCCACGCGGAATGGGTTCCGCCCGTAACGGGTTCCGCACATAACGGGTTCCGCGCGTAACGGGTTCCGCCCGTAACGGGTTCCGCACGTAACGGATTCTGGGCGTAACGGGTTCCGCGTGTAACGGGTTCCGCGTGTAACGGGTTCCGCGCGTAACGGGTTCCACGCGTAACGGGTTCCACGCGTAACGGATCCCTCGCGTAACGGGTTCCACGCGTAAAGGATTCCGCGCGTAACGGGTTCCACGCGTAACGGGTTCCACGCGTAACGGATCCCTCGCGTAACGGGTTCCACGCGTAAAGGGTTCCGCGCGTAACGGGTTCCACGCGTAACGGGTTCCACGCGTAACGGGTTCCACGCGTAACGGGTTCCACGCGTAACGGGTTCCGCGCGTAAAGGGTTCCGCCCGTACCGGGTTCCACGCGTTCTGCGCGTAACGGGTTCCACGCGTAACGGGTTCCGCGCGTAACGGGTTCCACGCGTAACAGGATTCCACGCGTAACGGGTTCCACGCGTAACGCGTTCCGCGTGTAACAGGTTCCACAGGTAACGGGTTCCACGCGTTACCGATTTCACGGGTTCCACGCGTAATTGGTTCCACGCGTAATTGGTTCCACGCATAACAGGTTCCACGCGTAAAGGATTCCGCGCGTAACGGGTTCCACAGGTTCCACAGGTAACGGGTTCCACGCGTAACAGGTTCCACGCGTAACCGATTCCACGGGTTCCACGCGTAACGCGTATCTGACTTTGAGGTCAAAAATATTTAAGTTTGGAGTACAGCATTAGATCTAGCCAATCATGAACTTTTAGGTAATCCGGTTGCATGAAGCAGCATTTGGCCTGCTGTCTGATTTGGCATGTCATGTAATCTCTAATGTGAGAGATGCAATATATCATTCAAATTTAAAGATATTATTTTGACTGTGGGAGATGAATGGCATCCTGTTCTTATCTTGGTGTGATGCCGTGTTTTGTCTGCAGATGCGGTCCATGGTGGAACTCCTGGGTGTACCTCCAGACCATCTCCTATGTGCTGGGAGGTACACCACAAGGCATTTAGTAAAAAGGCCTTACTGGAGACTGAAGGTACAACAAGATCAAAAGTCCTGTCTCCCTTAACATTCTCTTCTCTGGTTAAGATTTATTTTAATCAGTTAACGTGATTAAGAGCTATCTGAAAAACCTTCTTTTCGAAACCTTGGGAGCACCAGACAATCCCTTTGTTCAGCTACAACAGAAACTCCCACTCCCTGGACGATTTGGAAACGGTAGGTATTTAGATAGATTGTTCTGTCGCTGCTATAGATGAGATTTTAATTGATTCTGAATCTGAAAATAAAAACTGCTGCTGGATTTGTTTCCCGCATTAGTTTCCCCTGAACTGCCTGACTGAAGTGGAAGCTGATGAAAAGATGGAATGCATTGACCTGCTGAAGGCAATGCTTGAAATGGATGCCAAAAAGAGGATCACCCCCAGTCAAGTCCTCGCGCATCCATTCATCACAAGAGAACATCCATTCATCACAAGACACCATCCATTCATCACAAGACACCATCCATTCATCACAAGAGAACCCCGCCAGCATAGCGCTGGGTAAGTGTCTGTGTTTGCATTAGCATGTGATGCATTTATTTTGAATTGTAGCTTTGGTGATCATCAATATGTAACGTAACTTGTAGTAGCTTTGTGCCTCTGAGTAACTGCGCCTGTCTTCATTCAACAGCACAAATGAAACCCCTGGAACAGCTTCAGCATTACCGCCAGATGTTCTCTCTGCTCAACCTCCACAAACTGACAGCAGCTCATCGTCGGTGGATGTAACTTGGTGAGACTATTTCCTCTCCTCTATGTCGGCCATATCGGATTTTTTAAAAGCGGATGACTTCCTAGTCAGCTGTCTGTTGAACTGCTTTTGTCATAATTCCATAGCTCCAGTGCCACCTGTGGATTTCGCGGATCGAGCCCAGACACATTATATCCGGGTGTTATCGTGGGGCGACCTGCACCGGCGGAACAAAGTCCAGTGGAGTACCCCAGGAGGTCTAAATGTGAAAGTAATATACGTTCATACATTTCCTGTTGAAATGGGATCAGAGGCGTTAGTGTAAGCGTCACATTTTATAACACAGACAGTTTTAGGAAGCAGTATGGCTTCCAGTGGCGGGCCATGCATTTTATACCTGGGCCTTCTGTGGTGTCCTACTACAATTGAGCCATCTCCTAATAAGCTCATTATGACGCCACAGCTATGGTTATTTGTTTCTAGGGGTGTAACATCACGTATTCGTATAAAACCGTTCGGTACGAGGGTTACGAACCGAACAATACGTTTGAATAATACTAGTGCATTTGGAAAATGCAGAAGCTTAAATTGTGGGAAATATAATGTTTTCAGTTATATATATATATATACATGTTTTCTATGAAATTCTCACGTAACAGAAAACGGGCCGTGACCTTTTGAACCCGGAACAATAACAAAAAACAGCTGAGACGGCGGCACCGCACGTGTCTTCAGGGGGGCTAAGCTAATACCGTTCGTACAAATCCTTTTCCATGCTGGGTGAGGGCTGCTAGCTGTGGGGTTTGCCGACCCTTTGATACGATGTCCAGTTTTTCTGGAAATGTCCTTCTCTAGAAATCTCTAGAAATTTCTCCTACTTCAGCCATTGAGCCAAAAAAAAAAGAATCTACACCAAGCAAAACGCTAAAAATGTCATAACTTCTCTTACATATGTTTCAACCTGAGCTCTTATTAAATACTAAGATCTGCTAGCTAGTTTTCTGTTTGACAAAAGTCACGCTGGCCCACTGACCAATCACGGCGCAGTTAATGCTGACGTACTTAGTAGGCTACCTCGGTGCCAGTCGCACGTCAAAGAATACGCCCAACATGTCAAACTAAAGATCTGATTGGTTGAACACTATGACAATCAACAATGTCGTCCCCATTCACTTAAACTGCAAAGGGATTCACTTGTGAGGCTGCAGGCCTCGGGCCTCTCTTCTTACCTAGAGACACAGAGGTGAAATCTGATTGGATAAAAACTCTACTTAAAACAAGCTGCACTGGAAGCAGAGCAACAGAGGAAGACAGCAGCTGTGCAATGAGAAAATAAGATAATGGGAAAAATATTTTTATAAATTATAATACATGTAGTGTATTTAAGAAAAATTATTAAATTATAAAATAGCTATAACTTTGTGATTCTGTTTAGGCCAACAGAGAAGGCCTTGCTGGCCCTGACCGCCCACCACTGAAATCCAATAAGGTTGTGTGATAGGGCAGCCAGCGCACAATGTCACGTGATGCCACTACCGCTTTCTCTGCAGCAGCAACAGACACAGGGGAAGGCCAGCTGCAACAGGGTCTAGTTTGTAGAGAAATATGCAACAGGTCTTTGTTTTTCCCCATGTTCCTGAATCAAAACTGATGAACCAGTAAAGTACATATGGCCACAACAAAAAAAAAGTTCAGAATTATGAATGACATTATGATTGACACAATGCAAACATGGTCAACGTGAAACACAAAATGAACTTTTTGAGAACAAGATTGCTGCTGCTTGACCATACAAGCCAATTTCTGCATGCAATTAAAATGTTAAAGCTTTTGTAAAAGCAAACTAAGACTATTGCTCAATGAAATCTCTTTCTCTGGGTCTATAAAGTTGTGAGCATTAAAGGTGAGATGGCTGCGCTGACAATTATCCATTTTTTACGCAATAGCTCTGAAACTCTACCCTGCAGAGCAAGCACTAGTGTTCACTATATTGTTTTAGAAATAAAAGCATCTGTACAGTGTTTGACTGCCAACAAATATTGGCTTTGTAGCTTATGCCTCTACATAGAGCTCCATTGTTTTCCAGGAGCTATTCAAAACACACCAGTGAGCCACACTATGTTCCCCCAAATATGTTCCGTTATTCTGATAAACATGGGCTCTGTAGTTTATTTTGACTCACTGCCACTTACACTGTCTTGACGTAAACTCACTAGAGCACCAAATGTGTATAAATCCACGGCTAAAAATAGTCCATAACAACAGCACCACTTACGCATTTTTGGGTAACATTTGCTTAAAACTGCTGTGACCAAATGGTTTGAGAGACTACTTAGCCTTTTTAGAAAAATGTAATTAAACATTTTTGATGCGTTTGAAAAGATATACGTCTTCAGTAGGGAGTCGTAAGGAAATTGTAACATATTGAGAGAATGGACTAATTCTTTGTTGATTTTGGACCTTGCATCGGATTTGTTGACAATGAAAAAAAGAACAACATCGGCTTTATTGATAATTATTTATGTCAAGAAGGTAGCCTACTTGAAGCGAAGGTTTTTGTTGTTGAATACATTTTTCATAACAACGCATCTGAATTCATTACTTATGTGCTGAACTTTAATTGCTTTAGTATGTTGAAAAAAGTAATAGTATTGTATGTAATAAAAAGTTTTAAAAAGTCAAAGTATAATAAGTCATGAAAAATTAACTAAAAGGTCATAGTATTGTGTGTCATGTAAAAGTCATAGTATAGTATGTTGATAAAAGTCACAGTATAGTATGTTGATAAAAGTCATAGTATAGTATGTTGATAAAAGTCATAATATAGTATGTTGACAAAAGTCACAGTATAGTATATTGACAAAAGTCATAGTATAGTATGTTGATAAAAGTCATAGTATAGTATGTTGATAAAAGTCATAGTATAGTATGTTGATAAAAGGTCATAGTATAGTATGTTGATAAAAGTCATAGTATAGTATGTTGATAAAAGTCATAGTATAGTATGTTGATAAAAGTCATAGTATAGTATGTTGATAAAAGTCATAGTATAGTATGTTGATAAAAGTCATAGTATAGTATGTTGATAAAAGTCATAGTATAGTATGTTGATAAAATTCATAGTATAGTATGTTGATAAAAGTCATAGTATAGTATGTTAATAAAAGTCATAATATAGTATGTTGATAAAAGTCATAATATAGTATGTTGACAAAAGTCATAGTATAGTATGTTGATAAAAGTCATAGTATAGTATGTTGATAAAAGTCATAGTATAGTATGTTGATAAAAGTCATAGTATAGTATGTTGATAAAAGTCATAGTATAGTATGTTAATAAAAGTCATAATATAGTATGTTGACAAAAGTCATAGTATAGTATGTTGATAAAAGTCATAGTATAGTATGTTGACAAAAGTCATAGTATAGTATGTTGATAAAAGTCATAGTATAGTATGTTGATAAAAGTCATAGTATAGTATGTTGATAAAAGGTCATAGTATAGTATGTTGATAAAAGTCATAGTATAGTATGTTGATAAAAGTCATAGTATAGTATGTTGATAAAAGTCATAGTATAGTATGTTGATAAAAGTCATAGTATAGTATGTTGATAAAAGTCATAGTATAGTATGTTGATAAAAGTCATAGTATAGTATGTTGATAAAATTCATAGTATAGTATGTTGATAAAAGTCATAGTATAGTATGTTAATAAAAGTCATAATATAGTATGTTGATAAAAGTCATAATATAGTATGTTGACAAAAGTCATAGTATAGTATGTTGATAAAAGTCATAGTATAGTATGTTGATAAAAGTCATAGTATAGTATGTTGATAAAAGTCATAGTATAGTATGTTGATAAAAGTCATAGTATAGTATGTTAATAAAAGTCATAATATAGTATGTTGACAAAAGTCATAGTATAGTATGTTGATAAAAGTCATAGTATAGTATGTTGATAAAAGTCATAGTATAGTATGTTGATAAAAGTCATAGTATAGTATGTTGATAAAAGTCATAGGATAGTATGTTGACAAAAGTCATAGTATAGTATGTTGATAAAAGTCATAGGATAGTATGTTGACAAAAGTCATAATATAGTATGTTGATAAAAGTCATAGTATAGTATGTTGATAAAAGTCATAATATAGTATGTTGATAAAAGTCATAATATAGTATGTTGACAAAGCCATCAAGCACTTGTACAGTATGTAAAAAAAAGTCATAGTGTAGTATTTCAAAAAAGTCATGAAAAAATATCATAGCATAGTAGGCTACCCCAAAAAGGTATTAAAAAAGTCCTAGTATAGTATGTCAAAAAAGTCATTTTTTAAAGTATGTTAAAAAATATTTCAAAAGTCCTAGTATAGAGTTTAGAAAAAAGTTATAACAAAGTCATATTATAGTAAGTCAAAGTCATAATAAAGTATGCCAAAAAAAAGTCATGATAGAACGTCGAGAAAAGTCCTAAAAAAGTTGTAGTATAGCATGTCAAAACAAGGTGTAATACAAGTCATAGGATAGTATGTCTAAAAAAGTCAAAACATTCATAAAAAGTCATATTATACTGAATGTGACAATAAAGCGATCATATTGTATTGCATCATATCACATTTGAATATAAATGGGAAAGACGTGTCGAAATTCATGCAGAATGATAGTTGCTTAAAGTAAATAAAGCCTAATATGTACTTTGGTCTGCTCAAAGAGGCCTGTTACCAGGCTCAGTCAATATCCACAAGAGCCAACAATAATTAGCTATACATTTTAAAACAGGCCTGAAGCCTCACGCTGAGTCAGCCATGAGGCTCATGGGAGGGGGGTCTGTGGCTTGCTCTTTGCTGCTCTGGCCTAGATGATGAACTCAAATATGTCTGGACTCGACATTAAGCGGGAATAAAGACAAAGCAAATGGACACCGAATGAACATAAAGACATGTTTAATATAAGCACAAGCACTATTTTGGCACTGCAATAGTGCAGTTGTTTACATCAGTTTGATTGCCGCTGGTTCTGTTTTGAGAATCAACAGCACACATGAAGCAGATAGCACTGAGGATATTACAGGCTACTGTAAACATTAACGTATACCACCAGATCGTCCTCTGTCAGTGAGGCTTTAAAGGCTGGGAGCACCTTCCTCTGAGATAATTTACTCTGAGAGGTTTGAATACTGATGATCGTTTGGACACTAAACACTGTCTTGGCCTAAAAAAAATGTTTTTCCTAAGTATGCAGCTTTGCCCAAGTTTTAAAATCAAGTTGGCCCATAAACCTCGAAGAAGGATGAGTTATGATCAATATACTTCTCCTGACAAATGTCCCATTAATTGAAAAACAAGTATGGGAAAATCTTGAATCTGTATAACAGGAGGAAAATGTGTCTGTGGCTGTGGTGCTTCAAACCTATAATTAAACTTAAGTGCAGGTATAACTGTTTACATAAGTATTTTTGAATGCATAGGACGGGAAGAAAACACACCCTCAAGGGAATTTTACTATTTCAATGTCATGATGTTTTACCCGTCATCATGAGTCAGAGCACGGTCATCATCAGCTGATACATGTAATAATCACTGACATTTAGACAACTGTTCTCTTCATTGACACATTTATTTCTGACGAGAGGTAGGGCTGCAGAATGTGTGTGTCGGGGAGCGTTGGAGAATGATTACAGTTGTCATATTTATTTACTGTTTTGGGGTGCCAAGTAAGCTGTGTCCGTGAGGCCCAGAATTTCTTCCAGCGGGCCCTGAAAACATGCCAATTTCATATAAGATTTCATGCAAGACACGTGGAATGAACCCAAAATAACAAATTACTTTAACAGTTTAAAAAGAAAGTGCCTTAGTCTGTAACCTTTGTTTGAACCAATAGAGACTAAAATAAAAGAAGGGATAAATCATCTTACTGAAATGCAAAGACAATTCCCTTAAAAGGACTAATAAGGAACATCTAAAGAATAGGCCAGCTCTGGCCTCCACGCCTTTAACAGCTCGGGGATACCGATACTTCACCATGCACGCGTATGACCGTCGGGAGCGCGCATGCTTCCACAGCCCCGTACACGTCTTCTAAATTGCACATTTGATACCCCCAGAAGTATCTACGCAGGATGTGTAGCAACTGGGCGCAACGCACTTTCTGAATCCGCTTCCGGCGTGCAGACGACACCGATGCTTGTGCACACACACAGGCTGATCACAGGGTTTTCACCCGAACAGCGCTGAATGGTAGCAGCTGAGAGGCGGGTGCGGAGCGAGGGTTGCCAAACCCGGAGGATTTCTCACGGCTCGCGGACTAGAATGCTCTTCTATATGTATCCCCATGAACGGATGACAGCCTCCAAACAAACCTACACTGAAAACTTTCAGTTCTACATTTGACGCGGAGCTGGCATTGAGATTTTTTTCCTCCTTTTTTTTTTAAACCAGGTCCAAGAACAGGCATCATGCAGGTGCAAACTGTGGGCTAACGTTACTGAAATGACTTGCTCGGCGCTGACGCGTTTCATTGTGCCATATAACCCCGCATTGTCAGATGCCATTTTACTCTGCGTTATCCCAGCGTCCGGAATATTCCAACATACTGGGCCTGTTGTGCAATTAGAAGTTCGTGAGGCAGTGGCAAAACACGCTGGTGCAATGAGAAGCTACGCTGTCGAAGGCATTGTGCGCAATTCGTGCTGAAGCTTATGGGTCCTGCGTACTCGAGCTCCCGGCTTCCACTTGAAGAGGTGTGCGGCTGGGCTACAGTGCACTGGCTGTCGGCTTCACATCTGGACCGCCCGACTACTGTCATCTGCGGCCTGTTCCGACTGTGCACTCCCTGAACTTGTATGTTTTAAGGGGAACTGACTAATATCGCCTCGCCTCGGCTGGTGTCGTGTTCGGGAAAAGGGGTGAATATTTGGCTTGGACTTGACGTTATCGGTGATCCACTGGAACACCGTGGTCCAAAGCTGGACTGGCTTACTACTCGAGGAAAAAACGCTCGTCCAGCTATGGATTATGCGTAGCAAAGTCACGCATTTTAAAGGCAACGCTAGGGTGACATTGCAGTCTTCTCAACACATCGGTTATTTCGTCGTCCGACAAAAAAATAAAAGAGTGAAAGTGGAGTATTGTCCGTCACACGTATCAGCGCAGTGGGATTTCTACGTCTGCTCGGCGTCCCCCCCCACCCTTCCCGCGGTGACGGTTATGGGTCGGAAGCGGTGTGTCGGTGCAGATTGTTCCAAGATGGCGGCCGGGTGCTGCGGGGTGAAGAAGCAGAAACTGTCGGGATCGCCCGGGTCGGGGGGTCCCGGTGGGGTGGGGGCGGGAAGCGGGGTGTCAGGAACCGGACATTGTGGCTCGGAGTTGGGGATTGGCTCCTCAGCCACCGTTGCAGCAGCGGCGAACGTGAGCAGAGCCAACGGCCTGGGGGGACCCGGGGGTAACGTTAGCAGCAGCAGCAGTAGTAGTAGTGGCGGTAGTGGTGGTGGTGGCATCAGCGGCACGAACGCTCTGTCCACAGCCCCGGCCGGTTACTCTTCATCCGGCCTCTCCCCGAATATCAGCTCGGGACCTGGTTCGGGAAGTGGAGGCAGAAAAATGGTCGTCTCAGCGGAGATGTGCTGCTTCTGTTTTGACGTGCTTTATTGCCATCTGTACGGATACCAACCTCCGAGAACACCCAGGTTTACAAATGATCCCTAGTGAGTATTTTTTGTCTTTTGTTGTTTTGTTGCATGTCAAAGCTCGTTGATATAATCTCCAAACAAATGTATTTTGCGGCACAGTTGACGGGATTGCCTCTGGATGCCGCTTCGGTGTTAAGGGCACAAACTGTCACATCTAAAAAACATTTTACTTACAGTGAATTTGATGTGAAAAGCTCGCGATCAGAGCTTAATTTGGCCAAGTTGGAATTTGCGGCCTGTCGAACAGACTGTCGGCACTGGCCCGCAGCGGCGCTATGCTAACGTCAACGTTAAAATGAATGATATATGATATTACCATGCGGTGTCACCTATCCCTGAATGAAGAACTCTGATCTACTTTAAGATTTTCCGTCGCTAAGATTACTTGGTGAATAAAAATCTGGCCATACTGGTTGTGTAACTCAAAAAACACTGGCTAACGTTAGCTAACGTTAAGCCTGTTTGCCACTAACGTTAGCTATCTTAGCCACTAACGTTAGCTATCTTAGCCACTAACACTTAAAAGACAGGGTGGCACGAGAAAGATAACATCATATTTTTCGGTTCAACTGAAGCGGTTTTGCTAGTTAAGATATAACACTTTAACCACGAAAATGCAAAACATAAAAAGTTAAATTAGAAGTCTTAATCGTTTATGTTGCCCTCAATGAACTCTGGATTGCCACATACCGGGCTTAGCTGTGTTAGCTACGAGCTACATTAGCTTAGCAACGAAGCACCAATGGGCTTGCGGTAACGTTAATTAATTTAACAGTGTATGTCTTCAAAGTCTCTCTGTTATCACGAGCAGATAACCGGCCACACTACTCGCGCGGTTTACAGCAGGTTTTGTTTGGTAACGTCAAGTGTGATGTCGAATTAAGGGACACTAACGTTAACCGACTTTAGCACAAACCAACAAAGAAAATGTGGTTCTTGCTAAGTACTAAGCAGTCCCAACCAAGCATTCCAACTATGCCCACCTTTTAACTAAATAAAAAACAACATTCAGTGTTGAATATAACAAACGCATATAGTGTTTCATAATTTAAAGCATTCACTGAAAACGATTTTGTTTTTGTATTATGAGCAAATTAACACTAAGATTAATACATGTGTTTCCTGCCTATAACCGCACTCCTGCGCCCTCCACTGACACACTTTGACCCCACCTTAGTCGAGCTTTGTAATGTGATAGCAAATGACTTTACTGGCGTTTTACTTGCATTTCGAGCCACTGAAGGGATCGCAATTAGTTTACTATTCCTGTGTATTGACCTGAAGAGAGAAAAGACACTTTGGAATGACAGGGACCATGTTTAAATTCATCAGAATGGTCAAAACAGTCACAGGAAATGCTTTATTGTGTTTTTAAATGTGTCTTTCTACTGTCATGTAACACATTTAAGTGACAGGGACTCTTTCACGTCACCATGCTGACACTAAAGATGTCTCATACATTTCAGATGCTTATGATGGGTTGTGAATTGGTGTGTATCTATGTAAACAGTTTCAACACTCTCGGGGTGTTTGCAGGTAATCATGATCTATTATGGGCAACGATCCCTCATACACACTGTATATGTACTATAACCATCTCAGAAAAAAAATCATACTATATGGCATGCCTAACAGTGCAGCCAGACAGCCCCTGTCTGAACCTTATCTCACTTGCGTCAGTTTTTTTTTTTCAATACCAAAGATAAGGAAATATACACAGCATGATGACCTTCTTGCATGTTAACCCTTTGAGGAAAATGCAACACATTGGAGCCTTTAATTATAAGTGTATCCTTAAAAAAAACTACCACACTAACATCTCTTATCTAGTGTCAACTTAAAATCACCTCAGCAAATTCCAGACAAAAGGCTTTACACATTCAAATATGAGAACCATTCAATACTGACAGTGATGTGGCAAACGCCGAACAATAACTTGACATGTCCCAGACAGAGTGGATGCAGCTCGCTGTACCGCGTTTTTGGTGTCGGCTGTTATAACCAAAAATGTGTTTTTGTATTTTTTCTGTCATCGTTAGAACACTGTAAAGTGTCCCCTCAAGCGGGGACATATGGAAAGTGTTCATAAAGGGCTCAGAAAGCCATTGGATGCTCTAGAAATATATATATTTTAAACATACACAATCATTTTAGTTCTGGTCATGCGAAATCTGAACTTCCCAACCTCCTCTTAGAGAAATGCATCCTGTTTGAGTTGAACTCAAGTTTCTCAGTCTTCAAGACTGAACAATCTGGATTGCACCGTAACCGTCACCATATAGAAACCGAGGTCTAAAGCCAACCAGCCAGTCATGACTAGGAAATGTAGTAGGCCAATGCCCACCGATGTCAAAACTCCCATAAGTTTGAGAAACTCACAAATTCTGGTCTGTGGCCTTCCTCTACATGCCCTTCACTTGGGGGCTTTGTCAGAATGAATTATTGAAATGCTCAGAACAACTCCAACATTTGACATGGACACAGTGCTCTGCAAAGTTAGCCGGTAAACAAGTCAAGTCCTCAAATCGGGAACATTTCGTGATCTTTTTTTGGGAGACAGTGGTACTAAATAGGAGTGTATTTAGAAATGGGAGCTCTTGCTTCTTGTAAATGTGCTCTTCATCTCAAGTCATAATGGTAAACGCATCGCAATTGTGGATCCCCTTGAGCAGTGTGTGTTTTTGCTCTTTAGACCGGCTGTTAGTATTTAGTAATTTAAAAGCACACACAGAGCTGTGACTCAATATATGCGCAAAGGTAGCTGCTTCAAGAAGCACCAACACAGCAGACATTTCTTAACTTTTTGCCTCAAGAAGACCAACGGACCACGCTAGCCAGCTAGCGCTGCTGCAGGTACGTTAGCATATCTCGACAGCTAATTTAGCTAGCTTACTTTGGATGACTGGTTGTATAACTTGATAAGGCAAATGTAGTCTCTTGTTGGGTAATGTTAATTGATACCTCTATAATCTAATGCTTGCTAACATAGATACGTATATTGTATGCTACTTGCATTTTGTAGCTTTATTAAGCTAAACAAAGTTAAAGATTGCAATTCAGAAGTTAAAAACTAGCTAGCAAACATGCTACCTTGTTAATACATGTTAAATAAGAATTGGTGAACAGTAGAAATCTTGTCTTTTGTACGTCGACCCTTTCCTCTGTCGTCACCCCTCTTTGACGACAACACCAGAAGACACCAGTGTTTCCTTACTGGAGGAGAAGGGGGAGATGTTCCAGGAAAGGTATAATGAAGCCACAGCATAGTTACCATGCACAGGTTCTCTGAGGAACTGCTGGGTGAAACTCCTGTAAGACTTCAAAGTCTACAGCGGTGGCCGTTAAAAACAGCATCGTTTTTCATGAGACTATTTGCACCGATGGCCTGTCTGTAGCTGTAATTTTTTTTCCTTTGTAATTAACTTTTTTCTTCTTCTTTTTTTAATTACTGGAACTTTGAGTCAGAAATCGAAATTTTGGTTTTGTAAAACAGTTGTTTCATATGTGAAGAAGCTAAAAATAAAATGTAAGATATGTTCAAAGAGAAAATGTCTCATGTATGTTTCTTTTTGTAAAATTGGACTTTCAAAGCCTTTTTTTAACAGTATAGCTCAAGACTTAAAGTATTAAACCAAAAGCATCATATACGAGCAAGTGTTGAAGTATCAGTATTGGTTCCGGTATTGAACATTTCTTACCCAGCAAAACACTCTTAAGCTCCTTTTTCCCCCCTTTTCTCCTTTCTCTTTAAAATGTTTAATTTTCATTCATAAAGGAAGAGAGAGAGAGAGAAAAAAATATCACCAAGTAGCTGAATAAGTAGTCCCACCTACAGAAAACGCAGAGGCTTCGTATTGATCCATTTATAATAAAAAATGAAATTCTAACAAGTAACAAAAATCTCTATGCGCTTGTCACAAGGGTCTTAGTTTTGAAGAATACAAGAAAACACTTGTTTACGTTAAATAATCGGTTACCACAGAATGAATCGGTGACGCGAGTAACTGCTGAAATACGAAGGTGTCCAGCTGAATTTGAATTTAACTGATGCCCTTTAAATTGGACTTGTGCTCATTTTAAAGGGAGGGAGGGAAGAGTGGAGCCCTACTTATGGTATTTTACGCCAAGTTCACACTACGCGACCTCCAAAGTGGTCAGATCGCTGGTCCGTCCACACAATTTGCTGCTCTGTCAACGGCAGTCTAGGAGTGTGTGGTTTTCACACTACATGACTGACCGGCGACAGAGGTTCACACATCACAAGATCCTCCGTCTGGAATCCCTGACGAGGTCATGAAAACACATGCAATACGGGCGTAGCGTAGTTATTCTTGTTGATGTCATCGGTTCACGTAATAGCCCGTTTCCAGACGTCATTTACTAGATTTGCCTCTGATCTGAGGCTTTTGTCCGGTCGTGTAGAGTGAACAAGGCATTACTTGGCATCGGAGGACAAGCGACAGTAAATCAGTGGGATTAACTTTCCGCAGTGAAGAGCATAATGAAATCTTCCATTTACTGTCGAGCAACCCGGGCAGAAGCGGTCAGGGTCACAGTGGATCTGAAGCATCTTGGCGACACACAACAAAATACACAATCATTGTAGTTTTGTGGCACTGAAACATAAAAAAACACTTTCGGTTGCATTGAAGCAGGAGTTGTGTAGACCGTTATAATGGGTACATCTGTGTTTGCTCCACCAGACATGCATGCAGTGAACATTACTTATGCAAACACAAATGAGATAGCTTTCACCTGTTCTCATCGTATACTGTGCTGGAGAACTGTTGGGTTCTGTTATGCGTTATTCATTGTCATGAACTAATTTTGTTAATGAAGACAAGTGATACATTTTTATATCTGATCATGTCAGAAATTATTATTGTGATCAATATGTCAGGCTGATTTACATGCTTTTGTAGAAGCGTTTGCAGAATAAAAATGTTGGAAAATCCCTCTTCATGAAAGGTTACTATTTATAAATAAATAAATAAATACATGGCCCAATGTTTAAAGCTGATCCAAGACAATTGTGCATATTCCACCAAAAGTGAACAGCTGTGACATCAGAATTGACCGATGTGTGCTACTAACCAACCTTTGAGTCCTACAGGAATGTACAATGGATGTGCACGTTATTCAAAGTTCAGCTGCTTAAACATGGTTCCTTGTTGTTTTTCAGCCCGCTGTTTGTCACATGGAAAATAGGCAGAGACAAGCGGTTGAGGGGTTGTATAGGTACATTTTCTGCCATGAATCTGCACTCAGGACTCAGGGAGTACACCCTTACCAGGTAAGCAACAATACAAAGTCACTTTTCTATGTTTCCAAGCTGTAGACCGATTGCTGCAACGGTACAAATGTGAAGTAGTAGTAAATTAAAGTGAACAACGGGGATATTAGAATTTAGACCCCCAACAAGGGTGACTTTGTACCAACAGTAGTAGTAAATAACCCCCGGAACTGACAGTTTGCCTGTGCATGAGTGCAAAAAAAAAAACCCAACACAATTTCTGTTTCTTATAGTATTTACTTTTTGTTCTGTTTCATTCATGTAGCTCGCTGTAACGCTGTGTGGAGCGCGTATCTCCATTGATCCCAGGTCCTGGGGCTTCAAAAAAAATATTCAAAAGTTATTCATGTCTTTTTTAAGTAGGTTTTTCCATTAACCATCTTCCTTTGACATATACTTATTTAGACAAGTGGATACAGTTTACTGTCTTTGTGTAAGCACTTTCTTTAATAGTCAGACAAACTGCAGTTACAGTATGCTGGCAACACACTTTATCAACACCGATGTGATGTAGAAGATGCCAAAAATACTTTAGTGTCGATGACATGGCAGTCAGGAGATTTTAAAAGGACAGGCAAGTGACACAAATGAAATGTATTGACAACTCAACTATAACTGTAATGTATGGACTGTTGTAAATATGTTTTTAATACCAAAAAAAAAAAATGTAAAGCTGTGATAATAAAAGAGTCCTTGTGTAGTTGTATTTGGGAAGTCCAGACAAACGCAGTGACACGGGTTAAACCCACGTTGGTGGTTCATCCGGCTGGTGGGTTGAACGCCGGTTGGGCGCTACTTTGCTTTGGTGGTCGAGTGTTTCAGTTAGAAGTCTACTTACTGATATTAACGTCTAACAAACGAAGAGGGAACGAGAGTGTCTTCGGTGTACGCATGGCCGTCTGCAAGTACCTGCTGTGGAATTTCTTCACCACCATGTTTTTGACCTGAGGGCAGACACAGCTGACGTGTCACATGTATGTAAACACACACTCAGTCTCCTACCGGTGCTGTGTACAAATATACACATTACAAACGTCAGCTCAGCAGCCGCGGTCAGAGTCCATGCTGCGAACACGCTGGTCTCTGTATGTCCATAGGTCAATCTATAGCTGAGACGAGGCATCGTTGATCCATCATGACATGTTGGAAATTTGCCCGTAGTCTTAAAAAACATTAAGTTATGAGTGCATTGCATTTTCAAACCATTGGACGTCTGGTAACGGTGTTTTCTTTGTGCTTCTGTGCCCGCAGTGCCCTTAAAGACAGCCGCTTCCCCCCTATGACAAGGGATGAGCTGCCTCGCCTCTTCTGCTCAGTGTCTCTTCTCACCAACTTTGAAGACGTCGGTGATTACCTTGACTGGGAGGTAAGACATGGTTTGTAAAAAAAAAAGGTCTTTCTGCAAATTAATACACAGCAGCTCTTCCACATTGTATTACGGTTCATTTTTTTTTTTCAAAGGTAAATTCAATTCTATTCATGCTGTGACTTATTTGAACAATTGCAAAAACATTGTGTTTGGTAGCAACAGTCGTCTATATTGGATTAAAGCTTGTTCACTTTACAACTTTGACTTTGTTCGACAGAACGATGTATGGAGTTGAACATACTTTGTTTCCTTCTTGAATTCTAGGTGGGTGTTCACGGTATTAGGATAGAGTTTTTCAATGAAAAAGGATCAAAGCGCACCGCCACCTATCTACCAGAGGTTGCAAAGGAGCAAGGTAAGATCCATTTGTGCCCCTGACATATCAGCCTAATCGGCTTTTTAAAAAAGACAGTGTATGTTGTGCCCAATGTGTATTTTTCAGCAATGTGTAAAGAGATTTAAACTCTTATTTTACAAAGGTTGGGACCACATTCAAACCATAGATTCCTTACTACGAAAGGGAGGTTACAAAGCTCCCATCACAAACGACTTCAGGAAGACCATTAAGTTAACCAGGTAAGATTGCACTAACTGTATTACCCACAGACATCGTGTGTCACTGATGTACACTCTGTTTTCCACATACATTCATTTAGAACCACGTCCCTGAAAATATGACAGGAAAGTCCTAAAACTTCACCTGAGTACATTGCCTTAAGTGATGTCACTTGAGGCAAGTTAATCAGGAAGTTTGAAAATGAAAAAGTTGTGAAGTTAGAAAGAAGAGCTTACCAGTCCCCTGTAGCCTGTTACAATAACTCACCCAAATGTCCAAATGAACTGTGTACGGTTGAGTTGCATTATGGGTAATGTAGGAAGAAGAATGCATGGAATTAAAAAGATGATATCTCTGCTTGTGCTGCATCAATTTGATACTTAAAAACTGTCCAACGTGAGACCGACAATGCTGAATATGTGCAGTACTCATAAGAAATCTCAGTTGTTCAGACTGAGACGTCTTGGTCCTGTGTTTCGGTGCGGACCGTGGCTGATCCTAGCTTTCCTACCGTTAACGTCAGCCAGCCTTCACCAACACGTCTCGTCTCATCCTCAGGTACCGTAGCGAGAAGATGACAATGGGTTATGCAGAGTACATCGCCCACCGCCAGCACCATCACTACCAGAATGGCATTGGGCACCCTCTACCACCCTACAACCATTATTCCTGACAGCGAGCCGCATGACCAATCATTGGACCTCTCCGCGGACCTTTTCCCAGGAGAGCCCGCCCCCTCCTGGTCTAGCTATTTCTACTACTGTACCATTTTATGATGATAGTTTCCGTTGCCATGCTGGCCGTCTCCCAGACGTTGACATGGCAACGGGTGGCAACGAAGCATCATTTGATTCTGGCAAGAAATCCACGTTTCTGTTTCTTTGCCCGTGGTTACGTTTTTGCAGCATATGTATACCAATATCTACAACGCCCCGATCTATTAACCTTTTTGAAAATTTAAAATTAAACGACTATTAGATTCTTTTCAGCAAACCTAATCCGGTGTTTGATTCTGTGGATGGAAGGAAGTCTTTTTCGGTGGATTAGTCTCGCGCTTATATTGTTTAGACTTTGCTACAATTTTACATTATCTATAAAATAAAAAAAAAGATCTTATCTTTTCCTTTTCTTTAACTTACTATCCAGACATGTATGCCATGTAGCAAGGCAACTGCAGTTCTCAAAGGCTGTGTCGTCTCTATTCTGACTCTCAAAGAAACACAAAAAACACACAAAAAACTGATTGACTGTTGCGCCTCGTTAACTCTTGTAGTGTTGTAGTTGGAACTATATATCGGGATCTGTAGACTCCAAAGTCTAGATAGTGGGATTGTGATGCCCTTGTGTGTATTGTTTGAGCTCTGTCGTGTGTGTTTTCCTGTGTGGGGTATAGATATTGGTCTGCCACAAGATGAAAACCAGTAGAGTGAATTAGAAATTGGATTTGTACCTAAAGATTCCCCACAGAGAATATTTTTTTGAAAATCCCCTCCTCGGTATTTGTAGTGTTTTGTGGCGGAACCTGTACACATCGAACTGAGTTTGTTTGGCTAGAGCTTTCAGCCGCACTCCCTCTTTTTTTGTTTAACTTTTTTAAATGTACGGTAGTCTGCGGAGGAAGCCATTTTGTCTGTCAGGGCGGGGGATTTCTTTATGTAAAAGTGGATCTCGATTGCCTCGCATTGGAGAGGGTGAGCAGGCGCAACTACAGGTCCCTAGGGAGAAAAAACAAAAAAAGAATTTGCATGAGCAGTGCTTTCATTTGAACTGACTGTTGGTTTCTGAGTTTACTGGCAGGGAGTCACTTGACAGGGACATGCTACAGCTAAAGCCATATTCTCTTTTTATTCCACACTTTGTAATAGTAACCTGTTTGGATTGAAGTCTTTGCATTCGGTACCACTTTGTTGCTAACTATATATATATATATAGGGTCTTCAATCTCTGAATGCAAACTGAGCCTCTGACCAGGCAGCGTCACTGAACACCAGTTCAAACCCACCGCTTTCAGTCAGATGCCGACCACATCGCCCGTATTGTTGTCGTGAAAACTTTGTCTCGCCTCTTCAGATTATAGCTAACCATTTCTCACTCACTCGTCACAAAGCGAACCAACACGTTTGTGTCATTTAGGAACGCATTGTCGTCGTGCTCGTCAGACCCTGAGGCAGTTGCAGCGATGAACACTCAGCGAGATACCCGTCGGATCTGTGTGTCCACGGCGCAGGAAACGCTTGGAGTTGTGGTCTGTTTAGTCAGCTGTTACAGCAAACGCAGTTGAATTAGTTGGAGCGGAATCTCTGCGTGGGGCCCGGCGGCTTGCAGTTAAAGTCCACAAATAAAAAGCCTGGGCTTTGTTGGTACTCAAGAAGCCATTTCTCATCCAACGATTACTTGTTGTGAGTTCACATCCACACACACACACACACACACACACACACACACACACACACACACTAGGCTAGTTCACCGCGATCCGCCTGCTTTGGGTTCGGCTTTAGTTCTGCTGACTGGAATGATTTTGAGAGGTTCTCGTTACACGACGTCTTTCTTGATAACAGCCTTTACTAACTGACAGGTTATTTTTCTTTATGCAAAAAAAAAAAAAAATGTCAAGGGCTTTTGGAACTCCATCCACAGTAACCCGAAATGACCCAGATTTAAGTTGTGTTGCCTTAAAAGAACGATCTAGTAAACGATGGACCGACGGCTAACGCTCCGACTGCTCCTCTGTCCCGGGGGTTTCGCTCGCTCCCGCCTCCCCATCTTCACACCACAGTGTAGGAAAGGGCCTCAGATGTTGTGTTCCTCACTTGAATGCTAATACCTTCTCTTGTATACGGGGGCTCCTGTATGCCTGCAGTCTCCTGTCTGCCCACGTCTTACCCAGCTGCTGGTCCTCAATTCTTTCGTTTTTTGAAAGCCCCACATAAACACATTCTCTTAAAAACAATGTCGGGCACTGTGGTGTCGTTACCCCTTAAATGTTTGAAACCCACGGGAGGACGGCTTCATGCCTCGTCTAAATGTACGCTTTCACGATGCACACGCCACATCAAAAGCTGGAAAAGAGGAGGAGCAGTCGGCCGTTCCGTTTCCCGGTCCATTTAACACAGCACAACCTGAATTTCTTCTGCTGCAAAACCAAATTGACCGTGCTCTTTTACATATATGTCTTTGTATACACATGCAATGTCTTTAGTTGCATGTATGTATGAGTATGAGACCTATGGTTTTATCCATGATATGCTTGATCTATGGCTTAGACGCTCTTATTAACCATTAAGAGATTTAAAAGACAAATATGGTGCTATCGGACCTCATATTGGGGTGGTCACGGCTCGTGACTGGTCATGCGGACTCATTGATCATATCATACTTAAAGATGCTGCATGTAAGATTTTCTCCCGAGTGTGTCGCTGTGAATCCAGTTGTGACGGCACATTTTTTTTTAAACTGAAGGATGTGACTGATGTAAACGGTAGCCCCAAGCCTCTGAGCTTTCATTCACCGAATGCGGGCAACTTTGGGATCAATTCCCTATGGGAACAACAAGACTGCTATTGTAACACATGGTAATGAAGAAGGAAAAGGTCCCGGCAGCAAACACCTCATAGGGGCTGCGCAATGTACCGTTAATGGCCGTCATTGCGATTTAACAGTGACATATTTAGAGAAACTCCTACATGTTACCTTTTTACTATCCTTGATATATGCAGATCTGTTCAACAGGTGTTTTTTGTTTTTTTTTAATTTTAATTTTTTAAATCCTACCAGTGCAAGTCAACACCCCCCTGCAGGTTTGAAAGGACACGAAGTCACACGTAGCCTCCCCTCCCCTCGATTACACCCTACACTGTGGCCCAACCTCACGGCCGGGTTTGTCAAGGTGTGTCGTCCGGTAGACAGCGGCAGCAGTAGTGACCGTCAGCCTCCTCCGGGAAGATGGAATGCTGCTTTTTTTTCAGAGCGCATCCTCCATTTTCCTTTTAGCTGCTCAATCGTTATGAACTCTGTAAAGGCACGGTTTGATCGCAGACCCCTCGAAACTATATGTTGAAGGTGAGCGTCTCCTGTAACGGGACGCAGAGCTAATGTTTTACGTAGAACAACGCAGAAAATAGTCCTGCTTCTGTACTGATTTTAACTGTTTAAAGCATTGATACCTCATGGGATACTGTGGAGCGACATGTGTAGTTTGTTGTAGCAGATTGAGTTTTGGTTCCATACCAGGGTTATAGAGTTCAGCCTCAGCATTCCTTGTGTGGTCATTCTCATATTTCGTGGAATGCTCAAGCTCATGTTACCTTCGTATGTTTGACTGAACCAAAGATGCCAGCGGCCATGCCCAAATGCTGCTCTTCAGGCCTGGCTTCCTGTCCTTCCAAAAGACACCCCCTGCAATTGACAAAATGTTTTGGTATTTTTTTTTTGTCTTTTTTTTTTTCTCAACTGTCTTGACTTATTGAGCGACCCAATTTTTCAATGAATGTTCATTGAGTCCATCTCTGAAGCCGTACATGGCATCAATGATGGTTAAAAAAAATGGTTGCAAATTGTGGTTACAGTACTTGTTTTGTTTATTATTATTATTATTATTATTATTAGTAGTGGTAGAATTATTAGTATTACTATAATTTACAAAAATGAAAATCCCATGGTGTGCCTCCTAGCTTTATGGGTTTATAAATGTTTTTTCCCTAAAGACCAGCAGTTATACTTTGTATAAAAGATGGATTCCTTATTTTTTATGCCATTAAAGATGAAAAAGCCTGTTTTCGTTACTCTGGACCCAGTAGCTGCACTGGTATACAATCGCACTGATAGATGAATAAAAAAATAAACAAAAAAAGAATAAATGAATTATTAATAATAATAATGACAAATGAAATAAGAACTACAATAAACTTGTGTTTGAAGCTTTTATTTAAAAAAACAAACTAAAAAGCAAATAAAAAAAGAAAATGACTGTTTTTGTACATCAAAATAAATTCTTTTCAAAAGGATATTTTGGATCTAGTTTCAAAATTATTTTAGTGGTTTTCTATGTTCTGAAATTTTGAGACACTGACTTCTAAGATGTGTCGCTGTACAAAATGACTTTTCTGTTGCAATGGCCTGATGGGCTGGGAGGGTTGCCTGGTGTAACTCGTACCAATTTTAATTTCTTTTCCTTTTGATTTTTGGATCTTTTATTTCTTTAGTCACTTGAAAAATGTTGATGGATGAACTGGGAACTTCAAATCCATCCCCTGTAGAGCTAGACCCTTTCTCCTTTCCTATTGAATTGCTGTTAGTGTGACAATATTTGAAATGGGCATTTATTAAGATGGTATGACTCCAAAATAAAAAAAAAAAAAATAAACAAACAAAGTAAAAAAAAAAAAAAAAGAAATGTAAGCAAAAAAGCAAAACAAAAGTGTTGGGAGGGTTGAAAGAATATATATAGATGGGTTATCTGAGTAAGCAATGGCTGTGAAGATAATGTAGTTTTAAACATTGTTATTACCTTTTAAAATCATTTATTCAATAAAAAATACAAAATCAACTGAAAAGAGAACACGTGTCATTCTGTTTTCTTTCAGCACACACGCCTACAGATAACTACAGTATTTTGGTATTTCAAAATATGAAAATGCGACTGGGTCCAATTTTAGATCCAGAAAACTTTCAACACCAAATCAATGTGTTTAGTTGATTATTGGATTATGTCATTTGGTCATTTACAGTTCACACTTTCCTTTATTCATGCTCCTATTCAGCTTGATCCATGCTGATCAGTTAGTGGTCAGTGTGCAGTTGATGCTCGATAGGATCCGTAATAACGTCTGACCTCGTGTACTGGTCGCCTTTTTCGAATGCTAAACTTGCTGTCACCAGTTTTCAAGTTTCTTTAGTAGAAAATAGTTCCAATGAAAACTGGTCCACAGTGAAGTCTGTGGATAATCCTGGCTGTATATTTAATTCGCACCTACAGTAGTGGGTTTGGGGGCAGATACCAGTAGAGCATGCTGTGGGCTAAATGAGGATTTTCTTGTTCCAGCAGTGGCGGGCCGTCAGGGCCTGCAAAGCCTTCTCTGCTGGCCTAAACAGAATCACAAAAAAATATATATATATTATTTTTTTTATGTATTATAATTTATAAAAATATTTTTCCCATTATCTAATTTTCTCATTGCACAGCTACTGTCTTCCTCCGTTGCTCTGCTTCCAGTGCAGCTTGTTTTAAGTAGAGCTTTTATCCAATCAGATTTCACCTCTGTGTCTCTAGGTAAGAAGAGAGGCCCGAGGCCTGCAGCCTCAAAAGTGCTTCCATGTGCCGTTTAAGTGAATGGGGACGATATTGTTGATTGTCATAGTGTTCAACCAATCAGATCTTTAGTTTAACATGTTGGGCGTATTCTTTGAGTGTCAGCAGCCGCTACCCCCATACTTGCCGGCCTACACCTATGTCATCATTACATGTCCATGTGCAGCTCTGCCGCGAAGTGCAGGGTGTGCTGTGATTGGTCAGTGGGCGAGCACGTGACTATCGTGAAACGAAACTTAACAGCAGAGTACCACACACCGTGACACAGGGGGCTGAGACGAGGAAAGAGATTGCAGAGCAGTACGTTTAACGTTTGGGTTGTGAAAGTAAAATCATAAGACGGTCTCCTAAAGAGACGGATCAGCCGCGGCTTGTCATTAAGGGATGATGGTGGGTCCCACAGCCACACCAGCTGAGAACCGCTGTCCTACATGAGCACAGAAAACATTATATTTTCCTGAATTTAAGCTTCTGCATTTTCCAAATGCTCTAGCATTATTCAAACGTATTGTAAGCCTCGTACCGAACGGTTTAATACGAGTACGTACAATAGTTACAGACGTAGAAACGAATAATAGCTGTGGCGCCATCATGTGGTTATAAGGTGGTATTTCAGCTGCATGACAGCAGTGAAGGCCTGGGTATAAAATGCACAGCCCGCCACTGTGTTCCAGTAAGTGATAAAGTTGCCATTGAGTGCCCCAAAACAAGCTATGCAACATTTCTTTTACAAACCCGTGGTTTAAACGGAACAAGGAAGCTCTCTGTCACTAAAAAAGTTCTTCATGTGATGGCAGATATAGAACATTATCGAGGCAAACCCCATCTGCTGATGAAGATCATGTGATCTGATCGAAAGCTCTGCTACTAAATGGAGCTTGAAGTGAGATTGTGTGGTTCGGTGGAAACGGAAAATTCCAATCCCATCAGCCCCAGCTGCTTTTTGTGTTTAGTGCTAATTAGCAAATTGCTAACTAGCTAATTAAACTAAAATGGTATTACCTGCTAAACGTAAGCGCGTTAACCAGCCTGCATTGTGAGCATGTTAGCAGGCTGACATTAGCATTTAGCTCAAAGACCAGCTCACCTGGATGTAGACTCATTTTTTCAACTTTGTTTTAAAATATATGTGGAAATGACACTGCCTTCATAACAAATGTTAATTTAGATTTATTCCTGCACTACTGAATAGACTGTTGGCAAATTATAGAAATAACCAGTAACAAAAATGGGTACAAGCCAGTAGTTGTAAATTACAATGTGTCTAATCCATTTTGTGAGTGCATCATCTCTCTTTAGAATTTATTTTTAATTCCTTTCGCTTTTAGATTTTGAACACTGTTTCTCCGACCATTGCCATTTTTAACATTCCATACTTTGGTGCTGGTTACAGCACATGCTCGGCCTGCCTCTCTGCCAGTTCCTCCACCGAAAGCGCTCGGCACCAAGTCAGGAGAAGTCTGTAAATACATTGCTGCCGGTTACATGATATTCAGGGCCAAGCGCTCGGAGATAGTTGACTGGTTCAGTCTGCTGCCTGCATGGAAAGCACAACCAGTGCTGGCCTGAGATCAACTCCAACCAGCGCTTTACTTTCTCTGCTGAGTCAGCCCGCCGGACGTCCATCTGTCTGAACAAACAATACTGAGTGGACTTCAAACTGCTGTTTTACAGTCCACTTTCAATTCGCTTCATTTCACCAGGCCTTACCATTTGTGTTGAGACATGAGTCAACTTTATCATGTCCATTACCAGCTGTTACCTGAAGCAGTGGTTGTGTTGACAGAGTAAGTGACGATGCTTCTCTGCTTCCTTCCATCTACTCTCAAATAACAATGGAACCGTGTGAATCAAGCTCATTTCATCCCTCAGATGTCCCCGTGCCGTGTGTGTTTCTGCATCTGCCACGACCGCTTGGCCTCACAGAGGACAGTGTGCCCAAACACACGTTACAACAGCTGGAGTTTGAGTCTAGCAGCAACTACGCTTCAGTATAGATATGTGTTGTGCTGAGAGAGGACAGATAAGTGTGAAAAAAATACATCCTGGACATGGTTAGAAATAAAAAAATCTAAACATACACAATGAGAACTTTGGTTAACTGAAACCACTTTTATTGTCAATACAGCACATACACTGGAACCAATAGAAATACAAAAGTTGTCCCTTTTTTTTTTTTTACAGTGAAATACAGTATATGCTACAGTAACACATACCCCACACACTTGAAATGATATATACCATGACTTCAATATTCCAATGCTGGTTAATACTTTCCTTCGAATGGGTCGCCAACTAGTGACCCAGAGTGACCTCATGCAGATCATCCGATGCATTCTTTTTTTCTACTAAACTGAGCCCGTGACTCGCTGTCACACAGTTGTAGCGGTGGGGAGAATTCAGGATGCCTTGTAAGATCACGCAACAAATTCAAGTCAAGTGTCATGATGCACGACTCCAGCTCAGATACATATTTTGTCAAGATCCCCTTTGTCTCGGCAAACGTCACATTCATCCCAACAACTGAACTTTATACCCAACTAAATATGGTCCGATATCGTAACAAAATAACATAAAAACATAAAAAAACACCCCAGTGTAGATCCATGAACTCTCATTCATCACTTAAGACTCTCAGCACGTACTACATCCTCGTGTCCCCTGATTATCTCAACTGGAATGATCTGAACAGGCTGGAGACAGAAACGCACAGGAGGCCACTAGAAATTGCTTTCGTACCCTGTACATGTGTGGAGTAAAAGGGGAACAGAGGAACATAAATAACTTTGTATCTTCAGTCATGACAACACAGAGGTGATCATATATGACAGATAAAAATCCTCCCGACGATTAAACAGGCAACTTTTAACAACAGCTCGCACATTCAAAATCAGTTTCAAAACGCACTTGAGACAAGAAATGGCAGCTTTACCCGCTAACGTATGACCTAGCATAACAACTACGTACAGAACTAAGTGTCACAACTGCAGGTCAGTATCGGTATTTCGGGTGACTCCCATTTCCTGTCCTTAAAACTTTACATTTACAAAAAAGGCAGCTTGAGAAGTTTCCTCCGAATTCACTTAAGTTGTTTTTGGAAATTGTATTCCCAAAAAAAGAAAAAGAAAAAGAAGAAAAGAGGCTAAATCCGCCCAACTGCACAACGCTTAAAACGCCCCTTCATGTTTGTGCATGCAAGTATGTATGCAAGCCAACGACGACACAAAAATAATGACACATTGATTCACTGGCCCCCTCAAATGTTCACTTCTTTCATTAAAACAGTCTTAAAAAGATGCATTAAAATGTTAAAAAAAGAAGAAGAAGAAAAATCTCCATAAGAGCAGGCATTTAGAATGAAAGGCTAGTTCTGTGTGCGTCCTCGCGGACATTCAGTCGACTTTCTTGCTGCGCAGTCGGAGCGCGTCCAGCAGGCAGCGGCAGGCCGGGCCCGTGTGCTGCGAGAGGAGCGTGAGGACCTTCCCGTGGACCAGGGTCAGCAGGGTCTGGTGGCCCGTCGCCCACACCCGGTACCAAGGCCCGTAAAAGGGGTCGGACACGGCCGGGCACAGCATGTTGTTCAGGTTGACCTCAGTCGCCTGGAGGGGGAGGGGGGGGGACGACAGTTGAGAAAGTGTGAGCATTAATGTGACGCTAATAGAAATTGGAACATTAAATACTACTCAGTTGGATAATGAGGTTTTTGGCAAATGGCACGGTGGACTTTATCGTTGATTTGTGCTCCAGCTATCATTACATTTACCGACGGATGAGTTCACGGCCTGTAAAGCCTCCACAGCTCATTATCTGACTGCATAGTTTGCTTTGACTGCTGATCTCAAATTTATCTGGACGTCTATAGATTTTAATTATAGTTTGATATCTGCAGAGGGTGGGGGAAAAACAAATAAAAACGCAAACCAATGCAGTAGCACTGCAGTAAATACTGAAGTTGTGACGCTTTCCTGATTTAGAAAGTTAAGCTCAGAAAATCACTTTTAAACTTCAGTAGATTTATACTTCTAATTGGTATTCAACTCAAAATGAGTCACTCGTGCAGCTGCAGAGAATTTCAACGTACAGCGAGTGGACAAAATAATTGCAAGTGTCACAGAACAGTTTATTCATTTTGACGTAATCAGCTGCAGGAAGGAGTTCCTCTGTTGTCAGTGGAGGTACGAGAGGAAAAACAACGTTTCCCTTCAGAATCCGAGGTTTGAGCTGTTACATATATACAGATGGTCATTTTGTGGATGAAGTCTTCCTTTTAAACTGTTTACTCTTGTATACAGAGGTCTAAATGAGACAATATGTTTAAATAAAGTCTTACATGAATAAGCATCTGTGTGTATGTGCTCACATGCACATGAATGTATTTATGTCTGTAAGCATGAGTATGCGTATGCAATATTTACTTATCGTCTAGACTGTGGTGCTTGTTCATGAAATTTCTTATTTAATATTGTCAGATGGGTGTGTAATTATAACCTAATATCATTTACTGAGGCACAACTGTATTGCATTATATTTCAATGTTTAGTGTTGAACACACGTCTATGTTTGAAGAAATGACTTCTCCTTCTTCCTATACATGGATCCCATCTCACAACCGAAGGAGCGATTGCTGCTCTCGTGTGCTTTGCACAGTTGAAGTGTCACGTAACGGCCAGCAGAGGGCTCCGTCTTACCAAGCCGAGGACCTGCAGGAAGAGGAAGTGGTAGAGGAACAGGATGCCGGTGGAGAGCAGCGCCCACCACATGTCCCCCAGAGGCTCAGGCTTGTACACACCTGCAGAGACAGAGACAGAGAGAGACAGAGAGAGAGAGAGAGAGAGAGAGAGAGAGAGAGAGAGAGAAACGGCTCATTAAAACACGTGATCTGGGTTTCCGGGTTCAAGACACAGCGAGCGCATAGAATTGCATCTTCTCGTGCAAACGCCGGCCACCTGAAACCCTTCACTTCACGCTGGTGCATTAGCAACAAGTCAGTCGAGTCAGCAGGTGGAACAACCTGCAGCCAGTAACAGGATGTGTAGACAAACTGGCCTCGTCCTGTGGTCCTGCTGGCATTTGCTAAGAGCACTACAAGAGTTAAGACATTTAATGTACACCGATCATGTCAGCTCAACTAGAACAATGAAGAATATGAGGCAGCGCATGCAGAGGTTTGATTACGGTGCCACACCCTCTGTGAATCCTTTATCGATTAAAGCTCCAAACCCTGTGGGCCAGTTTTTGAAATCTGACCTGCCTGCCCTTAAGTGTTTGTAGTTTGTCTTGTTTACAGGTAACTTTACTCTTTCCCACACACACACCTGGCAGCTGCACAGCACCGCTTCTGTCCACCGAGGGACTCTAAGTGGTTTCTACGGCTACTCAAAGATCGCCAACAAAAAGGTAATCCATCCGAGGATAAAAGACGTCACGGTGTCAGTCGGCAGGGGAGAGATGTTCCACCCCTGGGTGTCGACACCTACCTCCTTTCCTGAAAAGGTAGAGAGGCACCAGGTACAGCATGGAGTGCTGGATGTAGTAGATCTCCTTCTCAAACGGAAGCTGAGGAGAGATCAAAACTATTTAGATTTTTTACAACCCACATTAAGGCCGAAATTTCATTCATTCTTAGCCCCCTTGTTGCAGTAATGCTTGGATAGTTTTCTTATTTACGCGGCGATAAAGAAAAAGTATCTGAACATTTGCTGGTAGCAGTGCACCTGACGGACTGACCCCAGGCCAGCGTTAATGACCGGAGCCGGCTGTGGTCTGAACTGTGCTCTGATGGCTAGCGCTGCTTGAAAGAGATACTGCGACAGAAGAAAAATGGAGGAAGTGAAGCTTAGGGATGATTATTCTAGCGCTCGTGAAATGGAGTCATTAGGGGGCGTGACAACGTGACAGCAGAGAGCTTACAGTAGACCTGGGATCAGCACCTCAGCATCAGAAGAAAATGATTAGAACGTGAACAATATGAACAGGAAGGCAATGGACTTCTTTTGAGTCTATTAATGTTAAAACTGAGTCGAGTTCATTCCTCACACTTTCATTTGGTAGATGTGCAGTGAAAACTATTTGGAAGGGCACGCTGACAAATGACATCTCGTACCATTTAAAGAAGAAAAAAGGTCTCCAGCATTACACACCTCCACAGCTCTGTGAAGGCCTGTTCCCTTTATCCAACAGGGAAATAGAGTTCTGGCAGAAACGCGTTACTTTGGTCAGAACGGTTGTGTAGTGGGAGCTGTTGAACTTCACAGCGGTCACGTTAGAATTGGACGAAGTTCAAACTGTCAGAACTTGATTTAATTCAAGCAAATGCGTAGAATTCAAAGTTAGCGCGTTATCTGCTGTATCTGGTCCTCGTCTGCAGCGGTTAGTGCCTCTCAAGGAGGCAGTGCTGCCGGAGTTTAACTGATTGCCTCAGATTTCCTTCACCAAAAAAAAAAAGCTCAGTTCCATCATCAATTAAGTTCGTGCTTTGTGCTCAACATTTTGTCTTCTGCATGCTGGAATGTATTGTTCAGATTCAGGCTCTAGTAGAGGAACTACATTTGGTTAAACATTCATATAAACGTCACATTTCTGAGAAGGAAGAGAGACGATTTCACAGAACATATCGAGCTACGGGATAAAACGTGCTCTCCTGTTGGGGCCGTCATGAAAAGTTTTTATTTTTTTCAATATATGTTATTATGAACAAGACACGTATGCGTATGCGTGTCCAGAGACAGAAGATGAGAGCGGAGGACTTACCAGTCTAGTGTTGACTACTGGGAACATTAAAGCCAGTAACGCACCGTTCAGCATATGGACCTGCAGCCTGAAAACACACACAGAATAACCAAACGCTCCGATAAACCTCACGTCCTCCATCACATCTGCCTGAGGAACATTTTAACAATCATTTCCACACTGCACGCATCGGTGCATTATCGACATATTAGTTTGAATCGGAGCCGATGGGAGCGCAGACGGACAGCTGGAGGACGGCGTGGATTAGGTTCGGGCATTGCTGAAAGCCAATCAGAGTGCTCCCTGATGCCGTTAGCAGCGGCAGCTGTCTCTCCATCTTTTGGCGGGGCCGGGTCCTAGTGGGGAGTGTTGATGGTGAGAAGCCGGGTCACTGACGGTGCAGGCAATCAGAGCCCCTCTCTCTCTCTCTCTCTCTGTGTACAGCATGTTGCAGAGACTCCACATGTCCATGATCCATGGAGAAATCACACGAAGCTGTCACGATTCTGACAAATCAGCCCCTCTAGCTACTCATTCATCATTAGCAGTCAGATACTATCTAGTCTTTAAGTCTTTAACACACACACACACACACACCCTTTTAACCAACAGTTATTCCAGGAGCCCCTGCTCGCAGCAGCCCGGGACCCTGGGTCCGTCCCGTGCGACTGCTCGTTTTTCCTCAGATGAGCCAGAGTAACTGTTGTGACAGCCAAGGTCAGCAGTGCTGCCAGAATGTCGGTTCAAGTGAGCCTAGCTGTCACTCTAGAGGGTGTGTGTGTGTGTGGGGGGGGGGCCCCTCCAGACCTTTTAGGAAAGACAATCCACTGCATTGGCATTCAAATTCACCACAGTTATTGATCAGGAGACACCTTTGCCCGGGTGTGTAAGCGGTTGTATTTCATGATGACATTATCTATAAAGACGCGTCGGTATGTGTAAGTCAAGTCTGTCGCTATACTGTCATGTCGAAAATAGGCATTTATCTTGATCACTATATATTAATACTTACACTATGATACGACATCCATTGTTATTCTGCTGTCACACGGTAATTATGTACGTTTGCTTTGTCCTGCAGTAGTGAACACAAGGAGCTGGAACCAAGCAGAGGGGAAGGCTACTTGTGTGGAAAGTGGAGCCCCCCCCCCCCCCCCCCCCGTTCCTGAATACAGATGCCGGCGCTGAAGTGTTTGTTCGACGCAAGCTGTTGATTTCCACGACTCGGTCACGCTCACACAAAAACGGGAGCTGCACGTATGCAAGAAGGAGGCACAGACAGCAAACAATTAAAATATAGTTTCATCCTCTCTCACAGTCACTTTCACTGAGCTTTGATCACCAGAACAAACAAAAAAAAGGCAGCAGGAAACGTCTCCCACTCAAAATCCTGGTGATGTGATGCCTCTGCTTTTGATGGAAACATTTGTTCTTAAAGTGCTTATCCTGAAAATCAGTATTTATTCTCCCATTGCCGTTGAATGTATTTACATTGTGTATGTGCCTCTCTATGAAGTAGTGTTCATTGTTACTGCCACGATAGAAAGGCAGTTTATTCACCGACTTCTCTATTACAACCACAGTTTGCGTGTTTGCATTGTCAACAGACACTCTTCTGTTGTACTTCTGCTCCAGGACTGTTTGCCCTCGTATTAAACCACCCTTGCTGTTGCTAAGGTAACCACAGGTGTTCATGTTTATGCTACAAATACTTTGCACTTTGCATGTGTCTTATCCAGGTGCAGATAAAACGCCATGTTTGCACAAACTACAATCGTTAATCTCCTGAACCAGGATAGGAACCCTGAAGCGTGCGGTACGCTGATACAGTCGTGTATATATAAACTACGAGAGAGAACATCTTCACCTGATGGATGAATATTAGTTTTACTTCAGTATTTTCGTTGTCTCGTTGGAAATTGTTTCCATAAAGCTGCTCAAACTCACACTTTCATTATGAGTCACTGCTTTGTGGTCGTTTCAGCTGAAACACGGCTCATTGCAGCTGACTCGCTATGTGGCTCCCAGGAGCTACATGCGCCTCAAAGGGACCCGGCTTGTCTTTATTTCGGAGTAAATCCAACGTTGTGTTGTGTTGTCATTGCTCCTGAATAATTAACTTGCCCAGACCGGAGCTGTTGTGGAGAAGAGAAAGACTATAAACCCCGACAAATCCATTCCAATAAAACGCCACGAGTAATTACAATCATCGACCATAAAACTCAGGTGTAATTTACATTCAGTACACACGGGGACCTGTTCGGTTGACGTGGAGGGTGGATGACTGAGAGTCGTGGCCCCTTTTTATATAATGAGCACTGAACAAATCTACACAGTCAAAAAAACATCAAAGAGCCAGGGGGAAATGTACTCACCTAAATACAACCATTGCTGTTTTACATGGCGGGCAGGCCAGCAGGAAGATCTGTAGAGGAAAGAACAGAGAGAGGTGAGAAACCACACCGTCACATTTAACTCACTCATTGTGGAACAGCTTGAATGCTCCAAGAGCTTCTAGCGTTCCGTGCTGTAAGTAAAGAAAACGGACAGATTGCTTTAACAAGTCTTTATTGGTATAATAAGAGGAGGGAGCCTTGAACAGAGCGCCCCACTGGCAACCGCACAGGGCTTCTTGCTGCGAATGAGTCCAGACGGGACCCAGGAAGTTGGTCAAACAGTTATGGCGGATTTGAATGTATTCAAATAACTGGCAGGTGTTGGCGAATCCCAACTCAACCCTTTAAAAACACCAGAGTCACACAATAACACTGACTAACTGACCCATCGAGGCCTGCTGTAGACCAGAAACTCCTGTTTTTGTCGAGTCTGTGGCGTCTAATACACCGACCACGTACCTCATACGTCCCACGACCAACAACGCAAACAATCCCGTTAATGTATTTTATTGCCTGACTTCAATCAGGGCTGTCGATTGAAACGGTCTACAACTCATTGCCCGTGGAACCGGGAGGAGGAAAATAATCGATTTCTGTTCGAGAACGCCATGAGCATGGACGTGTATAAATCCTGGACTGTTTCCTGGACTGATGCTGCTTTGAATTAGCCCACTCCACCGAGTTCTCTGCGATATCAGGAAAGGACTGATGCACTTTGGTCATGCTTTTATGATAACGACTGACAGATTCAAACCTTTTGAGTCCAGGTTAAATCTACAGCGGAACCACACACGGTTTACCAGAACAACAACATATTCACAGCTCCACGTGAAGGCTGCGGATACTTAATTTAACATTTTGTATTGTTTAAAATCGGTTTCTAATTCCTTCGAAAAAGCATTCACATCGACATGTCGGCTTCCTGATCCAATGAGAACACGGGTTACAGTGTGGATTCTCATCATAGATAACATCTCATCCATGCTCTGCGGCTGTGCCGTTGGGGGCCCGGAGGATACCGCACACATGGATTGGTTCGAAACACCATCTGACAAGAGAAAAAAAAAAAAGTTGTTCTGCCCGGAAGGCAAAGGCTGGAAACAGAATTACTAGAAAGCAATTTAGTTGAGATCTGTTGTACAACTACCCACCGGCCACTGCGGCCAGGGGAAAATAGGTCTCAGTGATTGATCTGCAGCCCGCCCATCAACTCATATCAACCTGCACTGTGAACACAACATCTGTAACAAACAACGCAGGATTCATTAAATGAATAATCCGCCACTTAAAAAATACATGGAGACATTTTCCAGAGATAAAGCTTTTTTCTTTAGCTGACAGGTGTGCACCCTGGGTCCTTGCAAATTCCTGAAGAGGACGGTTATCGTCGGGCCACCATATTGTTTACCGTGTGTGTGTTTATGCTGCCTGTGGTAAAACGGTAACAGACTGATCCTTTGTCTCATGTCAGAGCCATCAAACCAATTACAAACCGCTCCCTTACATGGAGCCCCAAAGTGTTCAATATTAAATAGATTAAAAAAATACAAACTACGTGTAAAATATGACAAAGTGGGAGACACACAGTTTCAAATGATGTACATAGCAGAACATCTAAAGGCATGGGAAGTGGTGTCAGTAGTGTAGGGGCAGAGAGCGGTGTGTGTGGGTGTCAGTTTCAAAGTGCATACAATAAACAAAAGGGAACAGAGGAGGAACTAATGCGCCACGTAACCAGTGACTGAAGGGAGAGAGAGAGAGAGGGAGAGGAGGAGAAAGGGAGGGAGGGAGTAACAGAGCCTGAGTTTTAGAAGCTGGGAGCTCCGGGACCAGGAGTTACCAAAAAGGCCCCGATGACCGACCTGACAACCAGACAGTGAGGTGAATGATAAGAACACTGCTGAACAAGAACGTTTTACTGCAGTATAGAAACACCCTCGTCCCAAAATCTGATATTACATACTGTTGCTTTTTTATTTCATAATGTCACTTTTCATGAAATGGGTTGATGTCAACCACCCCTTCCGTGAGCCAATCGCAGCCCCCCCCCCCCCCCCCCTCCCCTCCGCTAAAGAGCTCCAACAACAAAGCCAAAGTTATGAACATGAACAACAACGTTAAAGGGAAGTTAGGCAACATGTAAAACACCTTCTGCTGATGGAAACCGTTGCATGAGAACACAGTTCTTAGTCGTTGGTACAACAAGGAAATGGTTGACATGCAAATTAGTGAGCAAGTTCTACTGAGTTTCTGGTCCGGCTGGTGGTGCTAGTTGGTCCACAGTTAAACTGTCCTGATAATGCAGGTGTCACTGTTGACATACTGCTGTCCCCGACTAACTTAATGTGATTTAATGTGATTCAAAAGGCCACTTCAGTCTAGAAGTAGGGTTAACAATCATAATCTTATTCATAGGTGAGAAGCACCAGCAGTTTACACTGACAGTTTAACTGCCAATGTTATTTCATAACGACTTTACGACATGCGTTGGCACAAAGTGCGCGTCTCAGTCCTTTAGAAAGAGCAGCCACTTCCTGTTGTGTGCTTCTAGTGTCACCATTGCCAAATGCAATGTGTCAGTTATGGTTTGTGGTCTTGCCATCAGCTCTCCTCATCAGTAAAGTATGTGCATGTATGTACATGTGTGTATACACACACACACACACACACACACACACACACACACACACACACACACACACACACACACACACACACACACACACACACACACACACACACACACACACACACACACACACACACACACACACACACACACACACACACACACACACACACACACACACACACACACACACATTTAGAGTGCAAGTATAACACCATTTAAAGTGAACAAAAACATTTCCTGCAGTGTTGCAGAACTATTTCGTAGAAGTAGAAGCTGTGACTGTATAATAATCTTTAAGTAAAAAAAGATCAATGGCCTACTTACAGATTGACAGAAGTCATTACTGATAAGCCACACTTCCTCTTTACAAGTCCAGTCAATAAGTAATACAGTATAGTGCGTTCAGCGTGGTCTGAATGGCTGAGTCAACAATGTGCTCTGCGAGGTGTTATGTCTACAGCTGATAAATGTGGCTGTATTTAAAGATAATGCTGATACTGTAACTGTGTATACGTTATGTTGATACAGAGTGTGTGTTAGCAGCATGGTGCTTCAAAGACAAAGCACAGAGTCTTTATGCTAATTGCTGCAGTGTGCTAACTAGCAGCAGTTTTAAACTCCTCTCTAACTCAAGTCAGAGCTGCTGCTGAAATGCCAGGAGGGAGGAGTTAGTTTTTTTTTCCGGAGCCTGAAGCAGTATTTATCATCAGCCTCCCTCGAATCTATCATGGTTTAAAAGATCCGTCACACCGGAGCCCTGGCAAGATCTACAAGGGAGGAGAGATCACTTGGTAATGGGGGCTCTGTGTGGTTTAAAGTGAACTCCCAGCTGAGTGGAGAATCCTGTAGGAGGTGGCGAGTCTCCCCATAGACACTAAGGGGAAATCCTATTCCCTTTAGCTTCTCTATCGTCCAAGCATGTTTACAGCGATGGCAGATTCAAACATTCGAGAGAGCAGAATTAATCATGATTATTATTATATTCACGGTGGCCTTTTGTAGCATCTAAAATCTGATTCCTGGCATGTGAAGATCGGGTTTAGGTTTCCTTATGTTACACCAGCTTTTGGTTGTATTGGACCTCAAAACAGGAGTCTTAGCATCACACCAAAATAGTCTTCCCCCCCCAAAAAAAAACAACTGAAAATGACACTTAATGAGCTACATCCAAAATCGTATCAACTGCAGACCAAAATATCTTGGCACGGTGCGATATCACCCATCAGTCTAAACGTCAGAAGAAAGGCTGTATATTTTTGTAATAACTACACCCATACAACGCAGTGCTAAAGCCCACCATGTCCCGTATCTGCTGCTTTGATTCGTTTGTTCACGGCGGCCCTGTCACATCCAGTCCGACTGCTCCCGGTTCGTGCGGAGGAAAACATAACGGACAGCGGTGTTGTCAGATGTGAGGCATCGACTCATCGACTCATCAGGCATCAGACACTGAACTCTTCAACCCGAAGTGGCAGCGCACTCTCTCACATCTGAGAGATGCTTGCTCACCTGGTGTTTCTTTTTATATATATATTTGTGTGATCTCAAATGGCAACTGACACAGCCTCTCTACGCATGACAAAACATTATTTGGGCAGCAGTGTTGATTTAAAAAGTGTGAGACTCCTTCCCCTTCAATATTTATATTCTTAGGAGTAGTAGTATACTGTGTTAAGTATTTAGTAATAATATTGACACTACTGAATATGTAGAGTTTAGCCAATGCTGATGAGGCGTTCAGGCAGACATGGCTGCTGTGTAACCTGCTGCAGCACAGCAACAAGTGGTTGTATTGTCAACACTCGGGTGGAGTAGACGCCCTGATTACTCAAGAGCGGAGGCATCTTCAGATTACAGCAGCACTCCACTCAGCGCTTCTCCCCGGGCAACATGAGAACTTTACAAGAGCCTTTAGTTTTCAGCCTGTAAAATGTACACACAACTCTGCAACAACAAATGTGAAAATGCCTTTCCAGCCCTCTCATTGAGAACTCATCTGTACTAACAGAGCACCATCAACACACATCACCATCAACAAAGCAGAACACACTTCATGTTCCACCTGTTTTCCTGATACTAAAAAGTCAATCTCCAGCTCGCCCACGGCCTTATTCCCTCACAAATAAACTCCCGTCTTGTCCTCTGACAAGAAAATGGCAACTTCCACCTTCCTTTCAGTGCACCGCATCCTTTTTGTTATTTCCTCCTCGGATTACAGTCAACCGTCAACAAGCATGAGGAATACCCACAGTGGATTATCTTAACCTTGGTCCACATACGCAAAGGCCATTTGGCTATCATCCGTCCAGTCCTCATCACAGCGAGTTATTCATCATTCATTCATCCCCCCCCCCCCCATAGGATGTCAAATAATCAGGAAGACACGTCGCAGTTACTTTGTTCTCCATCATTCATGTGTGTGCAAACAACTATGCGTTAAAAACACAGTTGGCAGTGACCCCGTTGCCGTGACCCGCGGGTGGCAATCATGTGCCATGAAGGTCAGCCAACCAGGAGGCGGAGGAGAAACATGCAGGTGGTGTGTGTATATATATTCTCATGGCAACAGAGGGTTGTTTGTATCAACAGAACTCAACTTGCTTCCTGTGCAGCGATACATAAAGCCCGGTCACCAACAATCAGATGGCTTTCAAATAAGATGATGTTGCTGTTTATTGTGATTATTACTAATTCACACCCAGTGGAAACACTGTGCAAAGTTTACACACATCAGATTGCCAGATAATGTAAAAAAAAAAAAAAAAAAAAAAGAAGCAAAAAACAGTATGTCTGCTACTTAACTGTTTTGTTTTCAAGATCTGTAAGTTTCAAGTAAAAAAAAAAGCATGTTAAGCATCTTGAGGAAGTAAAAAGTATTGAGGTAACACGGATTGTAAAATACCAACCACAGTGTTGCACCCTACTGAGATGGGCGGGGTCAGCCAAAACAAGCAGCTGATGAGAGCCAAAGTCAAATCACACATTGCAATATAGATCATAAAGCTCTCTCTGTTTGGAAGACAAGGAGATAAGTAAAGTAAAGTAAAGTCTTCAGATACATTTCATTAGTTTCGCGTTCACGTTAGCAACCCATCCTGGGAGCGCGCGCACACACACACACGCACGCACGCACGCACACACACACACACACACACACACACGCACACCTCATCCTTACCTGAACCATTGTCATGAGATGGCAGGGGTTCAGCAGATATATCACAGTCTTGGTCGCGAATTTGAAGCCAACCTCCACTCCGAAAGTCATGCAAAGGGCCACCAGCAACAGGTTCTTGCCCAGACTGTCCTCCTTCGACCGCGCACAGTCCTTCCCCACAACTTTGAGCTCTTTGGAGAGGTTGATCTTCTTGAGCGCCACGCATACCTCCACCAGGGAGACGAGGACGATGACCAGACTCTCGCTGACGCGCTGTTGGGGCGCGAGGAAGGCGGCGCACGCGGGGCCCCCGTTGCCCTCGAACTTCGGGTCCACCCCGCCGTAGATCCAGTCCAACAGGCTGTAAACGTTATATCTGGACATATTCCTCTTCTCGTGTTGGAAAAGAGACGAACGAGATGGAATAAAAGACGTCACACCAACTTCTTGGCGAAACATGAACTGCAAGATTTCCCTTTCGTAGCTCGTCTCGCGGTTGAGAGGCAGACATGTATCCACACCGCCTCGGCGTGTTTTTAAGCTAGCTAATTCGCCAAAACTACCGTATCGACGGGCAGATGAGGAACTTCGGCTAGCAGCGAGAGGCAGGGCTGTAGTCAACAGTACCCGGTAGCTGCTGCTGCTGCTGCTGCTGGTGGTGATACCGGCTCCGTCTTCCTGCGCGCCCCTCACACAGTTGCTAGCTTAACGTTGACAGTCAGATTGGCATCGGCATCATGCGGAACAAGCAGTCATGCCGGCTACGCGCTCTCAGTCATACCAAGTGGGACAGCGGCTTGCTGGAGGTTGAGTTAGCGTGTGTTAGCAACAGCGCGGACACCGGATAGGCGCTAGCTTAGATACCAATCCTACCTTGCTGAACTGGAACTGAAGTTTTTTTATACCCCGAGTTTAGCCTCTCAGGCTTAGCACAGATCTCATTGCACAGTGCTTCACCCAGAGACCAATTTAATTGAATAAAACATTCGTAAAGTTTAGTATATTAACACTAGTGATATTCGCAACTGGTATTTACGACTTTTATTGCACATTTATGATAGTAAACTTTTTTTTTTAACTTCAGAGATCATCCCTACCAACAGACAGGGCACTGCCTGAGAGTCAAATCTGAGGGACACGATGTACTCTCAACACACGTGATACTTCAGATGGTGTGTTCATGAAATATCCGGAAACTTCTAATATTCTTGAGAAGTAAATGCAGATGTGGTAACGTTTCTATTCTAAACCTCCATTGCTTCATCAGCATAACGGCTCCTCAGCCGACTGAGTATTACTTTATGTTTCAACCACGTTTGGGTAATGAGAACTGTATAATATTCATTATTTGTGTTAATGGGCTTCATTCTCCACGGGGAAACATCTATGATAAACAGAGTAATTCAATTCCATGCATGAAACACATATCATCACTCCTACCTGCATTTATAAAGTTAACTAACGTGAGCCAATTGCACTTATTTCAGAGCAGTATTTAATGACCAGATGTTACCACTACATAGTAAAGACACAATCAAACCTCCACGCATTCACACATGACATAACACATAGTCTGCAGTAACAGTAAGCTCCCCCAGCATTCCAATAGGTTTAAGTGTGGTCACTTGGACCAAATTAATAAAAAGTATTTTTTTATCACAGAGTGACAGCAGTGTGTGTTATCTCATTCCCTCCCAGCTATAGCTCCTGTTGGTCAATGTTTCGAAGATTCATGGAGGTCAGACTTTGATAGTGACCTCTAATTATTTTTTAGCTGTTTCTTTTCATTATGGTAAGTATACAGTAACGGAATTACACAGTAAAGTTACTCTCAGTTTTTAGATAGTTTTAATTAGCTCCACCACTGATAAAATGTGACCGTATTCATCGGTTTGTTTTAACTGTGGCCAGTTTATCTTGAAAACAAATGAAAGGAGTGGCATGACATTTTCTGTGCAACATGTCATTTATTCTCCCAAGAGCAGGGAAACCTTTTAATTTTACCTCCCTTTTTGCATTTCTCCAAGCACTGCAACTTTTAAATCTACGTATCCACTGAAACATTAGCCATAAACACTTTTTTCCCCCTGTACAAATTCATTGATCCAAATGTGAACTTTACGTCACAAGCAGGACAAACTTGTTTGTTTATGTATTGAAGTTCAACAGTTAATGATTAGCCCTGATTTTGTCAGACAAAAAAATCCATACCCGCTGTCACTTCTCACCAAATGAGGAGTGCTCCTTAATATGCAGTATGTAGTAAAAGGACTGGTAACTGTGAATCATGTTGGGGGGGAAAGCAACCGTCGCCATTGGCTATTCACGCTGTCCTTTAGTCTTTTCAATTGTCCTTACAAATACACAACACCAAATCACAACTGAGTGTTATCACACCATTTGTATCCTCATAGGGACAAACATGATCAAGGGCCACATCAATAGGAAGGTTGTATGATTTAGATTATAATGGGATCCATATATTCCCTTTAAAACCACTTCCTTAAGGAACAACGAAGTCGGATTGAAGTGAATTTCAAAATACATACTTGCCAATATGAAAGTGCACAGAGAACTCATTTGCAAGCTGGTTTCCTCCGTGCTCATTTGGCATTGTGTTTCCATCATGGTAGGGGGTAGTGACGTACTTTCCACACTAATTGGTTTGGGATTTGCTTCAATATGGCGAATATCTTTTACAAACAAGCCAGGGGAGATAGAGTGGAATGAATGAGGGTGCGGGGAATGAACCGAGAAAAGAGGAGAAGTGAAACATATTTGAGAGGCATCTAATGTCTCCCACAGTGCCTGCTTTGGTTTTTCGATGCTCGTTTTTTTAAATAACCACACGCTGACATAGTTCAATTAGTGTAAGGCTGTGTGTGTGTGTGTGTGTGTGTGTGTGTGTGTGTGTGTGTGTGTGTGTGTGTGTGTGTGTGTGTGTGTGTGTGTGTGTGTGTGTGTGTGTGTGTGTGTGTGTGTGTGTCTGGCACTCAGAGTAGCGCAGGGCTTGTTTGAAAGCAGGTCCAGCAAATGACTCCGTGTTGAAATGTTGTAATTGTGGCCAAAAGTGCTTTACTATGCACAGTAAGGGAATACATGGCATTCCGGGTTGGTTGTACTGAGGTTGTAGTGGATGAAACTGAGCCTGAATGTGAAATGAGTTCCCGGTCTTGAATATTATTGTATAAATAAGACAAGTTTTAAGGACAAAGAGGACTCACAAGGAGGAAAACAGGTGAGTTATATATGGGTCAATGCTCTTATACAGCAACATTTCTATCCCCATGAATAAATCATCAAATCCATCCATCCCATCAAATATTTCTAACTAATAGCTTCAATTATAAATTGAGGTCTTCTTTATCACATACACAGAATAATGCACATTAAAAAAATATTTTTTGTCTACTTTACTTGACCTTTTTTTTGTGCTAGTATAGACTGATATAAACCAGTCCACCCATGAGGATTAATATCAATGGAGCGCCTGAAATTGGCTAATATGTTTTCCTAACAGGTAAACAGGTAAACATGTCACTATTCTTTTATAATGCAAAAAAACATACATATGTAAAAAAAAAAAAAAAAACATGCACGAGAGAGAATGCAATTACAGTACCATGACAAACAATCCAGCAGACTTCAATACAAACAGTGATATTTATGTGAGGGGAAAGATCCCATTAGTCTATGACAAATGATTGGAATTCAAGGCTCATGTGACTCATGTTGCCATTGGTTTCTATTTAGGACACATACGGACAAGTGCCTCCATAGATCAAGGTGAACGATAAAGTTACGTTTCTTAATGTAGAAAGGGGATATTAGAAGGTGTGAGAAAGGAACCTGAAGACTCCACACAGGGTGATTCAGGCCTCCATTCGGGAGCTTGAGGGCCTGCCGTCATTTGTTAAGGAAAGTGTCTCATCAGCAGACTTTTTACTGTGACTTTCATGCCCAGAAAAATAAAATAGACTCCATTTCAACATTCCTAAAAGGGTAATACACTGTGTTTGCTCAGTCCCATAAGGGAAGATACTGACTCCGTTTATAATCCAATGGGGGCTGTAAAGTCCAGGCCTCGCTTCAGGTTGTGGAGAGGAGCAGAGAGAAGGCGAAAGATCAACCGGCTTCCCAGCACTTGATCCTGAGGGATAAAGAGCGAGTCGATCTCCCGGCTCGAGATGCGTAACTCCTCAAGAAATAAACTGTCAGATCGGAGCAATTTAGTGAAATCAAGACCCTTTAGGTCTCGGGGAAAAAGTCCAATTAGTCGGAGATTGAGGAGACTGGGGAAGAGCAGCTGAACAGGGAGGAAAAACAGCAGCACGGCCTCAGTTACACAATATGCGTTTCAGCCTTCTTCATATCCTGTGTTTGCTCATTTAGGTTCAAGGCTGCTCGGTTTGTTGGGAAACACAGAAAGCATGGAGAAATAAGAATGCAATATTTCTTAACAACAGCTCTTCCCACCTAAAAGCTGTTATTTTCAGCATTTGCCTGTTTCCTCCAGTGAGGGATACGTCATCCTGTTAGTGCAAGTGTAACCCATGTGTCAGAAACATTTGATGGGATTTGCTTGATTTTGCTGCAGCAGGCACCTGCAGTACAGCTTTAAGTTGTACATGTCTACATTCTGGTACTTTGGTGCTTTGTTACATTCATTTGATTGATTTTGCATAGTTAAGACAAGTTGGCCTTGGAAAAAAAAGAGTTTGTTTCTGAGCTGCATGTCGGTTTTTAAGCTCCGAGTAAACCCAAAAGCATTAGGATTCAAAGCTGGTTTGACTCTCCGGCTCTCCATACTGCACAAATGATGAGCCAAGTGTTGTCACTACTGAATCAACCCCTCGTTCAAATATGAAATGGATTATGTCGGAAGTAAAAGTGCACAAAGAGATGCACGAAGTCCTGTATCACAGTTGCCAGTGCTGCCTGTAATGTCTGTACTTTGCTGTTCTGTACACTGTAAGCCAAATAAACAATCTTTACAAAATGTATTTGAAGTTAGAGTTTCAATCGTACAGAAATGCAGTTTCAACCTCTTTCAAAAGCACAATGCTGTTTTTTTGCTGTCTTGTTAGTGTCACCAGGGGGCGATATTACCATTTTCCCTTCCTAGGTGGATTTCAGCATTTACCACTTGAGGCTTTTTGGAGGCTTTTTGGAAAAAGCAGCAATACTTGTGAACCTTTTAAAATACAGTCCAATTACAGACCTGATTCGGTTTTAGCTCTTCAGCGGCTTAATGTGCACTCATATTAATGATCGCAAACAGCATTTCATTGTAATAGAATCATTTTCGCAATTGCAAATACTAAAGAGTTAGAAGCCAAATCAACACTGGGCAGTTGCCGGACCACATTTAGAAGTCCCATTATACATGAATCAATGCAAGTCATTATTGTTCAACACGAATGTTCATGCTGATTTAGTTTGTTTCGTCTCCATTTACATTATGCTGCTTATTGCCTTGCCTTGTCTGAGGTGTTAAGTTATATAGTTTTGTTTATTACATATTGATTAAATCATTTCACTGCTGCAGAAGAAGCTATCTGGGCTTCAAATAAAACAAACAAATAAATAAATAAAAAACAAGCAATCAGATTTGTATTTGTGTATATTCACATAGATTTAAATAAAAATGTCCTAAGTGTATAACATTAACAATAAATAACAGGCAGCAGACTCTATTTTGCAAACACTGACGAAAAACAAACAATCTACAACAGACAAACAGAGCCGTTTGAAAAAAAAAAGAGGCAGATGTGGACAGCTGGGCCCGGGGAGATGGCATCTGAATGGACAACAAATAAAGTATTTTGTGGGTCTAGAAGGTTTAAGTTTGTCAGAATGGTGCGAAAATCAATGGACTCCTGAGGGGGCGGCTGTGCTCTGATAGGCCTACTCCTCTCTTCACCGCAGAGCAGGAATCAGTCAAGGATATTAATCTAAACATCAGTCATGCATGGGGAACACCCCACAAGGAGAATAAGCTTGCTCATCCATGCATCTCCTAGGGGAGGTATGGGGGGCTTTGAGGGAGGGAGTTCAATGGGTAAGTATGTCAGGGTATCATCTCAGGAGATGTGATGGGGGCTGACTTTAGGCACACAAGACAATACAAACCCAAACTGAAGAGGTTGGCACCTTCAAAACCGGAATTCACGCGTAGCTGCACTGGACCACATTGGAATCCGTCCAATGCATTAAACAACAGAGTCAGACGGATCTGAGAACGCCACAGTCCAAACACGAGTGTCCTGTGAGGGGAAAAGAGGAAAGCTGTAGAGTTATATGTTAATGTGATTCATCTCAGGGCAATCTAATCCTCCAGCCGTTCCAATAAGCCACACAAGTAGTGGCCTCGAAATATTAAAATTCAAGACCAGTTCCTTTTCTTATTACCTACAATATGCTGTATTTAATTTTCTCTCGTCACCTTTTAAAAAATGAGTCGCCTCTGCCCCCGCTGTTTAAACCGCTCGTACTGGATTATTTTCCCAAGGACGAGTACAGATGTGGAGTTGTTCCTCCATGAGGGCACACTGACGCTGCAGGGCATCTGAGCGTTCCACTCCACAGCTAGTCTAATGTACCACGACTGTCAACAGCTACAGAAACACTCGCGCACAGTCAATCTTAACTTGCTAATCGATGGCATAATCTAAGCTTCAAGTCACGGGTGGAATATAAAATGAAACTGCTCCGGAGTTAAAGTCGGGCTGGAAAGAGGCTGATTTTGAAATCGATTCCATATTCAGCTGTACTGATACGACTGGATCTGTTAAGACTCAGTGATACAAAAGCCAATAGATTTGCTGAGTACATGTTAAATAACTGTAGAGGTTTCAGCAGAGACAAGTCTTGTCTCCCAGCCTTGTCATGTCAGTCCTGTATTTCAGAAATGTAGAACTCACCGGTAACAGCTATCTGTGACAACAATCACGTGATGTTCCACTGATGTCCATGTGATGTGATGTGTGTATCCAGCGTCTCCTCCTCATTGAAGGCAAGTAAGTAAGCTAGTACAACCATTTCTCCATGAAAAGTTTTCATCGGGGTCACAACATATTCATTTCCAAACCCATTTGTTAGTCGTCCCAAAGTCGTCGGGGTCTTTGCTTGTCCCAGCAGCAGAGTGCAGCGTCACAACTGAAAGAGATGAATGGCCTCATCCTAATGTTTGGACCAGGCAGTCTGCTGCAGTCCGCTTGAGAAATCAATAAAGATTATGAGGCATTCTCTTCCCAGGCAGATACAATGACAAACCATAAAACACACTCTTTTTGCGAGAAAACAACCAGAGCAATACTTTCTTTTACAAAGATTATTTTGGAAGTTCTCCCTATGGCTAAGTGTACAGTGAAAGGAGACATGGCAATGACATGTGTAAACAAAAAAAATCCCAGATCAGATTCAAACCCTGGAAAACCTGACATGGTCATCACACATCTCCAACTCTTGTGAAAGAAGCTAAAAAACTTCTGTATTTCTTAAGGAAACGTAAATACTTGGCACAGGTAAAAATTCCCGTGCCAAGTTCTTCTACCGAAGAGCAATAGAAATCAAGCATCTACCAAGCGCCAGTGATATTGGTGACAAGAGGTGCCTGCGAAGAGCTCAAAGGGTGTTAAAAGACAATACCCACCCCAAAGCAAATACATTGCTCTCCATGAAATGACTGCTGTGTTCAGTGGTCACGGAGGCCAAACTCTTTCAGGTTTAATCCTTATAACCCTAAATCAACTTGTTGGAGCCTTTAAAGATGCAATCGGTAGATTTCGACTCTTTAGTAAAGTCTAGCGACAGCTGTAGGAAACTACATTAGCAAATGTGAATCCTTATTCCTCCACAAGGTCAGCCTAAAAAAAAAAACTTTTGGTAAATTCTATATTAGGACATGACTTACAAATTTTAAGGTAACCAAATGTATCAATTCAAATATAATACTTTTATTTCGTATTGTGCACCTCCTGTGCCACTAGAAGACACTTCACACTAATGGTTTGTGCTAGTAGTCTATAAGGCACTTTGATTAATTTGATTAATATTAATTGTTTTCCAGAATAAATATCATTTATTTTTTGTAGAATGAGAGTACTCGAAAAATTACGAAATGAATGGGGACAATTCAAGCATTGTTTTCTACTATAGTACAAAACAAGCAACCTAATTAACAACAAAGCAACAAAAGCTCCCGACAAGCTCTTCAGGCAGAGTATCTGTCTGCAGAGCTCCAGTACCTGAACAAATCACTGAAAAGTAGCGTACGCCTGGGGCCAGCGGGATCTTGTTCAGTGAAAACCGCCAAGCCGAGGTTCAGGGAACACGGTGTCGTCAAAGTAGAGGGGCCCTAGAGGGGGAAAAATCAAAGGAAACAAATGCTGGTTAGTCCAGGTTTACCTCACACATTAGTGGGATATGTGGCACTTCCATGAAATAGGACATTATAAATAACAATGGCTTTCACTGCTATTCTGCTGACCTGATGATAATAACTGTATTATTACTGAACTATAATTAGTACATTTTACATGTACATGGTAAGTTCATTTGCAGGATCATTTTCTGTTGAAAGTCTTAGATCATTTCTCTCTGTTCATTTCTTTTAGAACCAATAATTACCTCATAATTACACGGTTAACAGTAAGTCGTCTCTGATGTGTTAGTTATGTTTCATACAGACCATAATGTTATGGAAGCATTACAGGGTACAGTATAATCTAAAAAGACATATTTTCGTCTCTGGATAAGAAAAAGGTTTCCTCACTTGTCCAGATGACAAGTGGCTGAAAGAATAATGTCAAGTCGTGCTGTGCGTTATGCTCACACTGGACTTATAGAGACTAAATTGTTGAAAAGGATCCCGAAGAAGTGGGATTACATTTGCATTGTGCTGGAACAATTAGAAGAAAAAAAATCCACCTGAATGCTTGAAACCGAGCAGCGGAAAGAAGCAGGCTGTAGTGACAGTTGGAGTTGGCACGGAGGAGAAACCGCTCCAGAGGCTTCAAGATGGCGAGTCAGAGCAATCGCTCGCTACGATTAAATATAATAATGTGGTTGGCAGAGACATCAGTGGGAGGAAAGGTCAGGCTTTTAGAAGTGGAAAGAAGTTGAAGGATAGATTGAAAAATGATTGACTCATCAATAGTCAGTCCACGTGAACTGTCTCTTATTTACACCTCCACATGCATTTCTAAAGTATCTCGAAACTGCCTGACTACCTTGACAATTCAAATAAATTCTCCTTTTACCTCCCAGAGGGATTAGTACTTTCATAAATTAGTCATTTAAAAAAGTTTCCGTCCCGAAGCAGGACAAGTTAGCTACATTCAGAGGTTTCGGTCAGTGTCAATAAACTGTAATTTTTTTTAATGAAACATAAAAGATGTTTGCGTGTTTATTTAGATCCTGTGGTAGTGATAGTTAAGCCCTATATACACATTTTGCATTAACGCTACATTACATGGTTGGCTTAGTTTGGATGTATTTGACATCAAATTTGGTTTTCATGGAGATGAATTGTTAGCAACTGATTCGTGGAGTGTCTCATTTACAGTTTTGCCTTGATTGGACACCTTTTGTAGGATAATAGGAGCATTAAGCATAACACATTTTGAGACATCCTTTAATGGCTTGCACTAATATGCTTCTGGCCATATTTGAGGGTGGTTGGTGCAACGGTGTGCTGTTGAATGAGAGGTCATATTAGTCCAATTAGATAGTTAAGATTTGCCTTTGTGGTCGACAAATTATGATCCTTTCTAAAAGTAAATGTAGCAATGCCACACCGTAAAAATACTCAATTCAGATTCAGATTCAGGCACGGAAATTTGTATTCAAGTAAAACCACACAACTGTGATCAGCTGCTCTCCAACAGGCATCGAGACGCTCAGATAAATGTAGTGGAGTAAAAAGGAAAATATTTCCCACTGAAATATAATACATGTATACAAAAAAAATGGAAATACTCAAGTAAAGCACGAGGTAAAAATATAATGATGGTAGTATTGCATTAGTTATGGCTTACTGGGGCACTTAAATAGAACAGATACATCTTTAATGTTAATAGCAGCAACACTGTTTTGTGTAGAAAAAGGCCTATTGTGACCCTTCATGCTAGTTCAGACCGTAGACTGTATATATAAGACAACTCTCAGCTGCTACACGTGGCACACTGATAGTTGCTGCTACATATATCAAACGCACCCTTAGAGCAACGGCGGTCCATTTAAGCTAAATACACAGTCTGTGCTTAATACTAACACACACTGTCTTTGACTAACATTGCTCTATTAGCGCTAATTAGCACATTCTGCTCCAAACACTTTTGCCGCGAGCGCTGCCGCTTGTAATATGGCAATTAAGTGTCTTGCTCACCTGCAGCCAATTACGTCTCCAGGAGGAGTCTGTGGAGGAGTATCCATCATGCTGCATCTGTCACCTGTTGGCCTCACACACAAACTTCAGTTTGGGACCACACTTTCTTCAGTCTTCTTCACACTTGCAAAGACCCAGAGGGCGACTGCGTCACCTCAACAAGCAAGGTAAGCCGAGTATTTGGTGCTGGTGAAGCTTGCATATCTGGTGAGTCTGGTCCTCAGTCTGTTTATGTGCTTGGCAAAATGTCTGCTGAGGCTGCAGCCAGGTGTGTTTGGTTGTTTGCTCTTCCCATCACAGAGCTGCCTGTGGACACTTTCATGGCATCTGCACATTTTTTTTTTTGCTATAGTGCTGCTCTCTGTGTGGAGTGTTTGCATTGGTTTTATGTTTTATTTATTGTGAGTGAAGTTCTAGTCGTGGCTTTTCTATTTTGGTGTTATGTGGCCGGTGCTTTGTAACGCTTTCATGTTTCATGTTGGACCCCAACATGACTCAAATGTCAAAAATATTATGAGCTGAATTATTTTTCCAGAATAAATATTTTGTATTTATTCAAGCTGCTTCTTGTTGTTGTTGTTGTTTTGGGGGACTCACTAGGAAGAGTCTCTAGCAGAGGATAATATTGTGAGCCTTTTGGCTTTCAGTATGTAAATGTGACCGTTGTCTTGCGCACACAACATTCCCTCACAATATTGGCTTTGCAGAAAACTCTTTTGTGACACATATTAACATTTTCTCCACCGACTTCATATTCAGCTCGGCATTAGATAAATATTGCAGCTCAAAGTAATGGGTCACAATTAAGTGCTTAGCTTCTTTTTTTTCTTCTTCTTCTAATGCCGCTGCTACACTCAGGTGCACTTATTGCCAACTTAAACTCATATCCACATACTTAAGGTCATCTGCTGCTTAACAGCACTGCATCACATTATAAGTAGAGATTGTCTGCTTCAAAGCCATGCATTTTTTTTGTGAGTTTAATATACTTTAGCTCAAAATAATTTGCTGCACAGATGGCATCTTGCCTGTTGCTGCATATCTAGCTGGATTGCTGGGTTCAAAGTTTTCCATCTCGGTTTATTTCATAGTTTATTCTCTGCAGTGTTTGGCGGTGCTTTGTTAGGTGACGGCCAACATGGCAGTCAGTGTCCTCACTGAGTGGATTTTACATAATCTGGCGTCGGGTTGCCTGATATGATTGTGGTGGGGTGGAGTTAATTCTCGTCACTCTGTTATTTCTGCCGTGTGACACCAAGTGCTGATCTTTGGTGCGTTCCCGGGTTAGGAAATGACGAGGCCGGGGCAGAACATCAACCTTGGGCGGTCTGCATTCGTATAAATCTGTTCCGTCGTGAGTCGGCCCGACTGAAATGTTAAGATTGTCTCTGCACCTTTTGAACTACACCATGTGCCCCCCAGCCGTCTGCAGCGTAATGGTGTCACCCACCCCTTCCCCCTGCAGACCTGCACGTCTGTGAGATTGAAGACTCCCACGAGTGGCTTTCAGTCGACCAGACAATTACAGTGGATGTCTTTGGGCTGCAGTGTTCTCTGTAATGTCTTTCATTAACTGAAACCTGTCGTGTACTTCACCAAAACACTCGGTCACACCAACAGACACACGTGAAAGCTGCTCTTCTTTATTCACTGCGAAGAACAGCACTTCCCGGACAAAAAAGGATGGAAACAGTTTTGTCGGCAGCGCCTCACATAAAAACCTCAGTAATAAAAAGGTGGATGCTTTTTAGGACGCCGGTTAACAAAGGTGGACAGCAAGGGGGAATTGTAGTTTATGTCTGAGGAGATTGCCCCTCATCGCCCTCACAAGTCAGTGGAGATCAGATAACTTCCTTCTCTTCCTGGTTTCCAGTTCCTTTCCTTCACAGTGCTGACTTCACGTCACAGAGAGGAAGCACATTCGCCCTATTTGCATGTTTATTGGCTTACCATTATAACTGAGGTCATCAGTTTGTTCATTTTGTACAAGTTATACACAAATGCACTATACCTTTTGTCATGCCTGATATAACTCTTTTTGTGGAAGTGAGAGCGGGCGTCCTTTTGTCAAGCAGCATGTTTTCTCATTTATAATCATTGTACCTACGTATATTATGATTGGTTGTTTGCTACTACTTTCATTATTTTGTTTGTGACAATACCTCTCATATTATTATTTACTCCCAGTAATGTGTATGTTTCTGGTTGTGAATATGCTTAAATTAACCAGCGGCACAATAATTCAAAGATTTGTATTGAATATTTCTATCTCTATCCAGCATGTTATGCAAATAGAGCTATTATCCGAGTAAGAGTTTCGGCCTTCGCCTTCATTAAAAAATTAACGTGTGCAGGTTCTGAAGCATTATTGTGATCAAATGCGTCTACTCTTTCTGTGTTTCGAGACCAGCAGATGAGCGAAACAGTGGATGCTGCTCACGCAACAAAAGGCGCCGGTCACCGAGCTGGTATGAACAACAGCCACTTGATGTGTAATGGCTCGTTGGATTTATCATAGCAAGCATAAGCAAGCAGACAACCTTCTATGTCCGCGTGGGGGGAGGGGGGGGGGGGGGCCTTCAGAGAACTCGTTTTCCCCGGCGTGCTGAGAGAAAATGAGGCGCTTCACATAATGGCGTTCCTGTGCGGTTAGTGGAAGGCACCTACAGGGCAGTGAGGACTGGACCGGAGCCAGACAGCAACAGTAACCTTCAGAGTCTGTAGACGGCTGCACAGCCGTTATTTATTGGTACACTGAAAACCCTCTGCTTTGTTCATCGCTCTGCACAGACTTAAGTAGATTTAGTTTTTAGGACTATATTATATCTTTGTCTGTTCCATCGCTGTTTGTAAATCTCAGGTTTAGATGTTAATATTGTTGATATAATTGATGCATATAAAAACCGAAGCTCGTTGGGCATTTTTTTTGGGGTATTTTTCTCTTGGAGAAGGGCTTTGAGGATTTACAGTTTTTACTTTATAGTGCTAAATAATATATGAAGTCAAATGGGTCAATTGTTGCAGCACCTTCTGGCCAAAGTTCACCAGTGCAGCCTTAAAACACGTTTATTTATTACTCGGCATTCCAGCTTTTTATTGTGTTCCTACCAGCAGTTCTTATAGGAAAACTCAATGAATTAAGGGCAGGAGTCACATTTTAGTAACTGTAATGCAGAGGCACAACATTAGTCATATGGTGAGCTTCTGAACATGCGCACATCTGGAGCTATGCGGTGTGCCTTGGCTGTTTTACCTGTTTTGTGTGTAATGTATAATAGTCCTTCTAGATATTATGAGTTGCATGTTGCTTAACTTCACAGAAATATCAAGAAACATTTGAATTGGCTTTTGTTTTCTTCCCTGTAGGATATCCTCACACTGCACCGTTTGATTTTGACCAAATCACAGTGTAAACCCCAAAAAACAAAAACCATTCGCATGCACGACAATGACGCAAAGAATCGGACCCAAAACGCTTTTCGAATGAGCGAATCGGGCGAGTCCGCCGCGTTGACCAAGAAGGGCCTCACAACTCCAAGACAAAATACAACGTTCTTTTAATCCCCCCCCATTTCCATTTGCTACATGTCATACAGTAAGAACATGAACGAGAGAGGGCAACATACAGAGTCCAGTCGCTGAGCATATAGAGAGCAACTTCCCGACAAAAACACAAAGTCCACTATGATCCCGGAGCTGTCTTTGTGGAGGAAGTCTTTGATCTCTCGATGCGTAGGGACATGCAGTGAAATCGCTGGAGAGAGAACACAGTGTGTACAACTCTACTTGCAGACAGCTGCTAATTCACAGTTAGGTTTTGAAAAGTGCACACAAGGTACGGATCTTGTAAGTAGCTCAATGAGTATTATCTCTACTGTACGTCTTTTTAAAATACCATAACACGTAGTGTTAGAGCTCAACGTAGGACAGCGGTGCCTATCGGATGTAAAAAATAAATGACGTGACAGAACTGTTGGAATTGATTTCACAATATCTACAAATTCACAACATGGTAACACTATTCTGAGCAATTAGAATTGTTGCCATTTAGTTTATAATACGTTATTTAATCTATTTGTCTACGGCTTTCTACCCATGGCGAGATTTGCATCAATGTAGAGGTTATGTCGTATAAAACGTAATATTTAATACTGCATTGAATAGATAGATTCATATAGTAATATACTCTTAATATACTGTATCTTATAGGATGACATGTTTCTGCTGAAGTTCACTCTGGCCCTGCGAGGAAAGGATTCATCACACGAGTAACAAAATCCCAACCAAACCTAAATGGCAACAATAAAGTAGAGCCCCGTCTATCAAAACCCCTCAGATACGATAGATGGTCCAAAACAATTCCTGAAATACCACAAGCTCTTGACTTATAATGCTAGTTGTACATGCATACTCTTTGAAGTACTTGTTTTATTAATGTCTTTCTTTAATGTTGATGAGTCATCTCTTACTGTTGAACTCCATGTTTTGTTTTGCTATGGCCCTTCAGTTATCAGTCGGAGCAGTTTGGATGACAGAGATTCTGCTGCAGAGGCCAGAGGTTGTGGTTTTGTGGCTCTGAAAGTGTTTTTTTCCCCCTTTTTTGCTGCCCAAGGACACACACACACACACACACACACACACACACACACACACACACACACACACACACACACACACACACACACACACACACAATGTGCATTACTAAGGTAATCCCGCATTTTGTGCAGAGCTAAAAATATTTTTTTGGGTCAAATCAAGACATTTGTCAAACTGGTTGTCTGAAGCAGAGGCTTCATGAAGTAGAACGATAAGATGAAGTATAGATTACATTCAAGGAAAAAACAACACACAGGAAATGGAGCAAACTCTGAACAGATCTCCTGGTAAACCATTCGTGATCATTTCTCGGGGTGAAGATGGAGCCGGATTTTGGTCATTTTTTATGTGGCACATTGCTATCCTGTCAAGAATATGAATATTATGTAGTTTCCACGAGTTACCCACACAAATCCTTTCACAATGTGGCTGTAATTCAATTTTATTCCTTTACACTGCTGAACGGTTCTAACACACATGAAATTGCCATGCGAGTGTGTCTTTGGTTCCCACACTATACGACATAATGATCCTGTCATCTGGCTGCATGGTGATATTTAGGAATAAGAAGACTGCCACTCAGAGGATGGCTGTCTTTGAGGCTCACAAAGGCAGACGAAATACTCGGCGGCTGCTTCTTCTCAGAACTGCTTACAGTACCTTGATCACATTACTCAGATAATCATATATAAACACAGCGCTCTGTCATCAGATCCGGAATTAGCAGCTGCCAGCTGGCTTTAAACACCCTCAGCAGATGCGTATATCGGTTTGTTTGAGACAGGAATCCATTTGTTTGAGTCTCAAACAAAGACCTGGCACCTGAAAGTAGTCATTAAAAGCAAAACCATGTCAGCTGCATGATGTCTGATTGTTTAAGTATTCAAAAAAAATGCTATTAAACAGGGACACGTTCACCTGGTTTGTCATTATGGATTTAATGGGATTCATTGGGACTATTAAAATGGTATGAGCGCCTCACAAATCTCATCAAGAGTTTATAGTGTCGTCATTCATCATGTCAGTCTAGTCTTTGTCTGAGTTTGTGTGTGTGTGTGTTGTTTAAATATGAAAACGGTTTACCAGGAGACATTCATGCTTTTCCATTTGTGTTGCCTGTAGATGGTGAACAATAAGTCCTCTACGCATGTGGGATGAAGACTTTTGATTAGAGGTAAGGGTTCAAAGACCCTCTACATTGTTTAATTAATTACAATGTCAAATATTTAACATCACTGCAAGAGTGGAGATGATGTGATACCACCCTAACAACATTTAATCATTATGACTTGAATAAGAGATAAATATCTGATCTATTATTCAGTTTTTGTAGATTATTGCAAAACAAAAAGTAATCATTATCCTTCATTTGGTTATGTCTAAGCTGAACCTGCAGTTACTACTTTGAAATGTGGCCTTAATGCGTGTTTCCAAGGTGGGAACTAAATGAAGAATTGCGTGTGGTCAAGCATCTCCACACTCGTATGATAGCTGACTTCCCTTTTCCTCACTTTGTATTTTCGATGTTCGTAACTGAGATGGGTTGAACTGACAAAACCTCTGTGCTACCAAATGAGGGTAAAAACACTTTCAGAACACTGTGCCAGCTGTAGATTATTAGCATCGCATCAATATGCACAAATAATTGGAGTTTTAAGTGTTTATGCAGATGTTGCTGAGGTTACGAGTATGTAAATGACTAACTGGGATGAATCACAGAAACACTGATACTAAGCCCTATTTCAGTGTGACAAACACCATTATTGGAGGTTGCAGACATACACGTGTACAGATTGTCATGCATTAACCTATGACTGATACATTGTACATGGTTTGTGTTATTAACACGCCTTTTTAAAAGAGGCCACAACACAGTTCACTCATTCTCCTATGCTTGCTGTAGCGCTGAAGGTACAGTTTGAATCCACTGGATGTAGCTAGTGGTCATCGAAGGGTCTTTAATTAAGACGATGCAAAAGTGCATCCGGCAAAAAACAAAAAGCAACAGAAATTGCTTTAGAATCATAAAAAACATCTGTGTAAACACGTACCACGTTCAACACAAAACCAAAATACAGATGTCACTTAACAAACAGAAAACCGACGTTGGAGACAGTAGCCACAGCTGGAGACGCATTTAATTTACAATTTAGAAAAAATAAGAAATCAATTTGATTAGTAGTTTGCTCTTCAGTGTGGTCACAACAATTACACTTAGTTTATTAATTTTACTTCATTATTTTGTTTCACAGCATTTCGCAGTATACTCGTCTCCAGGGATGATAGTGTCTCCGGAATGTTGATTAGAAATACTGCATGACTGACATATTGGCCTTGGTTGTCTACTTCAAAACACAAAAACAGTACAGCATATGTAGACAATCTAATCGACACCAATATACTTTACACGATCGAGTATAAAAGGGCAAAAGTACAACATGAATCAAAATGTTGCTTCATGAAGAGGCAGAAAAAAATCAAAATGGAGCAAAAAACACTGATGCAGAGAAAAACCGAGAAATAAAGGCACCCGGGTGCCTGCCCACAAGAGACTTAAAGAAGAGAGGGTGTCTGGTATGAGTTAATGTATAAAACGGCTAATGTTATTTGCATCTCCATGGAGAAACGTATAATAAACGATTCAGAATTCGACTTAAGTCTGAGGTAATGGTGGTAGTTTGTTATGACTGCTTGGCTCATGGAGACGCCGCACCACGAGCCAAAACATAAATGCACATGATAATTGTTCTGGACTACGCTGGATCCTTTTAATCTCTTTGCTTCATCTTTTCACAGGCAGAGGTCTGTTAACCTTCCACACTAATGGGCAATTTAACACTCGGCGCCCATGGGCCGTGGGTGGGTGGGTAAGTGGGTGAGTGGGGAGCAGCCACATACTGCAGTGCACGGAGCCTGTGGACACCAGTATATGTTTGCATGTAATATACACACAGGCCACTGTGCACATGTGAGCGTGTCAAAGCCTTTTTTATTTATTTTTTTTATCATGTGTGTATTCACCAAGGCACATAGCGTCTCTGTCATTGAGCGTACTCGGCCAGTTAAAACAATAAGAGCCACTGGACTAGAAAATGTACAGGCGGGCCCCACGGGACGCGGTAGCAGTTCCAGATGTTACTGCATTGGCTGTGTTGAGATTCAGCGTCAGCTGAAGGCCAGACACTGACGATTATTAATGGCGTTCCTATGGAACTATACAGGCTGCCCCTCGGCTAATTGAGCACGGTAAAGCGACCGACCGAATGGCTCTTCTGGCGTTTTCTGATGCGTCTTCTCTGTGTGTCTGCGTGCATGCATGTTGTTAACGTGATGGATGTGTCATAACCTTATCATTGGTAATGAGCTACAATGACAACTTCAAACGCATGCTTGCCCTAACTTATTATAAGCAAAGCTGCAAACATGTCAAAACATAGTGAAAACACAGTTTGACTACTCTACAGAACGGCAAGCAATCCAGATACAGCGAAGGGACACTTGGGTTACAGACTACAGGGAATGGGGCCAGCGCTAAGTGGGGAGGGGAGAAAAGAAACTCTACACAGTCTAAGGTGAGAATGTGCTCCCTCCAAGGTCCACGACTTAATGTGAATCTACTGTATGTTAAAATTTGCCTTCCATCTATACAGACGTGCAACATATCAAACTCTTAAGAAAAAAAACATACACTCGAAACACGGCCGCGCACACACACACACACACACACACACACACACACACACACACACACACACACACACACACACACACACACACACACACACACACACACAATAAGATGTAATGGACTTGGCCTCCTGCAAACATGTCTACCTCCGGATCAAGCCTAGCATTTGGTCAAATTCAGTTTAAGTTGTTTGCCTTCATGATAGCGGGCTTTCTGTTGACATACGTGGCCCAGTAGCCTAAGTTGAAGATGAAGAACAGAACTGGGAAAATGATGCGCGAGATCTTGTCCACTTTGCTGACACGGTTGTAGGACTTCTTGGCCTCCGTGTAGGGGTCATCCATTCTATGGAGGTATTGGTGTCTGGCCGCCGCTCCAGCGGCACTCTTGGAAATGGTCGTTAAACCTTGGTCTTTAGCCACGTTGATGGCGTAGGTGGTTCCAACAATGTTGAAGGTGTTGTTTGCCTTTTTGGACAAAGTCGCAGATTCTCTTCTCTGAAAAGGAAGAAGGCAGTAAAGGTAAAGGTTGTCAGGGGCGAAGCACCAGACTGAACAATACTTCCATTTGAACTCATAAAGAGGAAATAGAAGCAACACCACGAGACACGACACACACAAGAACAAAACAAAAGCCTAACCATATCGTTAATCCTGGCCATGTTAGCCTGAAACGGTTCCTGAAAAGAAAAGTAGAAAAGAAAAAAAGTTTACCAATTATATTAAAATTACCCAACTTACATACTCTATTCATCAGTATCTAGCTGGAAGTACTTTTGAACATGTTACACTATTAATATAGTGAATTCAAATCTGCATCATACAAATCTGGATTGCAGAAAAAAAGGTTGTGATCAAAATTCCAGACCATATTAAGAGTGTGGAAATGATATTAATAATTGAGTTCTGCAGGAATGAGTCTCAAAACCAAGAAATGAGTCAGCATTTTTGCACCTCCAGTTCCCTCGTTTCAAAGTCACTGGGTTCTTTGAATGGGCTTTTGGTTAGATGACTGAAATAAGGTCTGTGGTCAAGAGATTTTAAAGTTTTGTTATACGTCAGGAAATGCCAATCTACTGAATTTTGAAGCTTTTAATGCGTCCTAAAAAATGGTCGCTAACAAGTGGCTAAATGAGACTACAAAACGTCATCACGTCAACATGTCCGTCTTTAGCTTAGCGGTGGTGACCGTAGTGTAGTTCGTTTGTAGCCTGTTATTAGCTTTTTATGTTTGCCGATTGCATTCACGCTTCAAAAATCATCAAAGTGGTGTTCATTTGTGAAGATGATCTTGCTTAGCAAAACGTGCAATTATCATGAATGTGTGTTTGCCACAGAGCTTATTTTTTGCCATAATCCAAAATCCAATTGGAAAAATCCCATTTTGTCAAGGGGGATCCAGTGCGACGCTAACGTCCGGGTTGGTCATCCCTGCAGCACTCTATATTTTGCATCACTGCAGAACTAGGCTGGACTGGCGTCTGATACTGCTAACAGTAGCAATAGCAGCACGGAGCAGGATTGGAAACAAAGCAAAATAACAGTGCCTGAAAACTTTTCTGCCTGAAGAGGCCTGGCTGCTCTCATTCACACAAACGGCCTGCGATACAACAAACACGACAAAAGGCTGTGTGTGATAAAGCTGGCTGGAGAAACTGCTTTCTTCCTACCGCTGCAGATAAATCATTACACCGTCTTTCATATTGAAATCGCACAGGGAGATGGAATTTGATTTGCTAAATTGGTACACTGAGACAGCTAGACTAGCGTCACCAGAGGATCCTGTCAGCCTAAAAGAGTACAGTACAGTGCAGTGCACACGGTCAATGTGAGGGAACAAGTAGGGCACCGAGATTGATCACCGGGCACAGTTTTAGTTTCCTGTGTGGCATGCGGTGTGGTGAGCCTGGACCTGGGTCATTTTCTTCACAACGTTCGTCCCCACTTTAAGCTCTGCAGCGCCACTAAAGCACCGCTTGTCACGTAACCGAGTATTTCACTTTCAGTGCTTCCTGTTTTCACTTTAAGCCCAGCTTTAATTTTTGCTCTACTTTTTCGGCTCCATTTAATTTTCCTTCCCTTTCCTTTGGCTCCATCTCTTAAATTAGCATAACTAATGTCCCCCCCCCCCCTTCACGCTGCATCTCTCTCCCCACACAGCTCATCACCAAATGTTTTGTTTGGTCTTTATCCTCAATATTCACCCTCCCTGAAAAATGGAGGCAGAAAAATGGCTTTACACGACATGTGCTGTAGTGTGTTTGTTGAGTGTCTCAGCTAGACCTCTTGGCCACTATGATGCTATACAAGCAGTGGAATAATATTGGCAGTAAACATCACGATAATGTTGCGCTTCAGACTGTCTGTCCGAGGTGACGGAGGCAGCAGGATTGAGGAGGACAAGCGTTCGGCGTGATCAACTTTTCTTCCTCAAGTGAGCAGGAGGAGGACGATCCTTCAAGCTCCTCTGCAAACACAATAAGTCTGGCAGAGAACCTAACAAAGTTCGCAGACGGTTGATTGCATTAAGCGGAGAAATGGTGAGACGCTGCCCGGAGGGGTCTATCTGAAGTCAATTAGTACAGATAGAGAGACGGAGTGTCGCTCTAATGACCCCTGGGTAACCAGACGCTCTCCCAGGTTATAGATTCCTCCGCACGCAACACCACCGCGAGGCTCCTCTATCACAGCCGTGGCTTACATCAGCAGGAAAAGTGAATGGCTACTGTATCGTGTTCTATGACCTTAATCATAGCCCCCTAATCTCTCCAGTCCTTGGCAGTAGGGACGCTTTTTGCACAGAAACCTGACAGACGAGCCGAGCGAAGTCATTTTCCGTTGCTATTTAGCCGAGCTGTCCTCTGCGGTAATTTATACAGTCTAATTATTGGGGAAGCCACATGTGGCATTGGGCGGGCTGTGTGGGTGTGCGTTATGGACCTAATGTGACACAGCACATAATTTACCTCCGGCCAAAGATTCTTGCGCACTATTCAAAGTAATTTGGCTAGCCGCAGGCACAAATACACCCCCGAACACAATGCAGCTATTGACCTTGTCTTTTGTTACTTCTGCAAATTGTTGCATCATAATTTCTTCATGAGTGTGGGTGTCCTGGGGGTAATTGTGCCTCGCTGTGTGCCCTGCTGTTTGGAGCTCAGCGTGTGCACGTGTGCGTGTAACCGAGCCTTGAGACAGTCTGTCCCGGTCTAAGATTGGAGATGAGGTGTTGGCATGTTTGATAGCCTCCAGTATGTGAGCACGGGGGTGTATGAGGACGCAAACTGTGTTTTTAGGGAGCTGCAATGTCCCCGTGTGTGTTATTTCAGAGATTTTGTAAATCTGGTAGTTGCTTGAGCTTGATCTCATCACTGCAGGTTGTGTTACAAGTTACCTAATCCAGTGTTCGTGTTTAGGATTGGTGATCAGATATGACCGCCTCATATTGCTATATTACAAAGGTTATTTCTAGCAGTCAGAGAAAGCTTGCCAAGGAGCAAATAATCAAGCATAACACCTCCAGCTCAAAGCGAAATGGTGTGGAAAACTTATCAAAAAAGGCAATAATAAGAGGCCTCCAGAAATGGCAGCAGTTTTTTTTCCACCTGAGCACACTGGATTTCTGTTCATAACTACATAAAAGTTTGGTTAAACTTAGTTGTAGCAACTTCCCTGTTGTTCAGAAAAACGAGCGGCAGCGTCACGCTGAAATGTGACTGCCAGGAACGATAATGACAGGCTGTGCCTCCAATTTTCTAACGACTATTATTGAAAAATCTGCGGCCGTTTGTGCCGCAGGTGTGAGCCGTGGCGTACGCGTCTAACAGTGATCTCTCCTCCGTTCCAGCAGAGACGCCCACCGCACAATGAGCCGGTGCTTCCTGCGTCTGCTGATGAAACCAGCAAATAATATCTAACACAGTAGAGTCCAATCATGTGTCACGGCGCGCCGAGAATACGGAGGCTTTCAATCCCACCCAACTACCCACCGGCTAATTTCTGTAATAAGCACACCTTCAGCTGGTGGAGGGGAGCGCTAATTGGGTAGCTGGCTTGTCAAACAGAACGTTGGGCCACAAAAGAGAAAAGAAAATGGTATATAGAAACTCCATAACCAGCCATGTAAATTAGTGCACATTGACTCTGCAGCTCACCATTTCAGTCCTAAAATAATAAGGAAGCCCGAGGGCGGTGAAGTCATCGTTTGGTTCCGTTAAGGGTGATGACTGGGGACGGTATTTTCAAAAGGACGTGCTGAGCTGAAACTACTCTCCTGGAAAAAAAAACACTCCAGCCTTATAGGTTCTCCTCCTATAGGTTCATTTTTTTTATTGTAAATATGTCATAAAGGGAAAAAGCATGTATACTGATCCCTCTGCTTTCCAGTAGCTTGTTCTAGCGGGGAGTGTGATGGGAGTGCCACGTCTCCCTCTGTGACCCCATTCTTTTTTTTATCTATCATGACAACTGCATGCTCAGCACAGCCCCCGAGAACGCAGCCCAGGCGGTTGCCATTAAGACGAGGCATCAAAAGGAAGAAAAAAAAGAAAGGAAAAAAAACAACCTCCACTCTGCTGCAATGTAACCCTGCAAATTATCCTCACCGACTGAAAAGTTCCATAGCAGCGATACGTATTTCTGCCAATCACTCAGAGGACCAAATGTCAAGCTATAAAAAACACTAGAGGCTGTACTGATTGTGTCAAACAGTTTGTACATTAGTAGCAGAAAATAGATTCGTGGCAATGTCTGCCGCAGTAGAAGAAATACGTTGTGTCTGTGGCTGTTAGAAGTATTCCAGCAGCTTTTACAAAGCCACTGTTTACCAGATAGGACATATTTCATAATGGTTTTAATTTGATTTTTATGTTATTCCCAAGCATAACACCAAACCCAGAAGGCCATCATTGTAATGTAGTTTTACTTCTTTTGTATATTGCCACTGTTCATATGTGCCGATCCATTTAGTATGAAATGCCTTAGGAATAAATCCATTATAATTAGTTTTTCCCTTTTAACACTGTTATTGTGGTGCCATCGTGGCCTGGTTTCTCCTAAAAAGTGGTTTAACTCTCAATAGAAAAAATGAATTTAATATAAAGCAAAGTAATGAAGTCATACATTTTCTTGCTCTTCAGTTTCCAACATTATAGATGTTGGTGTTTGCCAGCTCTCTTGCTGTTTAGTAATCAGTGTGACTTTGTAAACCGCATTCGTTCTACAAATTATACACAAGCTATAAATGTTTTTTCTAATGTAACTGACCTTTAAAAAAACATTTTTGACAGGAGAAAAACATGTTTTATAGTCTACTTCTCAGCACTGTCAATCAAACCACAGGGCTGCCAACACCTGATTCTGTCAATCATGCGGTCCATACCAAAATAGGAAAATAATGTATCTGTTCCTTTCATTACTGGAGCAAATGAGCCTCTTTGAAGCTTTAAGCTGTGGAGAATTTCATACATTCAGCACAAGCGCTTCAATTTAGCTCGTTGCTTCTCAGTGCCCGCTTTGATACTATCTAATGCCTCTAATATATTTCACTTGATGTGATCACTTACAAAACATCATAGAAATAATGTTCAAGCACTGAGGTTATCATGTTGCACTTAGACGGTTTTATTCATGTGACTTCGTCATAGCTTGAGAGAACGGCATCTTTTTTGGACGCCTGCAAAACCCGCCCTTAAATTGAACAAAAAAGAACCCACCGTCACTCAACGTACTCATAAACGAGACACAAACAGCCCAGACTATTGACGAATTAAAAATCCACTAGCTGTGATTTATTAGATTTCATGAATAAAAGTGTCAGCCTCAGGTGATTCATTTTAGATGATGCGCACTCACTTTTTAATCAGAGTGTCTGCAACGCTCCGACTAGAAGGGGGCCATGTTTTGTGGGGGGAAAGGAGCTTACGCCGACTTTAGGATGAGACATATGCTACCATCGTAAATCAGGGCCAGCGTCTTTGGGAGTTTACTTCTGTTTCTGCTCCCACAGTTCCGCCCCACTGTCCCTGTTCCATTTGGCTGTTAATGAATAAATAAAAGCTCTCTTTATAGAGTACTCCGGGCTGCTTTAAGGAGGGAACTTTCTATCAATGTTTCCAAAGTGCAATTTGCTCACGTCGCTCCTCGTGGAGTAAATGAGGACTTACTGAGCAAGTTGGAGCATTTTTAACAAGGTTAACCAATCAAAAGACAGAGAACAATTGCGATCATCTGCAGGAAAACGGCGAACGTAAACTCCTCTCTGGAAAAACTGTTGCGTTTGTTTTTTTTCGGATGACGCGTTTGTGATTATTAATGTTGGTTCAGCGCGAAAAGTGTGGCCGTGTCATATCTATTATTAAAAAAAAAAAAGGAAAAGTATATATAAATAAGAATCACTCACCCTTATCTCCATGCCCTCTTTTTTCCCATCCCATGCCCAGCTGCGTTTGGTGAAGTAGTTGACTGTGGCAAACTCAATCAAGGCAGAGAAGACAAAGGCATAGCACACAGCCATGAACCAGTCCATGGCAGTGGCATAGGCCACCTTAGGGAGGGAGTTTCTAGCACTGATGCTCAGGGTGGTCATGGTTAGGACAGTGGTGACCCCTGAGGATAAAATGAAAACATCAGCAAATGGATCCTTTCTTTGCACAAACACTTAAAAGAAAAGTTCATATTTTTTTTTGTTACAACCTGGGTCAAATCTTTCAGAGGGTTCTTTCTACCTTTTTTCAGATATTTTGGAAACCAGGAAGTCCATTTAAGACAAACTTTGGACAGGGATGAATTGTCTATTTTAGCTCAATCATCTAAATGGCTTTTTTTGGGCTCAACAGGTAAAAACGAGCAAAAGCTATACATGAATTAAAAGGTGTTCCATTGCATTCCAGAGCTTCAACTGTACATAATCTACTGTGTGAAATCAGAAAGTAGAGAGAAATGCTGCCAGCAAAATTCAATGCATTTTAAGTACGTTGGGTCAAAATAAAAGGAACTAGCTTCTGTTCTTTTTAGTTCAAACCAGTCTGATGCATGCGTTTTCTGACATCAATAGATGCCCTTTGAAAGCCACATGTCACTAATAACAAAAAACGATGAATATACATCCATTTAAGTCCATGTCAATAAGACCCAAGTTGGAAAAATGCTAAATTTCCTTTACCTTATACACAAACTGAGACAGACATGCTATTGTCCCGCGCATATTTAGTGACGGCCACCTCGAGTGCACTGTGTGCAAAAGTTGGCAACGATGAACAACACACGTGAAAGTGAAAACGGACTCCATCTACACATCATTTCACATCCTGGCCTTTACATTCAGTGCTGCGGGGGATGAAATGTGGGTCGGACGACCATCCAACCACATAAAAGCAATCACTACATCTGTTCCAGCCTATCTCATCTGATGGAAAAATAGATGCACACTAGGCTCTAAAAATGAATACTGTGTTGCAGAACAGGGAGGTCAACCACTTTCAGTGAGTCATGGGTGAGAAATTAAAATTCATGACAAAAAGATTGATGGGTAACTACTACTCCCTTTCTTCAAGGACAGAGATTGATTTATTGTCTGCTGCTGCATTTTGCATGTAGCCTTTTATAAGGACAGCGTTAAAAAAAGGTTGCTGATAAAGTTGCTGTTGGATACGTTGATGATAAGATAAATGAGGGTAAAGGACATTGAATCTGGATGATACCACACTCAACAGCAAAGAACAGATCCTTTTTTGAGCCGATCAATGCGACTGTGTGAGCAAGAAAAACAGACGTGAACCCCACCACAGGGAGCCCTCACGGAGTTATTTTCAAGGTTCAAGGAAAACTGTTTGTGGAGGCGTGTGTGTGTGGAGAACTGAAGGACTGTACACATTGTACAGCGAGTGCTACTTCATGCTCACGTGTGCTTCACTTCCCAATCAAAATGCTGATTATTCAACAAGCACAGGTTAAGGGGGACACTTCCATAGAGAATGCAGCACAACAACAATTGAAAGAATACTGGAAAAGTAGTACTCTTTGTACTACTGTGAAAATGTTGATAACTTTGGAAGACCCCTAACACCAACGGTGAGGATCTGATCCTGTGCCATTTCCTTGAAACCTTATTTTGTTCCACTACTGCAAACGTGTGATCTCCGACTCTTCCATGGTGACTTTGGTGGGGTTATGTCTGTCTGTTTTAAAAAACTGATGTCTGGTTCTTTTTATATTACAAAGAGGCTCCGTGAATAGTAACGCTCCAGGCTGCCTTGGATATAGTTGACAAACTCTGCATCAAGAGATGCAACACGCGTCGTCTATCACCTGCCTCGCTTGATACGTTCCAACTTTGCTTCGACTCATCTTTTGATTAATTAGAGTCGGCAGTTACAGAGGCTGGAGAAAGTCAATACTGTGACAACATATTTGGAAATAATCTAAAACTACTCCTTCACGTCCATGTGCACCTAAATGCGCCCAGCTATGTTTGTACACCGTTACGTTAATTAGAACTTTTCAAGGGGAACCTTTTTTTTAAGCCCTCCAATCGTTTTGCAGTTTGCTGAATCATCTGACGATATGAACGAATGCAGCTCTTTTTGTTTTGTATTACCCCATCATTTAAAAAAACTAACCTTTCCAATCAATCATTAAGTGCATGTTTTAGTTGTATCATCAACACAAGATGGCACTCACCAAATACAGTGCGAGCAGGAACCGATTCTCTGTTTAGCCAGAAGGAGACCTGAGACAGTATGACAGTCATGATGCACGGGAGGTAGGTTTGAATCACAAAATAGCCAATTTTCCTTTTCAAATGGAAATATGTTGTCATCACTACATATTGTCCTGAGGGAGAGGAGAGAAACATAGAAAGAGATGGAGAGAGACACACGGGGTCATAATTATTAATACAGCTATGCCCAGTTGGGAGACACATAAGCTGAAATATTCGAGGTACGATTTATTAAAGTTGGAACATTTGCATCATCAAAGTAGCCCGTAGGATTGTCTTCAGCCTCGTAGAGGAGCCAGTAAACCGTAGAAATGATATAGAAAATGCTGCTTCAGAGGATTCCAAGAGCTTGTGATGTACACTTTGTATAAAAAAAAGACCTCGCTTCAGTTTGAACTAGGATCCGAACAGACAAGCATAACAGGTGGAATTTGGAAAAGGGTGGAAAAAGAAATGAAATGACAGACGACATCGCTGATTTGAATGTTTTTGGTCCAGATTTGACGGTCCACCTGTCCTTTCTGTGAAAGGAGTTAGAGGTTGTGGAAAAGCAGCACTTGCGTTGTTCGCATACTAGAAAACTGAGGACAATGGCATGTCAGGGAAAAGCTTGAGATGAGGGGCAAATGTTAATAGAAAGAAGGTACGGGTTGTCTGAACAATAAGCTTGTATAAAATACTGTTGCCCAAATGTGTTGTTACACATATTTATTCACGTTGAGCAGCAATCCCCCCCCCCCCCCTCACTCCAATTCTGTCTATGCAGCGTTTTTAAAGGAATACTCCACCAACAATCTAAGCTGTAAAGATGCCTCTGAATCCTTCATGGTGGTCTGCTGGAGCAGTGTACACTGCTTTAAATACATATGTACAGTTTCCTCTTCGCTGTAGATGCGAAGATCATCGCCTGCGCCATTCTAACCCTTGATATTGAACATTTCCTACAGCTTTGATTTTTGTCAATGACGGCAGCAAATGTTCCCCTAAGCAGCAGCTCTCACTGCCATGTCTGTAATCTGTGTTGCAAAGATATGAGAAAAAAAAAAAACCACATTGTTCCCTGCGGTGTCTTTTCTGAGCAGACTCTAACCAGAGCCGAACTGGCTCAAATCCTCCCGTTCCCTTGGCTCGCGCTGTAGTCCATTAGGTTTAAAGTTTAAAGAAATTACTTTTTTCCCCACATCTACAAGCTGAAGCAGTTTATGAAAGCAATCATGTTGAGTCCACCTTGAATTTTTGTATTAGTAGCCGGACTAGTTGGTCTTTCAACATCTTTCAACATCCTTTTGTGCTTCCCAAGGAGAACTGGCTGAGAGCCATCCAACAAAGCGGTTCCATGATGGTTTAGACTCTAACCACAATGTCTCTGGGACTCAATAGCTCACCTCTTGAGCGTTGAATGAGCAAACCGCCTCGCTGCAGAGGTTAAATCTCTCAAAATGGAAAGCCAGTGTTGCTCAGTTGCAATCTGTCGGTAATTACCAACCGCCACTCTGAAGCAACCTTTCTATAGCTTTGCAGTAATAAGTACTTTAGCACTTTATCAAGCCCTCATGCACTGTTCCCTAAAGCTGGAGGTTGATGTTGAAAATGTTGTATTGTTGTTTGCCTGTTCAATCAAAATCTATCAAAAATAATGTGGCAATTTAACATGTCTTATTTCTTTCTCACATTAATATGTTATCAAAAGCATAGGCTGGCAGATTTTCCTTTTTACTTCTTTGCTTACTGAAGTTGACGTTGGGCCGTAGCCCAAAACGGAGTGGAAATAAGACTTTCCCCCTCTGGCACACCTCCTCACATTATCTTTGTAAATGTGCTGAATAGTTTCCTGAAAAGTCATTTTCTTGACGGACCCAAATAATGCAAGCTGAATCCAAAATGACAGAAACTGGAGAAAAGTGCAGACTGTTGCTTTATGAAAACAAACAAGAGTGCCAGTATAAGTCAATAGAAATAAATAGAGGGGAAGGCAATTTCATTTACTACATAAATAATGCAGAAAAAGCAATAAGAGTTTATATTTTAAAGGAAGGGCTTTCATCACATGACGCACTCATTTTAGTTTCACTGCTTGCAGTTTCCTCCATCAAAATGTCAGACTGCCATGAAATGTGGCTTGAGGATGACATATAGTGTACCTGTGCTGGAATTGATGGTTTCTTTGCCAATAACATGTCCCAGTAAGTCATACTGGTTCAGCCTGGAGCCGTCCTCTGCGACATCAACAGACCGTTGGTCTCCCTGGGTCCACAGGTAGATCACCTCGTTATTGGTGTAAGCGTCTGGGCAACAGAGAGAACAGTAATTGGCACAAAATAGCTGCAAAACTAATGACATTCCCATCAGCCCCAGCCGTATTTAGTGCTACTAATTAGCAAATGGTAGCATGTTAACACGCTACACTAAGATGGTGAGCATGGTAAACACTGCCTGCTAAATATCAGTAGTACAAGTACAGCCTCACAGAGTCAGCGGCATGGCTCTGGACTCTTGGGTAAGAATTGATTGAAGGGTACTTTCACGTCAAGCCAGTAGTTGAGTATTTTTGCTATGTTGCTAAAAGAACCACTTCTCATGAAAGTATCCCACAGTCTCATATTCCTAGTGGTGAGTGCAGTTTGAGTCCTCTGAAGTTTTTCCAGGAAAGGAAAGGCGCCTGTAGAGGACAATCACCACGGTTTCTTTTTTTTCCTCCCTTCTCCCCCCTGCAGTGGTATTCTCTGTCCTATTAAAGTCTGTTTTGTTGTGACCAACTGGACTGACTTACAACTTCCGAATTTCAGAGGACAGGCGTGTGCATCCATCGGGAAATCCTCCAGGTGCATGGGGCACTCAGCATGAATGGTCAACCTGAGGGGGAGAGACAATACTCCACCGGTCAGGCTGCAGCATGGTTACAAACACATCATGACGTATGTCACAGTAACTGAGAACTCCACATTGTGTGTTTTATATTTTAAGGATAAGATAAGATGAGCTTTTATTCATCCTCAAAAGCAGGTGCTGCAGCAGCACAAGGACAGAAATAAGTACAGATGGAGAAATAACAATATACTAATGGTAATAACTGTATTTAATTGAATAACAAAAGTAAAAACGGAAACTATCCAAGAGCAATTACACTCAAGATTACAAGGCAGGCAGTAAACATAGTACTCACAATCAGTGTTGTATATGAACTAATAGTGCAGTACTGCACTGAAGTGGCATACTGTAGTGGTGAGATTAGTAACTACAAAATGTCGATAATGTAATGTAGTCTGTATATGATTCCATCTACAACAGCCCACACCAGAATACTTTATATATGATTATGTAATGATGATTTGTGTTTGTGTGTATTAAAACTAACACATTTACATATAGTATTATACTACAGTATAATATTGTATGGGATATGAAATATAATATAAGATGGCGTGTAGTAATATAGTATATATAACGTAATATATAGTATAGTACATCAATATAGCATTGAATATGAATATAATATAGATCATGTATAATAAATATAGACTAATATATAATAAATATTCGGCTGGGCACGTTAAAGCATTAATTAACGCCGAAAATTATTTCATCGCGCGTTAACGCAGTTTTTTTTTTTATTATTAAGCGGACATTTTTAACACAAGATCCGGGCAGCGAGCGGTGAACAGCTGTTTGTGTGGCGTCTCTTCCGTCTCTTCCCGTTTCCTTCACCTACATTCCCCTGGGTCCTAAATCCCTCCATGTACAGCTTCTTATCACCCTCTATGTACCAACGTACATTTATAACGTATACCACACATATTACGGTAATCAGCGTTGCATATGTGTCTGACCAAAATACCAAAAAAAAAGCAAAAAATAAATGATTCATTTTTTAAAAGTGTTTTTGTTTGGAATATGTATAATAAGCATATCATTTAGTTATCGCTACTGAGAATTTAACTAACGAATTAAAAGTATATAGATTTGCAGTTTTCAAGGTGTATATTTCAAATTGCATCTATTACACACATGAAAATAAAGTTGTGAACACCGGCTGAATATCTATTATCAGAATCATTATAACTGTATTTTAACTGCTAAAAGCTGGAGGAGGAACAGACGTTGCTCTCTCCTCCCTCCCGTAGACACCAGTGGTAATTAGAGCTCAGCTGACTGACAACAAAGAAAAGAAATCTCCAGAGAGCTCCAGAGTTTATTTCATTTTGTCCAATGGCCGAGCCACACAACGCACTCTGGGAAGTAAATAGAGAAACGGTTCATATTATCGCACTCATACATGTTTAATCAACATGGGGATTACATTTGCTGAGTTCAAACCCAACAGCAACCCACAAAGCCGTCCTGCAGTGGACTCGTGGTACTCATAAATGGACCACAAACTGGGGTTTTATAACTCGATTACAGCGTTTATAGTGCATGCATCAATTAAAAACTGGGTTATCTGAGCTACCGGGATGAGCAAGTAAATGTAGTTTTTATATGTGTAATTTTGTAAAACATGTAAGTCCTAGTGAATGTAGCTGATCACTGTATAAGTTATTGAACTGTATGTATTGTAGGCCCCAGTAACGTGTTCAGATTTGACATGTAAACTTGTACACTCTATGAAGAACATGATGAAAGAAGTAATGTATACTCACCATTGTAAACAGTTTAATGCCTCAAGTTTATTGCAGCCCAAATATTAAAGCTAGTAACTTCACGGACCACTTCTTCAGACAAACTTACTGTTTCCAATTAGCTCCTTGTGTTGCACTCGCAACAACCCCGCGACCCTTTTTACACCCTCTTGGCTGCTCTATGGTGCTACCTCATTACTGATAAGTGGCTCAGTAACTACCCAAATTGACGCAATACAACATAAATCAAACTGGAGCAACGCACCGCTGCATATCATACAGCACTTAAACCAGCAACTAAATGATGAAATTCCTCTCATTCCTCTCGGCTGTACTGATGTTTTTTATATAAACCAAGACAAACTAAATAAAAAAAAATGAATAACAAAATGAAATGACTTTGATCAAATACAACAAAGCAGGCTGTCTTTGTGCAATTATAAAACCTCCTATGAAGTATAAAGGGAACACGACCAGGTCTACAGCCATGCTAGCGGCTTGTGAGGCTTCATTTAGGCACGTCGGTGCTTTGAGTTAGTAGATGCTCACAGCAGCGGGCTAACATGCTCATAATCAGTGGCGGCTGGTCCATAGAGGGCGCTAGGGCGCCGCCCCCCCTAGAGCTACAAAAAATAAAAATAAAAATAAAAATAAAAATAAAATTAAAAATATAAATAAAAATAAAATTTAAAATAAAAATAAACTATACAAATTGTCAATATTTGTGTTTTTGAAACATGGAATCACCCAGTAATATGTGTAAAATATGATATCTGCGGTAAATATATGCTTTTCCTGCTTGTCCTCTCTGCCTGTCTGCTCTTCCTCTCTGTGTGTGCATGTCTCAGCTGCTGGGGCGCTGGAAAAACTGCCCCAAAGAGGCGGGTCTATAAAGCAGTTTAGCCAATGCTGAGTAAAGATATAAATGAGTGACATACAATTCAGCCAATCAGCGTCCTCAAATAGATTCAGCTTGGGGCAGTTTTTTTCCTGCCCCAAGCTGCGCGTTCTCGTCAGGAGAAGTCTCTACAGGAGAGCGCCAGTGTGAGCACTACTCCTCCAAGACCCGTTTGAGAGGAGAACTGAGAGGAGAAACTACTGAAAGAGTTGATCCCAGATCAGCCTGACCTCACAATCAGACAGCAGACTAGCAGGAAAGAGAAGCAGTACATGAAGCTTCTCTACTAGCTGTACACCAGACAGGTTTGACTAGCTGGATGACGTCATGAGAATAACTTATTTATCTTTTTAAAACAACGGGGACAGAACCAGCATGGACAGTTAGGGAGTGAGGGACATGAAGCACCTGTCTGAGAAATGGATATATAGTTATATATATATATATATATATTATTATTTATATATATATATATATATATGTGTGTGTGTGTGTGTGTGTGTGTGTGTTTTATATTATAGTGAATATTATTATATGATATATATATATATTATTATATTATACAGAATATTATATGATATATATATTATTATATTATACAGAATATTATATGATATATATATATATTATTATATTATACAGAATATTATATGTTATATATATTATATTATACTGAATTCCCTGTGAGGGTGACTAAAATAAGATGTCCTGACGTGTTTGTGAAAGTGTTATTTACTGCTTTTTTTCGTGTTGGAATAAATGTTAAATATTTAACTGCAAAGTAGTAATGCGTGTTTGATACCTTAATTTGTTTGCATTAAATCATTCTGGGATGTTTGCTGAAATTGATTGGATGTGGCACAGCCCTACCAAGAACATTTTCCACCAGCCGCCACTGCTCATAATAGTAATGTTTAGCAGGTATAATGTTATCCATGTTCACCATCTTAGTTTAGCATGTTAGCATGCTAACATTAGCAAATTAGCTCTAAACACACAGTACAACTGAGACTGATGGGAATTAAGTTTTATAGGCATTTGGTCATAAAAAATTCCGACCTAATGGGGACGCTTGATGAAATGTAATGGGATCAGTAAATTACTACAATTCTTCCTCAGGGGGACATGAATGGCATCCATCCAAGAGTTGTTTTGCTATTTCAGTCACGATTGCCATCACCAGAGCCGCGCAACTAACATGATTACAAAGCAAGATTGATGGTAGAATATGAAGTACAAACCGTATATTTTGTTTTCTATAGAACATATGTTCTAAATTCAACAACATATATTAAGTCTCTGCTTTAAGGCAGAATTGCACCAACTGATTTACATTTATATTTGCTTCTGGTGGTTCATGAGCCGTTTAGACCAATTTGGGGATTTAACAATAGACAAATTCTGGCAAAAAAAAGCTTAAACCAAAAATATACACCACTGCCTTTTGATGAGTACATTTTACACATTTTATGAATTGATATTCTCTATAAGGGGAACATAATTGCTTTAGTAACCAGTTTGAGGTGAAAGGAGAGTGAGTGATAAATGCTCAAGACTGCAGCAGCACTGGCAGACAATACCAGCTCCTTCAATGCAAGAATAATGACGCAACCCTGTAGAGCGGAGGCCCTCACAGAATGTGTCAGTTCAGATGCTGCAGACGTGCTGATTAAATGGATTTAAGCGGTTGTCTTGGGCGGAGTGTAAATCAACACAAGGAGCCATGGTGATGCACTTCTGACTAAACTTCCTATAAAATAGATGGATTTATATTCTAAAACCTAATGCCCGTGACGGGTGCTCGGGAAAATTTGAGTTATCAGTCACTCCTTTGGAGTGTTACCCAGTAGTAACATTTTGACTAAAACCCCGTCAAATAATCAGCCAATGCTCCATTATGATGGCAAGGTAGTCCATGAATTTTGAACACTTTACAAAATTCTTTCAAGTACTTATTAGAAAAAGAACATTTCATATTAGCCTCAGGATTTCTTATATTTTTCAAGGTGTCAGTTGAAATGGAAAAGGTACATTTTCTTTTATAATTTGTAGCTTTTAATACCCCGAATATACCACAGGGTCTGAATAAATCCCATTGCAAATGCAACACAAAAGAGAGCCACTCCAGAACTGACGTTTTTAATGGGGGCTTGGAATTGAATAGAGATGTAGTTTTAAACTGGATATGTGATGGCTACTAAGCTGGGTCCACACTTCATCGCACCAAACATGTACTTGGTTTTGTAAACACAACAGTCCTTGTAATGCTTAATTCTTGGCCTTGGCAGAACTGCCAACACATCATAAATCTATTCTTTTGGGACAACACAATGATTTTTTTTTTTCATTATTTCATTTTCACCCTTGAAAATCAATACTGACCTTGTGGCTGAGCATCAAAAAAGTATTTAATTCAAGTGAAAATGAATAAGTGTCTCAAGTTTCTGATGAGAAGGCTGATTGACAGCGTGGATGATTAGATGGGTTGATAACCAATGAATTATTTATCCAGTTGTGAGTGTTACTCACTGACTGTCAGTGGTAGCTGGCACTACTTGCAGTGTGTTGTAGGCACGGCGTATGTACAATGGCACTCTTTGATCAAGTGATTATTCACTGGGTTGTCTGTATTGAAAAACATATGTGGCCAAGACTGGCTGCAAGTCAGTTATCTGATACTGAGTCAGACGCAATGAGCAGACATGATCCAGCTAGCTGCAGCAGAAAGCTCCCTGGATTTCACATGCGGCTTTAAGTGAAAGGTGTTAGTAGATGAATTGCCATTAAAGGTTTGGTACAGGTATTCATGTCCCACTCTGGGTAATCTCTATAAACCGATATCTGCTGAATGCAGAATCTGTAGGCGAAGGGACAAGATTCTGCAAGTGTTCTGGTTTGTAATTGTAGTTTTGGAGTCTGAGTGGTATTGACCAACCACGTTTCAGGTAAACAGTTCTTGGAACTCATCTTAGCTTTTTTTATTAACCTTGCCAATTGGCTACTTGTAAAATAATCCTGTCTCTCAGCTCAAACTCCATTCGGCTTGAATTGCTAATCGGACTGTAAACGGTGACCTTTTGTCGTGAAGGAAGTCTTGGTCCAGATATCCGGATACCCGCAGGCTACACCGGAACCCCAGAAATACTGTGTGGTGTCCCCGGAGGATACATTAGCTCTTAGACCAGTATTCTCCTCTAAGTGACAAGCTGCTCCTCCAGTTTTACTCGGCTTTTTTCATTTGGATATTTCTGTTTATCTGATAACATTAATTGGTTAATTAAAGCAGTTAAAATCCCCACCACCAGCAGGAACATTTTTTGATGTACTTTGGTTCATGACCACTAAACTGCAAAACTAATTTCATTCCCACTAGAGGTTGAAATTACAAATGACTTTGCTGATTTGAATCATTTGGTTTATTAGTTTTTTTTCCATCCATCCATCCATTATCTGTTAAGAGTGCACCAACCTGACTTTTTCAGCCCCGATTGCAACACCTGGGCTTTGGGTATCAGCCAATACAGAGTACCGATACCAGTGTTTCATCAATAAGCCGCTCAAAGCATTACCGCTGGCATGGCTGTAGACTCTTCGTCTCGTTAAAGTTAATCTGTCAAAAGTGGCTCACCTCATCGTGTAGAGAAGCGTGCCGTTGTCGACTAGCCGTAGCAGTTTGTTCGGAGTCGTCATGTTGTGGGCCACCGATTTCTTTCCGTTGTGGAAAAATGTATCGGGAGTCCAGATCTTACTGGCCAAGAGGTTGTTGAGGGGTAAAACCTGCATGGGCCCGTCAAACTTCAGCCTCTCGTCCCTCCAACTCTGACGGAAGAAGACATCGATGGTGTACTCCTGAGGGGAGGAGAGTGCAAAAGATCAGTTTGATTGAACTAATAACGCAAAAATATGTTTTTGTGGAATCATCACTTCACAGCTGTATGTGAAAGTGCTTTAGTCAATCATTGTTTCTAATAAGACGCGTGTGTGTCATGCTTTACCATCTGTAAACAACAAACGGCTTTAAAAGACACAAACTGGCAAGCACATGTGTCCTCTATCAAACAGGATGCATGTTTCACCAGTTATTGTAGAATATATGGTGCTTTTTTAAAGTCATGTAGTCCTGCATCATGTCATGACTACTCTGTTAACAATGCAGTGTTTAGCTTTTTAGGACTGAGACACAAATTAGCCTCATCTAGAAAACCTTGTTATACATCTGTTTCATGTTTTATTAATATGCAACAAAGTCTTTCTGTGTTGTCACCAACACACGGGCAACAAAAAAATAAAACGACTGCAGGAAGTCGCCCCTCAAAAGGAATTTATTTCACATCGTTCATTCAACGGGACTCGGTGTCCTAGCAACAGACTTCCCTCATCAGCTGCGTACAGGCGCTGTGCAGACTGAACGCAGCTGTCTTAACAGAGTGAGATGGAAATAAGCTGTATCTCACGCAACAGCACACATTGCTGGTGATCAATAGAATCACGCAGTATGTGTTTCTCTCTCTTTTGCTCGCACGGTGAAAAAGGGGGCTTGCTCGCATATAGTGCACCGCTCACCAGTGAGCCGTCGCCGGCTTCTCCTCCCTGAGAGGAAAACTGATAAAGTCATTGCTCAGTGGCTTTAACAACAGGAAGCCATCATCCTCAGTGTGTAACAGCTTCCACTCAACCCATCAACAGGGCCCCTCTAAACAGCGCTGGGTGGACGTCTCCTAATTGATGTGATTGGCCTCCTGGCGGCCGGCATAGAGCACCATAAAACAATTACGCTGCATCTGTCCACACGACAGTGCTCTTAATAAAAGCCCGCAGAGAGCTTCACAGACAGATAAAAGCAAGAGTGAGACAAACGCATGTTTCTCTCAACCACTATACCCCCCCCCCCCCCCCCCTCTCAGATTGAGTTACGTCCCCCTCATTTGATTATTTTTTGTTCAGCAATGTCTGAGGTCTAGAATCTCTACACATCTAATAAAAAAACACTCATGGAAAGAGGGCTGGAATATTATATTCAGGAAAAAGTAACGACTTTAAATACATTTTACTCAAGTAAAGGGTTTACTTGTGCTATATGATGATGCTTGATTACAAAATAATGTGCAGTAACATGTCAACTTATACAAACTAGTGGAACGACATCGCACTTTACTAGAATTAACCAGAAAGGACAAAACTAAATTTAAATTAAACAAATATTACAACACTAAGTAGATGAAAAGAGCTATGGACACCGTGGTGGGTGCAACACGCATTCTAGGCTACTTTGGGCTAGTTATGAATATTATATTCAATTTCTGCCAATAAATCCTCCTGAATCCTACACACTGTTCCTTTAAGTAAGGGTAACATGAATGATTTAAACAACGGTAACACATTTTTTTGTTTTTTTTAAAGTAATCTATCTTCTTTCACACCAATTGCTCCACATTGAGTTTTGTTCATGAATTAAATGCCCATTTCAGACAACAAAGGACTCTCCGGGTCACAAGAAAGACTGATGAAAACGCATAGAGGCACTAGGGCGCTCACTATATGGTGATTTATTGCTCTTTGTCCTGTGTGTCTTCGACCACAACTTTCTGGCAACTCTACAAGAAAGTTTGCTCTATCCTGGCACAGAAAGACCCTCTAACCATTTAAATGTCCATTACCACAGTTAAACTCTTGTATGCAGTTAACTATTCTGGCCTTTTTCTGTATGAGATCCAACAACAATGCCAAACCTCATCCCAATCAGTGTAAAACATCCCGTGATGAATAAACAGACAGTAGTGGGCTTGGCTCGGCTGGGCGAAGCCATCAACTTGTTTGTTTCCTTTGGACGGGAACCTCCTGTAAACACAGTGAATTCATTTGAAGATTGAAAGACAGGAATGAGGAAGAGCATAGTCAATCTCCACACTCGGCCAAATGGCACAATCGGTTCAAATGCCAGCTGGTGTTCCTCCAGGGACTGACTGAGTGATTGATTGATTTCTCCTTGACAGAGGAGACAGAGCGGAGCCTCTCTCCAACAGTAGTTTTCAAATGTCTTTTTTTATAGCAACAAAGATCATGAATGGATTTACTGTAGCAAGCAACTGTAGTCGAAATGGCATTTATGGCAACTGTTACAAATGGATTCATGAATATAGAAATCACCCACATAAAATACAGATTCCCTTTTTTATGCCTGTGTGTAAATATCCTATATATTTTGGCATCCCGCCTGTACTAGAAAGCAAAGCGACTCAAAGGATATGTGGGAAGAGAAAGAACAACCGCCCCAGGATGGATTAGAAGTGGGGCCTAAAGGTGCTACGTTTTCTTTATTTATACTAACAATGGATCAAATGCCTTCGAGCATTTTGAAAAGGGTCACTTGTCGTGACAAACCCACAGAGAATTAACGGCGACTCTGCAGTTCATCACAGTTCTGCGGAGTGTTCCGGCGTCTTTCAGCTCATTGTTTCATGGATCCGGCCTACAGTTTTGCCGTTTTGGTTTCTCTCTTATCAGCATCATTTCCAGACACAGCCGGCAGCTGTTTTCAGCTACGGAGCTCTGATTAACCCCGTGTACACGTCCTGCCCGGCAACAAATGCCAGACAGACAACCGTAGCAACTAGCTGGTGAACCATAGTGTTTAGCAACTAGAGAGCCGAACATTTTCACTTTTTGTTTAAAAAGGGAACGATTTGTCTGCCTCTTGCAGTGTCAATACATTTAAATGAATCAGGTGAAACTATCCCCCTTTATACGCATGATTCATAATGATGTAGAAATCACCACCATTGTGCTATATGCCATAACTAAATGGGTCTCTGATGTTTTCAATTCAAGGTCAATTACTGAACACTCGGTAAATACTGCAGAATTGTCACAGCGGTGCTGAAAAGAACGTGCAAACGGATAAAAATAGGTATTAGGAAACGAGGGAAAGAACGAGCTTGTCACGCACATGCAAACATGTCACCTTTGCTCACATGCGAGCGTCAAGAGGAGCGGTGGAGAGAGTGAGAGGGAGTGAGAGGAAATGAGGAAAATGATAGCAGTGGCTGATAAGGTGACAGTTAAGGTAGGATGTACACGAGACCGGGCTAAATGAGTCTAGACGTTAAAAAAACCACAGCGTCTGGTTCTCTGATGGCAGGAAGGTTGTGTCTAATATCTGATAGAATATTAATGCAGCCTTTTATCTTCAATTAATAGGTTCATTAAATTCTAAACATTTACATATTAGATCCCCATTTCAAAAATGTCATTATGTTTTAGTTTTAATTTGGTTTTACTCAATAGATCTGAGCCTTTTAGTCTCGTGCTTGTTTCAGTCACTTGATCTCTTGTGGTTTCACAGCTTTTTATTTTGCCTTTCATTGAATGATCTGGTTAATAGAACAACATATCCGCTATTTCAAATGCTACATCTCTTTCCTTTTCCAAATATATTACAAAAACACAATTAATGTCATATCCTGAAGACGGGGGACCAGGACAAGCTGCCGAGTCCCGGAAATTGAAATTTCCAATTATTTCTGCACAGTAACCTATCGTCCCATGTTCCTACTCGATGTACACGTTTTGTTCGTCTGCATCAGCTGACTTGCTTTGACGAGTTTGACGCGGTGCCCCCTGACGAGATGTGCCACGCTAGAGAGCCGTTTCCCCAATTTACTGTGCACAAATGTTGCATGTGATATATGCTACAATGGCTTGTTTTCGACAGTCAACAGCGGACCGGAGAGAACACTCTGAGTAGCGGGTGTGGTGATGATGCAGACGGCTTCCTGGAGGCAGTGCATCCATGCGCCGTGGCTCGTCTGAACTTCTTAGTCAAAGACTTGATTAATGTCTCGTCTAATTACTGGTCCTTCTGGCTCTCGGCTTGTCAATTATTCTCTCTCGCTTCGCTTCTTGTTCACCTTTTCCCTGCTGGGAGTGTAACCTGTGTGAGACTTTTCAATGAGCTGTGAATCCCATACCAACTCTAATTATCTTCAGTGTTCATCAGCTTCTGCAGCTCTGAGGCATAAACATGCTTTAGCACTCTCATTGTGCCAAACTAACATTTCGGGCCTCAAATATAATCAGCCCGGAATCAGAAAGTGGTAAACACAAGAAGGATGTGATGCAGTGAAACAAAGCTGTTTCAAAAACAGCAACGTGATGTATTTTTAAAATCTGAGACACATTATTAAATGATGGTTATTTCCAGCTGCCCTCAGGGAAATAAACATCAGTGGCTCCCATTTAACAAGGAAATAAGACCGAAAAAGAAACTTTGGTCAACATGTAGAACAATACGCAAACCCATCGCCTCATAATCTTTGTAAATATAAGTGCAGTGTTTATTTTATTCACTGGCAACGTCCACGAAGTGCTACGCTCTTGTACCGCAGTGACGTCGTAGCTGGGTGATCGGGGTGGATAATGGGCTTACAAAGACTCCAGACTGTCTACGCAGCCCGTGTAACTCCTCGGCTCCGCTATACTAAGTCTATTGTATAGCGTACTCTTTTACGCGCACAGCAGCTACAGCGGTTGTGTGTTGGGCCGTGAGTACTGCCAAATCGTAAGTGAACTACACTCAATATTGTGCTTGAACCCGTCATGTGTCACCGTGTCAGCTTTGGGGCTGATAATGTGGGTTTATCATTTGACGCTGAAAAGTTTTATTGAAACAAGATCGCTGTGTCATCAAAAAATGTTTGAATGGAAAACAAGAAGAAAAAAGTATAGAGCTGTAAATGGCGGATGATACGATCAATATGGTTACTCTGTTCTGCCGCAAAGTCCCACAGCACAGTCAGCACTGTTTGGCCACCACACGTTGATTATTACTCCAATAAAGTTAACAGAAGCTCACTATAGTTTGCAACGCCTCTTTTCACAGCAATGTCGGAAATTAGATTTTGGAACAAACTGTAAGATAGCCGACCCAGATATTCGATATGCCATTGATTGTTTGGGCAATTAATCAGGCGCCAATGCCGTCTTCAAGCTGCATAATTAAACGATCACTGATCGACCAGATTCTAAAATGATTCTCGGGCAATCAATGAGGGCTGCAAATTGGGCTTGATCCGCACAGTGCCGTCTTTGAGTTGCCTAAATATAACCACAAAAAACACGAGTTTCTTTATTTGCCATTACTGCGAAAACAAATTAAATACAAATGCAGATATACTCATTCAAATATTTCTGCCCTATGTTGACAAAGAACATTTTCCCGGCAGCTGTTACATTTTGATTGAAACATCATTTTTGTTGCAGTTTTTTTAGAATGGGTTGTCATGATCATAACAAAAACTTAGGAAAAATAATACATATTTGAAAAAGACATTCTTGTATGTTTTGAAGATGCATTTCATGTAGAGGCCGTGCCACTGTAGAAGAGGATGAATTATAAACAAATATCAAAACACATCTGACTGATGAAGTCAATGATTAAAATAACTGAGAAGTAATAATTTATATGGTGAATCAAAATAATTGCAGATTATGTCTTGAGGAGGGAAACCTGTTTTTCACTCGATTGTCTTGATCTACACGTGTCCCATCAGTCAAACGGCACATGTTTCACAACACAAGGCTGCCGACGGTGAAGAATGTCCCATCCCACACCATTTGCTCCAACGTGGTTGTCGTCACCAATATGATTGCAGTTGGGTAATCTTCTCCACGCTCACAAAATGAACACGTTGAAACTAGGGCAAATACAATGGGTTGCTCTTAATCCAAAATAAATCACCTCCTGCCAGTTGTTTGTAATATGATTGCAGGGTTATGAAGTCTTCAGTTTCTTGTGGCTCCCATTTTCACATTAAATTTAAAGCCGTTAACAGACCTTGCTTGCTCTGCTTTCAAGTTGTTCTCGCCCTGAATCTTATTGTGACGCTAGCTAACGAGACATGAATTACGAGTGGAAAAAATGAAGCCCTATTTTTTGTCTGAAAGGTGTTTAGACATTTGCGTGAAAAGGGGCTTAATTGGGCTAGCAACTCTTTGAACAAGGTCAACATGATTGATGCAGAATACAGGAGTTCACCTAGAAATGTTAGTAACACAAAGCTCCATCTGTTCTGTTCAAAAGACCTTGAACGGCCCAGGAGTTTTGAAGTTTGAGTTTCGAGAGATTGTGAAGCCACGGTGCGATCTCGCCATCACTGACATCTTTGTCAAAGTAGGCTTCAGCTCAGTACCTGTGACAGCCTCAATCGCTTCCCATTTCATCAGAGCAGACCCGTTACACCCCGACATGAAACGGGTAAATGTGCCGTGACACTGCATGAATGAGATGCGACTCGTGCGGGGGAGGGAGGGACAGAAAAAAGATTAGCAAGAGTAAGTAAGAAAGGGGAGGCTTGAGGTAGAGAAACGCATCCACCTACTTACCAGAGATCAGCGTCAAGATTGTAACCCACATTCTGGGTCTCGGTGTGACACACCGCAGAAATCGGACGCGACTCTGAACAACGCTCCCTGTTATCGGCCTAATACTCGAGTTTCACTCCGATTATGCAGTTAGCTTCCCTCCTGTTTGCGATAGTGGGACACGGAAGGCAGATGCAGCGTATTGGGGTCCAAGTGAAAAGCTGAACGAGTGGCCCGCAGGGTGAGCGAGAAGCAGACATTTCTGGGACACTTGATGTAACGGAGATGGGTAATTGGACGACTGGATGTTCACGACATAAAAGTATGAGAGGCCTAGGGTATAGAGCGTGCTCTGTCGAGCAGCATCTTAGTTCTTGTAACTTTGGTGATCCCCTGACTCCTCATTTAACACCACTGTAGCAGGTCAGAGTTTTCACAAATCCAGTGAAATATCTGTACATCTACAAAATGTATTGCACAACGTTTTGCACACGTTCATGGTCCCCAGGCGATGTATCATACTGATTGTGCTGATCCCTTGACTTTTCCTCGAGCACCACCAGCTGGTTGCCATTTGTGGTTTTGAGTTTAGTTTCTCAACAGCTATTTGATGGATTGCTATTACCCCCCCCACCCCCCCTAAGGAAAAGGGATTGAGACCATAAACCAAAAAATGGGACAAATTGAAATGTTGACCTGATAATAACCACAGTATGAAGAATCAGGGGATCAGCAAAGACCTGTAAGCACTGTCGTTGTGAACATATTAGCATACTGACGTTAGGCAGAGCAGTACTTTGAGCTAAGTACTTAGCTTATCAATACTTATCAATAATCCATTCTATGAGTACTCAAGTACTCAAACATTATTCTAACAGATGCTGTGTTCAAGGTCGCCTGCAGTGAATGTGGTGGGTCAACCAAACTATTACATTTTTTTCAAAGACTAGTAAGTAACAAGAGCATTTACAGAAGGTGCAGTAGTGTTCCCTGATTTGAGGTGATTTGGTATTAAATGCCAAGCACAATTCAGTGCTGTCTCAGTGTCCCATTGCTTCCTCTAGCCTCCCCCTCACACTAAACAATAGGCTGCTCTCCACCCTCTAATCCTTAAATGTTGGTCCATTCAATCTAGCCATGAATACATTCCTTTATGTCTTTTAACAGCTTCAAGGTTCCTAATTAGTGCCAAAAAATGACACGGATAAACTGTTATTCACTCTCATTTCCACATTGAAATAGAAGCTGCTGTGTTTAACCTTTCGAGTCTGTATTTAACAGATATTCAAGCAGCAGGGGTTACTCAAGCAATGGTGGCATTTATGGAGTGGTATATTAGTTTATATTGAGGAGCCACTTTCAATTTAAAGCTTATTAAACAGTTAACAAGGTTTATCAAATGATTCATTAAAGGAATCTGGTGAGAAAGCACTAATGCAGTAACATAATGATAACAAGAAGTAGACAAAAAGATACTTTGCATGTCCTTGGCAGCATACAGTTGATTTCCCTCACTTAATTTTAATGACTAGATAGCTGGCCAAAATCCATCTGTTAAACTCTGGCGAATTGTCTCCAATACAGAATGCTTTCCTTTGGGGAACACATCAAGGAAAGATCTTAAAAAGCTTCTCTCCACCTCTGAAATACCTCCAGGATTAGTCATCTCCTCTCTTTTAGGTGACCTAGAAAAACTGGCCCATGCTTTTGTTTGCCAGAACCGTGTACTGCAATGCTCAATACTCCGGGGCTGTCCTGCTCCACACTCCAAACAACACATCCGACTCATTCTCAAACTCATGAACCAGAAAACACGATTGCACAACCCTGACCTACTGTAGATTTGCCTTCATTGGCTCAGAATACCAGAACTCTTTGTTTTCAAGGCCCAAATATACTCTTTTAAAAATCCCGAAAACAACTCGCCCCCTCAGTACATTATACATTCACCTGATCTGTAAACCTGATGCAGCTCTCCGCTTGCTGATGCAGCAGTTATTCTCCCAACTCAAAAGACAAACCGAGCCCACCCACTCACTCCCAGAGGGCGCCCTGCCTTTTGGAAATGGGCGCACATTTCAGCAAATCGGACCACTCATTACTGAAGTCCACAGTCAAGGCCGACTGATTTAGTGCAGCCAACTATCCACATTTGCTCACTGTACTGTATAATCGCCGGTCTTGTCCTCTGATTCCCTCCCCTGCTTAGAGGGGCTCAGAGCTCTGAGAGCTGATCTGTGACCAGCGCTTTATTCCTGAGGATATCAAGCAACCCCCCCCCCCCGTTCAGGGGCTCTACAACAAAATGTAGACTCATTCACAGAATGACATGTTAAAGTATCTGGCTAGACCTTTTCGGTATGTAGTAAACATATGTAATCCACATTGCAATGTATATTTACAGACTTGCAGCGCGTTGTACAAGATGATACTAAGTCGTCTGTTCTGTAGTGTGATGCTTCCTGGGGGCTGATTAGCCTGACATTTCTTTCGAGGCTGGAGTGTGGAAAATCTTGAAAGGCAATGCTCGAAGTCTTTATGCAGTGTTCATGTGCAGATGGAGACAGATTACGCAGCGTAGCCTGGGGCCACAGCCTTGCCTGGGTAATGATCAGTGAAATCATGACATCATCTAAAACCGCCGAAGCAATTCAGAAATTTAGGAAATTTGATATGTTGATGCTTCGTTTCCACATCTGTAGAAGCCTCGGCAGCTAAAGGCACATTGATTGCATTACAAAAGCAAAAGGTGTGTATGGACTACAGGGTATTTTTGCCTTTTGACAGCAGACAGAAAAACGCCTGATGTGACCTCACTAACAAAACACTACCGCAAGTGGGTTGCCATGTCCTGTGCAGCCATCATGTGTGCCGCTGACTGTCCTCTGTGCCGTTGATTCATGATGTTGCCAAGTGGAGAATGAGGAGAGGATAAAAAATTGGGTCTAGAATTGAGACCTGAGAGACCCCAAAGGTGATATCTGCTGAAAAAGATAAAGCACTGTCTATTGTAATAAGGAACAAAAAAATAAAAAGCTAACACAAAGCAAGTTTAACACACTATTGTCAGCATCTTAAAAATGTCAGAAAAGGTCTCTTTTGAATAGACTGTGGCACAGTTTTAATAAAGAAGGGGGACAATGAGTAATGTGTAAAGACTAAAGTATAAAGTCTAGGTTCTTGGCAATAATACATTGTATTAATAGTAATTGTTTACTCGGTGCGCCAAATCACTGTCAAAAGAACAACCTTTTAATATTCTAATCTAAAATAATATCAATAAATATCTGCTATTTTGTAACACCAAATAGCCTGACTGCCATGGGCAGATCATGAGACAACCTCTGGACATGTAAAAGGTCATTCTGTGTCTTTTCCTGATGAATGTTGTGTTTGTTTTGTAGTTGTTTTGCAACTCTTTGTGGATTCTGCATCTGTTTTTTGTCATTTTGAGTTTCTTTGTAGCTGTTTGAAGTGCAACAACAACTGTTAACGTGTCACTTCATACAGAGGTTCGCTGGACCCGGCAGGCCCGTTCAGTAATCCAAACAGCCAGGCTCATGCACCGCTGACGGATACATCCAAGTATTTTCCTCAAGATAAACAAAACTATGTTAATGACTAAATATGAATGCTTCTAAAAAAAGAAACTGCAATTTTACAAGATATGCCTCTGAGGGGAAAATAGATCACACCAGTGTTAGATGGTTATTGTATTAAAAGCAGTTTAAGACGAGTGTCTGCCAGAGTCTGCAAAATTAGTTTTGTGCTAAATTTAAACCTCATCATCCTTCTTTGTAAGTGTCCCTGGTTCTAATGTACAGTGCAGATGAGCTACGTATACAGTAAATCAACAGAGAAGTAGGAGCCACATCATATTTTCTATTCACATGAAAACATGTTTGTGGGCTTCTAAATCAATCAGGAATTTCAGTGTAGTTAATATGCAAATGTAGATATAATTAAGTATTTAACTATCACTGAAATATGTAAGCTATACCTTCTTTGTATGTATATGTATATGTGTGTGTGTGTGTGTGTGTGTGTGTGTGTGTGTGTGTGTGTGTGTGTTAATAGCGGGGTAATTGTACAAGCCCATTGATCACAATAATACAGCCATAATTTGATATTGACAAAATGTTGAAAATGGTCTCTGCCACTGGAAATCTGTCCAATAAAGGCAAAAATACCCCAAAAATGATCTTGAAAAGAAAAAAAATAGGGGCAGCAAACAGCAAAATGTGAAACCCAAAATGAATACGTTTTTAATGTTTGTTTTATTTGTGAAATTTATTTTCTGTTACTGTAATTAAACGTTTATTCCTTCATGTCACATATTCATTATTTGTAGCTAATTAGCGTAATTTCGGGAGCAGGACCACGCCTCTAACACACCTCTTCCGGTATTCCATAAATACCTCCCTGACCACTCTTCCTGTCCCAAACCCCACCCTCCCAACCCCTTTTTCCTCTTCCTCTCTCCCTCCTCTCTTTCTATCTTTTTCATAGGATCCTTAAGGGGTTCGTCGTGCCCGGGTGCCACGGCGGATCCTCCGACGTAGCTCCCCACAACCCATCCGACCGACTAGACGGAATCGACGAACGATTCCTCTATCATCCATGTCTCATAAATAAAATCGTTAAATGCATTCAGTTGGTGGTGTGGTCCTTGCTAGTGAATAAGGTAAAGTACAACCGTGTCGTATCTTAATTACTCAAAATATAAGGTGACAAATAGCATGGCAACCATATTTTCTATTTTGGCAACCGAAAGCTTAAGGTTGGTGTCGAGCCCTTCCAAGTTCAACAAATACAATTTGCACCAAATACGGTAATCCATCCAGAAGAAGTCATCAGAAATGATTTCACTAAATAATTGCAGCCCTTAAGTTATCGTGTAATGAGCAATAAAACATGAAATGGACTCAGTGTCACGCAACAAACGAATCATTTTCCAGAGAAGATCATGTGTAGAGATTTGTGACAATAGCCCCTTGGTGAGACCACAAAAATCTCCAACTCAAAGTTTTCCAAAACCATTAATCTTGCTACGTCATACAGGCTGTCGAGCCAGCTCAGTGCTGAGCCGGAGAATCAACCCGGTGCTCAGGGCGGTCAATTAGAGCTGCATGATCAAACATGTCAAATGCTGCATAAGGTCCCAAGACAAAGCATGAACCGTCTCCGGCGTCTGCTGTTTAAAGGAGGTCATCGGCGGCCCCGAAATGGAATTAATCCACAATCGTGCCGTTTAAAAAGAGAGTGCTTTGACCACAGACAACATTGGTTGTCGTAGTACAATGTCATAATATAAATGTCATCTTTTCCTGCCGGTTAAAACTGCACTGCAGTCGATTGTCTTTTATAGCGGAGTAGTGCAATTAACATTTCTGCAAATCACATTAGTAATGACTTTTCAATGGGATTGTATTACCCAGCACTGTTGGGCTAGAAGTATTACCCTTTTTATTAAGTAAACAATATTGCCATATGAGGTTTTTAAAACATTGCACAGCTCAATAGGTGACAGTAACAGCATTTTAGAGTCAGTACTTGTCTGTACTTTAAGGAACAGCCATCTTCAGTAACCGGGGTCATGATTTCTGGAAAGAGACATTGCTGTTGACTATTTTCAAACGTACCTTTTGGTGCCATAAAGTCACATTATATTTGAGAGAAGGCGGACATCTCTACGACTGATACCTCCAAAACTGGGCAACTCATGGCAAAACAATCTAGATTGTTAAATAGCACTACAGGCAAGAAGAAAAATATACGTATTTTTGATATTGGGGTGAACTGTCCCTGTTAAACAAGAGTTTTTCTTCCAGAGGTAGTCAGAAGTGTTGCATGCATGACTTACTTTTTCTCTTTCGTAAAGCTAGAAACGGCAAAAAAAACATGAGAGAAGCTAGCCAAAATTAAATTCTATTATTCTGCAGAGAAGGTTCACACTCTGCACAATCCAAAATGACAAATGCTCTGCAAGTACTTCTGTCACAGTAAAGTGAACACCGATGACCTGCTTAGACGCGATGACTCATGAGGATGATTTAGGAGTCGGGAAGAAGTAGAAACATGAAACATGCTCACCATGTCTGTATCCGACACCGGTCCAAAACTCGTCACATAGATGTTCGTCCTCACTTCTGTCACACTCTCTGAGGAAAGAGACAAGTACCAAAAAGAAAACATTACAGTGAAGTCTGTGTACGAAAAGCTTTGCTGCAGCTCCGTCTTTGTTAAGCCGATTGTTTGTGTACGCGACGGTGAAGTTTGCCGGTTGGCATTTAACTAAGCCGCTTCACACAGCAATTCGACTGTAATCAAGGGTTAGAGGAACGCTTCAAACTGAGGGAAGAAACTAGATTCATGTAGGAACTGTGACGAATCCGTGCTCCTGTTGGGCGGCTTATCTGGATTCTTGCTGTCTTTGTGCATCATTTTGTCAAAATCGTGTCAACTTCGCTGTGCCACAGATTGCAGGTTTCAGAACATAATGCGGGACAAATAGAATAAGACATTCCCCACAAATGCATTGCTAGACAGCATTGGTAATAGTACTCTCAAGCATTTAGCCCAGGAGGAAACTCAATTTAGGGGCAAAATGTTGCCGTGAGCAACTTCACAGATGCTTTTGAAAGTCTTTCAGTTGAGTAAAACTACCATTTGTTTGGCTAAAACTAGTTTTGTCCACCACAGCATAAAATCTACTCTGGGCATGGCCCCAGTCTGTGTCTTTGGAGAAAAGACATCCCTTTTGACCCAAAATAAATTTAGTTAGCCTGCCCCAACAACATTTAACAGTCCCTAAGGGACTACTGGCCCAGGAATAATATGCAGCAGTCAGCGGTAAGGATGCAGCTGTGTGCGTTTGTTTTTTTTTACAAATAATGGGCACACTTTACTGCTATTACACAATTCTATACACATTATAATCACATTAGGCATGTTGTAGTCTATTGTAGTCTGAATCTGGCATGACGGTTACAGGATTTGTCCTCCCTGTATGTTCCCAGAGGTCCACTGTAGTTCTTTAATCATAATCACATGTATCGTTGCATGTTGCGTCGCATTACAAGCTCCATTGCTGCTTTTTGTTCCGTCACAACAATGATTAATGAATCACTCTCGATACTGCGAGATGTCCCAATTGATCATTATGTGGTAAATTAGCCAGGACTTTATTAATCGTCAGCTGTGAAATAATTGTTTCCAAATACTTCACAAATGATTTGAACGCAGCATTAAGTAGGGACGTGATATGATACTGGTGACAGATCTAAATGTGCCCTCTTCAGTGTGGGCTGAATCAGCTCCTCTGGGCTAAATGTGTGGAGCGGGCTTTTGGGCCATTGGTGAGACAAATAGCTGCTCCCAGTGGTGCAACAGCTAGAGAGTGATGAGGCCTTTCTCCAAAAGTGAATGGCTCCTCGGCTCTAACTGTGTCCCAGATCTAACTGACCATCCACAGGTGAAGTCTCCAATCCTCTGGCAAAGGGCCCCCTCGAGAGAAAGGGATCCACTTCCACATTAATCATTCCTGTGACACAAATGGCTCCCGCAAATGCATGATTATCACAACACCCAGTCAGCAGTTTGCATGGCGGGGGGGAAAACAGAATGAGTTGCCCTCTTTCTGTTTACAACAAAGCACCAGAGCGTCGGGCAGAGCTAATGGATGGCGCTGAAAATGAAATGAAATGGGTTTTCTCCAGTTTCGATCCGGTCCGTTGTGTCTGAGACGGTCCCACATGACTGTTTCTCACAAGGATGCAACAGGAGGAGGAAGATTGGTAGCCTTGTTCATGTACACGCTGACGCTGTTGACTTTGACTGAGTGTTCTGGCCACACTGAAGAGGAAACCCAACCGGTGTGTCTGTTTGCAGGGAGATGGTTGGACTATCGAAGTCCTGAATCTAAACCAGAGGTCTTTCAATCGTAATGTTGCAATATATTTTGACAAAATGAGATGAAAGAAGATCTATCTGCAAAAAAGTGACTGTGCTGTTGAGCTATTCTAGGGAATAGATGGATAGATTTACTCTTTAATATTCCATAGTGTTGAGTACTGCTACCATTGTAGACAGTCTCTCGGTTTGTTTGTATCTGAAGCAGTGGCGGCTGGTGGAAAATCAATTTCAGCAAACATCCCAGAATGATTTAATGCAAACAAATTAAGGTATCAAACACGCATTACTACTTTGCAGTTAAATATTTAACATTTATTCCAACACGAAAAAAAGCAATAAATAACACTTTGATAAACACGTCAGGACATCTTATTTTAGTCACCCTCACAGGGAATTCAGTATAATATAATATATATATCATATAATAATATTCTGTATAATATAATAATATATATATCATATAATAATATTCACTATAATATAAAACACACACATACACACACATATATATATATATATATATATATATATATATATATATATATATATATATATATATATATAATTATATATATAATTATATATATATATATATATATATATATATATATAATTATGTATTCATAACTATATATCCATTTCTCAGACAGGTGCTTCATGTCCCTCACTCCCTAACTGTCCATGCTGGTTCTGTCCCCGTTGTTTTAAAAAGCTAAATAAGTTATTAGCATGACGTCATCCAGCTAGCCAAACCTGTCTGGTGTACAGCTACTAGAGAAGCTTCATGTACTGCTTCTCTTTCCTGCTAGTCTGCTGTCTGATTGTGAGGTCAGGCTGATCTGGGATCAGCTCTTTCAGTAGTTTCTCCTCTCAGTTCTCCTCTCAAACGGGTCTTGGAGGAGCAGTGCTCGCGCTGGCGCTTGCCTGTAGAGACTTCTCCTGACGAGAACGCGCAGCTTGGGGCAGAACGAAAGGAGGACGCTGATTGGCTAAATTGTATGTCACTCATTTATATCTTTAGTCAGCATTAAAGCATCATTGGCTAAACTGCTTTATAGACCCGCCTCTTTGGGGCAGTTTTTCCAGCGCCCCAGCCAGCTGAGACGTGCACACACTGAGAGGACGTGCAGACAGGCAGAGAGGACGTGCAGGAAAAGCATATATTTACCGCAGATATCATATTTTACACATATTACTGGGTGATTCCATATTTCAAAAACACAAATATTGTCAATTTGTATAGTTTATTATTATTATTTATTTTATTTTTTATTATTTGTAGCTCAACGGGGGGCGGCGCCCTAGCGCCCTCTATGGACCAGCCGCCACTGATCTGAAGTAAGAGAGACACAATACGTTTCTTAAAAAACACAAGGCAACACTGATATTCGACAAAATATAGACATAAGATGATAATTCATGTTTTTGATGAATAAAAGAACCCTAAAGAAGAAATCATTTAAATGTGGCCATCTTGCTGCTTAATAAATAAAACAAATAGGTATATAATATATAAGCCTTCATAGAAATGTTGTGAAATTCATCATATAGTGGATGCAACTACATACATTCCAGTGAACACACTACAAAGCGCATTTGCTGAGCATATGCTCATCTTTTAAAGCGATGATGCTCTACTAGCCTATGAATGAAGTGTAAGATTTCAACCAATAGGAAACGTTCTAGTTGTTCCAGCGCTTGCGGCTCATGCTGTTCTAGTGTTTGTTCTCGTGTTTCCTCTGGCCTGTAATGGTCTCTCGGGCCTGGTAGAAGAGCGTGTTATGTGTCGCTGCACCACACAGGTCTGTGCATTCAGTGTCTGCATCCCGACCGCGAGTGGCGCAGGCCTCTCACTCTCCACGCCCTCGGAGAAGTGAACCCCGGCACAGAGGCAGAATGTGACATTAACGGCTTGCGCCTGGTTCCTTTCTCCGGTTGCTGTCATGGAGACCAGGTCATCCGGCCGGCCTGGTGGGTCTGCAGCCTGATAGCCACGCTCGTGGCTTCAGCAACAAGCAGCAGAGCAGAAAGGACCATTCCAGCTGGCTGGCTGAGAAATGGCAAAGCCTGCTTGAGCATGTGGACATGCTGTTATGCAGCACCTTGGGGTGCGAATGTTTGGATGAAATGGCATCAATTAGAGGGATTTCCACTGACATGTGCTCATTTGCCATTTGGGCATTATAGAACAAAGACTTCCACCCAAGGGAAAGCACTAAGCAACCTGACTTCAGTGTGATCCTGGTGTTGATCCCCCCCCCCCCCCCCTTAAACACTAAATTGAGCCTAGTCAGGAATCATAGTATATTCTATCCTTTAAATCAGATGGCGAAATACTTACTGACCCGTTTGGTCAACAAAAGCCAGTACCTATAGATTATACTGCTTAGATTTGTACATAAAAACAATATTAATATTCTATGCGTTTTTGTATTGTTTTACAGCAGCGTGTAGACTTGTGGTGACTGATGGACATTGTCCGACATCCCAATCATCATTATTCTTTTTTCCAAAACAGTGACACAGTGATCAATGTGTGATGCATCAAACGTATGGTGTTGCTCACCTCCCAGCCCAGGACGTAGTCTGTTGTCATATCCATCCAACAGCCTGTCTAGAATTCGGGTGAAAATGGTGATATTGTCTTTACTATCATCAGGCAACGGCTCTCTGTGTCCAATGACAGCCCTGCAGGAAGAAATGGAGACAGAAAGGTGGGATCAAAAGATGGAAATCATATAAAATGTAATAAAAAGTTAATATAAAAAGTGATATTTTGCTGCACTGAGAATGGCGTCTGCTGTTTGTTTGTATTGAAAAGTCCATTTTACAGTAGACTTACAGGTTTAAATGTTTTTATTCACCACTATACAAAGATATCTCAATGACTAACGAACACATTATTTATACCAACTTTCAGTATAAAATGAATGTTATGAGAATTAAAGTCCACAATCACCTGTCAGTTTTAATGTTTCTCTCGCAATTGATCCGCCTCAAGCTTCAATCAATATTTGGATAATAACGTCTGGTTGTGTTTGTTTTTTGTTGTATTCGTCTTAACAGGCTGGAACCTCCATATTTACAAAAAGACGGATTTATGGTAATAAATTCTTTCCCAAGAAGGAAATACTTTGCAGCATTTTGTTAGAGGATTCATCATATGCTATCAGCCCCTGGTTATTAATTTACATGGCCTCCAATCCCCTGCAGAACAATATTGTGGTGAGATGAAAAGGCCACTATATCGTAGGTGGAACCCTGATGAGTTAATGAGTAGCGTCTTTTAATTAAACCTAAATCCCCAGAGGAGCTGACCTATAATATCCAAATAAACCCCATCAACAAGCGCTCGTAGTGCTGCTGATGCACAGCATTGTGCTTCTTGGTAAAGACAGAGCTTTAAGGAATTTAGTGCTTGAAGAGTAACCCGAGTTCTCCCTGAATGTTGCTTAAAGGAAAGCGCTCAACAGCAAATCTGTCTCTGCTAGGCCTCTTAGAAGGGCTTTCTGAGACTTAATCTGTCCTATAATAACAACTCGACATAAGAGTCCATCTGAACTACAACACCATTAAAACACTAACTGAGTGAAGGTCACTACTTAAAGTGTATGCAATTGTAGTTATTACCGGTTTAGGGTGTTTGCTGTTCAGAGCACGCAAGAATGTCATTTTGAATGTCTTAAAATTATTTTGAAAATTAGCTTATCTAAGCTATTACATGGGCATATGTGGGCAATAAATAAATATCAATTAAGCATCCCGGCTCCCTCATACTAAATGGACTTGTATTTCTATTTCTAGTCTTCCAACCACTCAAAGCACTTTACACTACATGTTTATTGACCCATTCATGCACCACAGGCACAGCCCACGGGAGCAATTTGTCCTGCCCGAGACACTCAACCCCAAGCTGGGGATCGAACCATCGATCCTCTGATTGAAGGACGGCCCACTCAACTCTAATCAAATTGCCCATATAATAAAACTTTTTTAGTTAAAGTTATAATCCTCAACAAATGAAAACCCCAAGGACTGCTTGCTGTGACCACCGTGACCACGGGTGTTGCCAATTCAACCAGGACTGATATCTTAAGAATTACAACTTTAAGAAGAAAGTACTAATGATTATCCAGATGATGTCAGATATTTCAGGCTCCATATCTCCACTGAGACTAAGCTTTTTAACACTAAGCTCACGATTTGCACCTCATTGAGTGGGGCACAGTTTGATATATTCTGGTTGTCAAGAGCATAATTAAGCTCTGCCAAAAGGGTTAGAATATGACAGTATAACAGTGTACTCGTACAGTGTAAGAAATATACATTGCTGGCTTTTCATTCACAAACCTTATCAAAAAGGGACAGGCATGCGTGTTCCAGGCAGCTCAAACACCGAATACAAAAAGCTAAAATGCAATAAGTATCATCTCGCTCAACAAGAATCACACATCAAGACGGGATCAGTGGAGAGTCACGAATGAATGAGAAACCTTTAGCCCCTGTGATACAATTCTAACAGTGTGGGTTCCACCCTAAAATATCCACTGCAGGAAAACAAAGTACTTGTGTGGTTTGTAGCATCTGTGTGCTTCACTGAAACACACTCTCTCTCTCTCTCTCTCTCTCTCTGACTCACACGCTGAAGCACACGCATGCTAACGTCTTCCAGTGTCAGCCAGCTGTTCAAATTCCCTGGTTGAGGGCAAAGCAATGGCACATTCCCTTTGAATTTGATATCATTTTTAAATACACGGGGTTTATAATGGAGCCAGCCGCTTGTTTTACTTCCTCGGCCCTCTTCATTATTCTCACTCTCTTACGGCTAATGAGGAAAGAAAAGGCGGGAACAGTCATTATATTCCTCAACTGTTCACACATAAAGAAAAAGATTTAACGAAAACAAAACTCTGTGTCAGAGGCTGACATTGTTGAACGTTTGTGTGAGTTTTGCCTGAAGGAGAACAAGTTCTAACAGGAGCAGAGAAGGTAAAGGTGCTGTGGATGTAAAGGCAGACTTGCACCGCTGTGCATCTACTCTCATTTCAATGTGATGCTAAATTTGACTTCCTGCATTCATGAAATATTTATATATTAGTCATGGGTTTAGCTCATAGATAATGTTCATTTTTATAACTGCCATGCTGTCTGATGGCACAACACTGTATTCAGTGTGCCCCACATGAGAGGACTGAGTGAGGCAAGCCTGGATATGTATTTATCTTGTTTCTTAGCAACATTGTAAGAAATGATTCACTCCAAAACTGCACATGTGGTTGTAAAGTGGTATATCAAGGTGACATTTACTGTTGGTGTTGGTGCACCAGTTAAGGTCGGGGAAACTAACACCTTTATGATTCTTATAGGCTGGTTTTCACAGCAGACATTTAAGCTCAGGTGTAGCTAAAACTCAATTTTCTGAAGGAATTGCAGTGTGAATGCTGGATGTTGAAAAGCTGAAACTAAACTGCTTTGCTGGCTTTAAAAGTTGAGTAATATTAAACATATATGAAAGATGTGGAATATGTTATGGTTCGTTGAAAAGCTGACTCAAAACTGAGTTGCCGGCCTTAGAAGTCGATTGATGCCCATAATGTATGAAAGATGTATAAGATTGTACGGTTTGTATGGAGCATCTAGCTGAAAGTAGGAAAAAATGCTTTTCAAAGTGTGAAAATGTCTAAGCTCCGTCTGTCTCGGTCTCTCTCTCTTGGTCTCACGGTCCCTCTCTCTCTCTCTCTCTCTCTCTCTCTCTCTCGGCCTCTTTCTGTCTGTGTGTCAAACTGCGCTAATTAGCTCATCTTAATCAGCTGTGTGTCTCCTGCTGCAATCAAAGGTGGGTGAACTGCTAAGTGACTTCTGGGGTCAGACAGTTAATTTGAATAGACAGTCAACTGAGGCGCACCACTCAAACCCTTGCTTCTTGGTCAAAGACGTGGATCCGATCGTCGGAACATTATCATCACGAGAGAAAGAAAAGACTCTGCAGATCACCATCATGTCGATTTAATGTTTGTCAATAATGCGAGAATGGGAGCAGGATAAAGATCCGGCACGGTCCGCTGTTCTCCAGTCATTTCTGGTCCCCGGCACTTAAAGATATGAGTCGTTATCGTTACCAATTCATGCTTTTCAACTTGTGACGACATAAATCGCTGCCACATCCAGCACACCTTAGACTTAATAGAGCAGTGAATAGTGCGCAGTGTTGACTCGAGGCAGGTTTGACTCGAAGACATCGCGCCATCAAACACGGCCCTTCGTGGTTGCTCTGTGCTGCAGGTTTTTGCCTGTCCGTGCACAACCGCTACGCACATGGGCGGAGAAAGTGGAGAACTGTGAGGAGCTTTGAGAATGTTGGTTTGCTGCGAGGAGAAACGTGCAGGGAGTATAAAAGACCCATACAGTTCCTCCTCGCGATCCTGCGTCAGCTCATGGCGTCATTAGACGGGACGGATAGCAAATCAAGGATATTATATTTTCTTACAGCGTATGTATGGACAGTTAAACAACTTTATAATGTGTGTGCAACAGACTTAGCTTTAGTGGAAGTGTATTCTCTCAGAAGAAGAGATACGGCATTGAAATGTTACTCTGCAAATATAGTTTCTTAATTGGCCGTGTTCTGTAGAAGTCTTCTCTTTAATTATTGCTTAGTCCCGCTCTGCACCGGATTTGCGACGTTCTTCAGCTGAGATGAAAGGGACAGAAAATATTTTAGTGATTGCAAAATAGAAAAACTTGTGCAAATATGCAACATTTATTAACAAACACAAGTTTACAGGGTCCAAAAACCATAATGTGTACTGTACATAGAAAGGACTTCAATGAATACCTCTCAATGCTTTCATGTCACTAGTGTCCACTTTTACTGTCATTGATTAAAGGTTCTCTAGTGGCTAGGTCACTGCCGGCGCTCTGCACTGTGCTCAATCAGTCGTCACGGAAAGCTTGGCACCCTCCCTCTGGTTCCTCCTCGGGCTAATACTCCGTTACTGCTCTTGCCGTTGTTTGTACTGATAGCCATGTTAGCACTGTTAGCTGTGAGTGGCAGGGTCAGCCTTTCGCCATGTTAAGAGCCGCGTGGAGGGAATGGATATGTTCTGAATTTCACATTGAGCACCTTAAAGTTCACGGACGGTGCAGATCACAAAGTAGCCAGTTTCTACTGTGGAGGTAACCGGCAACGTGAGAGAGAGAGAGAGAGAGAAGGCGGCACAGACTTTTGTTGGCTGGTGAAATCAAATGTGTGTGTGTGGGCCGAGAAGTCTTGAGTTAGTTGATCGGGCAGGAACTGAGTGAGTGGACTGGATCTGATCCAAGGTAAGTGCTCTGAACCAGTCTGACAGGTGAAGGATTGCAGGCTTTGCCAGGGAAGAGATGTAGCGGTGCTCCCAGGGCTAATGGGGTGCCTGCTGCCAGGCAGGAGGCGTGTGGAGGAGGGGGTGTGGAGTAGGTGTGGAAGCTGGAGCCAAGTGAGCAGTAACGAGAGCATGAGATGAAGGTGCTCCACGAGCTGACAGCGATGGCAAATAGATTAGTGAGGAGGAGTAATCGTACAAAGTGCCAGCTAAAGTCTGCAAATGTGCGTTCCTTTCATTGACTCATTTGGCGCGTTTCATGAGGCCAGTTATTTTATCCTGCCGCCTCTGGATGTTGAACACTTTGAAGCGGTTTGCAAAGAAATCCTCTCCGCCCCCCACCAATGGAGTGGCTCCAGATGGAGCTGCGTGAAATCGCATTGCCTCTAGTGATGTCACGTGAGTCGGAGTCGGTTATGGCCGAAGACTACAAGTTTGAAAATGAGAAAAAAAACTGGGGGGTGTGGAGTTGATTGAGTGAGCTCACCAGAGCGCTCCTCATCTCTGCTTCAGACTAGCAGCTCGAGGCTACTAGAATAAAGCACCGGAATCTACAACCCAACTGTTGGCGACCGAGTTTCGTTATGGGTGGTATCGGCGCTCCCATCCCAACAAACATTTGGCTGCTGCTCATGCGTCTTGAATTCAAAGTGGACACCTCCGCAAATGCCTCGGTATCCTCCCCAAACTACCTCATCTCTCTCCAAGTGTCGCTCTAAGAATCCTGGTACCCATCCACCGCTAACGTGCCCAGACGACGCACTCGCTGAACTGTCTCGCTACTTAGAGCCTTGGGGGGCGACCGAAAATCGAATGGAGGGGATTAGTGAGGCTGCTTGGAGCTTTGTGGAGAAGATATATTGGAAGCTGATGACTTTTCTTGACTTGTGGTTATGGGGACCACTGGTTTATTTATTATATGTGCCAACAAATATTTAATTCCATCTTCCTGTCATCTAAATCCCACAGTGGGGGGGAAGGCACAGAGGAGGAGATTTCTAATTAGCACGTTCTTGATTAATAAATATTAAATTCCAAGCTTGAATTCATGCATGTGTTAACCTTTACAACATAACTAATCTTCCTCACCAGGTCCTCCCACTCATATTTTCTCCCAGTCTACCAACAATATATTGATAATGTTATGCAGCAGCGCATTATGCAGCATATTGTCTCTTAGCAATGGATGTCTTGTAACATTCAAAGCCTTTACAATATGACAGATTTTTCTTTGTTTGCGTCTTTCTTCTGTTTTCCACTTGGCTGTTTTGTGCAGATAATATGCACATGGGGGGGGGGGGGGGACTGAAGGGGGGATGTGATCATTGCTAATATACAGTAGCTTTGGCTGACTCCAGGGACAACTGTCACATCCCTATTTGTTCATAGGACAAACTTTCTCATGTTGCTTCTTTCATCTTGACATCCACAAACTTTTTTTAAGGAAGCGCTGCCCTAACAACTTATTAGAAACTGGAGCTTGTGTAATGAAATGTGATATAGATAAACAGAGTGGTATTTAACATCTTTCAACTACAGAAGACTGTGATTTCTTTAAAGAATGTAAATAACCTAGCAGTGTGGCTCTCGGTATGGCAATGTTGGTCTTTCCACCATTTCGGTCCAGACTTAAATATCTGCTGCTGGACAGATTACCATGATATTTTCTCATGACATGAGATTTACATGTATTCATGTTCCCCTCAGGATGAATTGTAATCAGTTTGTTGATTCTTTGGTTGACTGGTTAATCTTTGGTACAGCCTCAGCTATACTTTGAATTTAGTGATAATTAGCAAAATGGTAGCATGCTAAACTAAGATGGTGAGCATGGTGAACATTACACCTGCTTGGCATCAGCATGTTAGCATTGTTACTGTGAGCATGTTAGCATGTGGACGTTGCTATTTTTAGTGCATAAATGCGTTTACACTGACAAATGTGCTAAAATGCAGCGCACTGAGTAGGGATGAGTATCGTTAGGATTTTATTGATACTAGTACTCATCGATTCTGCTTATCGGTCTCTCTCTTTTCGTTTCTTTTTAATTATATTGTAAGAAAAAAATACAATAAATTAAGTAATAAATCAACATTGCTGTATTATTCTTGTATGTATACAAATAGTCTTTCTTGAGCAGCAATACAAGGAGATCTAAAATCATTAAAATACATTCACATCTAAACAATCTTCTAAGTGATTGGCTTTTTATCTATAAACCTTTTCTTATTAGCAAACTCCATATAGCATCGCTAACGCTACCTGCAGTGGACGAGGATGGATAGCTGCTCGCCAGACAGTTGAAAAACTGTGCATTTCTGCAGATTCATGTTCTGCTTGTTCGCCAAATGTTTTGATAAATTGCTGGTATTACCTTCTTTACTTGTGAGGGTTTTATTGCATTTGTGACAACGAGAGTTATCAACATTTACTCGAGTAAAATGTAGCCACACTTGTAGCACAAATCCGCTACTCATGCAAAGACGGGCACAGAGGCAGAGAGACGAGTTTTGCGACGCTGCTAGAGATCTCAATCCGTAACTTCTAAAGTACCGGCAGCAGAACCGTTAACTTTACAATACTCAGGGTTTTTACTCATTTGAAAATGTTTCCCATTTAGAACAGAGTTTCTAAAGGGGGGGGCATCCCTAACAATGAGTACCGGGATGGCATACTCACACCGGTCACAAAGCTAAGGGTGGAATCATAGACACTTCTCACCCTCAATGGTCGACATCTTGGCTATGTTGCGGAAGGGGAGGTTCCAGCAAACTTGGCAGAGATGGTGGCGTAAACATGGACTACACATGCAAGTTAAAGTAAAATCACGTTAATTTTTAGTCAGTTTTTTATGCAATTGTCAAGTAAGCAAACAAGCCAGCCAGGTATTTTGGCAAGGGCGACAATCACGGTCAAATGTTGGCGGTTGCACTCCGTCTGGTTGCAAATCGCCATTAAAAAGAAGAAAAAGCGCTCAAATGTTGCAGTTGTCACTTCCGGTACTATAGGTGCACAACAGCAATGTTAGATTTTAGGCAACATTCACGCACTACGCAAGTAAGTGCAAGTACACCAGTGGCGGGCCGTGCATTTTATACCTGGGCCTTCACTGCTGTCCTGCAGCTGAAACACAGCTACGGTTATTATTTGTGTCGTGTAAAAATGAAGCCAACACCTGTAGATACACTAACTGCAGAAAATACGCCGAGAGTGCGTCTCCTCTCTGCTCTGACTGCAGCTGGGACTGCTGCGCGAGGCTTCTGTGAGAGTTACTGCATGTGAGTGCTTTGGGGCGGCGGAGGGGCTCACGGCAGCACCCGCTGCTCGTTCACGACAGGGCAGAACGTACGTGCTTTAACGTCAGAGTCAAAACACCAGAAAAGTCTCCAACAACACCAGAAAAAGTCGCTAGATGTGTCGCTAGTAGCTTTTGACAAAAAAAGTCGCCATGAGATTTTGCAAAGTCGCCAGATTTAGCGAGCAAGTTGGCAACACTGGCACCGTCTAAATATGTCCCCAGAGCAACATTGGACGTAACACTAGTTCCTATCACATATAAAACCAAACAAAAATCCATCTTCATAAAAACAAGTTGTACAAATAATAATATATAAACAAGCATAAATGCAGCTTTAAGCTGTTGTTCACTTAAAGACAAAGTCCATCCTCCTTTCTTTGTTAATAAAGAGTTTAATCTCACGGTTGTTCAGTACATCCGTGCGTTTTAGTTCCAGTAAGAAGTCCTTCTCGATTCATGGACGCCAGTGAAGACAGTCGAGCCTCCCCAGTTGTATTTCTTGACTACGTTTTAATGCGTTTGAGGGCTGAAAATGTCTGCTCGGCAGAGGCAGCAGATATTGGGATTGTCACCGCCCAACATGTCACGCTAGCCCACTGACCAATCACGTACTTGTAGGCCAGCTAGCAGGCTCTGGCACGTCAAAGAATACGCCCAACATGTCAAACTAAAGATCTGATTGGTTGAACACGATGACAATCAACAATATCGTCCCCATTCATTTAAACGGCACATAGATGCACTTGTGAGTCTGCAGGCCTCGGGCCTCTCTTCTTACCTAGAGACACAGAGGTGAAATCTGATTGGATAAAAGCTCTAATTAAACCAAGCTGCACTGGAAGCAGAGCAACTGAGGAAGACAGTAGCTGTGCAATGAGAAAATAAGATAATGGGGAAAAAATCATAATACATGTAGTGTATTTATGAAAAATTATAAAATATCTATAAATTTGTGATTCTGTCTAGGTCAGCAGAGAAGGCCTTGAAGGCCCTGACGGCCCACCACTGAAGTACACACAGTGTACTACATGCAAGTGTACTAACGGAAGTATCTGAATTCAGACACAGCATTAGTCTTGTTAAATATAAAATTCCCAAGCTTTTTACACACTACCGATTGTCGAGCTGTAGCTGTACAAAGTCCGCCCATCTTTCCCCAGTAACCTCCTCCAGCCCTTCCTGGATGCCCACGAGCTCCCCTGCCAGCTGGGCTGGAGTCCCTGCAGAATGTTCAGGGTTGGCCCCTGGGCCTTATCCCAGTTGGCCGTGCCTGGCACAGGCTGGCACCTGAGGGACATTTTCAGCAAACGCTCAAACCACCTCCACTGGACACACTTTGTAATGTGTTTTTGCAGTAGATGCCAAGCTAGGTTATGTGTCCACTGGGAACATTTCTTTTGAGCGCCGACTTCTTTTACAGATCGTATCGACTTGGGAGGACAAAAATGTTGCAAATTTGAGGCGGTGCCAAGAGATTTGCATTGACTTTCTTGCTCAGAACAGAGGGCTGCTGAAAGGAGTTGAACTTTGAAAAAGGTTTTCAATAGTTGCTCAGCAATAATGGCTGTCACGGCCAGCACTTCCTCCCCAGCATCTGTTTAACACTTAAAGGAAGAGGTGGGGGCCAATGGGGGCCTCCTTGGCCCATTGATCACCATTAGAAGCCAAGAGTTGTGTTTTAACAGGCACAATCTGTTCAGACAGTGGAACAAGAGGAAGAAAATAAAATCAATTGGAAAATGTTAATTTCCAGCTGGTACCAACAAATGGTCACGACACTGCTGTTCTTTACCCTGTACTTGATGGTGTTGAGGGAAAAAAAAGAGATGCTTTCTGTGTGGAAGTTTGCTCAATAATTCCTTGTCGCGCTTTGCAGCTTCAGCTCTGCAGCTGTGCATAGAAGTTTTGTTTACAGTGGGATTTTATGTCATCTACTGAGTGTTATGACTCAGATGAATCTCAAACGTCAAGCTGTTTTTAAATGCACAGTTATTATTTTGGTACATATTCTTGTCTTTAGCTAAACAACACTGTTCTCTCCTTTCTAGAACTGTGTTCCTCTCTACATTCAATGCGCATTCATCCTGTCTTTGCCTCCCACACACGGTCTCAATTCCCCAATCCATCGCTGTAAAAGCCTCCGCCTTATTTGATCTTGGATTTTAACAGTTTTCGCCTCCCGTGTTGTCCTTGATCTTTAACTAGCTTGAATACACTGCCATGACAACCAAGGTCAGAGAGGGGGCAGGGAAATGTCTTTCCGGTGTCTGTTCAAGCTGCAAAACGAAAGCTGACCCGTCATCTGAAAGGCTCTGTGTACATGGAAAGCGAAAAACTGGAGGACTGTTATTTGACAAATGGGTCGGCTAAGTTCAGTTTTCCCATCAAAACATGGCAAACAATTACTCCAACATAATCAGAAAGTGCAGTGCAGGCTCAGTGGGGAGATGCACCACAAGGTTTTACTGCAATAAATTAATTTAACATTTCATTTAAAGGAACAAATCAATTTTTTTTTTTACTGTGATTAAAGGGCATACATTTTGCAAGAGGAAACAGATATTTTTGGAAACGCAGCACCACAAAATGAAGTAGGCTGGATAGGACAACGGCCTCCCTACAGGCAGCAGGAAATTATCTAACATAAAAGATAGGATCTGAAACGCGTGATATCAACGTTTGTGACACCGACCTACTCTCCGAGGCGTTTGGAGAAGAAAGCCCCCGGCTCGCGCTGTCACACGCAGCACTGATATCTACAGGGATTACAAAGTGCAATCACCTGCATCAGCAGCAATGAAGAGATCATTTATAACTGTTCGCTTGCTGCATAACACCCCATGCTATGAAGTGCTGTAAAACCTTCTTTTTCATGGAAGAGGATGGGAGCAGTAGACAAGTTCATATGGTAAATACTTTCCCTATAAAGCCGCAGGGAAAGCTCGATTAAACACAACTCAAGAGTTGGGGATCTTGAGGCTGTCATTCCCCCCTTTTTGAACTCAAAATCACATTACAATTTCAAAGGAATATAGCGTTATTTCAGTGAGAGGAGGTGAGACAAACAAAATCCAATACATCAAACAGGACCGTTTTCACAAAAATACTGGCCACACAGGCCATGCTGCACTCCATGTACTCCCCAACCAGGGAGTGCGCGTACATTTCCTTTTATACATCGCCCAAATTGCTTTGATTTTAGTGATGCTGAACCCACAGGCAAAGGACACATACAGCCAGTTTTTTTTCAGCCAACATATGTATCCCCATCTGGCAGGGCAGCGTATGTCACAGCGTTTGGTCCTCTGTGAAACAGGAGGCTGAAAATATTGGAGCTCCTCTCACTGATTACATCGCGTCCTTGACAGCAGCGTTATGCTTTCATCATTTTCCATCTCGGTAACACGTGTTCTCTGTCCTCATCTCTGATCGCCATGTTCCTTTTTAACTTCATCGCTCTCTTCATTTTGCTGACTCCAGCTGAAATGTCCCCATTTCCAGATGTAAATGATACTCATTCCATTGAACTCATGCGTATCACTGACAGGTATGCTGTTTTTTTTTTGCCGATGTATGGATAGGAGGGTGAAAATGCACCTTTTCGTAATAAATATTTACCAGTTTACGTTAACACATTTCACATGAAAGTTTTTATCCTTCGTTCATCGAGGTGTTGTCAGAATGGCCTCTGCAGTAAAAGCTTGTCCGCTGCAACCTGTGTCAGTCACAGCAGTCCGTCCGGCATGCCAACCACTCTGCGACATCAAAGACATTCACATGACCTTCGGTACACACAGCCGCATCACTACAGTACCCGGGCCAAGCTATGGAATAGATTCAACATAGATGAATCTTACTTTTAATAAAAGGAAAAAAAAATCATACGTTTGAGAAGAAATCAGTAAATTTGTGATGAGATGACATTTGATATTTGGTGGGAGGAAGTGATTAGCACATGATATTGAAGTGACCTTCTCATGTGATGGAACTGCACAGTATAGAAATTAGGGCTGCAGTTATTTCTCATATTTAATAATCTGCTCTGCTGATATTTTTTCCCTCTCTATAGAATGTCACAATTTCCCAAAGTCCAAGATGATTTTGCTTGAAAAATGATTTTGACGATTAATCAATTATCAAAAGAGTTGGCAATTATTGATGAGTATAGTTACCATAATAACAAGGAATTAATAAAAAACCTAGAAGGTTATTTGTCCACCGATTTTTAGCGTTGCACTCCTGTAAATTTTTTATATTCAATTTATTTGTACAGCCCAAAATCATACATTTTTAAATACAATCTGTACAGCATACAACATCCTCTGTCCTTGGGTCCTCGCAAACCTTTAAAGGGGGAAACAAAAGGAAGAAACCTCAGGGAGAGCAAAAGGGATCCCTCTCCAAGGATGGGCATGTGTACAGAACTAACAATATAGTCAATCCATATGATATAATGTTACATAATGAGCATTGGTATAGCAGTAGTAGACCCAATAATAGAGTAATAATAGAACACTATGGACAATTAAAAGACAAAAGTATCAAAATCGATGCAGCAGAACCAGAGATATCATCTTGTTTTCATTACACGCGTTCTTTTCCTTGTCAAAAGCTGGCACCTACATTGCCCACAATGCAGGCAACATGTTACGACAACCCGGTAACGCACATCACGCCTCCACTTGCGACACCTTGGAGGAAGGTGGTAGAGCTACAGGTACAACAAAAACTGTGAGGGAAGTGCTCGCACAATGCACTCTTAACAGCAGCACTGCCGGTATCTTTTAGTCGGTAGTCTTCTTTATTAGTGCGCCTAGGGAACAATGGCTTCCTACTCTACAGCTTGAAGATTTAAGTGGATACAAACACACTTGAGAAAATGCTGAGCTTATAGTGTAGAAAGAAAATGGTTTATTCTGCCAATTTAAACAGTGAGTAATTTAAAAAGTAATCCATAAAAGATGAGAAGTCACCCGTAGCCAGTGGCGGGCCGTGCATTTTATTCCTGGGCCTTCACTGCTGTCCTGCAGCTGAAACACAGCTACGGTTATTATTTGTTTTGTGTAAAAATGAAGCCAACACCTGTAGATACACTAACTGCAGAGAATACGCCGAGAGTGCGTCTCCTCTCTGCTCCGACTGCAGCTGGGACTGCTGCACGAGGCTTCTGTGAGAGTACCCGCCTGTGTGTGCTTTTGGCGGCGGAGGGGCTCACGGCAGCACCCGCTGCTCGTTCACGGCAGTAACTGTAGAACGTACGTGCTTTAACGTCATCGAGTCAAAACACCAGCAAAGTCTCCAATAACACCAGAAAAAGTCGCTAGATTTGTCGCTAGTAGCTTTTGACAAAAAGTCGCCATGAGTGTTTGGAAAGTCGCCAGATTTAGCGAGAAAGTCGGCAAGACCGACACCGATTTAAATATGTCCCCAGAGCAACATAGGACATAACAATGGTTCCTATCACATATAAAACCAAACAAAAATCCATCTTCATAAGTTGTACAAATAATAATATATAAACAAGCATTTTAAAGCTACTGCAGATGTAAAAACAAAAGCAGTTCACTTACCAAAGCTGCTGTTCACTATTTAAAGACAAAGTCCATCCTCCTTTCTTTGTTAATACAGAGTTTAATCTCACGGTTGTTCAGTACATCCATGCGTTTTAGTTCCAGTAAGAAGTCCTTCTCGATTCATGGACGTCAGTGAAGACAGTCGAGCCTCCCCAGTTGTATTTCCTGAATACGTTTTAATGCGTTTGAGGGCTCAAAATGTCCACTCGACAGAGGCAGCAGATATTGGGATTGTCACCGCCCAACTTGTACAGTACTTGTAGGCCAGCTAGCAGGCTCTGGCACGTCAAAGAATACGCCCAACATGTCAAACTAAAGATCTGATTGGTTGAAGACTATGACAATCAACAATATCGTCCCCATTCACTTAAACTGCACATAGATGCACTTGTGAGTCTGCAGGCCTCGGGCCTCTCTTCTTACCTAGAGACTCAGAGGTGAAATCTGATTGGATAAAAGCTCTACTTAAAACAAGCTGCACTGGAAGCAGAGCAACTGAGGAAGACAGTAGCTGTGCAATGAGAAACTAAGATAATGGGAAAAATATTTTTATAAATTATAATACATGTAGTGTATTTAAGAAAAAATATTAAATTATAAAATAGATATAACTTTGTGATTCTGTCTAGGCCAGCAGAGAAGGCCTTGCAGGCCCTGGCGGCCCACCACTGCCCATAGCTAATAACTGGACTGCACCCAATACTAGAACAGAAGTGGCCCAAGCTCCCACGTTTTATGCCTGCTGCATCATCTTTTGTCCTTGGTGGATGACTTTAAGTGCCAGGTGCAGCTGTCCCAAAACCTGTGTAATGAATCTCTTCTTGCTAGTGTTCCACCATTATGACAACATAACATGAATAAGTGTGACTGTCTGGCACGGGTTTAACAGATGGAGCAGTAAAACTGTCCAGAGCTTAGGTTTGGAAAATGTAACATTCATACAATACATTTATTTTTGCTCTGTTGAGAGAAGGAACACATAAACACCTTGATATTTCTCTTCTTCCTCTAAGACTCTCCTGGCTCTCCAGTGATACAAAAAGAAGAGTAAATGCTTAATACGTTGTACTTTGCTTTTACGCACTGAAAAGGAAGCTACATTGTTTATAATGCGGCACGTTAGTTTCAATGTACAATCAAACACACTGAAACTAATTCTGCTAGATATCTTAAAGGTTGAACAGTAATTGCACATTCAACACACTGAAGAAACAGACAAAATAATGCTGTGTATAAATAACTACACAGGAACTTGTACTAAGGTATCTGCATGTTTTATAAGTTATAAGAAAATGCCTTTATAAGTCTTTACAAATCCAGCCATCTGCCATCAACACATTTGCAAACCAAGTTCCCCAAAGTCTTAGACACCATCTGACAAACATATTTCCAGTTTATTCCAAACCATACTGTGGAATACAATGTGGCAATATCACAAGGCTATACCTCTTAAGGCGTACACTACTGCTCATTTTGCATTCATCTTTTCCCTCTGTAACTGCAATAATACTTTGGATCGCGAGTCCCAAACCAAACATTTGTGAACAGTTGGTGGAAAGGCCAAGCCTTAAAACAACAGTAACACGAATCAACAGAATTCAGGTTAATTATTAGCAGTTTAACATCATTGATACTGTATGTTCTTAATCTGTGAGCAGATCCACAGCTATGATCTATTAAACAATCACAATATTAAAAGGATGCGCTAGCTGATAAACATAGTGCAGATAAGATAATTATCAGCTTAACTAGTGGCAATTATTATTTAATTCATATGCACAGATATTGTAGTTATCTTGATTCTATGATGTAGTTTTCTACAAAGAACAATTATTTAAAACGCTGGATAATCAAAGCCATCTACCCTACAGGAATTGTTCCCCAAAGAGCTATTTGATAGCCAAAGTAGTCTGAACACATTTCTTTGAGTTTAAAATATGCAGCGCAGCAAAGCTTCTGTGCCTTTAGATTTTATAATTTAACTTTTGGCAAACATTGGTTTTCAGTCCATGCCAGGGAGGAATCTTGTAGCATGTTCAAGTTTTTGACCAGAACTCAAGCCCTGTAGCCTTGATGGCAGCAGAAACTGTTCCTGCTGCAGCATAATAATAAACTGCTCACCTGCTTTGAGTTTACAGCAATAGAGGAGAAGTGTGTGTGGTATGCAATTAATTAAGATTTCAACCAAATTAATTTGTTTTGCTAACGTCAACACAAACGTTTTGTTTGCATACAACCCTATAAAACTCGGATGCCCCTGTACATCGGACAAATAGTAGACTCTTTCCTTGCACACCTACACATTTCATGAAAAGCCATTACAAAACAACACTTTGAGTCGGTCTGTGCAGCATCTTCAAAGGCACCGTTGGGTGTAAGGATTTGAATCTGCATTGAACGGACTGTCTATCCATAGCGTTACCTCAGACAGATTCGACTTCAGAAGGAGTCGGGGGTGGATGTTGCTGTTGGCGAACAATATGGGATATAAAGAAATGATTGGGTTTCATAGACAATGCTGCATGGAAGAGAGAGTCTGAGCCATTTCCTCGACATAAATACGACATGCAATAGATACGGCTTCAGCGATGTTGGAACAATAAAAACAATTCAATCGAACGAGTGCCAATATCTTGAGGGTCCATTCTGAGAGACACTTTTCCTGAGAAATCCAATCCAGCTTCAGTTCGATTCATGCCTGTCGGGGTTGTCCGCTACTTGGTTACTTTGAAGATGGCCAGATGCTCACTATATCAATCGGAAATGATCTGAAACTCAAAAGTAATTAATGAACAGATCAATGACGTTTATTTTTTATTTTTTTCAATGAATTTGGGATGTCGGAAGGACACTGGTTTCACATGGCTCTACTGTTGCTTCTAGCATCCGTGTACAGCTAGTCTGCTGCACATTCTCTAAGAAGTCAGGCTTTTCTTAGTCACTCTCTTGACTTTTCAGTTGCCGTGTGAATAGAATATTAACAGGAACTCAAGGTAATTGCAAAACAGATCAATGAAACTTCAAAAGAATTAACAAAATCTGTTTTTATAATTCCTTTTTAAATGAATCCTATGTTTTGGCCGTCATTCCCATCACTTGATATCACACTCGGAGGCTGAGATGCAGGTTCTCGGGCGTATATCCGATCATTGTTTCTGATTTAACATTAGCAACACCGAGTCAACCTTTTGACTTTCTTTTTCTTTTTGAAGTCGTTGCCTGGTCATTCAATCAGCAAAGTGGCTCAGCCATGAATAGATTACCCTTGTCCAGACCCGTGACACATTAACCTTGACAACACTACCTAAACAGAATGTTATCTGTTGACCAGGTCACATCTCAAAGTGATGCCCCTCTCTGCCATGCCGTGAATAATTCATGCGAGATGGGGTGAGAAAGCAAGTCGAGGCTGGGCAACTTCCCTCCAATCCATAGGCAAAGTGTACATATAGCACTCTCATCCTTATAGCTATTGATTATGTGCCACGTTGGCCAGCAGCTTGGCAATAGATTGCAGACAAAATAGACAACAAGACACCCCGAGTGTCCAAACTTGTTAAGTGTTGACTGTGGAAGGGGAAGGCCAGGGGTTGGAAGCGAGGCGAGCTGGAGGATTGAAAAGACCTTCGCGGATGGAAATGAACACGGCGCTCTCATTCATATGTAATACATGGATCCCTGGGAATAATAGCTTAATCAGCCCCGTCTCTCAGTGTGCGGGAAATGAGGACATTTGGTGATGTGCAGAATGACGGACCCTTATATGTAGGATTTGTCTGTTACACCTTAATCCATTAGGAAAGTCTCCTGCCTCAACTGTAGTTAAGCCGATTTGGAGCCCGCCGATAGCATCAGGGAGGAGGCTGTTCTCAGCGAGAAACGGCTTTGCTGATACGCAGATATTCTGAGAGCATGTGCACGCTGACATTCTGAGGATTATTTCCAAAACTTCGGCAACTTGAACTTCGATGGACAATTAATATACACTTTCACTTTCAGATGCAAATTTCCAAATTTACCTTTTTTTTGTTGCAGGTTTAGATTTCTCCGGAGGCAGCATAATGTCTTCCCTCAAATGAACCCAGGCAGAGCCTCATTTAGTACGGGTTAAACTGAATAAAATGTGTTAAATAAAGACTGCTGTGCAAGGGCTTTGCATGTGTGGACAACATCGTGTCTCAAGTAATTTCAGAGAGATTAACATTTGTGAAAATCCTTGTCACATGCTGTGTTAGGTTCATGCATAATGAATTGCATTTGCTTCCTGGGCCCTGTTGAAAAGGGTGTGATGACAATTTCCCGTCCCTGAATATGTCAACACTTACATTTCCATTATTAACCTGCTGCTCTCATCACATCTAATGGTTTTCCCATATAATTTATTTACACCCTGATTACTAATGCCAATGATTCTCTCCTCAATCTTCTTTTCTGGCCTCCTTCTGCACGATCAAACCAAAGCCAAGGCCAGGCTTCCAGTACTTTAGCAGCAATTCTATTAGCCAGTATTTGTTGTAGTTGCCAATGTGAAAGTCAAAGTTTGGACAGTAGTTTGTCCCTCATGACGAGAAACAAAATACTTGAAAGGACAGACTTTTCAATTTTATTTGAGCTATATCTTTATAGTATTTACCCTCCATTTAGCTAAACTGCTTGACATGTTTTTGCCTTAATTTGTTTACATTTTGGCAAATTGGCACCATTGAAGTACACAGAATTACCTTCTAGCATCTCCTGTTTGCAATGGATGTAGAGACACCTATCACTGGAATACTTTGATACTGAAGAAAACTAAAACAACGTGATGATTTTCAGGCACGTGCTGGAGTTTTTAACGCATGGAAAATATATATATATATCCTCAGAAAGTGTCACACTGAATTTAAGGATTTGCATATCATGTCTGCATGTTTAGATTTCAGTTATGACTCTTAAATGGGAGGACTAATGTTGACACAAATTGCTGCTCAGCGTCTCTCATCCTCTCAACTGGCCCGTGCCCCCCCCCCTGCCTCACAGTTTGAAAACCTCTGATCTAGATAGATGTGGACATACGAACAAACGTGAGCATTAATATGCTACGACAACAGCCTCCACTCCTATGGGAGAGTCCCTGCAGCACCAAAAGCAACAGTGAGGTCAGCCAGTGGTGTCGGGTGATGAGGCCTGGCTCTGAATCAGTGTTTATCCCAAATGTGTTGGATGATGCCGGGCCCAAGCCATGAAAAGTAGCCCCAGACCAATGACCAAGATGTATGCAGGTTTGTCCCAATGTTGTTCAGGTAAACCACCATGTCCTTGAATGGGAAATGGTTACAAAAGCACATATTCTTGTAAAAGATCTCTTGACAGTTTTGGCCAGCACCTTTTTCCTGGCCACCCATTTCTATTTAATATATGTAATTACAATTGCAATCTGTTCATTTTGAAATTACAAGGAGTGTGGTTAGAATGACTTCTAGACATGCTGGAGCTTTTCTTTTTTTTTTTTTTTTTTGCTGACTCTCGCACACAAACTGAAAAATTTGCACAGGATGCAGGAGTGAAAATGCTGTGAATGGACAATCATGGCTGTGGTGTGCTGCACAATGCAAATTAATTCACCAGTCAGTGAAATCCAGACCGATGCAGACAGTAGGAGAGCACAAGATGCACTTCCAGTAGCTGGGAGGATGAGCTCTTTATGTTTGCTCTTTTAAGGCCTAATTTAGGACAAAATGTTAAAGTCACAGTGTTGCCCTGGAAGTCCTTGAGTGATCTACTGAGAGTGCAGGAGAAAAGAAGGAAGACTATTCTTACCTTAATCATTCAATTGTATAGGTTTTCTCGGGCAGTCCTGCAGTTTTTTTTAGTTTATTTTTTGTCAACACCATTATAGAGGTCTGGTTATTTCATTTACCAAACTGACAGTCACAGCTGAGACCATCTCACTGTGTAATAACAAAAAACATTTCTTGCCGTTTCTCTGCTTACAATATAGATTAACTTTAGCTTCTAATGGTGTTGGTTAGATATGAATGTCTGCTGCAGCAGCGAGCCTGATTAATAAAGGTATTATTCAAAACACATCGCCGGAACATCAACCGCAGGGACGGAGTCGGGGGAAATGGGTGGAGGGTAAGGCAAACGGCAAACAGAGGGGAGACGGAGAGGTGAAATACGCCATGTTGTTGTACCTGGCTTCAGGAAGGAGGTTGAGGAGCAGGAGGAAGATCCACAAGCCCAAGTCCAGTGGTTTAGGCTTCCAAAGTGCAGCAGCCATATCAGTTTAAAAAGAGGACTCCTGTAGGAAAGGCAGAGAGAGACCATGTCATACAGTATTCATGATGTAAATGATGTAAAAATGTTCATAACTTAACAGGTAAATGCAGAAGTGATGAACATCAAATGATTGACGAATTCATACTTTATTTCTAATCATTATTTAAGCTTCAATTATGGAGCGCCACCCTACTTAACCTGCCTGCTCTTATCTGTGTTTTATTTTTACCAGCTCTGACAGTGTCTCACTGGTATTGTTTTCAGCTGGTGTGTGTGTGTGTCATCATGGCAAAATATGGTCCTGGAGATACCTACTGTAGCGGGAACTACTGTTTGCAAGGTGTTTATACTTCTGTCTGTGGGCAGATTTCATGACCGTGATAGGGTCACAACAATAGACTGTATATAAGAGGTGGATGTAGTCGGCGTCAAGTTAGGCATTGGTTTGTGGACCGCCATTTTGAAACCTTGAGTTTTACATTTTTCATTGGATTTTTGGCCGTCGCCATCTTGTTTTTTTGCAACCAGCAAACGGAAGTAACCCTATTTGGACTGCGAAGGAATGACGTAGGGGTGCCGCATACGGCTCTAGTAGAGCTGGTGAACTGTCAATCACAAGGTAGCCACACCCTAAATTATACTCTGCTTTATGGTCCATTTGACTCTAAATGGACCACAAACTACTAAATAAACATCCTGCTGTATTGAGGAAGACTTGAAAGTAGCGATTGAGACCATAACCTCATGTTTACAATGTTTACTGAGAAGTAGGGTCATTTTCTTATAGACTTCCATACACCTAGCCTACACATCAGTGTAGTGAAATGATAGATTGCCTGTTTGAGTTTAAAATGTTACTACTAAGATATGTACTGCACACACGTATTCTTCAGTCCATAAATGTTAGTGAGCATGCAGTGGACATTTTTCTTAACTTGGGTGGTGATATTTGCTGTTTGTCTCAGTCTCTGCTGATTACTTGAGATAAACAGCCAAAAGCTATCTCATATTAGGCAAGACATCAGCTCTAATCCATATTTAGTTTTATTATTTGGCTCCTCGGTGGGATGAAAATATTATGATGCTCAAGCCCGTCAGCAGCCACGGAGCCGGTGCCTGCTTCATTCAATCAGCTCAAGATACAATCCATTTTATTGTGTTTGCCACACAGTTGGCATTTGGTAATTTCCATTTTTAATGTAACTTAAAGATATTGAATGTTTCCCTTTGTGGTAGATCATCTTTTGTTCTTCATGGTTTTATTCTTTATGCTTTTCTTCCTTTAGTTTTTTGGTAAAAGGAGTTATATATTTAATCATTTTGAGGTATTTTTCTAGGTCTAGGGAAGGGTTTTAAAACATTAACAAGCCTTTCTTTAAAAGTAAAGCATAAGGTACAGCCCCCCTCCCCACACTAATCATTTTGGCACAGTCCCTAACTTATCCTTACCTATAGCTTCAACTCTTACCATCACAGATGTGTGCCAAAATAATCAAATCTAACTCGAACCGAACACATCAAATATTAAATAACCCATTCTCGAGCTAAATTAAACTGCATATCGTACTTCCTGTTGAACTCATTCATACATTCATTGTGAGTGCGTGCGTCTGCGCTGACACCCGCATGACCCTCAGCAATCACGAGCGATGACGTAGTTTACAAGCTACCAAAGATTCTGAGCAGCACACTGGACTCAATTTGACCAAAAACACTTCCAGGATAATATGTCACATTAAAACACAATATACCGCAGCACACAGTCTCCTTCTCCCTTATGTCTCCACTCTATGGCCGTTGCATAGCGACTGCATTCTAACACTGTAATCATTGGTAATTAAGACACGGCGGTTTCAGTATGGACGTTTACGGGAAGATGAAATGACCTCTCGTGACAAGTACATGAGTGCAGCCTGAAATCACCAGGGAGATGAGGGGAGGAAAAGGAAGCTAAATGTCTGCAGCGGTTACACGGCCGCTGGAGCGCACACACACACACACACACACACACACACACACACACACACACACACACACACACACACACACACGTGTAAAGCAGCTGCGTCGTACTTGAAAGGCTTTCATTGTGCTTTTGTGAGAATCAACCCCCCTTTCATTGACGCCGTACGGAGAGGGGAGATCAAACGGCCTCCTGTGGGATAGCGGTGTTCTGGGTGCCACTGTGAGCCACTGATCATTACAGGAGGAGTAAACAAATGAGGACACGCTTCAGGTTAGCGTTCAAACTAAAAAAAAAAATGCTCCAACCTGTGACCGTCCTTCTACACTACGCTTGTGATGCCTCCGAGTGAAAGCGCTTTTTTTAAAGAGCTGTGTTGATATCGATTGTGGCTGAGCATCAAGTGAAAGATCCACATCTAATAAGTCTTCGCTCAGGCAGTGATGCTTGTGAGCCAAAATACTTCGGCTTACCAGCCAATTATTTTCAAAGCTAAGTCGTATATTTGGGTATGTGTGATTAGAGCTGCTGATTTCTCTGCAGTTTGTAATCCCACAATATTTTGAGAGGAGCCAGTTGTAAAATGAAGTGATACTTTTATGCCACTGCTTTTGGTACGTAGCATCTTCACAAGCCTTACCTTCTTATTGTTTTTTAAATTATGCATGAAACATCTTGACAGTTTCAATCCATGCCCTGGCTGAGGATTTGACAGTAACCAATATACATTGACATACTGCTGCATAAATCCAAGGCCCATGAGGCGTTATTGATGTAAAAATATTTACAGTCATCGTTATCAACCTGCGTGTGAGTGTCCTCGTTGCCATAAATATAGCAGCCATCCATCTATTTTTCCCCCCCTTTTGGCTGAGAAATACGAAAGTGGGTTACTTCTGTAACATGGGACAGAGATCACGATGGTCCCAGTGAGAAAAATGAGCAAACATTGTGAAGTAAGCCATGTAATCTTAGCTATAACCTGAATATGAGAGTATCCAGGCTTTTAAACATTTTCTTTTACATGCTTTCACCATGAACTGAGTTACTTGAGTGGCCGCTTTTTTTGCAAATTGCAAATGTTGCCAATTAACATGCAGATTACCTTATATTTCCTAATTTCAGCCCTCATCTCCCTTTAAACAGATGACAAGCTCAAGGGCAAGCCAAGTCCCAGACTGTGTCGAATTAAACCACTCTTGTGTTGCTCGACAAACAGACAGCTGACTTCCTAGATTTATTTTCCCCCTGTGTGTGAATATCATAGTAGGCATCGGTGTTATCAACCTCCTTTCTTCCCCTCTTTCCTTTCTCTTTCTGTACATTTTGCAAAGCGGGGTTCGCGTTAAAACCAATTCTGGATCCATTAAACATTTTATGTTCCTCATGAAAACTACTGGATGCCCTCAGGCGTCAGAGGTGTCATTTCCTCGTCTTTATGTCCGTCTGAAAATTGCATCGCTAATTTCCTGACGTATCGCCACCTATTCAAGCCACTTCCACTCACGAGAGGGTCGTCTTTGCTCGTCTCATCTTCAACGCTTTATGTGTCCTGGATGAATAGATCTTTTGAACGTACTCTTTCTCCACTCCCAATGTTCAGTCACAACACGGTGTTACAACACCGATGGTCTTTATAGTTTGTAATCGAATGGTCGGGTGAGTTCTCATTAAAGAGACGCAGCACAGAGACTGGCGGACTCTAATAATGTGCTCAGTAAACAAGAAAAGTAAAGTTTCAAAGGACTAAAGAAATAAAAGCCAAGAGTTGAATTATTCTCATTAGTCACTCCATAAACTCTATCGCCCGATCTTCTATAGGATCTCTGTTCTGTTTGTTCAGTACATGTCTCCTTAACACGAGCACCAATTAGAGCAGCAGTAGCATCAGCCAGAAAGCTTACTAGACAGCACTCTTACAAGTGTCAACAAATTCTTTCCATTAAAAAAAAAAAAGACAAACGGGTATTAAAAGACGAGCTGCCGGCCGTCGTCCACAATTCTGCACCCGATTTACAAATACCTGTCATGCAAACGAGGGGCTCAGTGCGTCAGCGGTCCCTGGAGCTCGGATTGTGCTTGAAACATGAAGGAAAGGGAAAAAGACACGGTGCTTTTGTTGGCAAATTAAAAATTGCTTGCCTAAGGTGACGGTAAAGAAACTCTCCATTTCCACACTCTTCCAACATTTGTTTTCAGTTCTGTCAGTTGTTTTTTTCTTCTTCTTTTTTTAATGCAATTGATGTAAATTAGCTGAATAATCTGACTGGATGACTATGCCGTGAGGTTTGTTAGACAATACAGATAATAAGTGGTGAAATAATAAGTGGCAGGGCCTAGTTTGCTCTTTGAAAGATGTCAGTTGGGGACAATTTAGTTCAGTTATTTTCATGGTTTGACAGTCAGTTAAGATCTAAAGGGAACTGAAATGTCATATTGTAGAGTTAATGGTATGCTTTCTATGCAGGTAAATCCCCAGTGGTGCGGTTACTGCACAGGAAGTCAAAGAGCAGCTAAAGACCTCATCAGCCAATAAGCACTGACTGCAGTAATTGTTGAATTTAGGACACAACTCTACAGTCACGTAATCCAAGTGGCTGTTGACTAAAAATAGCCCTAAATCCTGTCACATTTGGTTTGATGTGACAGTCTAGTGCCGAGAATCTAGCAGTGATCTTCGTGGTCTGAAATTCAACAACATATTTTAAAAAAAATAATTTACATTGCACCCACTGTGGTGGGAAACACTTATATTCAGTATGACAGTCTGTCAGTCATTTCTGCGCTTACTTACTACAACTTTTTCAGTAATTGCCTGCTTCTCATGGCAGATACTGACAAGATAACCGATAATATCACATTTGCATTCACCTGCTGGTAACCCAGGGTAGGCAGTTTTCAGAAAAAGGCAAAATGCACGTACGTAACCTGTACGAGTTCTAGTCGTTCATTTTAAACATTGTCCTTCATACAGTAACCTGTACGAGTTCTAGTGGTTCATTTTAAACATTGTTCTTCATACAGTAACCTGTACGAGTTCTAGTCGTTTATTTTAAACATTGTTCTTCATACAGTAACCTCTACGAGTTCTAGTGGTTCATTTTAAACATTGTCCTTCATACAGTAACCTGTACGAGTTCTAGTTGTTTATTTTAAACATTGTCCTTCATACAGTAACCTGTACGAGTTCTAGTCGTTCATTTTAAACATTGTCCTTCATACAGTAACCTGTACGAGTTCTAGTCGTTTATTTTAAACATTGTCCTTCATACAGTAACCTGTACGAGTTCCAGTCGTTTATTTTAAACATTGTCCTTCATACAGTAACCTGTACGAGTACTAGTTGTTTATTTTAAACATTGTTCTTCATACAGTAACCTGTACGAGTTCTAGTCGTTTATTTTAAACATTGTTCTTCATACAGTAACCTGTACGAGTTCTAGTTGTTTATTTTAAACATTGTTCTTCATACAGTAACCTCTACGAGTTCTAGTTGTTTATTTTAAACATTGTCCTTCATACAGTAACCTGTACGAGTTCTAGTTGTTTATTTTAAACATTGTTCTTCATACAGTAACCTGTACGAGTTCTAGTTGTTTATTTTAAACATTGTTCTTCATACAGTAACCTGTACGAGTTCTAGTTGTTTATTTTAAACATTGTCCTTCATACAGTAACCTGTACGAGTTCTAGTCGTTTATTTTAAACATTGTTCTTCATACAGTAACCTGTACGAGTTCTAGTTGTTTATTTTAAACATTGTCCTTCATACAGTAACCTCCCTGAGTTCTAGTTGTTTATTTTAAACATTGTCCTTCATACAGTAACCTGTACGAGTTCTAGTTGTTTATTTTAAACATTGTTCTTCATACAGTAACCTCTACGAGTTCTAGTTGTTTATTTTAAACATTGTTCTTCATACAGTAACCTGTACGAGTTCTAGTTGTTTATTTTAAACATTGTCCTTCATACAGTAACCTGTACGAGTACTAGATGTTCATTTCAAACACCGTCCCGATGTGATTGTGATCCCAATGCTGTTATATAAAGGCACATCTATGAAAGGCAATAACTAACAAGTGGCTAAATGAGACAACAAAACGTCATCAAGTCGTCGAGTCCAACTTCACAGCCGCGCTCTGTACACTCGCGCTCATGTTACCGTAGTGTAGCTCGTTTATAATCCCTTTACTTCTGCCGATTGCATTCGTGCTTCAAAAATCAAAGTGGTGTTCACTTGTGAAGATTATCTTGCTGAACTAAACGTGTCTGTATCATAAACTTTCTTTGCCACAGAGCAAATTTTCTGCAATAATCCCCAAAAAACAATGGAAACATCCCGTTGGCTTTTTACCACTTAACAGTGTTGGATAACATATCATCATCAACTCAGTTCAAATGGCCACATTTGAAGCATGGAGGGTGGTGTCAATGGTACGAGAGGGACACAGGTGGACCGAATGAGCGAGGACAATTTTTCTCTCTTTTTTTTGGGACTGTGGGCATGAGCGTTATTATGATCATTAGGCTTCATCGTTGCCAAATGATCAATGTATCGGGCTGCCGGGCAAAAACTGTCTCGACCAGGGCGCATCACTATTATGTTACACCAGCGATAGTTTGTCAAGATTTAGGTTCCTCCCAGACTTGTAATGAGAGTACAGTGGATGCATTATGAGCACAGCACCGCAATTCGCCTCTCTTGTTGTTTTTAGGGCAGGAGAAAGATAAATGTCATGCTGTCATTTTCATCTTGCTGAGCCAAGGTTTGGCTGACTAATGTTCAGTGTGAGTATACTGTTCACAGGTGCTGAAATGCACTATAAAACTGTAGCATAAAACAGCCCAAGTGTCCAGTTTAATCAAAGCTGAACATATTTTATCCTCTTCTGAATTTAAGGAGAAGTGACTTGATATACGTTTTTATTAGCGCTAAACTTGGCAGGAATCTAAAAAGTCTCGCTGTTTTGGCCAAGCCTCCTTGGAAAAAGCTTACTCTCCCTCGACTGCACGGGTGGAATACATCCTAAAACCCACTGTTGTCCTTCATTAGCATAAATGAATGAATAGAAATATATACCAGATGGAACTTTTATTTTTACAGAAATAGATTTGGACTTGCCATGCCGTGTGCGTAAATTTACCCGAAAGTAGAGAGGGAATAACAGAAATCTAGTTTCCATAATTAGGCCAGAGTGCTTAAAAGCAAAACGCTGTCACAGCCCTTAAACATTTGTAATTTAACATTCAGAAGGAGCTCAGACCTTTTTCAAGAATGTGGCGGTGATAATACAGCGCATGTGACAGTGAATCTGACTTGATACTTGACAACATTTTTCAGGGGCTTAAGATCCCTTCTAGGCTGTGAAAGAGACAAGCAGAGAAATGAAACTTCCTGTAAGCACTTTCAGGTAGAGTAATGTTTAAACCCACTGACATGCCACCTCTGCTTCCATAAAATCATGATGGCTTGCTGCTCTGGGAATGGCCTCATATAACACTGCTCCCTGGCCCGCGTGATGTGTTTCAACCCAATTTTCCTTCCCTTTTCACATGTAAAAGTGAGGTTGGGTTTGTTAGGTGGATCTAACGGTACCCTCTGTGTCCCAATGAGGCTGATGTAGCTAACACCTTGGTTCAATATTTTTATAAGCCATCAACAGGTCCCACCTGTCAAGTCGCTAATGGTTAAGACCTTTAATGCTTACCCAGTTGAGCATGTTTGCACACACGGAGCCCAGCTGGGTAATTCGCTGTACATGCTGCTGAATCTACAATATTTGATATCCATTAATCAAATCTGTAAAGTATACAATCTAGAAATGAGTGTACACTGGTACCAACTGAGCTCAATGAACAGTATTAACTCAATAACCCTGATGATTAAAAAGACAAACACATTTCATAAGGAACCTGCCCTTACTCTGAATATTTTCCCATTAATAATTGACCGGTCACAATCAGTTATTCTTAAATGGACTCCAGTTGGAAAAGCAATACTTCTGATACGTTACTGAAATCACCCATGATTATAAAGGAACTGTAATGGGGCATCTGTCCCTGCAGTAACATGCATTATACTGTTGGGAGGAAGAGATCTGATCAGATAAACACAATGATCATGTAAATCAGTGTGACTTTAACAATTAGAGACACGGAACACCAAACTAATGGTGATCTGCTCTCTAGTCATTACAGCCATGAAGTAAAAAAATAAACAAAAACAGCTGTTAAACCGTGGACAGGGCGCCTGCCTTGTAGGTGAAATCTGTCACAGTTCATCAAGATTCCTAGTGAAGAGCAATACCTTCCCGAGCACTCGCCACCTGTGCACATGTATTGCCTCCAGCCTGGTTACGCTGTCTGCAGCTCAATGCCGGCGCAATTCAGATGGCAGGCCTTCACTGTTGGTACTTTTACATTCTGTTAATCCTCTTAATGACCACGTTGTTACTGGTTTGTGTAGCATTTCACGTGTGGTAATGGAGAATAAGTAGGACGTGTGAGCACTCTTTTGGGCTGTAGTTGAAGGTGCAAATGCCATATGTGGGATTGGGAAAAAAAAATCATGATTAGAAGAAACACTGTGTCTGGCTCGAGTAATTCTCAGCTAATGCCGTTTCAACGTCATCATTAAATAAACAGAAAAAAGGAATAATAACATCATTAGCAGTGGTTCTACTGCTAAGATACATTGCAGGCTTTAGGGCTTCAGAGCAAGAAAAATAAAGCCACTTGTTTGCTCAAGACAAGAAAACGAGAAGACGAAATAATACAAAATATAACTACAACACAATTAATGTTGCTTGCCCAGTGGACAGCGGAAAAGCAGAATAATTTCCTCTGGGTTTAAAATTCAACTGTAATACACACAAAAATACTGCTGTTTTCATTTAGAATCCCTCAGAAAAATAATAATAAAAAGTGTTAAAATCTGTGACTCATTGACTATATAATATTAACATGTTCATTTATAAACATGATCATTACAACAATTTGTCTGGACATCATCACACCTATTTTCTTACCGAATTATTTTATGTTCAATATAGTTGGGATGATAAATATTGTCAAATGTACACATGATTCATTTTATGAAAACTAACCCACACATTTCACATGATGACACGAGAGGAAGCATCTACAATGAACAGATGCAAGCTATCGACAGCAATGCTTTTATTCTGAAAAGCGATTTTCAATTTTCATCAGCGACATTAATTTCTAAGAAAATGGATGTCAAACAGACCGTTTGTGAAGAGCTTAACCAGACAAGATTCCTTCAAAGCTGATGGCATTACATGGCCAGCAGAGCGGGGCCCCACGCGGAGGGGAAATTAATATCTCAGTCCAGACTGTGACAAGTTCTGCAACCCCTCAATGGATTATGATTACAGCTGGAACAAAGTCTTTACCCATTAGGACGGGTAGCTGAAGTGACTTACAATGACAAGAAGTGGGCACCAGAAGGAAGGGATTGAGAAGTGAGATGTACAAATGTACAACTTCCGCCATATGTTGTCTTTGATCTGAAAATTGGCCCGATGGGGCATTGAGTAGCGGGGTCAACTAGAGGTATTCGTACTAGTTTTGTTGAATAATCGCCTCTTTCCTTTGTGTTTTGTATTGTCATATTCTTATACTTGCAATTGGCTTGTACTGTGTGTATACCATGTGTCCATATTGAGTAGTGCTATTGGTACTCCCCTCTGCAAGCTGGGAACATCAATGTAAGTGGATGTTATGTAATGAGGAGGCTACATCAGTGATAGAAGGTATCGATGTATTGCAGTGGCCCAAAAGGAGGATGTCATTGACTCACGTTTACACGATATTCAATAAAAGAAAATCACAAAAAGGCACTTGCTCGTTGGGAGATTTGCATGAATACATGACTGTTTGAGAAGCCATTTCACATATGATGCATCCTTTTTTTTATTTCCTCTTCCTCACTCCTTGCAACTTTTCAAACTAATCCACTCACGAAAATGAAGAAACCAGTTTGTATGACACATCTGTTACTGTTACTATTTCTGAAAGCAAAGGAGACTGAAAAAACAGAAAGATGGATGTTAGAACGGGGCTGTTGGAGTGAGAGTGGCGACAAATGGCAACGAAGGCTGAACACAGTGAGACTTTTTCTCCTGCCGGCCGCATTGGACACACATGTTTAGCCTGTCGGATCACAGTGGCGTTGACATAGCTCCGTTTTGTGCAGGGAATGATATTGCAGGTCAGCACAGTAACCTACCGCTGTGAGGCTGCTGTGGGAATACAAATGAGTGTGGGATGGTAGCGTACAATACAGCATGCAATACCGTGTCAGTGGAGGGAGAACAAAGGGAATTGGCTGTGGACTATATGGTGCTCTAGATGCACGGAAAAAGGGGGAGACCAGGTGTAGGAGATAATGCGGTACTTGAACCAACAGATGTAAATGAGCTTGAAAGCCTCATGAAGCCACGCCGCAATGGACCTTGTGCAAAACCACATTATCCCTCCAGGTTTTGTCAGCACCACAGCACGGTGGTGTTTAAGTTATCACCTGAGAAATCTTATTTGAAATGATGATGCCCCACCGCTAATTGGCCCTGGGGGGGCCTGCATTATTCATGGGAAACAGCATGTTCCACTTGTTTGCATGGCAGTAATTGTTTTATGATTAACCCCCTGAATGCTTACTTAGTTCATTTTCAAATCCATTTTTATCCATCTCACTGGTGTCTGATTCTTGGCAGAATGCAGTTTTTTGAGGTGCTTGGTGCTTTAGGCCAAGTGGGTCTGCTGGCCCCATACTGTACTCCTTTACTGTAGGAGTTAACCCTTGACACATACCACTCAGGAGAAAATCTATTTTAAATAAGTACTGACCAATAAAAAAATAGCTTTAAATAGGCAGTGAGAACTCTCATTGAGCTGAAGTCTTATTACAATCACAAATGCAGGATTTCACAGCATTCCCAACACCTGGAGCGATGAGCTTTCTAAAATGGGAAATTATGGAAAAACTTTCCTCAAAATGAATTTCACTATAGAAATTACATTTTAAATGAAAATCCATCTTTAGAACTCGAAATATCAAAAGGAATATGCTAACAAGTTCAATCGAAATGATCACAATAAATCATTTAAAACTAATGACATTGTGTGCTCAAACTAATTATGTGAAAAGTCATTAAATGAGAGAAAACCTATCCATCACTTGACGACCAAACAAACAGGTGTCCGCTATGCGAGACGCCGAGTCACCGCTCCATCACATTCGTCTCCCAAAGGAACGCTGGCTTCAAGCCAGGAAGCAATACATTATGAATCGTTATTGCACAGGTTACATTCTTGTTCGTTTTTTATGTTAAGTATCCAATATAGTACATTGCTAACGAGACATTTCAAGATGAGCCCAGAAGCAACAGCGTCTCGGCTATTTAAACTTGCACACTGTCTAGTTTTGTTAATGAGCTGAACCCTCCATGTCACATTGGGGTTTTCGGGCGCTATGCAAAATACCTTTTCCAAACTACTTTTTTCCAACTGCTCCTCTGAACCACTCTAAAATCAGCTTCCTATACTAATGAGCCGTTAATTTAATGTACTGCATAGGCTCGAGCTTCAGAGGTCTCAGATCGTTATCCTTTACATAGCCAACAGGTGGGCCTCACTAATTGGTCAACGACTAAAAAGCACCCCGATTGGTCCAAAAAGGCAAAAAAAAAAGCAGTACATAACAATAAAATTCACAAGGTCATTACCCCCGAAACCAACTTGGGATATATTGTGCCACACTGATAATTAAGTACATCACCAGCCTTTTTAAATTTTGAGTCCATTAAGCTAGTCCACCCCGACTTAAATCGCAGCTTTCTAGATCGTAAACTAAGTCGGAAAAATGTAAAAAACACCAATGATATCTCAATGCAATCCATTCACAAGACTGGCAGATAGTCCACCAAACACCAAAGTCATCAGAGAAACAGGGTGAGACATGATGAGAGGCCACAGGGCAAACATCTGTCTTAACTTCATCTTGCCTTTTTCAGTCTTGTGGTTTCACAAAGATTTAAGACGCACGAGAGCAAGATCACGAGATGGGCTGCTCTTCGATCGATGTGACTTCCATGCCATCGCCATCAATCAAATGCCCCATATATCACTTTGTATCACTACTGTAACAAAATGGTCTGTGCATGAGCATGGCAGGTGTTGCCCGGACCTTCACTCCTCTTGACTTTTCCGCTTATCGCTGGAATATGGGTTTGATGGACTGGCAGCATTCACGGTACCCGGACAATGAATCCTAATGACTTTGGTGATGCCCTGATGTTTACTGTATGAGGTTGACTTTTGTGATTTTGCGTGAAATTGACAACTGGGTTGTCATGGAATGAAAGTCGGCATCACTTAGGGCATCCCTTGACTTTTCCTCTAGAGCCGTCCACAGCACTTGTGTCTTCAGCATGGCTGTAGGCACTTAGTGTTGGTGTAAAGTGTTTTGCAGGAGATTGCCATCCGTGAGCGTCTTGTTAAGACAAGAGGTTATTGTTAACTTAAAGGAGTCTCTAAACGTGTCAAAACAGTGACATGAAATAGAAACGGAGACCACTGGAGCCACGATCCATCAAGCAAAGACATTGTCCCAAAAGAGTCCATAAAATATTCAAGAAACCCTGAAACTTCATGCAAAGCAACACTTTACATCCTGCTTATTTTTGTGTGAGAGTCAAGTGGGCCTTTAACATCACTGAATCCATCCAACTTAAGGGTGCATCTGTGAAGTGGCTTGATCAGTAGCTATCGATCACACTAACGGGTACAGTATTCACGGGCAGGTTGGCGATTCAGTGTAAGTAGAAGCTATTGCCATTGCTAACATGAAGGACAGCTCTATAGCCCAACTGTAATTGGAATGCAATGTTTCACTCTCTGGTAATGGCCGTACGAAGAGAAGGAGAGCTCGGCACACGCACTAGACCGGCCCAACAGAATAATTTAAGCCATAAATCAAACATCTACGCCGTGGTTCACCTTGAAGCTCCGTTGGCTCATCTTTGCCACTTAAGACGGAACTTGTTGTGTTGAATTTTGAATCTTGTTTTCTCATCAAATCCAAACAAGGATATACTGTAAGACTTCTATTATGTTCACTACTACTTTAAGATAAATGAAGTGGCTTTCAAAAGCAACAAGCTTATTGTATTTCTGCAAATACTTTTAGTCTGATCTGCTGATATAGTAAAGCCCGAATTCATGTTTCTAACCTTACAAGGGAAAAGGACAGTATTCTATGGGACTTGGGCATTTCACTTTCTCTGCAGCACAATTATTGACTGATATCATGTATTAAATGAATAGGGAATAAAGCGAAAAGCTGGATTTTCACCTTACCAGTTTCTTATATAAATGTTTCATAGGTCTGCAGTATTTCATATTGAAGAAGTGTGCAATCTGTTGTAAACTTGGAATGAAAAGATTTGCCCTGAAATACAGAGAATCAGCATAATCTGCTCCAGTTTAAGACTTTGAACGGGTTGTTCAGTGTCATGTGTGTGTTATTAGAAATGTCCATGTATTGAACAAATACCGCCCTTTTGACTGAATTTTAAATAGGCAATTCATAATTTAACTTATCGTCATTCAGCCAGATATGAAGGCGTGTATGCCACAGGCAAGAGCTGGCCACCCATTTCCCCCTGTATGACACAGAGGGATATTACTGATGGTGTTCTTCCCTGAAATACATTAGGCTTGCAAGAAATATTTCATCTTATCTCAAGAGCAGATACTGTGCCTCAAAAAAAAAGACCTTACGCTGCAAATGTGAATTCCACAAATCAAGGCATGCGCACACATCACATTTTATTACCTTCTTATTACACCACACAGATGGGTAGAAGACATATTTAAATTGGATCCATGAATGTTGGTATATAATTAAATTCATAGCTTTTTCCGGTATCCTCCAACGTTGTAAGTTACCTCTCGCCCGGTCGAGATGATAATCAGCTTTCCCTCCAGTGTGAATGAAGGTGGGATTCTGAACGGGGCTGTGATCAGCTTTTGGGTCCCGCTGCAAGTCTCTGTGGACGAGATGTTTCCCGCGGCTTTTGTGTGGCCAGTAGGATCCCACTTAGTGTGAATGATGGCAGCTGTGAGGGTGCCTCTGGCAAGTGCGACTCCAACTATGGCTGCTTGGTCTCGTGTAGCGTACAGCACCGGCTGCTCAGGCTGTGCAGCACTCCAGCGAGTATGACTGATTGAGGCAGAGGTAAGCACGTCTCTGGCGAGTGCAACTCCGGCTGCAACTGTGGCAGATCTCGTGGCAAATGCCATGCGCGGTGCAGCTGGCTACTTGGACTGCGGCTGCATTAGCCCGACTGTGGCAAGTGTGACTGAGTATCTGTGACGGGCACGATTCTGGGTGCTCTGTGTGGGCTGCTGCTGCTGCTGCTGCTGCTGCTCAGCCTGACGGACTCTGGTGAGAGTGGTTCTGGTGATCAAAGCAGCTTTGACTGCTGCTGCAGCAAGTTATCACTCCGGTGGAGTTGGCTGGTTGGGCAGAGGCCGAGATGAACACAACTACAAGTGCGACTGACTGCAGCCGGGTGAGCAAGACTCAGTTAAAGCACCGTTCACTCAGTTTTCCAGCAGCAATGAAGTGTGAGGCTGATAAGCTCCAGTTCTACTGCAATCTGGAAACACACTCGCCAGTGTGTGTTACTGTTCCAAGTAGCGGCACACAAGCTTTGGAGCCATTTTGTATATTGTTGTATAACTAATCATTATGAACCTCACATTGTGAATTATGCCAAGTAATTTATTGATTATTCTAAAGATTAAATTCCCAATTGATATAACAATCAGTTTACTTCCAAAAAATAAAACCCTTTTCTGATTAATATTTTTAAGATAATAGAACCTTTTTGTCAGATGCCTGATCAGAAAATGACTAGTCATCACATTCAAAAGGACTGCTGTGACAAATGGATTCATTTAATCCCTCATAGCAACGTTTCACTGAACTAAAAACATCTGTATTTCTGCTTTAGTATTTGAGTTGAAACTGTAAATGATCATGTAATGGATGAATTGCATCACTGGAGTAGTTTTCCGTTATTATGATCAAATCTATTTCTGCAACAGTGTGGGGCAAGGGAAATAATTAAGATTATTGTAATGTTAGTGGAAGCCATTTCCTCACTCCTACGTGGCCGTTAAAGTAAAAAAAAGAAAATAACAGCAGAATAACAATGTCAGATGACGCGTGGTGCAAAGTTACGTTACCATAACAGCTGCAGTACAGAAATGACAAAGTGCTCCGGGATGCTTTCTCTTTCGGAGGTGTTCGTGCATAACAGTTGTACCGCTGTGATAAGCCACTTCCAGTTTGCAGAGTTTACAGAGTTTACAGAGCACCACGTTGTCGGGTTGCTGTCAGAAATCCTTCCAAACTTAAGTGGAGCGTGGACGAGGCTTTTATGCTGCAGCTTGTTCTCAGGGCGAACGCATGCTTTGACCGGGGCCATTCTTGCGACGCGCCGTCAACACTTCATGCAAATTAAAGTGTTTTTGTAATAGATGATGTCTACTACGAGCCCTAGTACTGTATATAGTACATTTAGTATGGAGTGTTGGTAACTTGAAACTAAGAAACCTTTTTCCTGTCACATAATGGTTAGTACTTGTCCTAGTAGTACTTGTTACTACTAGTTTCTGTCACATTGTAGGAAAAAAAAAGTAATTAATATGCATTTTCCTGCTTAATTGGGGGCAAACAGATACACAAAAGGAATAATGGTGCGTCAGTACTGGGGAGGGATTGTGGAATTAAAGTTTGTCAAACTAAATAGACACTTAACTTATATTACCCCCCCCAAGGTAAGCAGTTTCAATTACAAAGTCAGCCTTAACTGATTATTTTACACATAAAACCAGTACAGAAATCATCACTGAGTGCGCCTGGTGTTTGTTTTTCTTTCTTCTGCCTCTGAAAGGCGAGGCAGCTTTCATTTATTTTGGTGGCACTTATATACAGCAAACCAAAGATCACAGTCTGGTCTCAAAATAAACGGCAGCCGATACTCCCAAACAAAGCGGCGAGTACTTTCAATTCCCGAGGCACTTCTCACAGTAACACATTCGCGTCTTTGAACTCATCGGAGAGAATGATAAGAACATTACATTCAAAATTCTGCGGTTCAAAAGCAAAGAACATGGAGTGCTCCTGGGATCCACATGGTAATATGATGGTAGTATAAGACACAAGTATTTCTAAAAAAACACCTAAAATTCCCTGATGCATGGCAATATATAGCAATATCAGAGTATTTAATTATTAATAACAAGGTATTGTGAAGAAGCGGGTGTCTTGGTTCTTTTGTGTGTTTTCAGGATGTTCTTTCATGGCCTATCCGCCTGTATCATTGATGCAACAGAAACTTACTGCAGCGTCTACTGTTAATGTCAAGCCTCGGTGCTTTCATCTTTTCAAACTCGTTATTATACTCGTCACCAATCGATAGAAAACTCGAGAGTCTGATGAGACTGGTGAAGAGACAATCGATTAATCAATTACTCGATCAAGTGAAAATAATTGATTCCCATTTTCTAAGATTCATTGTTTTTGTCGTTTTGTTTCTAACTGGCCATTATCAGCATGGACTCCGGTGTTGAATTGATGTGTCGCTTTTATTTACTTTATTTCCATTCACTGTCTTCGAGGTCAGTGAGACTCCAACAACAGATTCCTTGGAGTTTGTATTCACTAAGGCCGTCCTTCTTTTTTCCCTCTCCTTTCTCAACCATAATTGAAAACTTGCAAACGTACTTCTTAAAAACTCAGACCTTTACCCAACACAAAGCACCAAACACAAAGCTCTGGGCCGTTCCAGTTTAGTGTTTGTGCACCTGATCGGTAGTTCTCAAGTCCGCTGCATTGAAAATAGGAGCGATCGCATGAAGTCTGCCAACAGGGAGATGCAATATTAAGACAGGAAATAACTACACATTGGAATTCACTCTTATATGGTTATCAAGCTTTGTGTCTGTCATGGTACTGAATTTTTATAAGCATATTACAAGGTTATCTGAATAAACAAACCACCCTTGTCATTCAAATACTCTTGGCACCCTGAGAAACATGAATGCACGCAACGCAAGTACAGGACATTAATAATTCATTTGAAATTTTGAAGGCGAAATGACCAATCTCAATTTAGGAATTCAGAATGTATAAACAGACACATATTGTGCATTCAAAGCTTTGATATACAGCTAGGGATAGGTAGCGAGGGACATCAACTGAACAGGAAGAGCCAGGCATTGATCAAAGGCCTCTAATGATTCACTAGATGACTTAGTATGGGCAGTAAAGATGTGGCCACCAGCTGGAAAGTGATTGGTAAGTGATCGACCAGCAGAATATTGTAAACATTCAGCATTCAGTGGGGTATCCCCCCCCCCCCCTTCCCCCCCCCCATTTACAGCAGCTATAAGCACTATTTTCCGAGCCATTTGAGATAATAGAATGTTTAAAGATCCGGTTCCAAAGAAAATAAATCATCCTGTAGAGCAGACATCCTGCTTTGTATCTCATTGTTCTCATATCAAATCCATAACATAATAAATGTTGAGGATTTCACTCCTCGCACCTGAAACGAGGCCAAATTTGCTACAATTTGAAGTTCTACACCAAACATAGGTAGAGTAGGAATACATGTTTAGCGGACATATCTGCAACCTTTGAATCGATCAATCATTTGAATGTTTTCAAAAAACATTTGTGGCAAAACGGGAGATTTAATGGTTAAAGGTTCTCAAATGTTACAATTTAGAGTTTTCTTGGTCTCATTGGGTTTTGCTGTTCCGACAAACAAGGATATAACTGATGTCATCTTGTGCTCTAGGATATTGAGATTGGCATTTCTCACTTTTTTTGTCGTTTGGTAGACCAAATTTAATCGTGACAATAATCAGAAAATGGAAACAAATGTTTGTTGCAGCCCTGAACAAAACAAAAATGTGCAATCATGAATCCTGTCTCACAATATCCTCTCGATATGATTCCGCGGAAACAAAAGTCATCATGTTATTTCGTTACTCTCCGTCCCTCCAATTCCATGCACCAGTAGCAGGACTGGAAAAGGCCGTGCTGTCCGGTAACCTGTGACAGCGTTTTACAGCAGGACATCCTGTCCTCTCAGAGAACTGTGTTCACATTCCTGGCATCAAGTCAAACTCATCCGAGGTGGTTGTCGGAGTCTGACAAAGTTGTCCGTTCGCCTGTCTGTGATGTTCATGGATATGCATCGAGGCAAAGCCGAGGTCTGACTGTCAGTGACATTAGGATGCCATTCCAGACAAATGTTATCCTTTCTGCCTTTCGTCTGACTGTTATTTGTGGCTTTGGTGTACTTTTACATTTGTGCACATTAAATTACTAAAGATGTAGTTACACATTCTGCTTAATAGAAAGATTAACTTGCACTCTTGTGCAGATATGTGGACAAACTGACACCGCACTGACAGCAGTGGCATTTATTAATTTATTCTTATTTGAGGAGATGAGAAAGTCTTTGCACGGCCCCGACTTTTTTAGATTAATTAATTAAGGATTGAATCAGTATTCATAGGAATGCCCCGTAGCTGTTGTAAAGGTCTCATGCAGGTACCGTAAGTGTCTTAGAAGCTGCAGTTCATGTAGATAGTGAACATTTTCAGGCAGAATAAAAAGCTGATAAAAGCTCCTCTGCTAGGCTGGTTCCAACCAGGTTAACCTTTAGATGTATGATGATATTTTGTTGAGGTATATTGTGTCTACAATTCCCTTTCATGGTCTGTCAAATGTAATAAAGTAGCGCCGTCTCTTGATGAAAGTGCTTGCGGGGTCAGGATATTTGAGAAAAACAATGTTTTATTATTACATCTCCCTTAGCTGCAAACGGTTCTTGGTTGAGATTAAAAAAATATGGTCTTTAAATGAAATCTTATTATTTATTGATTTTAATTTTTTGTTGAGGTTTGTAAATAATTCTGTAGCTTTCAATAGTGTTCATGTTTTTAAATCCAAAGATTAAAGTTTTGGTCAAAGTATGTATGCTTTAGCGTCAAAATGCTATTTTCCCAAAGCCCTTCTGAGAACGTTTTCCAATGTGACCTGACATTTCTGCATGATTACTCTCTCTGTCTCTCTCTCTCTCTCTCTCTCTCTCTCTCTCTCTCTCTCTCTCTCTCTCTCTCTCTCGATATATAGCTCCTTACCCATAGTCAGTGTATTACCTACAGTAACTTAGATGGCAGTCTGCATGCTCCCAGTTTAAAGAAGCAGACAAAAGTACTGGCACGGAAGCTAACAAATGTACTGCTGTGTTATGTACGCAAAGTTAGCTCGGACCCAAAGGTCACACAATAACACAAGTAAACGAACCGACTGATGCAGCGATATCTCAGCAGTTCCCTTGTCTTGTGAGGTCAAATGTTGACTGTTTTTGTCAATGGAGTCTGCTGGTTTTGAAGACGGCGATATAACGGCTTAGATTCCCTTTTAGAAAGAGCTGTCTGACAGCAACTTAAAGCGGTTAAAATATTCTAAACATGATGTACACTTAGATTGATTTTTTTATAAAATATGTTATATAAAATATGTTTTTGATTGATTAAACGACTGAGTGGCCGTTACAATTTAAAAAAAAACAGAAAAGAGAGCAGAAGGACCCGCCCTTTGATAGCATTCATAATGACTCCAATACCACAATGCCTTCTTTATCCATCTTAACCATGCCACTGCTACAAAGTGTTCGAAAAAGCTGCAGCGAGGCTTTTAACTCAAGCAAAGAGACAGAACCACATCTCCTCTGTTTTTAGCACCTTGTCACTGGATGCCTTTTTTTTTTGCTTTGGTCTTTGAAAGACTTGCCAGCAACTTGTCTCTGAACTTAAGGTCCCCCATGACAGAAAATCCTCAAGCAGGATCCTGCTGACAGTTTCTTTATCAAGGTTGTATACTAAAGGTGACCATGCTGTTGCTGTCAGGGCTCCTTAGCTTATGAACGAGCTTCCAGCAAAGTGGCGACGCAATTAAGGCCTTTTTATCATCTTTTATGTTTACTCTTCTTGCGTCCCTGCAGCCTTGTCTGATCTCGGTATTTTGCATTAGCTATCCCCATGACTCCATCTGTTTATTGAGGCATTTTTGGTTAGTCAGTCATTATAACCTTGACTAACAGATTTCCTGTGGCGAATGCAAAAAATCTGATCGTCATTGTTCTTGACAGGAACCATTTATGGTACAATTTAAACTGTAAAATCCCCTTGTGCATAAAAAAGATCAATTTCAGCAGCTGTCATCACACCTACACGGTGTTGCACGGCAATGCAATAGTGATGCAAAATAATCTCTGTGAAGGAAATTTCTCCACGCCATACCTGGTGCAGTAAAGAGTAGGCTGAGACAGCATGTGCACGGCCAAACGCTACGCACATTAAAAAGAACACAATCATCTGGCAGCCTGGGATAAAGAAAAAGAATAATAATACTATGGTCTCGGTAGTGAGCTAACTTATAACGAAGGGAGCTGTTGATTTCTGTGCATAAATGTGCTTTGAGTTGCATTGAGTTACATTCATTGTCCTCTGCATAGGATGTCATACCAGGGTACATTTAACTCGCTATCCAACGTGATGAAGAGTTCTAAACATGGCTTAAACTACGAACCTCCCTCTGCACAGGCACTCACTTTACTGTTCACTAGAGCTATCAACTGACAATGATTTTTTATTTATATGCTGATTTATTTTTTCTTGTTTGTTTGCTCTATGAAGAGGATAACCACAAAGAAACGCGTTTCGTCGTTTCCCGTCTCACTGGTCGGTTTGTAGCTCGACAACCCTGCACAGCTTCCCAAGCCGTAAAAAATGATCGGTGTTAAAGTTGGTCTCACCCCCGGGACACTTGGGACACACTCAATTTAATCGGGGTCCATTAAAAGAAAAAAAAAAAAAAAAGACAATTAAAGCTCCTCTCCCCTCTTAGCATCACAGAAAGCCCCGAGGACCGTCTGTTTCCAATAATCCCCCGCTCCATATCTCAAGCCAAAAACACTGGGTAACCGAGGCAACAGCTGTGTGCATCATCATTTTTTTCTCACTTCAATGTGTGTAACAAAAGTGGTGCCTGAAGCATCACATTTTTATTTGCAATCGAGGAACCTGTGACTGAGATGGTCAGATATGAAGGAAAACGAGGACCAAGAGATAAATGCTGGAGGGGTTGGAGTACAGGAGGTCATTCAACCATGGAAAGGTTTAATTGTCTGTACCTGTGTGCCTGAAGCCTCAAGCACACATCACACTTGACTGCAATGTGTGCCTTGCAGCTTGATTCACAATATACGCGACCCACTGTCTTTAAACCTCACGCTCTACTGTATTTCTCAACTCATCTGGATCAGGAACAGAATCTGACCGCTTGTTGTGTTTCACTTGAAAAACCTCTCAGTTCTCGGCCAACTTCAATCAAAGTCCAATATTTAACTCTTAACTTCCTTTTCTTGTGCCAAGTGATCAAATGAATGCACCACTTGAGCAATTCTTCACTAAACAAACAACGTCTTAAGAGGTTTCTGAGTTTTAGATCAAGCAATAAACCACAAGAGGCATTGATTTACAGTGATTTGACAACAGCCGTGGGGCGTTGTTAGGCTCCATTTCAGGACTTGGATGTGTGTAGTACAATGTCAGACATTTTAGGAGTTTCTCAGGGTCTGCAGACATCATGTCAATACAGCCGGTCCTGATATGAAGCTTCAGGCTCCGGGAAGATTATGACATTTGAGAGATTTTGGCTGTCAACCTGTCAGAGTAAACCATGAAAGACTTATGGAGTTGAAGGGGAACGACACCTAAATTAAGAATTCCAATATGGTTTTTGCCATGGCCTTGGGAAGTGCAATCAATATTTGTGAACATGAGCTACTGTACTCTCTCTCAAAGCCAGAAACCAGAGAAATAACTCTCAAACGTATGATGTCAGTTTGTCGTGGATCAGAAAATGTACCCCTGGGTGCTCTGTGTCAACGTATTTCCCAATTTATTTTATTCTTGTACTTTATGACATCACAATTTTGAGTTTTATCACTCTAGTTTTGGGATTTGGGAGACTGTGCTAATGTTTTAGACCATAGGAATAACACATGTATTATAAACATAGCTGTGTAGTTCCCTTTTATTGATAGCAGGTGAAAATAAGCAAGAGCAAGGCATTATGTTTGCTACAACCTCTACTTACATATGGATTTGACTTCTTTAAAACAAATCCATGAACTCAAATCAGGGAGTTATACTTCAACAACTACAGTACGAACAAACATACGGATTTCATAGTGTCTCTGATCCTGAAAAATGTAAATCAAACGCCTCTTCTGATCTGTGATTTCTTGCTTTCTTTGTTTGTCTAACCTGATTCTGCGATGGCGAGTTCCTCTTCCCTTCCCTCCTATACACTACAAACAGGAGTGTGAGAAACAAAAGTTAACATCTGCGGTGACAATGCTATTGTTAGATGCTGAATGCTCATGAAAGACGCAAAATGTTGCTCAAATTTCTTCATTTGTATGCATATCTGCCCCCACAGATGCTTTTGACAAACATTCTGCAGCTTTCATATAATTAATCTAATATCGATGATAATCTAACAAGAACAGTTTCAACGGGGCGTAACTGTGCAACCGCGGCAGCTCCAACAGCCTTTCATCAAACAACCAGTCGATGATTTGCTCTGCACATAATGTACTTGTTGAAAATGTTTTATGCCGTTTTGGCAAGCGCTTCCCGTCTCTATATCACTTTGGAATGTGTGTTCACGTGAGATCGCTCTAAGTCAGGAGTCCTCCGTCTCTGCCAGAAATACAGTAACACGAGTAATTTGTTTGTGGAGCTTTTTTTTTACGTAACAAATTAAAGCTATGGGAGAAGAATCTGTGCATGATTAAGATCAGTGACAATCACAGAAATGATCATGAATCAGCGGGCGTCTGGAGGAAACATTATTCCAGTGTGAAAAGCCTCCGTAATTAATCTCACCGCACATAACCGGGGAAATGATGGGAGCTCACCAAGCCAGAGAATGAGTGAGGTAAGTAAAACTCCTGGAAGCACAGGGAACATGTTGGGAAATTAAGACAAATGCAAAAGCACTCCACAGCCTTAAAATATTCAATGTGTTCATCCTACAAATGATGTTTGGGTTGTGCTGAATAAGTGCGTCTCTGTCTGTCATTAACCCCAGCGTGGCCTTCTCATTGTCCCGCCTTGTTTCCGCTTCTCTACGTCTTTGTCACGCTGTAAATTTCCTCCTCGAAGCTCCTCGGTCGTGACTGACATGACCGCGGTCGAGGCTTCAACATACTTGGAGAGCTCCCCGCCATTACTTCCTGTCAGCTGTGATCATTGTCATCGCTTGACAGTAGCTTGATGCCGTGGTCTCCTGTCCAATTGAGCTGTGTGGTGGATCTCAGTGCAAAACGGTAGTGGAGGGGAACCATGTTATTTAGCATGCTAAGTCATTTAACAAACATGTTGCAGACATTAACATTCATTTATGGGTAGAATATTTGCCTCCTGCAAAAAAAAAGAAAGAAAAAAACAACACTCTGGGAGACATTACCCTTGTTTATTTTGTGATACTTTCCATTTACCGCATCGTGCCTCACTGTGCCTCCAGAAACGATATAGAAATGCTAATCCCCGCAACAATCTGCCTCCATCTCTGCTACCCGTTTTGTTTGACTGCATCCTCATGCAGAATCCAAATAATGGCAATTACAAACAAACAGATCCTCCAATCACGCCGCCTCAGACGTCTAGCAGGGTTCGCAACAGTCGAGCCGCGGAAAGCACAACATATCCGTTCTGCATCTCTCAGAAGAAAGGTAAATAATCTGCTCTCCCTGACACATTCCATGCTGGACAATAAATCTGAGTTTGCTTCCCTTCCACCACGCAGCCATTTGCTGTGAAAAGGGTGTGTGTGTGTGTGGGGGGGGGGGGGGGGGGGGGGGGGGGCTGGCTTTCTGCAGATGAAGAAACTGGCTGAGAAAAGTAATTTACTTGTGGTCACACTCCTGAGTCCAGGGAGTCATCGCATTATGAGCCCTGTGTGGTGTGCAGACGGAGAGGGGGGGGGGGGGGGGGGAAGGCTGAGAGGAGCTACAGATGACTGTGCATTACATCAAACGAGAGAGGTGTGGTAAATACATGAATATGTGATGTGCAGAGGAGGAACACTCCGGTAAATGTGGCGGGCAAAAGGACAGAGCCAGAGAGCGGGAAATCATCCTCCGAGCGAGAGGCTTCTCACAACCCCTCGTGGATGTCCAGAAATTAACACCGGAGCACGGCCTCCGACATTGGCTGGCTGAAAAGCAGGAGAAGATGAGGCTAAAAAACGACTGCAGCAATCATAATTCGTCCCGCTGTGAAATGTCTGCATGTCAGGCCTGCTTTTTAAACCTGCGCGCTAACATTCTCAACATGCAGAACCAACAGGTTTGTTTGTCATGTGCAAGCTCGTCTGGATAAGTGCCAATTAGCAGGTTGTGCACACAGAGATGCAGCACAAATGCTTTTTTTAAGAGCAATGGGTGCAGAGTCATGGACCAACATCACTCCACGGTGGGAAAAAATAAATAATTTGTTGCCCGTTTTTGTTTCTTCTTGGGCAGCAAACAAACAACAGAGCAGTATTTGTGGGAGTGTGTCTTGTTTGTGTGTCTGCCTGCGACTCAATTTCACCTGATTTGGGGGGGGGGGGTGCATGTGCTTTTGCAACGGTCTGGGATGTGTCTGGAATATTTTTATTATTTAAGCTGTTGGGTTTGATCATTGCTCATATGTGGCTGTTAACACACAACATAACATGCATGGTCACAGGCAGAGAGGAGGGGTGAGGGAGAGAGTGATGGACGGAAACACACACACACACACACACAGACACACACAGAGAAAGAGATTTCTCAAGAAGGGATTATGTTTTTTTTTAATGAGGCGGGCTTATGCTTCCTCAGCCAAACACACAACATTGAGTTTGAGTCATTAGGAGAAACATATCTCTTAAGTAAAAAAACGCATGGCCACATGGAAATGTTTTTTTTCTGTCAACATAATAGAGAACATCTGTTTTTTCAGTTAAATTTATCAATACAGCCACACAAACGGGGTACCACTGGCATTCGTTATATTTCATTAGTGTGTGTGTGTGTGTGTCTCTGTGTGTGGGTGGGTGGGGTGGAGTGTGTGTGTGGGGGCGGGGGGGGGGGGGGTTAACGGGGGTTTTGTTCCAAGGTTAAGTTCCCCTCTGCTCAACAGTCTTGTCACTGGTTGCGGTCGCTTGTTTCTGACAGGATTTTCAGCACGCTGGGGTCAGAGCGCGAGGCTGGGTGCAGGTGCGGATTTACGAAGGGGAAACGTCGCGCGCGCGCGCCGTTGTTTTGATTGCCCATTACAGGAAAGTAACAACTGCCATAGTGTCGCATTGTGTTGCCGTTTGACTGTCCTGAGAAAGTCAAGCTGGAGAAAGACATTTAACACCGCCATTGTCTCAGTTGCATTCCTACACAAAGACCCCCCCCCCCCCCCCCCCCCCCCAAAAAAAAGAAGAAACCCCCCCACATGTGTTGCTTTACACTGCCAAAACAACACTTAAATCCCCGACTGAATCTTCACCATGCCAGGCAAACACTATACAGCATGCAGCGCCGCATCCTCACATCAGCATCATGTCCTCTTCGGCATGCGAGGGGAGGGGGGGGGGGGGGGGGGGGGGGGGGACCTGTTAAACCATCAATTATACTGCGGTAGCTGTACACAAACAGCAGTTGTTGCATGTGAATGAAACATTGCCGCGGAGCACATTTCCAATCATCTCCGGCTATTCTCCGGGCAAGCGACACGTGCGAAACCCAATAAATGACGTTACACGAAACACACCATAGGTAATGACAAGCATTAAAAAGAAATAATAATCTCACCAGCAGCAATACGGGATGTGCTCTCCTTGCTGTTTCTTCTCCCTCTCTCTCTCTCTCTCTCTCTCTCTCCAGACTGGATTTCCTTGGAGTTAATAAGGTTCTTCTGACGTTTGGTCCGACTGATTTCTTTCTCCCTCAGCTGTTATTGTCCACTGGGTTTGGGATTTTTTCTTCTTCTTTTTTTTTCTTCTTCTTCTCCAGCAGTGAAATAATAGAGAAATTGGCGTCCTCTTCGCAAAGCTCTGCCCTTCTTCAAACTAACCTTACCGCCCCCCTCCTTCTACCCATCTCAGATTGGCGCCGGTCAGGAGGGGCAAACCTTGAACCCAAGGGGCTGCTTTAGAGGCGGGGATCTGTCACGCGGATCAATGCCCACATGGACATGCGGTGGACGTTTGCGGGAGGGTTCACTGTTAACCGACCAGCTTGTCAGTGATGCTGTCGGCAGGACTCTTTCTCTCTCCCCCCCCCCTCACCCTTCCTCCTCCTCCTCCTCCGCCTCCTCCTCCTCGTGCGTTATTGCACAGCTGCCTCCCAGGCTAGACGCGGCGGTGAGTGGGCCCACTTATTCAGCGGGGCTCCGCGCGGTTTGAGCACTGACGCAGGTGCCCAAGGTCCAACCGCGACTGACAGAGATGCCAAGCCTGCGGGCTGCTGCTGACAGTGATATAGCAATCTCATCTGAGTCACTGCAGTAGTAGGGACGTGGGAGCGGATCATTCCCACTGCGTGACCTTGGGTTGGTGTGGTCTAATCGCAGAGAGGAGCTATCGGGGAAAAAAAGAAACAAAAAAATGTGACTCTCTCCTTCAACTCAAAATATGCGCAAGGTGCCCTTTTGCAAGGCATGTTAATGTCACCTCTAACCTCTGCTCATGCAGTGGCAAATAGTACAAGACTTGCACTGTGCACAACTCCCTGGTGTGTTTGTGTGAGCAGCAAGCGGTCTCTGACCTGATTTTTGTAACAAGATCAAATATATATATACAACATGGTAGAAATATGCAGAAACCGAAACGGGTGACCTGCCAGTCAGATTCACAGCTCACATTTAAATGAAATGTCACAGCTCCATGCTTTGATCATTGCACAAGTCAATTTTGTTTTCCAACCATGCAAAAGACCAGTAAACCAGTAAAAAACCCTGCTGTGATTACTTTTGTACCACACATGTTGCTTTCATGTATTCTTTTTTTTTTAGTTGAATAGTTGTTAGACAAACATGAAAATCTAGTGGTTGACTCTTAAATTTACAAAGTGATGGCAAGTGAAGTGACCGAGACCTGCTGAGTGCTTCATAACAATTCAAAGACTTAGATTATGTCTTGGTCTGTCACAACTTTGATTCAGCTTTGATTAATAACATTACAATGTTACACATTACAATAGTGCTCAACCTGCCCTTAATGAAGTATGCAGTGTTGCTGCTAAATGTTACAGTATCTGTGCTGTATAAAGTATTCTCTGTGAATAAAGCCACACCGGTTATGTTCCTCAAAAACACATTTTGTTATATTTGTTGGATTTCTTTTAACATCCCAATAGCAAACAATAAAACAAAATGATCTGACAAAAAAAAAAGTAAATCTGTGTCTGTCGCTGGATTTTCAAAAGCCCGTCCAATCATTTCATTATTCCAGAATGACATGATTTGATCATGTCATCTTTTGGGGCTAGTGCTGATAGCTGCTTACACTGGAAAAGAGTTGGCAACACTGGGCTGTGTTTGTCGGTTGGATAATTAGCTTTAACGTTCATGAATAATAAATGAGCGAGTTTTGCAACCGCGAGCCCTCTGAGACTGAAGTTATCGGATCAGCTCGGTCGATGCTCAAACCTTTAGGTGACTTTAGTAAAACTGCAGCCTTCAGTCTTGAATACATTTAACAAGATTGACACTAAAATAATAAAAGGATGGATTCACTTTTTTCAAACCGACGCTATTTTAAGTTTTTTTCCCCATAATGTTTAGTAGTCCTTAGGGCGACTTTGAAAACCCTTTGATTTTGAGAGATTCATGGCTTTAACACAGTTCAGTGGGGTAACTCCCTTTTGAGCCCCTCTGATTTAAATACAGCACTTTAACCGTCACCGCTTTGGCCGCCTATTTGGATGGCTTTTCTTCAAGGGATTCCTCTCTGTGTGGTCCACCACAAGGCTTCTTGCATCCTTGTCGCTAATTAAGTTGCTGTGGAAGGGTTTCCCCCTTCGTTCTCGCTGAGGGTATAAGGTTGTTGGTGCCATTTCCATTTATCATTTTCATTCATTGTTTCATTGTGAAGCCCTTTGAGACTGTAATTGTAATTAGAGGCTGTAATAAATTTGATTTGCCGTGAGCTCCTGTGGGCGAGGAGAGGAAGAGGAAGAGGCCGGCTCTGCCAAGGAGCCTGCGAGCCACAAATAGAGACACAGTTTGGCTGTCTGACTTTAGGCCCTGCGTGCTTATCTTAGGGTGAAACTCATCCAAAGCTAAATGTTCCCTGCCTATATCATCTATTCCACCTGCTGTGTGCGCTGCCTTCTGGCTTATTTCTTTAATCTCTCATCTTATTTGTTTTTATGTGTCACCTCCCAGCACGTAAGACTCCACTTGGAAGTTCAGCCAGCCGAAAAGCATGACATTTTCACACCGCATTTTTGTCTTACCTCCTTTTAATACATGAGGGTGAGCAGGAGCGGTACAACGAATCAAGCTCAATGTGCCATTTCCACGCTTTCTACAGTTACCAAGTGCCTTACAGTTTGCTCCCTTTCAATAAATCCTTGAGCCTGCATAATCATGTCCTCCAGCTCATAATTATAAACTCTGGAAAACTGACACTGAGATATGTGTATGTCTCGGCTGCTTTTGTTAATTAGTCCCAGCTTGCGGACAAAGATGTGTTGGCTTTTGGAAAAAGAAAAAAAAAACTGTATGCAGAAAAAGTGCCACAGTTTATTCAACAATGCACTTGCATATTGTGTAATGTAGAGAAAATAATATCAGCGTACAACCGACTATCAGCTGATACATTTATCATATCTGACCATTACCTCATCTCTCAATCTGCCATTACATTTTCTCTTTTTAGCATATTCCAGGTCCGAACTCTGTAATCGCTGTAGTCGCATTGTTCGAGAAGCAGACTCAAAGATTGTCAGTTCAGCTCGGACGTGACGGTGATAGCATCTACTTCCGGGGGGGGGAAGTGTCTCTCAGTGAGACACTTGATCCTCAAGAGGTGCTGCCGGCCGAAAAGGTTGCACCCGGCGGCTCCGAGGCGTGAACACGTGTACCTGAATGTCACGCTGGCGGGCAATCTCGCTCTTGCATCCAATGCCTGGCTTTGTGTTTTCTCACCCGCTTTGTTCTTGTTCTTGTTCTTGTTCTTGTTCTTGTTCTTGTTCTTGTTCTTGTTCTTGTTCTTCTTCTTCTTCTTCTTCTTCTTCTTCTTCTTCTTCTTCTTCTTCTTCTTCTTCTTCTTCTTCTTCTTCTTCTTCTTCTTCTTCTTCTTCTTCTTCTTCTTCTTCTTCTTCTTCTTCTTCTTCTTCTTCTTCTCTCTGCGACTAATGCGTGTGACCTTTTTGAAATTCTGTATTCCTGAAAACGAGGCTACTGTTTCTCCTATGTTCATTGTCGCATATTGAAAATTCAACCAAGGGCCCCGCGCTCTGGTTGTTGTCGTTGTTGTGTGTGCCGAGCCAGGTCTGAGCCACAGGTGTAAGGGTTGTCAGGGCTGATAAATAAATGCAAGACATTTCGAAGACTTGCCGCTTTTTTCTTTCACGAAGACGAAGCGGCGCGTTAGGATTCGTGCAGATGGGCGCGTTATGTCGCCGGATGAGATCAATCAGTCAATATTACCCGCCATGGAGCCCCCTTGTGACAGCTCTGAGTAGCTGCTTAATAAATTAATGAACAATCAGTCCCACCATCATGCACAAGACAATGTCATGTAGGCGATGTGTTGAATGTATATATTTGCAGGCAAAGCTCGTGTTAAGGAAGGAAACACAAGTTATGCACGCCACATCAGCTGGCCATCAGCCTATTGTAATTAGTGCTAATTACTGTCAGCATTTAATGCCAGGCCGTTCATTGGAGCTGTCAGCTCTTCATTTAAGCCATCAGCTGGACTGTCATTCAGTGGTTCTGCCACGCTGCTCATTGTGTGGATCCCCCCCCCCCCCCTGCTCCTCTCTACCCTTTCTGGTTCCCTCGTAGTCAAATACACTGGTATGTTTCGAGGCTGTCCTCAAAACAACTTGCACTCCACATCTCGGCGGTATTGCGCTTGCGGGGCTCTGCTCTCTCTCAAATGTTTCTGATGGAAATGGACACATTTGCCACAGAGACTTTTGCATGTAAGTGCTGCAAATATCGGTTTAGGAGGAGTTGCAGTGAACAAAGGAAGTGCTGCGATCATCACAGAAAAATCAAGCGTCTCAAATCCTTGTCGGCCCTGTAATTAATCACCAAGTGCTTTGGGATTCAGCACATAAACACTGTTAGCTTGATGCTAATTGCTTTTGAAAGATATTGTTGCTTGTTAACAAGTCCTCAGTCCATCCATCAATCTGTCCGCTCTCCACGAGCGTCCGCCCCGTCTCCTTGCTCCTATACAATAAACACAATGATAAAAATAGGTCATTTGGCAGTGTGTGTCCTGAAATGACCCAAGTTTGTTAAGGTTACATATACACACCGCCGACAGTTCAATTTGAATGTATAATGACGCCACGACTGCCACTTTGTTTAATGCTGCACAAATGAAACCCCCCTCGAAGCAATCTGAATTCAGATGATATTAGCTCAAAATAATCCCAGATGGGACTCTGACATTTTCCACACAAGGCGTGCGGCTGCTCTGAGGACAAGAGGTGCTTCTGGCCAAACGTGTCGCTCTACAGCAACGCTTCTCAATCCCGGTTCTTGGCACTCGTGGTACTGCTGATTTTCTATCCCATCACCTCGTTAATTGAAGCTCGTTGCAGTCTCCTCAGTCCTTAATCAGCTCTTGATTAGATGGCTGAAATGAACGCCAGGAACACATTTAAACTGAAAAGCCCCTCCACGGCCGTCCCCGGTTGTGTGTATGTAGGCTGCAGCCGGCCCCGTGGGACTAGGTGAGCGCTGCTTGTCCCAGAGCTGTGTTGAAGCCTATTTGGCTGTCGAGCACAAAACATTTACATTTGTTCTCAAAAAATAGTTCTCTGGAGATTATAGGTTTGTGTGGCGGGATCAGACCGATTTAAGTTCCAGGTTTTGTATTTGTGCTGTTTATTTCACAAGGGACAGCTTCTCTAACTGTCAGCAAGGCCGCATTAAAGGACCATGGGCCCTGGGACAATGGCTTTTTTAAGCCTTTTTTGAAGAATTTCTAATTTAGCTCCTTTTACAAAAAAAGATATGCCTTTTATGTGTATATGTAGAGTATTAAATGTGTAAATTGTATTTGATACGGCCCTAATTATGACCCAAAAGTGGAATTATTCAGAATAACCGGATAGATGACTATGCTGTTAGTGATTCTTAAAGCTAGTTGTAATGTCATACAAGCACAACAGCTCAATCTCCCCACCACATTCAGAAGCTGTACGATATCGAAACCTAAATATCCTTAGCATTTAATAGCGTAAGTGACTTATTCTATTGCTCTTTATAGATGTTAACAGCAATGTCTTTTCTCACATTTTATTACGGTAGCACAACCATTTTAATAACGTACAGAAGCCGTGTCACTCCAACCATAGCTGAACTCATTATCAGTAAACAACCATCTGCCTTCAAGAAAAAAGAAACACAGATATTTATTCGGTGAGCTGTAAGTAAGAGAATCTGCTCAATTAAAAAACTGGCATATGGATAAAGTTTCCTGTTTCATCTTCACATCTATCAGAAAACCTCTCAAGTCATTTAATTCCATATGAAGTAGACATTAATTATGACCCTAAAACTGAAGGTTTAATGAACTTAGCTCGGTCTTGTCTGTAAATCAGCCTCTAGAATGCCGCTGTGGTTGACTCAGCAGTCTTCCATCTCAGGAGACTTCTGACAGCAGGATCATTTAGAAACATTGTTTTGTGTTAGCTGTCAATCAGGAGCTCTTTGTGCCAATAAAATACGTGGAAACGTACACATCCGGTGTCTTCACACCGATGTAAGACTTCTTCTGACGAAACTGAAATAGACATGACAACACGTTTTGAACTATTTGATGTCTCCATCAACAACAATGTGCCCAAAGCCAGAAACATATTGTATTGGAATTGTTAGAAATTGAAACTCTAAGAATTTCCTTCCAAGCACAGCCTGTTAGTACAAGGACACTTTGGACTGTACCCCGGGGGTGAAACTGTATAAGGCTGTAGATTTCACCCAGAACTCTTTGAGTGAAGCTGCATCAATCTCAGCTGCCAACTTTCAGTTATTTTACGTATTTAAGCCTCTGAAGTTCAATAGAATAATAAGGACATAATAAATAATGCACAGCTAATGTTAATATTAAAGGAAAGAAATTCAGAAAAACCTTGTCTCTGTAAGAATGCGATGGTGATAGTAATGCAAGGGTGAATACGATCTGCTGGTACTGCTCATGAAATTCTAATAATGTTGGAAGGCAAGCTACATTATGAATGCCTCTTTTTAATACAAGAGGGATTCATGAGGTGTATTTCTCATATTCTAATTATGTGATTTTAGATTAGCTGGGTGATGGAAAAAGATTTGCATTCACGCTTATTGTTTATTTTTTAAGCAGCATTTTTGTCTTTACCACACAGATCAAAGCAGGAAGGATTAGGAGGATGACATGCAGCACGCATCTTGCAAGGTGCACACATTATTGATCCACCCGCATGTCAACAGCAAGGCCAGTTACACAATGAGCATTGTTTGATTTGTATCTTCGTTTAACACAAAGTTTGATCCTGTCTCAAGTCAAAAGAAAATATCCCATTGTAACTATTTCATCTCCAGGCCGGCCCTGGTGGTTTGAGCTACAAGTAGCATCACTGAAAAAAGAGCCAGCCAGCTCTGTAGGCTTCAAAGAGTTTGCTGCTGTGATGTGGGTTTTACCAAGCAGAAACCGTGCTTTCAAGATTTTTTTAGGAATGAGAATACCTGATAGAACGACTTCTGCCAGGGAACATATCCTGAACATATCCTGCAGCAGTCAGACAGACAAAACAACTTTAGAGCTGAGCTGAAATCAGCCTTTAAGTTGCACAAATGTTTGTTATTTAACAAATTAAACACAGTTCCCCATGTGAAGTAGGGGAAAAGATGATAAGGGAAAGAAGCTATCTAGAAACAGCAGAGGTTGTGGCTCCTGTGTAGATCCTGCGAGGATTCAAAGTTAGTATTTCTGTAACAGATTTGGCACTGGCAGCATAGCCATTTGCTGCAGAGCGTGGAAGTAGTAATTCAAAGTGAACCAACAGAAATTAATTATTGATGTGTTATGAGAGACAACCATACATCATTATGGCATTTTAGGTGGGGAGAAAATAAGACAGAATTATTGATTAGGCACAAGTTAGGTCAGCCTGGGTACACAAGGGAATGCAAGCGCACTAACGTCAACTTTCTGCAGTGCCAAAGAAAACAGACGCCAGCCTGTAAGTCCCAAGTCCATCATTCAGCTTTCTGTTTACTTTGGAGGGCTCGCTGTGCCATAGGAAGATGCAGTAAACGCTTTAGATCAGGCATATGGAAGCAAAAAGCATAAAGGCAGCGGAAACACTCTGAGCCTGCAGCCAGGGCTCAACAGTGAACAGTTTACAGCTTGGAAAGATGTGGCCAGGGCTTTCATCAACAGCCAAAGGCATCTTCAGAGGCAGATAAAAAGAAAATAAAAAAAAGAGCATCAAGCAGCTGTGGTGGAAGCGAAACAACTTTACTGTATCTGGGACCCGAAGTCTGAAAATTCATCTCAAGGGTTACTGTAGGTGGCAGTTTGTGATATACAGTGATGGCAGTTTGAGGTTAGTGAAATGCAGTTCCTAAAAGTCCTGATCCACTCCATCCCCATATTTCTAGGTCTGGTTGGAAGCTGTTTCTGGTTTTTATTCCCAACACAATTCACCACCGGATCTTTGAGTCTTAAGAAATTTAAAAAAATATTGATCATACCCCATTTACTGACGATCAATAAAGACCGTCTGATGACTGGAATTGATCAACATGGTGGCAGAGAGAGGCTGACAAGAAGGGTCATGACCTTTACAATCACTGAAAGAGGTATGGTAATGAAAGACTCTGAAGCAATTATCTTGTCAGCTCTGGGATTCTCTGTATGATCAATGGACCGATGTGACCTCATCTCTACAATCACCTTAAGTCTCCAGCAGCCTCCCGAATATGTCGGCCCTGTCAAAGAAAACGATAATCAACACCGGTGAGTTTTTGTGACTTTAAGCCCCAATTCAAATGTCACAACTCAGAAAGCACATCAGCACAGCCGCTGCGAGATCAAACAAGTGCTGGTTTGAGAAGTGTTTGTCCGTGTGTGTGTGTGTGTGTGTGTGTGTGTGTGTGTGTGTGTGTGTGTGTCACAGAGGTGTGCGTGGGTTTGACAGAAGCCAGTGTAGTGAGTGCAGTCAAGACAGCAGCAAAGACTCCAGTGAAGCATATGAAATCAACAAAACCAACTCTGTGGTAGCTGTTAGTCACGCTGCGGTTTAACAGCTCAGAAAGCAGAGCTGTACTTGTGAATTGCTTGTTTTGTCCAACCATCAGTCCAAAATAGAAATATATTTAATTTACAATGATATAAAAATGAGCAGTAGCAAATCCTCACATTTAAAATGGTGTAATCGTGAATGTTTGGCATTGTTCCTTGATACCTGCACTGTAGGTCCACTGTTCAGCTTTTCAGATTAAGATTTATATGTTTGAAGGTCGAGAAGAACAACCAGAAAAACTGCTAAATTGTACGAAGCTTCACATTTTTGCTGGAATTTTACAGATTGTGGTCTGATGTGAGGGCTGCTTTTATTGTTAGTATATCATAATGTTGTCATTTCTCTGAGTGCAGCACTTCACAGCATGGAGATGCTCTGTTTACTGAGTGGAAAGATTGTGGCTAATAACACTGCCTGGTTCCAACGAAGCACACTGAAACCATTCTTCCTCTTTATGCGCTCCCACAAGGGACAATTACCAGAAAACAGTGTCAGGTTTTCACAGTTACTCAGTTGATACTGTACACATGGCTTGACATTTAAGGACTCTCTGTCCTCTGAATTTGATGAATGACCATTTTCATAATGAGGTGGCTGTGCCGTCACACTGCAGGACACTATTTTCAATAACACATTTCAAACTGAAAAAAAATAAATAGCCCCATGTTTGCCTCGGGCACAGAGTTGCAGAGGAGTAAGCCAGTTTGCCATAAATTTAATCCCTCACAACTGAGGCCATGGGACTGTAATGTCAAGGTGAGAAATGCAGACTTGAATCAGGAAAACATCCACTACTAATGATCAGATTTTATATAATATGGGTGGAGTAAGGGACGATTAACTGTCTGCCTTAGGGGTTTCACACGACTGGTCACGACTGGTCTTATTAATCCCACACCTGAAATAAACAACAAAAAAGAAATTTACCATTGATTCTTGGCTTCTACGTCTACCTGGCACTGTATTTGCTGCCTGTAGTATTATACTCTATAGTATATACTCAGGCTTTTTCTGCTTCCCTTACAGTAGAAAATGACTTTGAGGTGGTAACTCCTCCTAGTTTGCCGCTGACACCTCCCATATTAGGTCACAGGTAGGAACTATGCTGTCAATCCAAATACCGTACGGTTGCTTCTGTAATTACGGTGTAGTTTAGGTTCACTTAAAAAAATATATATATATATGTGTCCACAGTTTCAAAATAACGGGCTGAAATTCCAATAATTATCACCAGGTGGTATTGGTTACCATGCTGTTGTTTTCAGGTCACAGTTTTAGCCTCATGAATGCCAATGTTGGTCTGTCCTTAATTTGAGCTCAGACTGAAACAGCTCAACAACTATTGGATGGATTGCCATGAATTGGTACAGAGCTTCAAGTTCCCCTGAAGATGAATTCTATTCATCCTTTGACTATTCACCTATAGCGCCATAATCAGGTCAAAATATGAATTTGTCCAATACTGCAAAAGTAATGACATTCACATCAGTCTCAGATGCACTTTGTGTTCAGAACTACTTCCCAAATGTTAGCATGCTAAATCAAGATTGTGGGTACAAACCTAATAAAATTCAGCATGTTACCATTTGCCGTTGTGGGCATGTTTGCAAGCTGACGTTAGCATTTGGCTAAAAGCACCACTGTACCTATAAGTATCAAATGTTTTGATCTATAAAATACACCAGTAATACCCCTTTTAAGTGTCTTTAAAAAAGTGTGTTACTATTAAGTAGCACAACGAGACTACAAAACATCATCACACGACTAGTCCGCCTCCACATACTTGCGCTCATACTACCGTAGTGAAGTTCGTTTATAGCCTAACGTTAGCATTCTGCTGATTGCATTCACACTTTAGAAATCATAAAAGCGCTGTTCAGTTGTGAAGATCATCTTGCTGAACAAAACGTGTCAGTATCATAAACATTTGTTTGCCTCAGAGCTAATTTTCTGCAATAATACAAAATCCATTTGAAAAATCCCATTGGCTTATTGTTGAGGGAACCAGTCCAATGCTAACTTTCTTGGTTAGCCTACACAAATTGTCATCCCTGCAGCACTATATGTGGATTGATACATACATATATATACATATATATATATATATTTGTGGAAAACGCTGCTAACTGGATTTGCCTGTAGTTCTCTGCATTGTTTTCTTCTAAGTCTGCCCTGTCCAGTCCCACCGTCTCTTTCAAAAAGACATCGGTATGTCTCCGTTTTATAACTGTTCCAGTTGAGCTACTGGCACACAGTAGAAAAAAAGAAAACTATGTCAGAGAAACCCATTTTCCCCACCACACGAGTAAATTCAAATGTGCCTGATGGATGGATGGCAGATGGATGAATAGACATAATAGAATCACTGTCCCAATCTTATAGCATATTCTGAACATAATCTTTCTCTTGTTCAGGGTAAGAACTGACATGTTGCAGGCAAGTGCACAAGGCTTGTCAGCGATGCGTCCCCAGCAGTACAGATGGTGGAACAGTATAAATTGTGAGAGCTTGTCAGGGATCTTGCCACAAACAGCAGCGCGGTTAGTGTGGTGTGATATAAATTTTTATGGCGTCTAGCTGTAAGTGCTTATTACCGCTGGTTGAGAGTGCTCACCCCTTCAAGGGAGCTGTATGGAACGCTGGACGACAGTATTGCACTTTTGGATGCACATTTTAAATACAACCATCTGAATCATTAACAGTTAGTGATAACACTTTTGTATGGTAGATTAAACGGTCATTTTGGACATTGCTTAGCTTTATTTCATAGCTGAAATTTAGGGGCAGAATTGATTGAGAGAGAGAGAGAGAGAGAGAGAGAGAGAGAGAGAAAGGATCCTGGTATGGGACAATGGGATGCTGCTTTCATGGTACACGGTTTAGTGCGCTAAGCCACCGGGAAACCCATTCCAATCTCTGTTTTAATGATCAAGTGAAGACAGTGGTTCAGTCCTTACTCTTTCTCCTTTATTTTCCCTTGCTGCCCTCAACAAAGCTATCGTTGCTTTCATCTCTTGTCTAGATTAGTTGATCCCATCCGCTCCCAGCCAGAAGGCACTCCACCTTCTGCAATTAGTGCAACACGCAGCCGCTGTACTTTGAACCAATCAACACGGCCGAGACCATATCATGCCCATGTAAGCCTCGCTACGCTTGTCTCCACATCGCTTCAGAAAGTCCAATTCAGACCTTTTAATTCCTTATGAGCCTGTGTGCAACCTCAGATCTTCTAGGTGGAGATCTCAGGGACCCCTGCGGCTACGTATATATACATTTAGATAATCACCACATGTCACGTCAGTCCCTCTTATCACTAAAGATTACCAACAGATGGTTTACTGGTCAATAACTGTAACTTTATCTCGTATAAATCACAGTCATGCAACTATTTTCTTCACCTGGTTTGCAATTGTCTTCTAATTAGAAAGTTTACATTGAACATAACTGCAAAATGTTTCACTTGCTTATTCCTAAAGCTTTTGCACACTATAGATTTGGCGGTGCACAAATTTATAACGTTAATTCTTCTTCCTTATCAAAACCCCGTTCAGCTACATTCAGCTGTGTTACTCTGGTCATGTATTGAGTTTAAACATGAAAGCTGATTTCTAGCGAGACGGGAAACATTAGACCACCACTGGGTTGATGAACCAAGGTATGAACTCTCTACACTATAATATTTACTTCTTGACTTCTACTTTCCAACAAGCACAGTGGAGCTGTTGAGCATCGACTTGCTCATCTGGAGTCCCACTCTTTCTTTTTTTTTCTTCTTCTTCTGAGGAACAGTGAGCACAGCTTGTTCCAAATCTGATTCCGACACCACGACTTGTATCGTGTGTTTTCATCAACAACAAAAGAAGGAAACCACCCATAGTTTACATCACAAGACTGGATCAGGCCCAGCTGTGCATGCATGACTCTCCCAGCAGCATTACCGAAGCACCGGCCAAATGTTTTATCACAGCTGATTGTAAGAATACATGTTGGGCATTTCCTTTTATCTAACTGGAACAACCCTCTCAGCTTGCCAACTGCTGTACTCAGGAGAGGGGCTTGTTTTTGCTGAAAACAAACGAGAAGAATTTCCATCAGATGAAATACAACAAAAATCTTTGGCAATGATTTATATTAATGATATTCAATTTGGGATGTGATTCTCTTGTGCGATGACAGAAAAATACAAGGGATAGTGTAAGAAAATAAACAAATTTAATGTAATAGTAATGACGTTTATTTATGAATTAAATTATCTTCAGATGTGCTGTACCTCATCTGTGATTTGTTTTCCATCTCCTTTGTTTATTACTTGCTTTTTAGTTTTTTTTACTGGAAGCTTCTTTTTGATTGTTTGATTTGATTCGAGCTGCAAGTCCTGGTCCAGGTTTTAGTCACCCACCAAAACGTGAATATTCAGCCTTCACGTGCTTAAAGAATTAGTTTCAGGGGTTCGCGTAAGCTCCAGATTTTACCGTTTTTAAAGGTTAACACAGGGATGTAGAAGTGAGAAACACAAAACGAGGAAGATCGGGAAAATAGTAAAATTTGTATGACTTAATGGCATTCGTGGTTACGCAATTACTCCTGCACCCCCTAATCATATGCTGAGCTATGATGTTGGGGATTAGCCGTGGCCTATTTTTCCTTCTCACACTACAGTACAGGAGCTCTTTTACTTCTCTATATGTTTCTATGATTTTCTCATCCTGTTCCTTTTTTTGCTCTTTATTACTGTATCACAACCCTCGATGAACTCGCAGGAGCCCAACACACATGGTAATTTAATCGTGGTGCTGGTGCAGCTTTAACGCTAAGCTGCGAAGGGAAGCACTGCAAAGCTGAAGGTATTTCCGTGTGTGTGCTCTTCTTTCACTGGTATTTCTCTCTTACAATTCTTCTCGTCCTATATTATGCTGGGATTTGATGTGCACATGACCCAGTGTCGTTTTCTCTTTTAACACAGTATATAATGGGGAGGGGGGGGGGTTATTTCACTCATCACAGCACCCTGTCCCTTCAGGTCGATTGGCTTGTCCTGTTCCATCAGTGACTGTTGCCTCGGTACTCTTTAATCTGTGGGAGCATTCTGGGTCTGTTACCTTGTTATTTGTGCTGTTGAAGCGCCAGAGCACTCTGTGAAATCACTGCCTAAAGCTACAGTAATTGTTTTTGCTATCAGCACCTAACATCCAAAATGAATTAGGGAAACCGCTTTTGTGCAGTCTGCCCCCCCCCCCCTCTCTTCTTTTGGACAGCGGGTGTGATAGCAACTGCTTGTACCGTCTTTCTCCCAATGTGTTGAGACAATGGTATGATGGATATGGTTGCGCTCTGTGCAGTGCTGTGGTTTTTGTTTTCGTAACCAATACCTTGAAAACGGTATTCATTGCATCCTGATTTAAATTTAGAAATGGTCTATACAAACTGAAATTGGATCCCCGAACAATAAACATGCAACAAGTTCAAAAAGGATTAATCCCAGTAAGCATTAATTTGGTGATTTGGAGGTCAAAAGTCATCAAAACCTGGCTAAATATGGTTGTAAAGTGGGAGTTTATTAGACATGTTGATTGTATATAATCCTGATTCTGTGTTAGAGATGTTAAATGGCTTTATTAATATGTGAAATATTAATTGTAATGTAGACTTCTTATTAACTTTCACTTTTCAAGCACTAACCCTGCCAACCATTGATGGATTGAGTGAGATCATTGTTGATGTATAACCCTGTTGTTTTACCTCACTGATGATGTCTCCAGTTCACATACATGTACTGTACATCAGCTTATGCATCGGACTGTGAGAGACAAAATCTGCCGACCTTAGATGGAATCCCGCAGACCTCGCCCACACCTTAGAGGTGAACGAGTTGTTGCCGACGAATCCCCAGAGCTTCCCCCCCCCTCTGGGGGAGTTGCGTTTAGTTAGCTGCAGTCCGATTTGTTGAGCTTGCTAACCACCTGCAGACCGGTAGCAGAGCTGAGATGCTGCAGCTTCTTCATGTGGCAGGACTCTGTGCTAACTCATCAGTCAGGCTCAGGATACTACGTCCTCACTGCGTCCTTGCTGCAGTCTCTCGAAGCTCTTCATCTTGCCATAACCAGATAGCTTACCACACATTATGAACCACGTTTTCCTCTTTTTGTCTTTCGCCGCCGCTGGTCAGCAGGTATCATTGAGATTGTTACCATGGAAACAGGGGACTTTAGAGTTAAGGGTGGCCAACTTTCTTAGCTTTAAACAAGTCGTTCTTCATTTGTGTTTCATTACGTTGTATGATTTGCACATAGGACATATAACCTATTCTTTAGCTGTAGATATTTGTCAGCTGTGGGAGTGGCTTCTGCTAATGTCTCCGACTACAGTGGTCACCTTTTTAAATGTCTACTGTGCTGTGATGTGTCACAGTGTTACTGTAATGTGCAATTTTATGATAAATGCTTTGAAGTGGCTTATCTTGCACAGGGTGTGTAATGTAGACAAATAGCTGGTTGCATATGCAGACTGACTCCCTGGCATTACATGCACTATATAGATAAGTCATGCACGCCGTGTACGCAGCCTCTTTTGCTGTTCAGGGACAAAGGGTGAGAAGACAAGAGTCCGTAATGTTAACAGCCAATGCTGGACAGACTATTTGTTGGATTCAGGTGCAAAGTGACCTTGGCCATGTCTGGAATGGTGATACTGAGGGGAGGACTGACAGTGAATGTAAATCACATACCCCTTTAGCTGATTAGAGTGCCTTATTCAGACTAACCGGACAAAATATGGAGGACCGCCCAAGTCCATGGGTGCAAAAAATGTCCCACAAATAATGCATCAGCCTACCAAGAACAGGTCTCAAAAGAGAACGACAGGTTTATGCACTGATTTAAAAGGGTGTGTGTGTGTCCTTGGTAATGAGAGCGAGCACAGAGCGCACTTGCCATCACGACCAATGTGACAAACGACGGCTGCAGCTGGGAATACCAAATGATGAAATAAGGACGGGCTTTTATCACAGACTTACTGCACGAATGTGAGGAAGTAAACGACGTGAGGAGTGTTCGGATGGGTGTACTTGCGTGTGTGGCTCGCACCCATCTCTAAAAACGTCCTCATACACAAAGGCCCCAGGCAAAGTAGAGTGATGACAGAAGCTACGAGGTGGCAGTGTAAGCTGCGGGAGATGTTGTGTGAATAGTTGCATTCTCTACGACGAGGGGGCTCTCATGAATCTGGCTGTATTGAGGCAGCTATTTAAGTAGCGCTTCACCATGAAACGGAGTTGTGTGAGTGGTAATGAGGAGTTTTTTTTCTCTAGTCATGATGAATTGTAGAGACAGTGAGCTATAGAAGTTAGTACCAATATGTGTACTACCGCTGCTGCTCTTTGTGTGTCTGCCTAAGGAACCACAGTTTGCATGACAAGACGGTCCTTAAAACAATGGCCCAACTTTTTAACCATGACCCAGGAGGTCAATGCAAAATCAAGAATAGCTCGTGACAGTGAAGTCGTATCTATTTACCCTGAAGCCAGCTCAGCAAAGTTATGAATCACAGTCACTATTCAAATCTGACGTCTCCATTGTTGCGTCTCCAGTCACTGCACAAAATACGTTTCTGGAGTAGACTACATTTTACACAAAGGGTTCTCTAACATGTCAGAGTAGGTTTATTTTATTCTCTGCAGCATTTCTGTTTGTTGAGTTGTCATTGCACATTTATATAGATTCAGGTTTGTCTAATTCCCTTGGAGACATTTAGTTTAAAGGCAAACCAGAAATCTTGTGACCTTTAGGACTGCAGTTTGAACACATTTGTAAAAATTTGCTGGCAACATAAAAATGTTGTTTAGAGCATTTATATATTATTCTGTAAATCCAGCAGTCTCCCATTTCAGAAGACGTACTTTTTGTGATTTGACGTTTTTTGTTTTTAGGATTTAGCGGATGCACGGTTATAAAATACAACACATTGTTAAGGATTAAACAAGAGAGACGTTTCCCCTCTAGGCCTCTCATGTGGTTTCATTTAAATATTAGAGAAAAGACAATAAACTTTGTTGTTTATTTTGTATTTTCTTACTGCTTAATTTATATTATGAGAGAGATTTATCTTGTGACCCTTTGGAGTGGGTCCGACTCTTTGTAAACCAGAGGACCAAGCTACCAAACTGTATATAAAGTAATGCAAACTATCTAACTGCACCCATTACAATGCATTTAGGTCACTGCATCAGTAACAATCTAATAATGTAATATATGATAATATATGTGGGTCATTTTCTGCAGAACTAGTACATTTACTTTGGAAACTTTAATAAAAAAAAAAAACGTTGCTCATTCTACCTCTGTACTTTTACTTGTAAATCATATTTTGACAAATGGAGCAGTCAAACCCAAATCCCAAACTTAATTCAGTGCTTTGTCTTTGATATGTCTGTCACGATGAAGCCTTTAGCGCAGGACAGAAGGCTTTCAACTGTTCTAAGAACAGGATCAAAGTTTGTTTTGTGGTGTATAAAACGACAACAACCATAACCTTCTTTTTATTTTTAGGGTTACTTGTGCCCAGTGTTACTAAGGCCAAGCATTGCTAATTTTATCTTGCTGAAAATACAGATGAAAGAGAAGAGGTTGTTACAAGAGCAGCCTCTGTGTCTGATACCATGACGGCATGGGGCCAAACCTCGACACGGGGCTATTAGGTTAGCAAAGTGGGACAACTTTGTGTCACCTAATAATAACGGCTGTGCTTACTAATAATTTAACAATTCCAATGCTCTCTCACACTCTTTATTGGCATATTCTAACATCCCCCAGAAGGGACTTTTGAGTAACATTAAAATGTTTTCCACTTCATCACACACAACTTCATTTTATCTTAATAATTTTATTTATATGACAATTTAACATATAATTTACATACAAATGTATCTAATGTGCCAATGACAAGGTATTTCTTACTGAGTCCTAAAGCCCAGGGAACTTGATTTAAAATATGAAGTATTTATCTATAATATGAAACATTTATGACTAAATAAGCTTAATGTTCGTGTTAATGTTTGGAAAAAATAACATTCTTAGTTATTACTTATTAAGAGTTCAACAGTCAAAACTTCAGCTCATCTGCCTCATCAGGACTGTGTCGGAGTGGTTTGATCAGATGTGATTGAACAAACAACAACTGTGCAATTAAATTAAGTGCATGAAGCCGGAGTACGGAAATCTCTCGTATGAAACAACCAAAAGCGGATCCAACTTTGGTCGAAAATGTGGTGTTCATGTACCACATCACTCGCAGTAAGAGGCTGATTGAGAAAATAAATTGACAAATTTAGAATGTGCCACAGTTTAGTCTCAGACTTGCTTTTACTTCCTTAGTATTTTATTAAATTGCCATTTATTCAAATTCACATTTTCTCTTCCAATGTTGTGTAGAAAATCACTCCAACAGTTCCTGTACCTGCCAGAATCAGTTGCCTAAATGACATCATACTGTGTCAGTCGTCGTGTGAACAAAGCATGTTCTCATCTCTTCCTCTCAGAGAGCTTAGAGGTCAGGGTCTCCAAATGCAACGTGAAATAAGAGATTGAAACAGTAAAAAGCTGTGAAATCTTTAGTCATTTAATGTTTGACACACAAAATGTTTTATGTGTTTAGTGGGTCATTTATGGAAATCCTCCACATTTCAAGAATAAACCATGAAGGGAAATTCAAAATGTTTTGAACCCTTTTTTTCTTTTACACCACACATCAAACAAAGGAAAAGCAGATAATTGTATTAAAGCAACAAAAGATCATTTGGAAGGACACTCAGTGTTGTCTTAATATGTGACTACTGTAAGACTTGTGTCTTCAGTAGTGGCAGAATGAACCTTCTCAGGAAGCAGCTTTAATCAGAGCTGTGGGTGGAGGTGAGATAATAACAGGGGCCATGCGAGGGCCAACACAAATCCTTCACGGGGGAGTCGATCCATATGTAGCAAAGACTAATAGCTTCAGGAGGAACTGTGCCGATAATGAAGCAGAAAAGGAGAATAATTCTCACATTGGTTGTCTCTGTGCAGGTTCTAAAATCCCCCAGGCCACCATTGAGGAGGGAGGACACAGGTTTGAGACACCATCCAGAGGACCAGAGTGGTATTACAGGTGTCGAGCAAAGACGTGTCGGAGTTGAATTTCTTTCCCTTCATTCATCTGGGATAAAGCTTCCTGAATCACAGCAGTGGTCACAAGATGGTGCTGCAAAGGCAGGTTTGATCCATGTGTTGTTCGTCCAGGCAGGAGATTGAAGGAATGAGGAATTGGAGGGTTCACGTCATGATAATCATCATAACTCTGGTGTCTGGCGTGCCGACAACTGACTGATGGCAGCTATAAATCTGAAAAGAGGCTATTATATATGCTGCGGAGGAGAGCGATGCTTTGCACTTTAGAAATTAGAGAGGTCCGGGGGGTCAATGTTCCTTACTTGTTAATGGAAACGCCGTATCACCGCTACAGACAAATCCGGAAGTTGTTGCGTGGCAGCGGATGGATGCTGGGACTTCATCTAACATGGAAAATGTTCATCAAGTTATGAATTTATTTATTTTTTTGTCATAAAACCTTTTATTGAGGCTTTTAAAATGTTGCTTAAGACAATTAACAAGATAGGAGGTCAAGAAGAAAAAAAGAAAAACACCCTAATCAAAATAATCACAATCATACTGAATTTCATAATTCAAGGCAGCTTCAGAGGTTGTTTTTAACGCCAGAATATAAAACAATCTATTTAAAATGAAAGTCCTGCATTTAAAAAATGTATCCGAATAAAAATAAAAAGGTCAAATGTACTTTAGGATCAAAAGTAAAAGTAGTCTTTCTGTTATTAATGTGTTCACATGAACGCAGCAACTTGTTGGTGTTCCAGTTGGAGCTCCTTTCCTTCATGTTTAAACTACATAGCAATGCGTCATATGTCGAGCTTAAACAAGTAGGTTTGCCCACAGTCTCAAAGTCTCAAAGTTGACACTTTGCATGTAGCAGAGTAAAAAGTCAAAGTATAAAGTAAAAACATGAAGTATAAAAGCTCTCTAAATGGAAACAGTCCAGTGAATCAAATATTACACTTGAGAGCAATACTTTACTGAATGCACCGTCCACTGCTGATCATTCGCAATTTGATTTCACGCACTAGAAGTTGCGGTGTCAGATGTTCATGGCGTTGTGGATGTCGATGTGAATAATGTTATGAGATGATGGATGCCAAACAGCAGGGGAGCTCAGGACATTTTCCAGAAGCCCAGAGGTTGGCACTAGGATGGGCGGTGGGCAGGAAAATTGGGAGCAGCAGATGGGGTGTCCCATTAGCAGTTGTCCTGTTGGCTTGGGCCAGCTGCCACTCTCCGGGTCTCTCTCCGGGCCCGTCTTCTCCCCTGAGTCAACAGAATGAGCCCATTTTGATTTTAGGTTTGTTGTTTTGATGGCTTGCGAGTGGAGCTCGCACACATGGAGCTGCATGTACGAAGCAGTGACGGTAGCCTGAATGTAGGAGTCCAGAGTTTCACTTCTGCAGCTATTTTAAAGAAACCAGGCCTGCCTCCGAACACACCCAGCATCAGTAATGAGTGTGCTCTGATGCACCTGTGACCCCACCCAGCAGTGATCCACTCTACATCCCTGCAGCAACGTGAGAAGTTAAACCATTGGATGTCAGCAAAAACACAAATGTCCGGGGGTGCTAACTTACTCTTTAACCAGTTTAGACCGCCACGTTTCCCCCCCGCTATGCACATGAACAAATAAGTGTTTGACGGTGTGCGATATATTTAGTCTGTGTACTTTCTGCTTTGAGTATGGTTGTCACGTCTCTTGTGAACACTGAACACACTCAAAACCTGCGAAGAATCTGTTCATAGTATGGAATAGGGACACAGCAATAGAGCATGTCATAATACAATGCAAAATAACAAATACATTCGAAATAAATAAAAAATAAGCTCCTCTTGTTTAACATAACTTACTTAATAGTTCAAAAATGACCTCAAAATGATTGCATATATAACAGATCAGTGACATAATCAGATAATATTTTTGGCACTGATGTCGATTATTATTATTGCTATTGCTGATTTTATTATTGTTACTATAATTATTATTATTATTATTATCATTACTGGTAAAGTTAGAAAAAATAAGATGATAAATGAAAAAGAATAAAGAATGGATATTACAATCTTTTTTCACACAATACACAACCTGCATGATGTTACTACCACTGCTTACTACTACTGATTGTAATAATAATAATTATGATGATGATTAAAATGATAATGACAATAGCAGAGGATGAAAACAGAGATGAGGAGGAGGAAGAATAAGAATGATGTCTTTTTTGTGTATATGTGGCCGTTGTGGCTTGTGAAGTCAAAGTCAGCAGCCCCTCACATTGTTCCTCTGTTGCTTTAATAACAGCAAATGGTAATGATGGGATTTCCTCGAGACAAGCAGGCTGTCTATCACTCACTCTGCTCCACCATTTGACAGAGAGACGTGTTTGCATGGTTCCTTCACACCATTTCGTTCACCAATAAGACACACAGGCACACACACACACACACACACACACACACACACACACACACACACACACACACACACACACACACGCACTTCTATACACATGTCCCAATGTTTCCACAACCTTTCTTCTTTACTCATCTTGACTTTTTGTCTTTTTTTTTTTTTTTCCTAAATAGCTCTTTGTTCTCTGCCCGTGTCTATTTTTATCCCAGCGTTCACGGGAGGAGTCAGTGAAATGACGACGCTTGGTAGACTTGCTCATCTCCATGGCAACTATATATTGCAAGCCTTCGGCGTCTAATGTAGCCTTTTCTCTTCCGTCTTCTATTCCTTTTGTTGCTCTCGTCTTATCATCAGATTTGCTCAGGTCCGTATTTGACGGCATCTCCTCTCCACACGGAGCTCTTTTTCCCCATGCGTGCTTCCTCTCCTGGATCCTCATCTCTCCACGCTGTCCACCCCTCACCAGCCCCCTCCCCCCAGGAGTGGATTGAGCTGTCTTTTCCTCTCTGAACCAATGGGCGTGCTGTTGTGGAGTAATTCTGTACTAACCCACGCCTCACTCATGAGGCACAGTTTGGATGCCGTTCGTTTTGCCACCACTGCGAGGCCTACTTTCATGAGACCGAAAATGGGCTTTATTCGGTTCAAGGGGGTTTCCCCATTTTTTCCCCCCTTTGACAAATCCTGCTGAGAAATGCAAATTTACTGGCATCTTCCCCAGTCAATAACTGCAGTATGGCACCCTCTTTTGAAACGCATGCTGTACTACTGGCCTTGTTTATGATGTGATTAGAAAAGGACATTCATCAGTCTTAGGTTCACTGCACCGTATGTACCTGGAAATATATTACAGTGGAATCCTTTGATAGTAGATGCAGTATTTCTTTTTTCAATATTTCCAATTAGAGCTGTATTTTCTGAATTGTTTAATCAAACTCAAAACAAATTCACGGCACCTTTTGGAATCCTGTCACTCTGTGCAGTAAATTAAGGAGTGCAAACAAACCAGCATCCATCCGCATTACGCCATCGCGGATCTCCCAGGCATTAGTCATCTCTTCATCAAAATATCTTCATCCATTGTAGCTAGCTGTCTGTTTCAGAAACAGGACATGCATTCAATTCCACATGCGGGATTCCTTCCAGTCACGTGGCCCAGGCAGCACACACATATGCTGTCAGTGGAAGCTTCTGTGTGCAGTGGCATTAGATGCACAAAAACACACATGGAAAGAGAGAGAGAAGTACAATCACAGGAGCTATAATGGTAGCAACATGAAGGGGGTCGGGGCTTCAGAGGAGGCGCTCCAATGAAACACAAGCAGGAGACAGAAATACACCACAGAGGCAAAGAGCAAACTGATGCGCACAGCCTCATATTTAATACAGCCTGCACACTGGATAAAAGAATATGCTCGTGCCCAGACTAACAATGCCAGGTGAGATAATGAAGTTAATTACGTGTTGCCTTTTGTGCCAGTCCACAAGCGCTGACAGATGTCAGTAGCCCCTGAGGAACTAAGTGCTCACCCACGGTCCTCCAGATTGCCCCTAAAAGAATTATTTTCACCAGTCCGCCTGTTCCCTGTGGCAACAGTCGTCCCCCTCCTGCGTCACCTGCCAGCGAGGGAGCAGGTGGACCGAGCGGGGCCAGGTGGAGGCTTCACCTGTCACACTTCCAGAGCGGTCCCACGCATGCCAACACAAACATAAACGATTGCACAAATAATCCAAACCTGCGATATTTCAAGGCGGTTTCATCATGCAAAACACATGGAACCAACTGCACACACACACACACACACACACACCGGCACATGTAAACACACGGGCATTTATAAATAGGCGAGCTAACACTTGTTTAGAGTGCAGACAGAATGCAGTGTATAACACAGGCTATAGGTGTTTGTCTCCAAGTGAATCTCTGACAGCACATCTTGAGGTCTGTTTGGATTGCAAAGCTAATTTCATTTGTGAGAAAAGTGTAGTTTTCCTGCAGGAGCATATGTCCTTATACTCTATTGTTCATCATAACAAGAGATATTTATTGGCAACCGTCTTCAGTATGGGTGTACTGACTGTAGGGCTGATAAAGTACATTTGTACTGCATTTATGTATTCAGATTTAGATCCATCCCTACTTGAAGCGTTCTACATCCAGCTGAAGAGAGTGCTCCGTTGATAATCAGACAGAGTGCTCTACAGGAGCAATAGAAGGAGAGATCTTATGCAGGGTTGTGTGAGGGCTGCGTGTGACCCTTGACGTGAAGTGAGTGACAGTCCACGACAGCATCTAAGGTCACAGCCCCCCCCCCCCCCCCCTGAAATACAGCGCAATCAATACTGGCAATGAGATGTGGTGTGACGAGTGGTCTATCAATACCTCCGGGGCAGAAGGAGCTGGATTCATAAATCTATCCGTGCCTTTCAGGTTCCGATTGCACAAAAACACTAACAATGGCGGACCAAGAGGGCACGTCAGCTGTTAACCGTTTTATCCAAACAAAAGCAAATCTTCCGAGTAGAAATGGTCCTAAAAGTTTATGAAATTGCCGCATTTATTAACTGCTGAATTATGGAGCCGAGATCTATTTTAAAAAGGTTTGCGGAATTTTCCCTTTGCACATGCAGTATTTTCGGGAATGAAACCGATATGCTGAATGGAGGAAATACAACATTACAATGTAAGCATTTTACGTAAGTTGACAAATAGATTGATGATTTTGAACAGAGGAACGACAATGATGGAATACGCCATGATATTAAACTACTGGTCCAATGAACACTACTTGATGTGTCGGCACTGACAACTGAAATCAATTCCAAATGCCATTAAAATTATATGTTTTCTTCTTTTTCATTCCTTGGCCTGGCTCAGCCGTAATGGCATGATTAATGTGCAGGGAGAGAGTCGCACGCCACTTCTGGGCTGACAGTGTGGGACGAATGATGTAGTGGCTCTTAATGCTCTTTACCAGGAAAGAAGCAATGGCTTTACTGGACCACTACTAGACTAACCAGAGGATGTCAAGGGTTACCGATTGGAATCGCATCTCTCTATCTATCTTGCTCTGAAATGTCCTCCTCTTCCTCAAGGCTGTTCTTTCGCCGCTACGGGAGAGGCCATTAGACATGAGTGGTGACATGTGATATTACACTTTGTTGCCTGCTCACTGTGTGCATCCCATTCCCTTAAAATGGTGAATATCTGTGCAAGGGCACTGGGGTCTGACCTCTGGTTCCACTGTTACCCTCGGTTGGGAAATCAATGAAGCGCGTGCGCAAAAGGGCTCCCTCAGGACAGTCCACATCTGCTCAAATCAGCTCTGTTTTGCCAGCACCATTTTTTCTCAGCTCTGTCAGATGAGATCAGAAGGCACAAATGTGCCACATTTCACGCACCTCCACTGGATCTTCACACACAAATAACCATAGGATACCCAGGAGACGGGCGATGTTGGCCATACTGGAAAAAGTGCAGAGAAGTAGGCCACATAACTGTTGGTATTTCATCACGACTAATGAGACAGAAATAGAAGATAGGCTGCTTTATAATACACATTTATAGACATTGTTTTTCAAATCCCAATGTCCATAGCTGACTCAAATGATAAGAATCTGATCTCAAACCTCCCCCCCCCCCTCAGAGCCAAAACCCGCGCTTTGCAATTTCCCCCAAATCTGTGTTTCCCTCTTCTCTCTCGTGCTGCACAATCCATTTGCTTTCCAGGCCCTTGAGTTGGCTCTGCTCTTGTCTTTGCTTGCTTGATGCTGTACAGTATATGAGTTTCCCCCCTCGGGTCTGTTAGACATGCAGAATACAGAGCTGTGCACATTTAGGTTGACAGATTAGTTTACATTTGGTTTGACACCGCAAGAGAAGGCCTCGGCTTGCCTGCAGGAACGGCCGCTGCGTTCTGGGTCGGTTCAGTGTGAAAGCACGGCCCGCCAGGAGAAATATGGAGGGAACCCTGACCCAGCAGGACCTGCCCATGAGTTCACAGCCCCCGTGCCCTTGGAGTACGATGTGAATCATCTATATGGGAATCCATATATACCAAGCAAGGCAGAAAGAAGCCCTGGGGAAGATTCTGTTTCTAAATTAGTGGCCACTGAAGGCTGCATTACGGAAGAATGCATAATCGGGCTTCAAGTGCGCTTAATTCAACACTGACCATCTCAGAGAGAGAGAGAGAGAGAGAGAGAGAGAGAGAGAGAGAGAGAGAGAGAGAGAGAGAGAGAGAGAGAGAGAGAGAGAGAGGAGAGAGAGAGAGAGAGAGAGAGAGAGAGAGAGAGAGAGAGAGAGAGAGAGAGAGAGAGAGAGAGAGAGAGAGAGAGAGAGAGAAAGAAAACAAGTCAGTCAGTCATGTGCCTATTTGTACTATTGACTGTGATTATTGTATATGCATTTAAGCCTGATTATGGCATAAATCATTTGATGGCTGATTTAGTCAGATGCTTGGTAAATTAATTCACATTATATGATTTTAATCATTTAATGCATTTAGAACTAGGTTTGAATAATCTGTCATTTTTCAGACAATGATGAACAGCCATATCAAACTAATAAATGATGTGCTGCCTATAACTGATTAATTTGTTCCCGTTTATGTGAGACCACCTCTCTAAAAGTGTAGCGCAGCTGCTTTGAGATGGCTCCGGTCCCCTGGCTGAACCCCACCACACAAACAGACACATGCACACAGATATAAAAACACTCAAACAGAAACCGACACACACACACACACACACACACACACACACACACACACCTCCTTTCCCCTAGAGTGGGCTCCGCAGCTGTTCCTGTTGGGAGTCTGCGTGATTTGGCTCACTAGGGCCAGAACAAAGTCTACACGATTGTAGGAAAAATGGGTGCCTCAAGGAAGATGATTACGAATGAAAACAAATGTCAGATATTTAACTAAATACATATTACAGATATAGGAGAACACACTTGTGCATTTGTACCTCTGCTGGGATGCTTTTGGAAATGTCTTACAAGTCACCCAATGAGGTGCCCTTAAGAAAGGCACTTGACCCCGAGTTGCCCCAGTGGAGATCCCTGGTGGCCAATGCATTACATTCTGGCTTTACTTGGGTGATCCCTGCTGCAACTGTGTGTGACTGTATGAAGCTGGACATTTAAAAAAAATAAAAATAACTCAACTCAGCCAACCTCTCCTTAGTAAATTAAGTAAAAAACAATATAGACTCTAATTGTGCCAGGAAAGCTCAATAATAGATGTATTTTATTATTGGACATGTTATCCATAAAGTCAAAGTGATTACATATTTGTATTAGCACTGTAGCTCTGAATGTACTCTTATTCAAGCTACTGATGTAGATTCTGTGCTTAGTCTTTAGGTTGTGTAGTACGGGAATGGGGGATGGTCATTTGGTATGAGGGCTGGTGGAACGCTGGGTCGAAGCCGTTTAACGGCAACAACAGAAAGTTTGCTGATCAGGCGGGAAGTCCGGACAAACCCGGTGCTGGGGTTTGCTCCGGCTGAAATCGAGCTAATTGCTAGCTCGGGTACGTCTCCCAGAGCTGCCGCACGCTGTATTCGGACGAAGCAGCCGCCTGAATGCTAAAAGGATGAGGCAAGCGTGCCGGTCGTTTTCTCATTTCTGCCACTTTGGATTTAATCCAATAAACAAACTATAAAACGCACACGGACCATGGATGTATTGACAAGCAGCTCTCCTTCTTTCTCTGGACTGAGGGCAGACTACAGTGACTCACTACCGTCTCTCGAGGAACAAGTGGTACTACAAGAAAGTACGGGCCGGGGCCAGTCCATTGTTACGCTCATTTCATCACATCTTTGCAACACAATGCACCAACTGACTTTGGTGAAGTGGTGCCACACTGCTCATACTGGGAGCAAAACGCTGAAGTTAGCATGCCTCACAGACGAATGGCATGTCCCAATTCCATACTACTAGTATTTATTCTAAGCATATTTTTTTTTACTCTGTTCACTAACAAAGTGAAATGCCTCTCTGAGTGTTTTGTTGATGGACACCATTCTCCCACAATGCAATGCACAAAGGAAGATCTGCACGCAGCTGAAACAAGTTAATGAATGGTGGTGAGACACTAACTGCTAAAACAGTATATTATGATAACTAGTATGGAGTGCATACTGTAAAGAATTAGTATGTAAGATTTGGTACACCAATACATACATATGAATTATATTGTCGTATAAACCGGCTAATGGCTAGCAGGACGAGGACGAAGTACTGTAGGTCTGAAATTATACTTGTGTAATAATATGTATATTATTGTCAGTACTGACATCAAATGGTGCCATTTTTAAGATAAAGAAGGGACATGTTTAACATCCAGCCTCTCCTTCCCTCGCTGTATCCATTTATTGATCTCATCACAACCGGAGAGGCCGTAGTAAATTATAAGTTATAAACTCACACACACTGCTTTTCTCAGCTTAGTTTTACAAAACAAAAGGCTTCTTGCAAATATTGGCAATTTCAAAGCAATGCCTTAATTCCATTAGCAAGGGCGATAGCTGCGAAGTGACAGCATCCCATTCATTATCTATGCAGATGAAGAGAGAGGGAAGACGGCAAGAAATCTATAGCAAAGTGTCAACAACATAATTGAAAGTGGCTATGTGCCACTACAACTATTCATATGTTGGTGTCAAACACAAGGTGCATCATAGAGTGAATAGATTTGTAGCCATGCTAGTGGCTCCAGTCTCCTCTCTGCTGGTAGGATCTCAATTGGAGAGGGCACCTGGTAGTAGATTCATCACTTCTGGAATACAAATGGCCATCACTGAGTGAGTCAATAGCTTACATGATTAAAAAAACGTGTCCTTGCATGTTTGTTAATTTGCGCTCTGCTGCATCTATTGCCAGTACATGAGCAAATGTGTTGGCCAGGTAACAGACCTCTCCTTGTGCAGATGTGGTTAAGCAAGAGAGACAGTGAGCGGCTTCCAAATAATTCATTTGGAGTACAGTGTGGTCCACTGAACAAGGCCATTCACTGCTCATCCTACAGGCACAGTGACACAGTGTGTGAAGGAGGCACCACTGCCCCTTGATACACCTCATGTCAAAAGATTTGAGTTTCTCTAAATCAGTTTTTTTGTATTTGAATATAAGAATTCAAGAATCCAAACAAAATCGATTTTGGCACTAAACTAATATTCTATTCCTGCCAGGAAAACTATTCTGATGTCCCGTTTCTCCAGCATGGGGGATTTCCTCTTTGAAGGTGACACTGGTGCTGATGGGATCACAGGGCTGAAATATGAGAGAGAAGCAGCATGTTGTAGGTCACCACAGCAGTCTAGGTACCTGTGTGATTTAAGATATTGGCTTCCAGGATGTCAGCAATGGCACTTGCCGATAAATGGTGTAGTTTATACCCACACATAGATTACAAGATAATGGGTCTGATGCCTAAAAGGGCCCTCGTCCTACCTGATCACAATGGTGTCATGATGGCTTCCATGTTGGACTTTTGACTCTCCAGAAATGTTTTGTGAAAACCATAGAGGGAGGAATTGTTCTGAGGATTTCCTTCAGGCTAATCGCCCAGTCATAAGTAAGCGTATAAATAAATCGTACAACTTATCAACTGGTGAATAATGATTGAACATCATGTTGATTGGATAGCGTTTTGGTAACCAGTCATCCTGTGAGGTCAGAGGGTTTTTCAAAAGTCATTGAATACTAAATACCTGTCTTGGCCCCTGGCTGTGATTTAACTTAAGGGTGTTCACACCAGTTACAGTAAAAACACAATATAATTGTTTAATATTATTAGCAGTTAATATCTTATGCTGGTACAGATAGCAAGGATAGCCAACTAAGTTTTGATCGAGACTTTGTCCATGTCTTGGCTGAATAGTACTCTTGACTCCACTACTCTCCACAAGACATGGTAATTGTGGGTCATTATACATAAGCCACCTGCAACAGTAGCCCACCACTGTCTCTGCTCCCTCACCCATTAAACATGATTATATTAAACAGGTTCTGGATTACAATGGCCATCCAGGGCTTGGTGTCCCTCTCCTGAGACCGACCTTTGGTACAGGTCAGCCAGTAACATAAAGGACCATACCTAGTGTGGAGTGCAGCGGCTAAGCTCATTGTTCTGGCCCTGAGTGTGTGGGCACAGTCATTTATTTGTCCAGCTGAGTGGCTGAGGAGTTACGAAGGCCTTCCTCAGAAGCGTGGGTTTGCCTGCTTCCAGACTGTTGTTGGCCTTCGGGGGGGCCAAATAGTTAGCCTGCATGGTTTCTGTAGGAGGCTCCAGAGTCTCCGTCTCGTCAAAACCTCAGCCAAGGAAGGCTTGACTGTGTTCTTGGAGTACCAAAGGATGGCTTTAGCTTGAAGGCAAAGTCGGGGAAGCAGGCATAGTTGTAATAGAGAAGGGAACATGTTGGTGACGTCTAGCCATCTGTGGAGGTGCACCAATGGAGCTGTCAGCCAGGCCACACCAAAGGTTATGAAGGCAGGTTGGGCTGTAGACTGAGATGCAAAATTACCCTAATTTTAATTGATTAGCATTATGTAACTAAAGGTATAACGCTCGACAGTAAGGGTTGCCAGGTTGACTTGCCAACCATTTTGAGAAAAAATAGGGACAGCAAACAGCAAACCTTGCACCACAAAATAAATAAATTATTTTGTTGCGTTAGTGTAACTTGAAAATCGCTGTTACACACACTTGTTTGGTGCATTTACTCGTGTGCACACGGCCATTAGAGGCAATGGTGATGCAAACTTAAGTTGTTTGACTGTGGGGTGAAAAGTTCAACATAACAAAAAAGTGTGAAAATGGATTCAACAGACGAAGAACCGGATGAACCTGAGCGTAAAACAAAAAGGAACATTTGTGAAGTCTTGGGAGGCGAAGCGTTTCGGCATCTTTGAGCTCTAAAGTATACTGCAAAGCATGTACAACAGTGACACATGAAGTTCAGCAGTTCAAGATAGCACATCGTACAGAACCACGGGGGCTAGACAAACACCGGAGCTCAGAGCAACATGCGTGGGCAGCTCAACGACATAATGAGGTGGAGGCTGCAATGAACACCGCCGTTCACGAGATTGTCATTATGCTGACGTAGAGCCGCATGCTACATGCTATGAATGAATACTTATTACAGGTAAAATGTTGTTGCAGAAACATGTTCTTTTTGCTTTCCCATCCTATTGCTAAAGATTTACCTGGTTGATGTCCTGCCTCCCAGGTTGGGAACCACTGTCATATAATTTAAAAAGTGAGGATGCTGGGTAATTAATCATGGACAATAATTTATATACAGCGATAATGCAGCAATATTTATCTTTATTTAAAATGTATTATTTAGTGGTATTCGGATGTTAATAGAACAAGTAAAATGAAACAGTATATGTTGCTACTGGTCAGAAATCTATAGGTTCGATACATCAGAGGGAGCATTTGTCATTATTGGATGATTTAGGTGTTGGTCATGGGAAGCATTGTGTCATCAGGACATTTAAACTTAATCATTCTTAAAGTTAAATTGAGATGACAGTGACAGGTGATGAAAACCCTCTGCATAAAAGCTTAAAACAAAAGAGAAAATAAAGAACATGCATGAAAATATTTTATTTTTAGGATTCACGTACAGTATAATGTGAGTGTAGTGCTCCGTTCATTTGATTTTTTCATTTAGCACTTTAAAGTACAGATGAATAAATTCACAAAATGATGTTGACACAAGCATACTGTTTTTATCAGAGGTATCCTTTGCATATAATATATGCACTTCAGTGAAGCAAAACCAAAAACTGCGAAGGCAGCACTTTTTCTTCCAGATGCTACAGACCGGTAACATAATAAGAGGTAGATCGCTTTTACAACTACTGAAATATAATCAATTTCACTGACATTTCATTTCAGTAGAAAATTGTCCCTGTTTTATTTGAATTCTACATTTTTATTGAAAAAAGTGCAATTTATGTTGATTTCAGGATTGCGTGCCACACGTCCAGATATTTATAATGAAAGAAAGGTGGTGATGATAGCACAGGGGCTCAAGGTCAGCATACAACCGCAGCTGATTCAGAAACGAATATCAAGCTGAATAATGTCTGCAATAAATAACAACTCCACATTACTGTAAAGGGGTAATAAGTAAGATTTTACTGCCCCGTCGCACCAAATGACCATAATATATCTGCGCTGGGTTGATAGGATTATTGATCAATACAAGTGAATCAACACAACTCATCAAGGTCCTGGATTTTCTCTCTATTTCGAAATTGAATCTTCCTGTTCTTTGAAATCTCAAGACATTTCCTCCCTCCTGCATACTTCCATTTTCACCTGCCTCAAGATGGAGGAGGGTGTCATGTGCAACCGACCGGCATCACGAGACAGTTTGTTCTCGAACCAGAAATAGTGCCTTTCTTTGTGTTCCTGTAGCTAATCATTATATTTTCTTTTATAACTCCACTCCCAGGTGGTTCTAGTGTCTCAGAAATAATTGGGAATTCTGAATGGACTTTATGTCAGCCGCAGCAGCTGGTAGTCGTTCTGGAGGTGTGGTTGATGGAGACCTTTGACCTGAGGACATTGCTGAGAACCTGCTGCCTGCTGAAAGACAGTGAGATGAGTCGCAGCAACTTCTAAAGCTGTAAACCTCTCATTTCATGATGTAATCAGAGAAGGCTTTTCTTTCTAAGGTGCTAAATGCTTCATCATTAGCAGTTGTTTCAAGTATGAACATGATGAGTTTGAAGTGCGATCTTCCTTTTTTAATGAATATTGATTAAGAATCTCAGAATCAGAACCATTTATTGCCAAGTATGCTATACATACAAGGAATTTGACTTGACAACAAACAATAAACACAGTGCAATACCGAGACATAACTTAAAAATAGACCGGATTTCAAGAAGTCACTGCGCCTGACCAAGAAATAGTCCCCCACGTAACCCCCCCCTAAAACCATAACATGTTGTAATGTCAGTTTTTGCATGGATCAAATATGCCATATTTATTAGTGAGATTTAGAGAAGCTGGAAGATGGATTTTGTTACCCTTCGGACAGAGCCCTCTCTTTCCATGCTTAATGCTAAGCTAAGCTAACCGGCTGCTTGCTGTATATTTACAGCACTGAGTTCATTGGAGAACATTTTGTTCATGATCCTTCAAAATGTATTTCATGGACAATCTTTGCTTGTGATTACAAGAAACATTAAGATTGTGGACGGAAAAGGCCTCAGAAATGCACCTCTAATATCTCACCTGCATGTCACCGTTAAGCCTGGCGTGTAATGTCTAGCTATAAAAAAAAAAAATGATAGTGTCCATCCATGGCTCATTTAGCAAATAAGATGATATCTCTTTGCGTACCTGCCTGACAAAGTCACAGAGCCTCCCACTAATTTGCTTTATGACTTACTTCTCTGTGCTTGCGTGATAAGCTATGATAGTCACCTAATCTTGTAACTTCTTGGCAGCTGTGCGCTATCTCATCAATTAAAAACTCCCCAGTGGAGGATTGGATCCCAAAAGGAATTACAAAAAATTGATTATCCAATTATGATCTGCTTACAGCTGTGTAATTATACTTGACCACAGTTCGTCCTGCTGTGTCACGAGGGGATTGCTGAAGTCCATCTCTTTTTAATTAACCTGAATGAATGTGTCCCAAAAACTTAACAGAATGGGCTGATGCGTCGGTCTGAGCTGAAATGATGTCCCGTGTGAGCCCCAACCTGTGACATTTCCCGACTATTCATAGCTCATGTTTGTTGATTTCTGAAAATAGCTTCAACTCATTTCTGTCACAAGTTGAATGTGAACACTCATCTGTGCCTGTTTCATTTGGACTGCATTGCTATTTCAACAGGGAGCAAATGAAAAGCAACATCACAGGCTCTTTTAAGGGTGGTTTTTAGCAAATGTCTCATGTTTTTTTTCTGCAGAGAATGTCAAATCACAAAAGAGACAGCAACTCAAATATGAAAATAGCAGAATTAACTGACACAACGTGAAGCGTTGTACCTGAAAAATGGAGCATACACACTCTACACCCGGCTTAATGGACAGGACACATCCTGATGGAATGTGGTTCAGTTCCTGGGAGAGTTCCCCGCTCTTGTTTCCGATTGGAGGAGAAAGAGAAAAAAAACAACCTTTTAGTCCAAAATGGACAGACAGACACGTAGGCTTATCGGTGTTTTAATGCTTCTGCTTGTCGCTGTTTATTTATCTTCTCTATTTGTTTGTTAACTGAACACTCCGCGCGCTCTGTGCTTCCTGCACCTACAGCTCCTTGCATCACTATGCTAACTCCACTTTATGGACCTAAAAGCTTTTCAATGCATCTCAAAATATTTATGAATCTAAATACAGTTCTTTTGCTTCAGCAACTGTGAGTGTCGGCAGTGAATGCAGCAGAAACCGACCTATAGAGTCATATTTGCAGAGTCAAGCAGAAAAGTCCATTTGGGCAGTGCGAGAGACTATTGACTTGCTATTGGGAGGATGGCTAATGGCACTGAAAGAACATGTTTTTGTGCGGGAGTGGATTAGGTTATCCCACCAGCTCATAGTGTGCTGTGCCACTTATTTTTTTTTAAACGGGCAGGATTGTATAATTTTGAGGGACAAATAATTATTGCATGTACGTGTGTGTGTGCACACAGCCACGCATGGTTTTGTGTGTTGGTACATTTTTGTATTTGAGAGCATAATAAGCATCACGGCCCTCAATCTATTCCTTCTTTCTCAGCTCAACCGCGAGGCACATTGCCTTAGGTCTGTTTCATATTGTGAATTAATTATTCTCTGCTGGAATTGTGTTAGGACGTGCGTGTGTGCGCATGTGTGTGTTTTCGTGGCTGTGTGTGTGTACTTTGTTATTGCAAAGGAAATGACAGAGCATAGTATTATTTCCCATCTACCACATCCAGACCTCATATTTTTGAATGCATTAACTCCATGGCTATTGCAAATGCATCTCCAATGCCAATCACATTCCTTTGAATTTTCAAAGATGGAGAGAGAGAGAGAGAGAGAGTGAGGCGGGAGGGGGTACAGGGGTGAGGGTGCAAGGTGGCTACTCCTCACTCTTTGTGGCTCTGTGCTTGTTTAAAAAAATAAAAAATAAAAATCTTAAACGCAGCTATGTGCACTGGAAAGCCTCTGCTTGCTGAATTTTAAAATACCTTTGGCTCCATTGTTTTCTTTTTTTTCCCCTCCTGTGTGTATACAAGCTGCAAGCAGTCACGCAGCTGTTTCCATGGCAATATCTATCTGTGTGAGGAATTCATTAACCCTTCCTCGTTGGGGTTCCGTGTAGAAATCCCACGTAGAATACAGATAGGAAAAGAGGAAGGGATGCTACAGTGCTATTTTTGACTATACACTACTATTTATATAATGCTACATATTTTTGGAGTGTAGCTTTTTGCTCTGGTGTTGACATCCATTGTTTTGCGTGCTTTGGAGACAACTGAAGGCTGTTGCATCAGGCTTTGACATTTAAATTTAAGGAAAACTGAAATGAGGACACTTTGAATGCAAATAAGGGAATTACATGAGTTGCCCTTTTGCCAGAGGAATACGAGAGTGACCAAATGAAGCCTCCACCTTACAGCTACAAGCCATCCTCGCCGAGAGAAATACATTGAGAGTGTGTCTGATAAAAGATAAATCAATGGCATGCTGAAATCCATCTCGCCGAAAGACAGTGTAATATAAAAAATACATGCAGTGTAAAGGAACAAAGAGGGATCCATGACATACACATGCAGACTGCTTGTACCTACTCACACATGCAAAGACAAACAAGCACACTTGCATACGCTCATTCTCAAGAGGGAGAGCGAGGTAACGCCGGTGACTAACTAAAGACTTTGCCGGACGGCGTACGCGTCACAGACGTGCCGTTTTGATATTGATAAACCATTGAGAAGATTAACCTCGTGCCAGACCTTTACAAACACTTAATTAATTATTTTTGATTGTATCAATAAAAGGCCACAAGGGTCTGGTTAAATATGCACCACCCCAAATGTTCTATAAATGAAATATACTGAGAGTCGCAAAGGGACACGGGCGAGGTGCGGGACAGAATTACAGATTTGTATTAGTGTTTGTCCTCCATCAATAGCTATTTAGCATCGAGTGTTGCGCCCCGCCCATGCTAATTTTGGGGCCCGGCGAGCCACGTGACTGTTTGAGATGTGCACTCCTCAGGTGGAGAGGACAGAGGAGTGTTTCAGGTCAGTTAGATGTGTGGCGCCTGCAGGAGGGGGGGGGGGAGCTCTTAGTTTACTCACTTAGAGGAATGAACAGGTTGGTGTTAAGCTGCTTACATTGCATGTAATTGCACAAACTGCACAGAATATTTATTTTTTTACGGAGGGTGGTGTGACACATCCAACCTTTTGCTTCGTCTGATTAGTATTGTTCAGACCCCCTGACGACAAGCACCTCATGTCATCGCTATTGATCATTTTGAAATATGTATTACATTTTCCCTGCCTGTCCTTAAAGGGCCACGACTCTCTTGTTTATGGTCAATCAGGACGTGTTCATTAATTTCCAATTATGTTGGAACATTGATACATTGCTGTGAGCAATTTAACACGAGTGTGAAACAAAGTACTAAATGTTGAAGGTGAATGTCTGTCAATTTTATGGCTGTGTTTAATAATCATGAATGGATGTCATTCGGTCTGAGGTCATAAACCATACACAGGATATTCCTCTGCCATCCTGCAGTGCACCACATACAGTATTATGATCAATAGAGGATATTATTCATGATGCATCACTCTGGCTTGTTTACATGATTGTGTTTTTTTCCTGCAGAAACCTGAGATGGACCAAGCGGAAGCATTAGCATGTGTTTCCCCCTCTCTCTTGTGTGCTTTCTATGGTTTGAGTGTAAACAGCGCTCCTCACAAGTATTTGGAACATTGTGGAGCAGTTCAGCCTCAACGAGCAACACACTGCACTTTGATTGGGCTTTCTGCGGTAGCATAGCAACAATTGCCTGGTAGCCTGCTTCTAGGTAGTGCTTCAGAGCCGTGTGTTTTCAAAGCCTCCAATCTCATCACTGCGGTCAATGAATGGTGTGCTGTTGAAGTTGAACCTTCATTTTCTCAAAGCTTGCCAGGTGTACTGTTACACAGCGGGGAGGCGTGCTCATGCGGCGCTGCTTTGAGCTGCCAGTGTGATCACAGTGTATTATTCCATGGTGAACAGTGGATAATCATCAAGTTTAGTCATACAGTGCATACATGCAGTACGCCTATACAGATTAAAGCTGACTCACCTGCCTTCGAACTCCCATGTACAGAACCCGGCACAGTGCTTGCATAGATCACAACTTTTAACTTGACTCTTGACTTTATAGTCAGATGATTAGGTAGTGACTCAGGAGGTCAATAAGCTCCCAACTTGAGAGGGGTTTGGCTTGTGTGTGGCCGGGGGAATCGAGAGAACTGAAAACACCTGTGGATCTTACAACGCTGCCGGCAAACTGTGTGTCTCATTGCATACGTTTTGGTTTCCATTTGGTTATTGCTTCACTTCAAGCAGCATGACGGTGGCTCGGGACAGTTTGCATTGTCCTGGTGAAGTCACATCGACCACTCCTCCATCTGCAATGGCGTGTCCATTGAATAGCCTTAAATGTGATTGGCCACCGCAGGTACCCACCCCATTATTCGAAACTACGATTGGCTAAGTGCCCAGTCAGGGGCGGGACCTTAGTCGGAACCAACTGTGGCGACTAAACCGGACTTTTGTTTACAGGTGACAATTCAATCTTAAACCGGAGAGGTGGCAATGCGATGGAGCAGATGAAGAATGGGCGCTTTATATTCAATTTGTATGTGATTGGTAGTCATATATGTCTTTTAAATCACAATTTTAAACACGGTAAAGTAAAAAACTGTAAGATACTGCAATGTAATTAAACTAGATGTGTGTGGGCCAGTGTGGACCCACTACTGTCCATCTAGTCCGGGTAAGTCTGGGCTTGGTAACACAATACACTAAAGACAAAGGTCAACAAGTTCAGCCAATATTGCAGTCATTCTCTCCAGGCAGGTTTCCTGCTCTGCTTTTCCAACACAAGGTGAGACAGCCGTGATGGCGATTTGACTCAACCAGTAAAGGAGAGCCCTCTCACAGTCAGGTGGACCAAACATGAACTCAAGCTGTCGTTTCACCTCATGGTTACAGACTGCGTTGCCTTGAATGAAACCTAACTTCTCCATGAGAAGCCCCGATTGTGATCTCTGATCAAAGGGAGGACGCAAAGTCCCACAACACATTAGCATTAAGCGAACCCTCATTAAGTCAGCCCCTTTTACGAAACACACACATTCACTTATGTCACTGGCTAATGGTGAAGTTGCCTGAAGAAAGGATGAAACATGTTGAAACGTCTCTAAACACATCCGTTAAATATATCATCTGTTACTTAGAGGATTGGGGTGTGTGACAGATATGAACAGCGGGAGGAACAGGGAGTGACTGGAAGGCACCAATGCATTAACCATGTGATACTATTTATATCATAGGAGCATGGGTGACCCAGTAACTCACGTGTGTTATGCAACATATGAATGAAGCAAAAAAGAGCATGGTACATCCCAGGGGCTGGGATCTCCTTGTCATAGATGCCAATTAAAGGTAATTGCAGTAATCAGGGAATGCTGTGAACGGGAGCACTATCGAGAGCGAGGCCGACTATGGCGTAAAAACACGGACTGGGCATGCCCAGACGTTGAAGGGATCGACCTAGCACGGTGCCACATAGGTTCTAACTCCATATTGCACGCTGCTCTCACTAACATAACCTATGGGAGATGGACTGTCTACAAAGAATACATATATGGACATGGTCTGCTTTTTCAGCAATTATCCAGCACACAATTACTGTTGCCTTGGCGCCTATGCATGAATAGACTGATTAAAAAACGAGAGTACGTCAAGCTAGTTTATTCTCAAATTGCCTGGTGAATAATTTGCATTTAAATCACTGAATCCCATTTTGAAAACCAATGTGGTACTAGATAAGTATCTACCACGGATTCAAAGGTAAAAGCCCACTGAATTACTAGGTTTACAAGGTTACAAACAAACATACAGTATTCTCTCCATTTAGGGACTGTATGAACAAGACTCTCGAGGGTTATTAATGTTTCTTTGGATCCTCCCCTCTTAACTCAAACCTAATTTTACGACTAATATGTTAATGCTGATTTTTACACAACCCACATCACACATGAGGAATTTCCACTCGCCAAAATTATGGTAAACATAACAAATGGTGTGTCCTGTTAACCGTGCTGCTAAACAAATATTATTTAACCACTGTCACTGAATAAGTGAACGGGGTGCAGGTAGTCACTCAGTGGCAGCTAAGGGGCTTCAGCACTGTACTGTATTTGCTTTGCTCATTAACAGTTTTGTCTCTGATAAAGATGCATTATATTATATTATAGGTTAGGTAATATAATGCTTTATTTTTAATATTATTACTTGTAATGCAGAATAAAGTGAAGGCGAGGTTTGGCTAGTGAGGAAATGTTCAATCCCTACACACCCTAAAGATCCACATTATTAACATTAATGTTACGGTCCAACTGACTGATAGCAACTAGAAAATAAAGAGATGCTGAGACGGCAAAATATCATCTGTTGAGCCCACAAAAGGATGTTTTTGATGTTAATTATTTTGTTTTTACAGAAAATCCCATAAGAAAAGGATGACATTAAATATAAATCAGGAGCATGGAAAAAATAAAGACCCTCCCTTGCTCTCCCAAAAAATTCAGATCACCCTCCTTTTAGCAAAAATGGAAAAAAATAGATCCCCTTTTCAGCTTTTTCAATTATAAATTCATTCAGTATTAGAGATTATAAAGTTTCTATGACTGCTTCAAATGATTTCCTACGTGGTTGAAGACAATGCAACATCAGACATGTATACTGTGCTCTCTCCGAAGCCTTTAAACTTCTGCTGCACAGAAACACCACCCTCTTAGCCAGATTTTAACTTTGGTCAGCAAATGTTATTAAACTCGCAGGCAAACTATTCTGCACAAATAGTCTGAACGTAACTGACTTAACTCAAAGTCCACTGCCTAACTATTCCTAAAGCTTTCACCCACATCCCATGGTCTTCTTTGATGGGTATGTTAATGTAAGTAAATGCTTTACGTGGCACCCCCACGCAAACAATTTAAGGTTAGGTTTAGGCCAGGAAAACCACTTAGTTAGGTTTCTTAAAAACATCATGGTTTGACTTCATATAAGTACGTAAAATATGTAAACCTGTCACAAATTTAACTTCCCAATAACGTCACAATCGGGCTGTGAAAGCTTGTAGGCACAACTCTTCACTCAAGTGATGCAACAAGTAGGCCATGAAGTCTGTGTCTTGCAGATCATGTTATGTTAATTGCTCACCCTTGGGTGCCAGGTCATGGTCAGTCATGGTGTTGCCCTTTTGATCCACAGTATGTAATTGCAATGCCATTTATTTTTGAAAATGTCCACATGATGTCAGGGGATTGAATATAGTCATGTTAAAAGGCCGTGTCTCTTCCGACGCTCGAGCACGGAAAAGCCAAAATACAAATGTATAATCATTCTAATTTTTTGTTTTTTGTTTTACATTGACACTCATAAGTAATAAAAAAATAAAATGATAGTCCATACAGAAAACATGTTTCTTCTTTGCCATTTCATAACCCACTTGTTCAGTGCTGTGACATCACCTATAGCAGGGACAAACTGAATTCTACTCATATGGGTTCGGATGACTGCAGAGAACAGTCAAAAGCAACAAATACCCCCCCCCCCCCCCCCCCCCCCAACCCTATCATAACAGAAATGGCTCCATGGTACATCAGTTGCTGTCTGCTTTTGTCCCACTGACACCCCAGTGGTGACAGCATCGGGTCTACTCCTTTAAATGAGCCTTTGCGCATAGCCTTCGAATCACCACAACTGCATCAGTGCTGGCTGGGTTGCTTAGCAACTGGACAGCACAGAGATCCCTGAAGAAAGCCTCCTCCTCTGAACAAAACACAAGCTTGTGTGATTCTTCAATTGTGGTGTGCGCGTTAGCAGTTTCCAGTAAGGATGCGTTTGCTTCAAATACATAGGAGCGAGTCCTGGTTCGCAATGAGGAATTAAACGAATAGAAATAGATAAAGAAAAAACGTTTTTTAAAGAAAAAGATTGCGCGTGTTCACGCAGTGTGTGCGCGCGTAACTGTGTGTGTTTGGGTGCGTACGTGCGTGTCTCTATGTGCGCGTGTTTCAACAAAAAAAATTGTGCCAAAGTGGAAGAAATGCACGAAAACGCACCGGCACACACTCCCAGCATCCTAATGGGTTTCAGAGAGAATAGACAGACGCGATTCAGCGCATGGACACACTGTCGCTAAGGAATTCACCTTAGGTGTCCCCCATTCCCCTCCCCTCGTTCTCTCCCCCTCCAGTAGGCTAGGACATCATTTTAATTTCAACTAGGAACTCAAAAAGACAATCGAAAGGAGACGAGATATCCTCGTCGTGTGTCCTCGGACTGTTGCATGTCTGTCATTTGCTCAGTGTTTCCACGAGAAGCGGAGCGGACCAACACTAACGTGTTGAAACGCCATTCAGCGTTGGACAGCGGAGGCAAGTGGACTTTTTTTTCAAATAGGTACGCATCTTTGACACGATATCCGACGCTGTGATACATGCATTGTCGTATAAGGGGGCCATCCATATTTCTCGGCATCTAATTTATTATTTTTTTTTCCACCAGAGGAGTTGATATAGCCTGCTCTGACGTCTGCATCAGATATTACCCAGTGCTTTTTCAATGTGCATTTTCCCCTCAGTGACTTTGCGCTGATCTACATCATCAGCAGCAGCGGCAACGGGGGGGGGAAGAAAAAAAAAAAGGGAATGAAGATTTCAATTTTCTTTTTTTTAAACCCACCGCTCCCCTTCAGCCGACCAGCGTCTCCAGCTCAAACAAATATCTTTTAACCAGCATCACGTTGTGGAATAGTCTGGCGCCAGAGCATCGCTGGAACCATGCCTCTTCTGCAGATTTGGACTGGGAAATTTCATCCACCGATTTGATCATCAAGAGGCTGCCGCTCAGTCATTCATGCCAGTGTTTGTTTTTTTAAGGGGAAGAATACTTGTCATCACTTTCAAAAGTATTGTGTATGCTGTTTTTTGAGCAAGATGTCTGATCTTCTGGTGTTGGTCGAGGGGCTCTGTGACCTGCACGGATTTCCATAGCCGGGGAAAACAGCGGGGGCCAATTACGAGATTTAAAAAAAGAAAGAAACAACAACAACCCAAGAAGCCTAATATATTGAACACATCGCACGCGTAGATGTAGGTTAGTTTCTTCGACATTTTTGAAAGGCAATTATTTTTTTAATTGCCCGTTTTTACTTTGTGAATTTTCTGGAGGACCACTGGACTGGTTGGATTATAGAAACTATATCTAAGGATTTGTGGAGATGTTGGGTCGTCAAGAAGATAAATTATGTGGAATTTTCTCTGCTCTGGCGGCTTTGTCCTTCTTCTTCTGCTTTGTTCAAAGGTAAGAAAACGTCGCTTGGACCAAATAAATAAATAAGAAATCCCGTCCACACCAACAGACGTGATTGCCGGTCAATAAAAGGCTGAGATGTGGCAAATCGCATAAACGGGGCACCCAGGCCTACTTATTACGGGCATTGCTGCCGATATATGCTCTATTAGAAGGTGCTGTGGCGAGCGCGAGCGTAAAAACATGCGCGTGCACAGTATCAAGCCTATTGTGAAACGTTAACCTACTCCCGATATCAAAATGGGGATATACACATATGTGTACTGGAAAGGGCGACTCTAAGTATGATGATGCCTAAAGTGACAGCCCTCAGTAGGCTACAGTAGTGTTGGCCGATGATTAGCTGATGGGATCGATCAGCCGACGATCGATTGATTACTCCAGGTTAAGCAGCCAGATGTATGTCAGTGCTGTAGCAACACTGTCCGAAAGCTTACTTATTGTATTCATCTCTAAAAACGCAAATCCTATTCATATAATCTACGTAATTGCCCATTTTATTGACCGGAACCAAATCAATTAAAAAAAAAAAATCCCTCTTCTAATGTTGTTTTAAAGACGGCAGGCAGGGTGTAAGAGTTAACGTTTCAATAAATACGGTCTTGTCTAGTTCTTGAGATGTTTAGCCTACAGTATGAATTACTGCACAGGCCTTAAAGAACATCATCACACTCCCAATCTCCAGCTCAATCCCTTTATTGTTTTGTTGTTAAAGGCACTGATACATATCCCTCGTGGCCCACTCCTTTTCCTGGGCTGCAGTAACCTGCAGCCTCACTTATGAGATTCAGGTGCTCAGCTCAACTGGGTCGCACCTTTTATTTTATTTTTTGACATTTTGAGCCCATTGCAATAACCCGGAATAACAAAAGAAAGGGGCGTCATCTTGCATGTGTGTCAGGTGTCATTGATATTCTCCTCATAATGATGCTCTCAGGTGTCAAACCCACAAGTCCTGTAACCGGCCAGCTTGATGAGCAGCTGCACTACCTATGAGCTAATTGAACAGTGCTTCCGTGACTGAGCCGAGGGCTAGTGCTCCTATCAGGGGAGCAATTTTAATTTTACCCCCCCCCCCCCCCACACACACACACACACAGACACACACACACACGCTCATTGCACACACCCTCCCCTTAACAAGGAACCTCAGCTGGAGAGCCGGTCTCGGTCAGGTGATGCAGGTCATGGCACCAATGTTATAAGTGTCAGTTAGACGAGTGCGGACTATGCGTTCCTCCTGGGGATAGTCTGTCTCCAGTCCAGACTCAGACCAACGAAGCCTCTGACAGCACGATGGCTGTGTTTAAATACATGGCTCACAAATAAGACTGAGCACCTTGTTACGTGAGCGAAAACAACAAAACTATAACATTGTTCATTTCAATGCCACTTTTTTGAAGGAAGCCACATCAATAAAATGTATTACAACGCAGCTCTTAAACTGATTAGATGAATACACTGTAGGTGGAGTTCCAAAAAGGGGGGGGGGGGGGGGGGATGCATACACAAGGCACATTTCTTAACCTTCCCTACGACAACACAACAGTCAGCATGCTTAAATATATTTGTCTGACAAATGAAGACGTTTAGTCGCTAAAAATCTTCGCGTGGTGAATGTTTATTCTTCTGTGAGTGTGCCCAGAATCCAAAAATATAACTGAAGTTGACTAAAATTTAGGATGAAATGGATGAAATATGACATGATAATGCTCACTTTAGAAGAAAAAGGGATTCTTGGATGAATGTGTGTGTTGTGTGTTGTTTAATGCATCCTAAGTCCTCATTCCCTTTGTCAAATCCTCACCACGTTGGCGTAAGGGCTTCCTCTTCCAATTCATGTCATTGATGTTGAGAACAGAGTACAGTAGTAATCATTGTTTAGTGCAGTAATCATTTATCGTACAGTTGGTGTTCTGTAGAGAAACTAATTATCTATGACAAAAGTAGTCAATCTTCAGTATTCTCCCACTACTTAAAATGGCTCTTACACTTGTGGTTTCTCCCCTCAGCTCTTCCACTGGAAGCACCGGAATGTCTTTGGCCAAGACCACCGTGGACAAGTTGCTGAAGGGATATGACATCCGTTTAAGGCCTGATTTTGGAGGTAGGTGTTGCGGCTACGTCCTCTTTGGGGTCTCTGTTGTCGAGGGTATGTGCACGTCAGGGGGTTGTACACCGTGATATTCACCAGTCATCCCTCTGAAATCCGCCTGTGGCAAAATATAAGGGACGGCTTTGATGTGACTGCTACCGCGTCATTACTATGCATCTATTCGCATATCGAAGATGGCTGCTCCTCAAGAAGTAGAGCACACATGGAGAAGAGCAGTCAAACACTTTGTTCTTTTAAGACTAGGGATGGTGAACGTATTGATTTTTGATACTTTTCTAATTGTCTGATGTTCTGTTTTTCATGGCGTCTTTTGTATCACATGGCAGTTTTTCCTGAGCATTTGATTTGCAAATCAGGGAAAGCACTTTTGCCCCATTAACTTTTATCTTTTATCTTTTTACATCCGCTCTTTAGAATAATGGATGATGAATTATTTTGATAATTTGATGAAAATAGAAGGCGTGGGGGAACAACTCATTAGTGTCATTCGGGCTGATTGTTTTGCTAAAACGATTTAACCACAATATATGTTAAGCAATATAAAAAATAGTTGGTTTTTTGAACAGCTTACTAGCCTAATGGCTGATGGCTAATGATGTATGACAACAAAGGCCTACTTTAATCAAAATTAAAGGTTTCCAGAAAAACTATTCTTGCAAATTGAGTTTGGCACCTGTATCTACATTGTGTAGGATGAATTTAAAGATGAAGCTTCCTGTTCCATGGTTCTGACATTGGCATCTGGGCCCCGGTCTGTGCAAGGCCACTCACTGAAGACATCATAACTCAGCGCTGACTGACAGCCACACTGATGGCTCTAATTGACTACAGTATATGATTGTACCTAATCATTTCAGCACCAGCTTTTTGGTTTCTGCTGTACACGTGCCCCAAAACTGTGTGTTCAGAAAAGCTTATTGTTAAAAAAACAAAACAAAGGAGTGAAACAAAGAGGGCTTTTTTTACTTCCAGGGCATGTTAACGGAGTGTGATGTTAATTTAGTGAGAGTCTGTCGCCACTTGAATTTGCTCTCGCTCTAGTGTTTCATATAAACATAAAATCGATCCTATATGGAAAGATATCAACATGCTGAAAAAACCTGCTTTCAAAATTGATGACCATCCCTTGTTCAGCCACAATTACTTCAAATCTTAGTCAGAAATAACAGAAATGACATTGAACTTATTGAAAAAATAAATGTGAATGAATGTAGGGAGAGACAATGCTGCATGACTCACCTGCATAATATCGGAACATGCTCTGCAGTGTAAAGAAGCTGGACCGCATTAAACAAATCATATTACATGATACATGATAATGTTCATTGCCTCAAGAACTTCACATATTTAATTCACTCTTTTTTTTTAAAGCTAAAAAATAATTTTCCATTTAGAATATTTGATATTTTTCAAATTTAACGATTTACATTTTTTTGACAGAATTTGGCCTATTATTATTACGAGTATTATCATATTCAACATATACAATCTCATTTATGGCTATACTATTCCCCAGTATCTTCTTTAAATAGGCTTGAGGCAGCAGTTTGTCAGGTATGCGACCACATCACACTTGATGAGAATGAGAGCAAGCACTGAAGCAGGTGCGCCTCCTCATATAACCGTCCTCTGGTTGGGTTCTCTGCCAAAAACAGATACTCTGATGAAGGCTTATGTGCCAAAATGCGTTAGTCTGATGTTAGCCATTGTAAAAATATGTTATAGTTGAGGTTACGTCTTCGTTCTGTGTTTTGGAGCGCTGCCATTCCAGAGTTGTTTCATAGATTCGGTGGAAGGAAAGAAATGTCTCCTTCACAACTGTGTAAAACAGTTATGAACATTTCAAATTTAAGAAATTTTCACTTTGCAGCCAATTTCAGTTGGGCAATTATCAGCTTGCTTCTATAACATATTCACACCTTACTCAGCCAGTAAAAAGGCATTTCAAGTAGTGCTTTCATGACAGTTGGCGGCAATTTTAACTAAATTAAAAATGACTTCAGAGACGTTCTTTTCTTCCTCACCAGCAACAGTTTCGCTCAAAGCAGACAAAACGACAAAATGTAACCAAGAATGCTAAAATTGTGTTGCCCATTTTGATAATAAATATGACTAAAAACTTTTTGTTTTTAAAATCACAATGAATTATAAAACTATGCATTTATTCTGATCAGACGGTAAAAGAGGCATATCGACAGTATTTTTCTGTTTCTGAAGATATTTTTCAGTGTAAACTAAATGTTGGCACATTTGTCTCCATTTTATATCAAACAAACAACTAATGGATTAACGACAACGACACCATTTTGTATTACTTAAATAACTGTGAGTTCAGCAAAATCCAAGGAAATGAAAGAGGAAGTGTTTTGATTTTTAGTTGTAGATTAAATTATTTTTTGTATTTTACTTCGTTATTAGCAGGTTTGTAATATTTTTAGAGATACCTTGACTTAAAAGTGATTTCAACAAACATTTCTACTTCGATGTTGGTTGCTTAACTATTTGTTGGCTGCAGCGCACTATTGTCTAGACTCTAGAGCAGCCTGTGAATGCACTGGAGTGGAGAGAGCAAGTTTTAGAGAGTGAGTATCCCAGGCAGAGAGTAACTGTTCTTTACCCTCAGGCCAGGGAAGCTGGAGTCCGTCACGTCTTTATATTTCCAACATCAGTCAGCTACTTCTGTCGTGACACACACTGCTGACGACCTTCAGCTCTCGAGATTCAACAGGGTCCTAATTTGGCACAAAAGTGGACACACACTGTACTGTGGCTCCTAACAGCCTGGCCAACACCCATATTTGATATAAAAACCAACTCGGAGGGGTACATTGCTGGAGAAATATGGCCCTAATGGTCAGAAAGAGTTTGTCAATAATGCTTCCATGTGATCTTAATGATGTGTTGGGGCCTTACCACCAGTATATCTATATGATATGCCCACTCTGAAGTCTATTCAGACCCTGCCCTCTTCCACCCTTTGTTCTGTGAGCCAAACTGGAATTCAAGAAATGAGACACAGACCCAGATGGCAGCGGTCCCAGAATTCAGGATCTTGAAAAGATTATAAAGTGTTACAGCTATGGGAATTTGAATACACTATTATCCTTCCAAAAAAAATTACAGTGAGTGACCAGCAAGTATTATGATAATTGACCATATAAGTCATGTGGTCAGAGTATGTACGAGTGCTTATAACTACACTTATACAGTGCTGTAAGCACAATATAACACATTGTAAGAGTTTTTATAATGCATTATAGACATGGAAAGTGCCACCGTAAATGTTTGCTATTTCAGTGCTGTTTATCTTCTCCTATTTAATATACAACCCTAATGAAATAAGGATGAGCACATTTTACTTCCTGTTTCTCCTACTGTAGTTATACTTTCTCACACACAAATGTCTCTTGTACGCTAGCTTTAACTAGATAATGAATGGGCAAATGCTTTAAAAAAAAAAAGTATTCCTGGTTAGGCATATGATTCAATGACATGTGTGAGGATGTGTTTGGGGAAGCACTGGATTTTACGGTGTGTTTAGAGACCCGCTAAGACAGGCTGCTCTGAAGGGTTAATGATCATGGTGTACAGAACCTTCTGTTGGAAACTGTCTGCTGGTTTTCCGGCCAACCAAAGACTTCTGTTACTTTTCCAGCAGCAGTTTAAACACTGAATAGAGGAGGATCTGATCCTCCTCTATTCAGTGTTTAAATCTGAAGAAAAATGCATTCTTTGGGGGACCAGAACGGTTGTACCTTCCTGTGACTGATCGCAAATCGCGGAGGAGATACATTTGGGTGCCTCTGGTTTGAAAAGCCGTGACCAATTGTCTGGTGGCCCGATATTGACAAGGAGGTAGAGAACAAAGCCAACCGACGACTAGTTCTACCATCTCCATTCACGCCTTAGCAGTCTGTTCAAATATCTGTTTTTCTTCATCTGCCCCTTGAATTGTGGATGTTTAAAGTAAATTCATGGCCTCATCATAACAAAGGGTTTTGCAGTCCAGGCCCCTCGTGGTTTAACAGAGCAAACGTGAGAGCAAAAGTGAAGGAGGGTTTAGAAGATTAAGAGGGACAAGGACAGGTTTGTCTTGTTTTCTGCACCTTCTCATGAGCTGCAAGTTGCTTTGAGCTCCAAACCCAGTAGGGCCCAGTCTCATTTATGTCAAGATGGCAGACAAGAATGTCTTTAAATTGCACTGAAACCATCTTCATTTGTGACGTGACATGACTTACAATGATAGTGTCAGTTTTCCAAAACTGCTAGTGGCAGCGCCCGTCACAAAACACCAGGGCACCTGGTACCATCAGTGTTGTTGCCAGAAGACCAGAGAATGGCAGACAGTTCAGACTCAAAGGGTAGAACCTCCTCACAACAACGAACAGGATCTTTTATACCATCGACCCCTGATTGCTGTGAGCCTTCTTCACCTGTAAGGTCTCCTGTGACGCTGGGGTTCTTGCAAAGCTCTCACTTGTAAACATCCTCCTGTTGAGTTAAACATGTCTTGTTGTTAAGGTATTTATGCTTTTATGGCTGCTAGTTAGTCCCATGTGTACAGCTCAGCGACTGTTTTTTCCCGATCTTTGAGCATGCTCAGGGACATTCTACAAAATGTACAGTTTGCTTTGCTTTTCTAGTTTACCCAGCTGAGAGGAGTGAACTACAGCTGCGGTTTGTTAAATGTCCTGACAAAGACCTACTGTGGTCGAAACATGTTGGCTCTTTCAATGATTTAGCCACTTTTAAAATGTTTCCTTACTCGTTGTTCTAAGATTTTGGAGTGCCTGGATTGCTTTCCTGTTTATCCCCAACTATAGCTGGCATAGGGATTCTAATGAGTATCGCCCAAATGCAACTAATGTGCTCTTTTACGTACGATGTGGATTACCAAGAACTCTATTCTCTATTCTAGCACAAAAGCATACGCTATGTAAAGCTTTGCATTTAGTCAAGCTATTTGTTATTCGGATAAATTGATTATTTTTGTGGGAACATTTTGATAAAATGACAATATCCTTATACTTTGATTTTAAATCTTTCCTGGTATTTTTTGGTAAGCAATTTAAAGCTAGGGTTTGTAATGTTGATAAATTAGCAAGAGTACGCTAGATTAAAAGAAATGATCCAACCGAAAACCCAGCCCAGTGTTGCCAACTCTTCTCCAATGAAAGTAGCAACATCACTGCCTCCAAAAGTCCCTAAATCTAGCAAGAAGGTTGACAAGTCGGCAACACTGACAGCCCGTCCTTTCAGGCCTCCCTTCAAAGCCACTCCCCCAAAATGATCATTATGACCATAAACGTATCATAATAAATGTAAAAATAAGATTCTGGTGATGCGCGATGAGTCCAATGATTTCATTCGGACCGAATGGTTGGACAAGCTTATAAGAAGTCCTGCAACAGCCACATATACCAGCTTTATTTCCTTGCTTTTGTCATTTGATTTATTTATTGCTGTCCAAACCTCGCTTCTGTTTGTTTTCCATTATTTCCATTTCCATGCATTTAAATTGAGCTTTTTGTTACACATTAAGAAAGATGAAGAGATTTATTATGCTACAAGTTCAGTCGCACATCCGCCTGGCCGTTGAAGGTCATGATAATCACAGAAAAACACAAATTCATTCCAACTTCAATTATTATTTTGTCTCTATACAAAATTTCACTGAAACCATGCGTCACTTTTTGAATACTCCTCTCATTCACACTGCCTTTCATGCATACACACAAACACGTAGGCATTTAAGAGTGCTTGAGACGATGCATGTCTCCGCATCTATTGATTATTTCTCTGTGGAGTTGTCTGCCATTACAATAGAACCGCCTCTCCGGGACAACACAGCCCACCTTGAAATATTCAAACCCTCTGAAACTGGCACGGTTTCTCTGAAAGATGGCTTCAACACATACGTACATGTTGGCACGGTTGGATGGTACGCTCTATGATGGAGTGGTTTTCATAAACGTCCCATAAAATGCAACTGAATAAATTTATTAAGTAGAGTAATGAAATACATGACCCAGCTAAATCAGTTTCATAAGAGGCCCATTTAATTATTAACCAGTCTCTCAATGCGTACAAATATGGTGTTACCTTGAAGTAGACAATTATTCCAATATTTTTTTATAAGCAACAACAAAATGTACACAGCGATTGTCTTCTTTGCTCATTACTGCACGAAAAGGCTCCTGAACTGCTTGTTGTTCCACCTAGTAGTATCTGCTTCCAGTTCAGCTTTCCAGAATTAAAGAATTCGGGGGGTTTGTTCTGTCGGTCAGGGAAAAGGACCGGCTGAGCTGACATCGCTTCTGTCGGTCTATTATTTATTTGCACATGGGAACTGGAATCATGTAGTAATGGGTCACCGGTGGGCAGACTTGGAGATCTCAATATTTAAAAACAGAATAACAAACGTGACGTCCAGTCAGTTGGAGGAGGTAACAGGAGCCAGCTCAGCCCTCACCTCGGTCACACGATCGTCCTTCTGGAGGACGTATTTAAATCAAGCTGTCATCATCATCACGGGAATGGGTTTTATGATCTCAGCTTCCACCATTAACGAAGCATGACGGGTGACATATCGCTGATACTCTGAACATGCCATTCTTTCTAAGTGCACGACATTTCTGGACTTCAAAGAACTGAAGTTGTTAAAATCTATATTTACAGTCAGCACTACAGCATTTTATGGATAGTTAAATGTGCCGGGGTAGGATCATGTTTAAGACAATGAGGCTGTATATATGTATATATGGTACCAGGCAAAACATGTGTTCAAATACAAGTGCTGATCATGAAAAGCATTCAGTGAAGTCCCCCACTAAATATAGTTGACAAATGTCCAGGGGCTGATCTGAAGCAAACACTTTTGAAATGGTGACTTTGGGATGAGCTTGTAGAGAGAATATATTTAGAAATGAGTAAGATGTATGCTGCGCTGTAGAATACCAGAGTAGACTTAAGTCATTTAATAGTACATTGATGTAAGCAGAAACAAATGTATACAATTAATAACATCAATATTCTTTCCGACATGAGTACACCACCTGAATTTAATTTTAATAAAAAAATTCAAACTGCCTGTGAAGGTCATTATCTACATCATTAAGGGGGAGGTGCTACGCTGAAAACATTTCATCTCTACATGATCAATGTGCGGTACGGTCTTTAATGTGATTACAGAAAACTGCACGTAGCAAAACATGCAACATTATAGGGGGAAAGAAATCACTCAGCGATGGGTGTGAAGCTCTTAAACTGATTAAAGTACACATATATCTTCTCCTCGTCATTACATAGAAAAGCCACAAAAAAAGCCACACAAAAAAAGTTAGCTGGCTGGGTAGGTTTTTAATAACTAACTATGTAATCCGCTTGCTGGCAAGTTGGTGTCAACACATCAACTGCAACTAAAGAGATAAGTTGATTTAACTTGGACTGTGATGCAACGCGTCGATAATTTCACTTCCATTGCTTCTATTTAAGGCTCAAGTAGACGACCGTAGACGACAAAGGTTTGCAAAATCATCAAAAACAGTTGTGAATAATATTGTATAGCAGTCATGATTGCTCTAGAAATTGCATTTGTTCTGTATGTAATGTATTTTATGCTATTCAGCATTTTTTTGCAATGGTTGTTGATTATGTCAGCATTCACATTGTCTTTCTCTCCTTACTCTACTGAACATGGAAAATAATTTAGATTATCAGCACAAATACGGTTCTCTGATGCTTTCCTAAGTTACTCTCCCTCCTTACTTTGTCCTTGTCTGGCGTAATAAACAGTGATACTGGCTTAGTGTGTATTAAATGGTATTCTGTCAGTTGTGCAGCAGAGAGAAAATGAATTTCGCCGAGCATACTGTTGATGTGCATAAACGGTGAGAAACTGGAGAGCCTGTAAATGTCTAACAGAGGGTGCTGCACTGGGGTGATTTATGGAGTGTTGTCATTTGTTGTAGATAGCCCTGCAGATTTTAGAAATCCTTGTGACTGCTCAAAAGTGAAAATCTGTTTTGTGATTATTTTGGATAACTTCAAACAAAACGCTTTCAGAGGTGCATGTGGAGATGCAAAATGCTCCAGTACAGGATGTCCCTGAATTAATGAAGGTTCACTTGGGTGTCTTTGAGGCAAAAGAGACGGAAAAGAATGTGTCCTGTCCTTGGACTGTAATGTCACATATGAAGCCTCGTGTGAACATTCAATACCAACATACTCACAAAGTCCTAAGCACTGTCAATGTAATGCTTGTAGAATGTACTGTAGATCAAGACATTAGATATTGACATCACCCTAAAAAAGACATATTGTAGCAAGAAATTCAGAAAATATGCAATGAGTGGAGAGAAAAAAAAACAGGAACACATGACAGTATAATATCATAAAGTACAGCCTTAAAAATACAGTGTATTTTAATACAATAACACAAGAACAAAATGGAGCTTTACAAATGTTGCTGAGCTACTGCATTACATTGTAGGTACGGTAGTGTTGCCCTGTATATAGCCAACAGAAAAATACAAGTTTAATGTTGTTATTGTCAAAATACATTTCAGTTTGCACAAGGGATGGAATTAAAAAATATGATAACTTGACCACCAGGATAGTCTGATTAGGTTCATTTTGTTTCATCAGATGTGCAAAATATGAGAACTAAAGGATTTTGCATGTCATTGTGTTTGGTTTAGATTTTTTTAAAGCCCCATTGTTGGGTTTGGTTCTGCACAAATTGTACATATGCGCTGCATATTAATGTATGTGGACATCACGTATTGGCAAACTCTGCTCGCGTCTTCTAATGGGTTCTCACCTCTAATGTACAGTACGTTGAAAGTCGCGTTCATAGCTGCACAACAGCACAGCTGTCTCTCAAGGCTCCATTATGACTGAACTGAGTATTTATCACAATGTACTGTCGAGGAAGTTGACATGAGCCTTTAATGGTTCCAGCTGAAGGCACATTAGCGTATATTTTGCAGTTTAACGATCGCGAACATGAAAAAGCCTCAAAAGGTGCCAGGAGTACAGGGATGTGAGAGCCTGACTCTATCTGTAAGGCAGCTTGTAGTCGTAACTGTAAGCACCTTATCCCCGGCCATATAGGCGGCATTCATTTCACCACTGCCTGCTCATCCTGCAGCCGTGTCATCAAAGCATGGTCACCTGTCCCTGTCTGCCATACGCAGCCTGGGTTTTACTGATCTCATTTCCCATTGACCCAAATGAGCCCCAGCTGCAGCTTGATCTTGTTTGTAATGGAAAAGCAGTAAATGTAGCCATGAAACTGCAGATCAGTTGCAGTGAGACTGGTAAGTAGAATGGACACTTAATTGACCGAATATGAAAGAGAGACCCCGGACATGTGAGAAAAGCAGGAGCTGCAGCACTTTATGTTCGGTTTCTAATGTACTCTACTGTATGTAACGTAAGTGTAATTGATCTTTACGGCTACGCTTTGTGTCCTATCAGATAACGGACTAAATGCTCTTCACATCCTGTATGCGTGCAGCCATTTACAAAACCGCTTCCCACACGGTAGTTTTACCCTCTGCGAACATGACCGCTGATTGATGCGTGCAGGACATCGGCTGCAATCTGCATTTTGGCGGCTGCAGCCATCAAGTGATGTATGGCAGCAGTTCTTTCAAGACCAGTGGACGCTTTTGCAATACTGAGGACAATCTCTTAGTCTGTGTGCTGCCACATGTCAGATGGCGGGCCGCTTTGCATACAGGCGGATAGCACAGGCCGTCGTAACTCAGTCTCAAAGTAATGCCTATTCAGCGCAAAACAGGAGTGTGTTGTCAGAATCCCAGGATGGATGCTGGGACATGAACAAATGGTATCTATCCTGATGAAGAGAGAACGCCCCATGATATATTTCAGAGGAGACACAGGGAAAAATGCTCAAGCTGGGCACTTTTCCCTTTTCCCTTCACTTAGATTTCCCATTTGAATTAAATGAGGTGTGTATGTAGGCAGGCAGAGGGGGGCAAGGGTGGTGAGATATAGCATGCAGGAGAAAGGACATACTTCATCTTCACATTCAAAGTGTTGTTTTCAGCAACTTTGAAATGAAGGAGAAAAATGCTGATAGAATTGCACTGGGATGTATTGCAGCGGACTGCAAAGTACAAAAACCCTGGGTCAGACTTTGGGGAGGCATCCTGCATGCTGGGCTTTTTTTTCCCCCTTTTCCACTCTCCTCTTAAGGTCCCCAAGGACACACTTTTTTGAATCTGCAGTGATTGATGGGAGGTGTGCCCTTGACAGGGCCGGGACAGGCTGGCCAAGGGCAAGATGCAGCTATCCAATTGTTTCACATAGATAAACAGGGAAAGAAATGTCATTTACAGCATCTGGAGATAGATGCTGTCATCCTCACTACCAGGAAGCACGCTTAAAAGCCCACCTCGTTATTGAATTCCAACAGCCGGCCGTATGAAACGGGTTTCCACATAACTATGATTTGTGCATCATGCAGGGTTGGAGGGAAAACAAACGGGATGAGAGAACGTAGATGTTGAAGTCAACAATATGCGAAACATTAAAAACATAAAAGCTGGATATTGCGGAACACAAATACGCTTGAGGTCAGAGATCTTGATATTAAGTGGCCTTTGTAGTTGCATCCTCTCTGATGTTTGGCCTACTGTGTTCACTACTATACTAGTACCCATCTACATAGAACTATCTATTCTTTGACTTTGTACCACTCTCTCATGGGTATGCGATTGCTCAGCATATACTAGAACATTTTGCATATTCAGAAAAGATGAATTGTTTGTGGTTCATCTGTGAGTTTAATCCAGTTGCAGTGTCATGTCTAAAATATACAGTAAAATGTTGTTTGTCTCAGACAAAAAAAAAGCATCTTTATCCATTTGAGGTCACATCCCCGGTGATGTTGTGGGCCTATTTAACAATATATGGAAAACATTTACAAAAAAGCAATTTCTTCATATTTATATATCAAAATCCAATAATTTTTTCTTCCTGTAAAACAAAATATGATGTGTGCCAAAGTAAGCTGGTACCAACCACTTTCAACCAATAATATCATGACATCCATGTGTGTGTGTGGAGCCACAGTCCTCTGTACCTCCATATTGTGCTACATTCTAAGCCCGCCCACTTTTTAGCTGTCCATTTAAATGCAAAGGATTTGATTAGAATCCCTCTAATAACTGTACGCAGCTCAAACATTCTGTTTCTCCCGGGAATACTCACCGTACAGAAGCTAAAGACGCTCTAACCTACGTTTCTACTGGGACTTTAAGGACATAGAGAATTCAGGACGCCACAAACTAGCGGTAGTTCCAGTCAACACATTGGTCACCATTCAAATTTGAACTGCGGATAACCATAGCAACAGAACCTTCTGCTTTGTGCTGCGTAGACCTTGGTTTAATCGTGATCATGCACTCTGAGGTGCTCTGATATAGAAAATAACCGAGACACCATTTTGTGTTTTGTCACTTACTGTACACATGCAACTGTATGTGCTGATATTCAGTGTCAGTGCAGGAAGCAGAGTGATATGCAGGTCCAAGCCGTTTCACAGTAGTTGCCAAAATTCATCCACACTTTAGTACTTAAGGTAATGTATTGAGACATTGAGGGGCTGTCATATAGATTTTGCACAGATCCTTACTTAGGCTCACATAGCATACAGAGCGTGACTATAGACAGATGGGGCCCTGTGCGGTTGGGGGTCCCATAGAGAGAGTGGGCACTACGACAATGTGTTGAGCAGAGAACGGGGCTCTGCTATGGATACAGATTGGCTCCCTGAAAACCCTCCTGTGTTCAAAGAAGAATTCAATTGAATTAAAAATGCCGCCATTTGCAATATATGCCCTCGAAAAGACAAACTCATGGTTTTTATTTTTTCAGTCAGTAGCAATCTATAACAAAATGATTATGCTTATTCTACATAAACAATAACAACTATAATGAAACTATAAATCTATAAATTAAATGAATAACTCCTTGTTTTCTTCGGCATTTCGTCATACAGATATGCAATGATGATTGCTGAGTAATGTGTTTGCTGATGTTGTAAAGTCTGTATTTGATCATGTGACGAGAGGATACGATACACGGTAGCTTGTTCCGATAGCTTTCTATTTGACCTCTCTAAGCCTAAGGAGCTCATTCGACTGTAGAATCCATCACAACGTGGTAAAATATGTATATGCCAAATGGTGTGTGTGTGTGTGTGAGCGCTCCCTACCTAGTAACCAGTGCGCACTGGGTCCCGTCGTAACTACCTTGCACCACTGATACAGCACATTTTGCGGTATATGATCCCTGTAACTACCCTGCAATGACAGCTGCGTTACAATCATGCGCATTAACTTAAAATAAAGCCGTAGCTCCAAATATTGTTATCATAAGAAGTAAATAACTCCAGCCGCTGGCTGTTTTTTGGCACTGTTTTCAAAGTGCATGCTTTCAAAAGATGATCCATTATTCACCACTGGTTTTGTCTGGTGGGTACTTGGACGTCGCGGGTACACTGTGGCTGCTCTTATTCAGTCTCGGTTTCAGTCAACGACCACTACGCAAACATTTGCTCACACTTAAACGTGTGTTCTCGTGTCAACCTGACAGGCTGTTTTTCTGCTGATTTGATTGATAATCAGATGGCTCTATTGATGATCTCTGTAAAGTCGGACATTCTGTCCTTTTCACAGCATCGCTGCTGTGGACATCATACATGTACAGTGTAGTCCAATGTCTTCTGGACTGCCGTCATTTACTACCTGCAAAGTGCTCATTTAGTTTATGATTTATATGCTGTCTGGTCTCCATAAAAAGCATCTGGAACAGATCCGTCCATTTTGCCTCTAAGGTCACATGCCTCTACAGTTTGAATATAGACGTACGGAGCTGACGAGCTAAACTGTCTTCCTCCAGTCACACAGCACACCTTCTCTATTTCCTTCAGTCTTTGAGCACACAATATCACTTTTCCTTTTGATTACAATTTCTCCATTTGGTCTCTGTGAGTATCTTATCTTGTTGTCCTCACTTTACATTTATGTGGGTTGTTTTTGATATACTATTTCCTCCTTGTTTTTGAGTCTGTCATTTAGAGCCTGTTATCCAGCTCTCTTGACTTTTGTTTGTCACGTTGTTTTTTCTTTCTTTTGTTTGAGGTGAGAAGTTGGTTTTTTTTTGTTTTTTTTTGCGTTTCTTTTTTTATCTCACCTGCACAATGTGACTTTCTCTGTTCCTTTGGTGTCCCATAATTTCATGTGCAGATAAATTAACTCTAAACTCTAGATGGTGGTGCGTGAGAAGCAAAGAATATTAGTCAGATTCATATTGTTAAAAAAACAAGTGTATAATGTGACGCACGTATTTCTCGGATTCAACATTCTCATAACTCTCTTACATCCTGGACTGGTCAAGTTAGTAATGTTCATTTTGTAGCTGTCATTTGTAGTTTTCTTTTAGGCCATTTGTTGATGGCAGGTCTACATAGATATGATGTGAACACCCAGAATCCAGTTTAATACTGGGATTTTTTATCTTCATGGCATTGGAGAGATGACGTGAGATGAGGGGAGATATATGGGGGATGACATGCAAAGGTCTCGGGCCAGACGTGAACCAAGGACGTTGCGATTCATCGTCGGTGCCTTAACCCCTCAGCTTCTAGGGCGCTCCAGTATTTCACATTTTATGATCTATGGTTGCCTTCTTAAAACATTCTTCGGCCGCTGTAATTGTCATAACAGCTTGAACAAGCGAGTGGAAAGAATCAGAGGTAATAAAAACATGTTAAAAATGGCAGCCAATGACATGATCCCCTTTTCACTTGCACGCACACCAGAGTTAATGTAATGGCCACAAATTAATATCTTAATAAAGAATTAATTCATGAATCCTAGTCTCTTGAGACACATTAGCCATGATCGTTGAGGAGGACCTACACATAATTACCACAGGTTAATGTAATTACGCAGGCAGCTTCGGCAGGACTTACCGTTACACGGCACGCCACTGAAGCAACTGGGATTTACTGCACATGTAGGGTTACTCAGGAGATTAGCTTTGAAGGAGACAGAGACCGTTCTTTTCAGAGAAAAAGCGCAAATACCTAAAAATCTTTACCTTTCCCACTTGGTCATCCTTCAAAACGTTCACTTCAAAATCGTAAAGGGACATGGAAACGATGGCATTGATTAAAACTGCCAATGTGTGACCTGCTGAATAAATCAGGTCTATAAATAAATGAATTAGAAGTTGGACCATAAATTAATCATACACTTCTTTAGCCAATAAGTTTCCAAATGGCTTCAGGATAAACCCTGCTACGAGGACACTTTGTCCTCAAATGCCCACAATGTACTTGGGCTTTTTGTTATTTATTTATAAAGAAGCTAACCTCCGAGGGTCTTCTTTTTTTTAATTTGAGTTTAAAACATTAACATCACACTATCTTGTACCTTACATGCCGTCCTTTGTTTGTGCAGCACATGGCCATCAAATCCAGCTCTGCACGTCTTGTGACGGTATAAAGCATCATTCTGAGGTATTCTAATGTTATGTCCATTTGATGATTCCTCTTTGCTGTTTCCAGTAAATGCATCTCACCGTTCAACTGAAGCTCACAAGAGAGCGGGCATCCATTTTTGACTTACTTCCATTTTTCGATATTTCCACAAAATGGACTCATTATTTCACATCTCGCGCAATATAATTGCACTAAATATTTATTTTATACTTTTAAACTATATTTTATTTACCTGACTAAGCTGAAAGATACTAAATGAAACTAAACCTTCTATTGTAGTTTGTTTTCCATCCCTTCGGAGTCCTTTAATAATGTTCCTCGTGGGATTGTAATTTATGAGTTGGAAAGGCAGCCGGTAATATGCTTAGTGTTTCATAATTCACCGACAAAACCTGTGTATGTAAGTAGGAAGCATTGTTCTTATGCATGCAGCGTCTTAGTGTGGAATCAAAGTAGGTTTCATATATCAGGTTGGAGGTTTGTGACAGGAGAGGACGATAAGATGAGGCCACCTTTACTTATCCCCTGTCTCTCTGGCTTCCTGTGATGTACTGCCTCTGCTCTCCTGTTTTACCTCATCATTTTCTTTTTCCTTCTCCTCTGTCCTCCTTCACTCGTCGCGCCAGAGCTGCTTTAATGATTTCCCGTTATTCACCGGCTATCACTAATCTTACCTTGTGGTTTCTCCATCCATACAGTAGTTGCCATAACAGTGTGCTGTATATTTAGAGCTGTTCGGCAGCGTTAGTGCTAGAAATTTATTATCCTCAGATAATGCCGGAAGCTGCATTCATGCCATGTAACTTTTATGTGATTTGGAAAGTCCCATCGAGATTGAGAGCCTTTTTTTTCAGGGAGAGCTGAGTACATGCTAAAAAAATAATACAGAATGCAATATATAGTAAATAGTCAAAGTAATAAATATAATAAAATATATACAGTATCATTCACTAACAGTGAATACTAAAAGCATGGGGAGGGTAATAATCGTATTGGCTCAAAGATAAATAAAAAGTTACATCATCATTTTGAAGCATTTGAAAGTTTTCTGAACAACAACTTGTGACTTCATATAATAATAGAAACTGATTGATATAGAAGGTGTCCAGGTTATGCGTCTGAAGTTGGAAATGTACGACACGATTAATTAGGCGTCAAAAACAATAACATGAAGCAGAGCAGCAGAATGAATCGCTGTGTCAAGACAGTTGGTCTCCTGCTGGCCTGTTGGGCAATAAAACTGAGCAGCATGGCTTAGATCAAATCACTCTGGGGACGCTGCTACAAATGCTGAAATATCAAGTGTACCGTTTCCAACATTAACCTTTTTACTGCAAACATAATTATAAAACAACAAAACCCTTTTTCCTTTTTTTTTTAACTCTGTTTTGCCCGCTGTTAAACTCTAAACTAAAACATCTGAGTCTGTTCATCATCGTCTTCATATGAAAACCTTAATGTGGTGTAATGTACTGTAATGTACTGCATTACATACATCGAGTTAAAAGCACAGAATGTCTTTGACTGATTGTATGGTTGTATTTTTTTTTAATATATCCTTTACTCAATCAGAAAGGTTCCATTGAGATACACTATCGGGCAGGGAGTCCTGCACAAGATGAGCAGCGCTTCAAAAAAGGTTTCATATACGTCCAAAGAGGGACGGAGCAACGTCGTTGCAACAACATTGCCGAGAAAAATAGATTTTTAAATATTTCTAAACATGTCAAGAGAGGGAAACGATTTCAAGATTAAGTTTGTCGTACAGCTCGTTTCCAGCTATTCCTGTCACATTACCCAGCTCTGTTCGGGTGATTGGGACCATGAGGAGAGTTTTCTCTGATGATCTAATGTTATAGCTGGTAATATGTCGATAAGCTGTACTGTGATATTTTACTCAAGCTTTTGATGAAAATGAAAACCTAACTCGATCGGGATATTTAATATTTATTTATATAAGTGGCAAATATGAATTTAAAGTATATATATTTTCTATATCTATTGTTCAGTTTGTAAGGCTTTCAAAGCAGGGGACAGCATTGCCGTTGTGAAAAACAGTGATTGCTGAATGTCTGTATATGAGAAATACATACAACAGTGTTTCCTATTGCAAACAAATGACAGTGGAGGTGTAATATTGTACTTTACCGATGTTGTACCTTCTGTACTGCCACGCAGTAAGCAAGCATTTTATTTTGAGAAGGCTACCGCGGAGCACTGTGGAGGGGGAGACAATAACACGACTTATAAATGTTTTTGAATATTTATTAAGACCACATGGCGGCTCAGCGGTTAGCGCTGTCGCCTCACAGCAAGAAGGCCCGAGTTCCAATCTGCCAATCTGTTCGAGACTGTGATCTTTCTGTGTGGAGTTTACATGCTCGCTCCATGTCTGAGTGGGTTTCCTCCGGCTGCTCCAGTTTCCTCCCACAGTCCAAAGACAGCAGGTTAGGTCAACTGGAAACTCTGAATTGAATTGCCCGAAGGTGGGAACGTGTTCGTCAGTCTATATGCGTGTTAGCCCTGTGATAACTGCTGGTGACCTGTCCAGGGTGTTCTCTCTGCGACCAGTGCATGCTGGGATATATAGGCTCCAGCTCCTCGTGCAATTGACAGACAATGTTGATATTGGCATTGGTATCAGTTGACAAGGTATGTTTCTAAATGGCAGTGGTACGGCCGCCCTACTCACTGTACCTTGCACATGTTTAAAATAAAAACTTATTTGAATAGCTTAGTATTGAATGCACAATAAAGAGGTATGTATATACATGGCACTAGGCCCAGTTTAATATAAAACACAATTTTATACAATATATATAGATGGAGCAGGCGGTCCCTGCTCCATCTCTCTATCAGTTTGGGGGTCCTTGGCCTGAAAAACGTTGAAGACCCCTGATCTAAACCTTCCGATAAGCTCATTACAGCCAAGCGTACATTGTGTAAGAAATCACTTACCAATGTAGGCTACAGTAATGGAGTTGAATTCAATTGACCCTTCATAAACATAAGCAATTTCCAGGTGTCATTGTTACTGTTTTAAAGATCTTCTCTATTCGGTCACTGTCGATGCCTATCTAAGACCCCCCTTTGGTTTTGTAAACCTTTTCTGCATTAAATGCAATTGCATTGGTTGCTTTCTGCCGCGATGGAGAGAATAGATGAGGTCACTGTATTAAATGCAGGGGGAGAATGTGCTGCGACGTAACGTGTTCTCTTTGTTAATTTCTTGGTAAAAAAGGGCTTCACGAGGGCAGCGGCCATTGAAAATAAAAGCAAACACAGACTCGGCTGGATAAATCATCATGCTTCTCTTGCAACACTGTGGGGAAAATGCTGCACAGTTGCTATGGAACCCTGTGTTGCTAGGCAATGGGTTGATTATCAGAGTTTTTTTTTTATGTAAGAGGCAGAGTGGTGTTTTCTTCGCTGTCTACCAAATTTGCTTTCAAAACTGACAGGTTTTTACAACTGACAGGATCTATGGAATAACATGACAACGCTGCTGTCCACCATTCAAATGCAATTCATCCAGTTTGATACATTCACGCTCTCCGGACTGGAATTTGTGCCGCACTGAATATTCAAACGCTCCACATTTACATGAAATGTAAACATCATGAAAGGTTTCACTGGTAAACATCGATGTTGGGGAAGAAATGGTGCTTCTCCTTCCAATGTACACAGTACAAAACCGTATATGTGACTGTGTAGCTTCCTTAAGAAGCCTCTTTAATTCGACTTCATCACGCACTGGTGCTGAATGGGGTGCATCGAGATGTCTTCTCGTCGGCTGAAAACTCATTTTTCTTGGCACAAGTACAGAATCAACCCAGATATGCCAAAAAGATTTAATTCAGTCCCTAATCTCAGCACCTGTTTGCTGGTAATTTATGCTGCTCCATTTATTAAAATATCCAATTTATAAGCAATGGAGATGGTGAGGGAATATCATAATGTTGCCCTCTTGTGGTTGCATTCAGATATCAGGCTGATTAAGTCTTTTATAAGTGTAGAAATCTGTCTTTTTTTTATTGTTGATGTTGATTGTCTGTCTTTGTTTTAAACAGCTTTTGCTTGGCACCTTTCTTTTGTTTTCAGGCATGTCATGAGATTAAAGGGTAGGCTGAAAAACACTGCAATTTCTAAAGCAGACATTATTAATGTTCATAGTCTAAGAACATATGGATGTAACACCCTTTTGAGGTTTGCAAGTTTGCCAAATACAAAGCACAAGCAATGGATATCAGCAGGGACGTCCGACTCTCTCTGCATCCTCCTCACATGCTTTCTGCGTCCATGTGGTCTTCAGATTAGTCTGACGAGGGACGTCTGATGAAGCCAGCAATTCTTCAAATGGCAGACATATCTTATATTACATTTCACAAGACTAAAACTAACAATGGTCACCCTAAGGCCAGAGTAAGCTAAGGCCTGATGTGTCTTGTCCTGCCAAACTCCATTAAAAAGTCTAAACGTTAAGTGCTGCTCTTTTCATCAGTAAATGAGTATACAGGCAACGCTGGCAAACATATGAACCATCACGCAGTGTTTCATTTCATTGCAGTGCAAGTAGGAGCTTTGGTTGACATTGACAATCCGTCATAAAAGCACTTGATGATTTTTGCAAATCTGTCAAGCACCCATCTGGTTACTCTCTCACAGACTTAGGAGTGAGACCGCATTCATTACAAGCTAAGACGCCCCGTCACAGCCTTCTTTACATAGACGTCTAAGGTCCAGCTACTGTGGTAACAAACAAACAAGATGACCACTTCCTCACACTGAACTTATATTGTTTTCATATGAGCTTCCATTACCAAGGAAATCATTAAATAGGCCAGCCTCACCGCCCACTACAGTTTAGCTTGTCTGCCCTGAGGCTAGATGAGACCGTCAGACTTGAAGCTGAATGTGACAACACATTGTTGGAGTTGAGAGGACGGCATACATACATAATAAGCGGAGAAGGAATAGGATAAATAAATAAAAAAGCAACTGTCAACAAGGACTGGAAACACGACGAGCCTAGCGAGATGCATGACTGGCTGGTTTTTTGATCCATCTAGGGAATCTAGATCTTGAATCTAGCAGCTATCGTCATCGCAAGGTTCCCAACCTCGCTACTAATTCCCTCATCCGTGATCCAGGTCAATCATCCGATGCAGACACACACTTTAGATGTTGCGAGGATGGTGTAATAATTGTAAACTGTTACCATGGGGATCATCAGGGAGGCAGCACCATTCAGTAAGCACGTAATGCAAATGCTACAGCGTTTAGTTTCAAAATGCAGCCATGTTAGTATTATTAAGGAGGCATTTCCCAATAAAGATAAGAGGAATTAGGCCCATGACACCCCAGAAGGCTAAGCAGTAGTTATTTCCCTGCTTACAATATGTACACAATTCCATCAAGCATCATTGCTTTTTTGAAGAGTGAATGCCATTTTATTATGCACTAAAAATACCATTTGTTTTTGATATGTTGTTTAATTGATCACCTTTAGTTCTGCTAGATGGCTCTTTTGGGACAAGGTACTGTCAAAGTCATTAGCATATAATTTATACTCTAATAGGAAGGATATCGGCCGAGGTAATGATATCCAGGGAAGCCAGCTATACTGTTACACAATCGCAGAGATTGATCATGAATAATATTTTCATTAAAGGACTAGTTTGTGTTTGTTAAATGTCCTCTCAGTCAATGAAACAGCCTGAAACCGGATGACTGTTAAAACTGGTAAAATACCAACAAGCTCGGATGAAAACACATGCCGTACAACAGTACCAGCACTGTCAAGAAAGTTGGAAAATACCTCTCCTTTTAGAAAACTCTCTGGCAGTTTCTCAATCATTTTGCACTCAGTGATCAATATCTCATTGGCACGGAAGTGTACGGTGGTCGTTTTTCTTCTTCTTGTTGACTGTCGGTACACTGTCACTTCTCCAGGTCTCTCGGCTCTATAGGAATTGAATGTACTTCATGACTTGATTGTGTTGCTCCCAGACCTAATTCTCTTATTCTATTTAATAATAGTCACCTCTGTTGCCATAGAGAACGCTGGAGGATAAACTGTACATCCTGACTTGCTGCTCACCTCCAGAAGCCCCACTGCTGCAGTAAACTGTCGGAATGTGTTGGAATATCTTCATATGCCCTGAGCAAGGGTTGAGGCTTAGTCATTTTTTGTTTTGTTTTAGCAAAAGTGATCATAGATCGATACCTGTCCTATATTAGATGGATAGTTAGTTGCCATGGTAATACTTGCAAAACAAGGGTGTAAGAAAACGTAAGACTGTGTCATCACATAAATGACTCATTCTTTTAATTTGTATGTTTTCTTTCACTTTATTTAGTTAATCATGAGTGAAAGGACAGCAGCAGCCTTGGGCGAGCCAGCAGGGTCCTTACGTTTCAATTGTTGTACAAATTAAACAAACAAGCTATAAAACAGGTTAATTAGTGAGCTTTAGATGAGCTGATATTGGCGGATTTTGTTACCTTTGAACAGAGCCAGGCTGGCTTTGTTCCAGTCTTGATGCTAAGCTAAGCTCTCAGACTGTTGCTGTGTGCGTATGTTTACCCGACAGATGACTGTAACTGTAACTACTGTAAGTGTACCAAACTTACAAATGAGCGAATTTCCAACTCATCTTTTAATGAATTTAAAGAAATCACTGCAAAATGATGCCATATTTTATATATCGTAAGGCTGCTAAATAGTTATGATTGGCTATTGAATTTAAATAGATCTGTATCGATGCCAGTGTCAGTTGTCCATTTCTGAACTGATAGAAAGACACTGAGATGGAAATGCTCCTCCAAAGTTAAATGTCTTCATTGCTTAAAGACAAACCCTAGATCAGGTGCCCTCTTCTCCTCTTTTATTGGTGCACTGGTGCTTTTGCAGCGTATATTCACCAATAATTGTTACCACCCTTTGCAGTCCCTTTGTGCTCAAGCATGTGCATTCTCGTGTGCATGCTGGTAGTTGGTGTAGTCCGTACTCTGCCACACCTCAAATGGTCAGAAACCCCACAGGGCACCTTTCATTTTGTAAAATTTCAGTAAATCTGTTCTATTGTCTGAGCGCTGTCGCTGTGCCCAGTTCTGCGGGGGGGGGGGCCACACGCTGGGTTCAGTCAAGTGGCAAAACTGGTCGACAATTAGAGATCAGTGCATATTGTTTCTTTGAGTTTGTTTTAATGGACTCACATCTATATCCAGCCCATCATCAGACATTTGTTGAAAGCTATTCCTGTTGCGATATTGGCCTGACGTTGGTATAAAATCAGAAGCGGGTCAACGCATTCAGTAGATTCTTGGAAAAGTAGTGGAAACTGTTATCACGCTGAAACGATAATTGTTCAGAGACAATATGGTTTGCCTGGGGACGGTATGTTCTCTTTCACTCACTCACTCCTTCCTTTTAAAATCCAGACTAAAGGATGACTGTGGTTAGCACTTTGTTCTTCTGTTCATTAGTATTCTTTTTTTATCTCCAAATGCTAAGTGGTAAAAATAATCTAGCATTTTGTAGACAATGTTGGAAATGGTGGTTGACACTGAATGGAGAAATGCTTATTTAAAGATGTAAAGTAGTGTTATTGTTCTCCCAACTTGTGAAGTACAAGTACAGGTTCACTAAAGATGGGTCAAAATATGCAGAAAGAGAGAGCGAGAGAGAGAAAGAGAGAGGGAGAGATTTGATGCTTTCTGTTTTCATCTCGCGAACAAATGTACTTTGACATCTCTGGGGAAAACTGTTACTGGTTGCCTTCACAAAGTGCGATGGAAAATGGCCCTACTTTTTCCCTTCTTTTTTTTTTTTTAAAGAGATGGGTCAGGGAATATGACAAAGCTTCAGGGCATTTAGCGTAGTAGGTGGAGTGGAGGGGGAGGAAATAGGATTATAGAATATAACGGAGGAGAGATGAGCCTTTTTTTTTCTCGGTGAAGTGGTTGGCTCGTTAATATTTTAGTACAAGTATTTGAAGAGAAACATCATAATTAACCAATATCTGCAGGAAGAGGTACATGATGTTTACATCTTTTAAATGAATAAGAGTACATTTCATTCAGTCAATTTCATACCATTATAGTTTTTAAACTATTTGTGTCGTTTGTCTTTTGGCCATCTGATGGACATATTATGGTCAGTGTGTCCACACCAATGATGCATCCAGTAGTGTTGACCTCAAAACAGAAAGGCCCCAGAGTTTTACATCCGGAGATGAGTGCAGTCACGACTGTCTCCCCTCAGGCTTCGGGGGAGTATTTCCTGACCCTAATAACTCAGTAGAGAGCCCACGATACTACACGATACTACATACAGTAGTTTTGTGTGCAGCAGAGGTTACAAATAAATGACTAAATTGTGATCATGTTTTTCTAATTTTAAGGTTTATCAAAGCTTTGACCAAATGGTCCAGTTGAGATCATTAATAACATATCTTATGATCCATTTACTCAAGTTAAATCAGCTGGTTTGGCTGCCTGCACACATTGGTTCCCATATTTCTTTCTTCAGTGAACTTGAGAACAAACTTGCTAACTTGTGATTGACTGGGGCCGCTGCAGAACACCAATACTACTCCGTCGACTTGTTAACGTGTGCATAAATTGCCCAGCACACAGCTGCCACATGTTTTTTTTCAAAGCAATTAGCAATGTTATAAACCCAGGTGGTGTTTAGCACATGTATGCCAATCCACTTTTATTTGCAAGCTGCACCACAATAGCTTCTTAGAGTTCAGATGGATTCATGCACTGAAACGTGTGCAGTAAGTTTAGTTCGGGCTGTTAATGTGTATTCATAGGATTTTTGCCTCTAGGTTTTTAGCAAACGGTGCTTAACGCTAGAGACGCGTCACTTGAGTGAATGATTTATTTGGAGTAGTGTTGGTGCAGACACAGACTCAACGGTCCCTGCGGTCTGAAGTTGGATCGGAGCCTGGCAGTGCGCCCGGCAGGAGGGCGTATAAGTCTGCCCAAGCATGCAAACAACCCTGTGTTAAACCACCTGTTTAAGCCATATTTGCTTTGGGTCAGTGAGACGTGGTTGGACTTTGCACGGGGTGCTTGGACCCCGTTATAATTTCATGCAAGGCAGCGCGTGACGATACACTGAAATGTGCTGATACAAAGTACAATTAAATATTTATTAAACTAAGTGGACATCACGCTTGGTGAATTCTCACCTATAGAAAAAAAAAAAAAAGAGAATTTTCCTTTGTTTCATCAGAGCAAACTGCTGCGGGATTAAAGCATGCTTAATGAAGTTTTACCCAACAGTGCAAGAGTTTCCACTGGCTAATTTGTACATCAAACTAAATGCTGGTCAAATACTTTTCATGAATATTTCTGTCAAACAAAATGTTTTTGCTCAGATGTGCTCATTCCTCTCTTATTTCATACACTCGCATGTACAATGAGCTCCATTCTCTAAGTAATTGAAGCCAGACACACTGCGCTATTATTACAGTGATGAACACTATAGTTAGAGAGGGTAAAGTGCAGACTGACAGCTTTGATTGGACTGTATTTTTAGCCATATCTAATAAAAAAAGAAGTATAGTCGTATGGCCTTTTCATGCACTTAGATTCTTTATTGAGGGTTATATTGTCAATTTTTATACATTGTCAAAAATATTGATGGGATGTGAACTAGTCTGCAACCCATAAACGTCATCATAACACATGCTGTCTACAGTAAACGTCAAGATCTTTCCATTCTTTTGGCATTTCAAAGCGTTATATTTTGAGAGGATTCAGAAGAAACGCTAAGTTGTAGATCTGATCTGGTCAAACACAGACGATACACACAATATGTTGATTTAAAAATACACCCTGTGCAGTACATCCATCAACTGAGCATAGAAACGCATCACCCCATCTTCTGTGAGTCACAGTGTCCCATAAGAGTCCGTACCTTGTCCTAAAAAATCAAGAAAATCAAGACTCCTACGTAACGCTTGCTTCAGCTCACGGCTGTCACATTGTGCAAGATACGACTATGTGAGGGAACGAGACCTTGCAAAGTTTTAAAGAAGAGAGTAAATGTGAAAACAAAGTGATCTAAACAGATGTGCAAGGCAAATCCGACAACGAACAAACAACTAACTTCTAGCTGCTTTTGATCAGGATTATAAAACAACTGTTCATTTCTCGTCATTAGCGTCTTCTGTTTTGTTCTTGATTTGTGCAGTGAGTCAGAGAGAAAGACAGAGACAAACAGTGACAGAGAGAGGAGGGGTCTACACGGATGGAAACGGGGAGGGGGGGGGATAATAAATGCACATAAACACAATGTTTAAATCCTATTTGAGTAAGAGAAGGTTCTGTACCTCCTGATTGTGATGATACATGCAAAATGTACATATTGAAGTACAGCTGTTTCCTGTGTTTATGATCCTTATGCTAATGTCATTTCCACTGTGATACCATGAAACATTATCTGAATATACTGATTCAGCACTGCCTCATAAACCAATCACTGCAATGTTTCTGCTGTTTCTGTTCTCTGCGTCAGCACTTCATATTTTGTGGCCTGATCATTCTCGCTGAAGCAATGTAAGGCTGACACGGTTCGAAGAGGGGGGGGGGGGGGGGGGTTAGGTGTTACAGATAACATTAGGACTAAAAAAAATGCATGAAAGGACAAATAATTTGTAATGATAAAACACTGAGAATCCGCGTCAAAAGAATCTATTCACTCACAAAGTCCACTGCCTGGGGTAACAGCTTCTCAAGTGCTGGGGTCTGGTTGTCTTTATTTTTGCTGCCTGCTAGAAAAAGTACCAAGTAAAGAACACATGAAAGAAAGAAAAACAAGTAACTGTGAATAGACTCCAGCCCCTCTCTGCAGTTCTTCGTCTAGCTTCTTCAGTGTTACCGTCTGTGTTGACCAAGCAGGTGTTGTTGTAGTGTTATCTCTATTTTAACAGACATCTTGCAAGTGGAGGCAGGATCTGTAGGCGATGGGACAAGATGTTTGTATCAGAAGCGTTCCAGTTTCTGTGTGTAGTCCGTTTGTAGTCCGACTATTATTGACCGATCGCTTTTGAGCAGAATTTGGTAGCATGCAGTTAAACAGTCTGTATGGTGGGCAGAAGAGGGGGAATGCATTGGTGGAAACGCCATCTCGGAACCCATTGGCTATTGTCTGACAACGATTTAGCTATCGAAACATATGACCGGTGCACCGGAACCCCATTCATACTGGTTGTTGTCCCCAGAGGGTAAATCAATGTAAAATAGGGTTCCGAGATTGGTTGCAGTGTGATGCTAATATTCTAAAGTTTATTTGGATTTAACCTAATCTGAAAAGAGCTGAAGACAACAACAAAAAATGAACTCCAGGTTAGTCTTAAAAGGAAAGCTCATGGGTCAGGGAATACACATTTATCATGGCAATTATTCAAGCACACAGATGTGAAGCATGTAATTGAATATGTCGCACATAAGCTTATCCATGTGATCATACACAACATAGTCACACAGCATGTCTGAAGGCATGCTACTCATGTACAGTGTGGGCGCATGGGTACTGTGAATGGATAATCCTTGTAAACCTTAAGTTGTGTGAATGCTGAAGTGGGCTAAGTGTTATCTGCACATGTAAGGGAGATGATGTGCATAGCTGTTAACATGTCTACAGCATGTACTGTAATCATGTAAATGAGACACGGTCTGCTCTTCCCGTTCCTTGCTAGCCCAGACATTAGGATGGATGAGTGCATTTTCCCGGTGTTGTTTAATCAGCGTATGCTGAGAGTAGCTGGTCTTTACTTTATGTGTTATGTGCACTCTCTGAACAGCAAAAACAGATTTTAATGTTTCATCAATGTAGTTCAAAATGTCTGATGTGGGACTTTTAACAAGGAATGTTAAAATCAGGTGAATGGGTGAAATACATTCTTCTGAGTTGCAAACATTTCCCACGGTGGAAAATCTGACGTGTGAATTTAACATCATCATCATCATCATCATTACTCCTCCATCAATTTACTGTGGGTGGTGCACACACATTCGAAGTGCACCAGTTGCATATTATCCTTCTTGTTCTTGACAGTGTTTGCTTTGTTTCCTCAGGTCCTCCAGTCATCGTAGGAATGAGCATCAACATAGCGAGCATCGACTCCATCTCAGAAGTGAACATGGTAGGTTACAAACGTCTTTGTGTCGTGATCCCTCATTGGCTTCCCACCAACGACTACTGCCAGTTGTGATCGTTGGACAAAATGGCCTTGAACTACTGATATTTAGCTCATATTGTAATCCTTACACTATACTCTGCCAGACAGCACATATTGTTACGCTCTGACACAGACTTTGGAGCAGTCACGAATGCAGGCTGAGTTGTGAAGAAGTTCAATATGGCCGGTGTCTGAGTGACGTCATTCGGTCTCATAGCACCCTCTTTATTTCACTCAGCTTGACTCCTCCCACATGGTGCGGCAGATTTATTTTTATAAATGTTCTGTAGTAGTCTTTATTCTTTTGTTTGTTGGTCTCGCTTTTGCTTTTGAACGGATCGAATGACTTTCAACCCGTTCAAATCCACAGCATGCTTTCTTCTTTGATTTGTTCATGACCTACTTGAGATGTCTTCTGGTGCATCTTTCAATCATGAGATCATAGTAGGAACATAGGAACCCTTCTTATTAATGATGAATCAAATGAATGCTTATGTTCATGAGGGGTATATATATATATATACACACACACAAATATATATATAAACAAAAACTAAGAAAATGACTGTTTGTCATCGGCTTGCTATTTTTGTAGACAGTCAAGTGTCAAAAAAGATTTGTGCTCTGTGTTTTTGTCAAAGTCATTTCTATTTCTGTATTTTAAATAACACATTTTTAATGACAGATATGATCGAGAGCGTTGATGAAGTTGTTTATCAGCAGCGTGGCTGAGTGCTGATTAAGACCTGGTTGTTCTTTCACTTAATCATGAGTGATTCTTTTCAATACAAAACACATTGCATTGTTAATTACAAAACAGGGTGTAAGGGTTTGTATTAATAAGTAATGCCCATGGATAGAAATCCTTCCAAATCACATGTATCACACCTCATTTTGTATATCACTAAACATCTTTAGAATGAAGAGAAAAAAATACTACAGGTGAAATATTTACTTTGATAATTGTTGAAATTAGTCAAAAAAAGCGAATAGGGGGGTCAGTATGCAGCCATGCAGTTTGAAGTATTTTCCCTCCCAACATGTTATATGCTATATATGATACAGTTTAAAGTCTGGGGTGTTGGGATATGTATGTTTGTCTATGTTCAGTCAGGAATGGGTATTACTACACAGTTTCAAATACATTTTTCTATTTCGCAACTCCCAGTTAGATGCAGCCTAATACAGGAGTACTAGCACAGCTGTGTTTATTGGTTTGGTACCCATGTACTATTTTACAAATGCTGAGCTAGTTTTTCTGATTGTGAAACAATTTTCATGATCTAAGAGGATAAACACAGTGTTGTAGTGCCCTCGTGGCAGATGCATTTCTGTTATTGCCTTATCAGAGTCGCTTATTCCTCTGTTTGCCCTTCCTTAAATGACATTGTGGTAAACTACTGAATAGAGGGATTATAGATGTAAATGTTTTTAAATGTATTATGTCTGTTAGTACACACCATCTTGTTTGTGCTCTCATATGTAACATAAATAAAGTTACTGTCTGTCAGTTGTGATTTTAGGATTGACAAAGATATTTTTCTTTGCCTGTGATAACATCTATATTCATGTCTTACTCCCATTTTGATAAACCAAACTCACTCAAATCAGGCACTTGTCAGACGACAGCTTTTTTTGCTAAATTGTTTCCGTAGCTCATGACCTTGTGTACAATTGAGTTTTTTTTGTTACTTCACATAAGTCTTTCCTTCTCCCCAGGACTACACCATCACAATGTATTTCCAGCAGAGCTGGCGGGATAAGCGTTTGGCCTATAGTGAGATGAAGCTAAACCTGACTCTGGACAACCGTGTAGCAGACCAGCTTTGGCTCCCTGACACCTACTTCCTTAATGACAAGAAGTCCTTTCTTCACGGTGTGACGGTAAAGAACCGTATGATCCGACTGCACCCAGATGGCACTGTGTTATACGGGCTGAGGTAAGAACACTGAACACTTTTCACTGGTGGTTTACATCAGAATTTCTCATTTTAATTTGTGGTGTATCAATAACATATAGTGTTGGTTGTTTTCCATCCTGTTTGGTTTTGTTTTCTTCATTTCAACATGTGTCATCAACATGTTGAACCTGAACTACTGGAACTATTTGCACTTCTCAAAGAGGATTTACATGAAGAAAATAAACAGCTGTCTAGCTTTTGTGTAGTCGTAGATTAAAAAAAAAAAATTAATTCAATAATTATTTTTTAATTCACCCAAATGACAGTATTGTTCCACAAAAGTCAGAACTGTTAAGAAAACTGCTAACACATGATCGGTGTTAATTGTTAAAGTATGACTGAGAGTTTGAACTAAAACAATGTGCGTTAATGCAATACTATGTCACTGTTTTAAAGAACTCACACATTCTTCCTCTTACAAATTAAATGTTGAGTTCAATAGATAGATCGGCGATAGATTTACTGGTCTGGAGTTGGAGTGGTCAGAGGTCAAAGGGGAGATGTCACACGTCTTATCATTGGGGTAGAACACAGGTGCAGTTAAATCTGATCTGCACTTGGCTCATTTATTGGCGCACAAGCGTACCGAAAACGTTCTGTCGGGCCGAGCGCAACCAAAGAGCACCTGAGCAAACACCATTCCTTTATTTTCTGTGCCCTGTGTTGTAACCCTGCAGCATCGCAGCTAGATATTCACTTCACCAACTTTATGACTCCTCTGCACTTTCTTTGCTCTTGCAGTCCGAAGTTAAAGAGAGTAGGTGAACTGCCCACTCTAAATTGCCCGTAGATGATTTTAATGCGAGTGTGACTGTATGTGTCGGCCTGCTCCCAGCGATGGACTATAGAGACCTAGTCCAGGGTGTTTCTCTGCCTTTTGCACAGTGCATGCTGGGAATTACCCAGAAAAGGAAGGCGCTATAGAGAAGGGATGGATGGAGTTTTCGTGTCTTTTTAAAATGTATTAAACGTATTTAATTTGTGCTGGGATAGGCTTTACCCCTCCGTGACCCTAAACAGCTTCTGTTTAGGGTCACGGAGGGGTAAAGCCTAGTATCACCAGTATTTAGAAATCTAGAGCAAGTACGAGTGGTACTTGCCAACAGTAAACTGCTGAAGACCCAGACAAACTCTTCATAACTTTTGACTGCTGCCTCACATGTGGCGCCAGAAAAACAAGATCACCGCTGCTAGTGTTCTGGTCTCAATTATGACACATTTATTTTTGGCAAGAAAAATCGACTTTAAAGTTTTATTTATAAAGTTGATAGTCCACAAAGTTCTAAGTGTGACTCGGGACAAACACAAACAATATTTTGGAAGGAGAGGGGTACATTAAATCCAAAACTCTTTGTCCCAGAAAGGCTAAAAAAAGGTTCAAAATACTCACTACCTCAATGTCCCAGATCACTGTGACAAACTAGACAATTCAGTCAACAGTAAATGTGCACAGAGGCCCCCAGGGGACGGCTAAAAGTACGACAGCGTCCTGAGGTTTGTTCAAGCTCAGAATGGATTGCTGCTTTTCTTAACACAAGTCATTAAAACAAAGTAGTTTGATGGAGGCAAGGAAGCTGGGAACGTGTTTTGTCCCATGAATAAAAGAAAATGGCAGTGACAAGGTGTAGATCATACGGAGTAATGAATTATTAATGCAATAATCAGTATTCAGAAACTCTGAATTACTGAATTGGCGCTGACACAAAAGGAGATTTGATGGCAAAACATTTTATTTTTATTTTTCCTTTTATGACTCTTCACAAGGTATCAGCTTTGTGGAAATGCAGTCTCACTGCTGCTTTAATTAAAGGCTGCGCTGCAAATGTCTGCCTTTTGGATGAATCTCTAAGGTTTGCTTTTCACCCTCTGTGACAGTCGCACGTGGGCCTGGCAATGTACAAGTGCAATCTTGGAGCAGCATGGTGAGAAGGGTCTGGATGGATATTTCAATTTTTAGAGGAATGCGTGAGCAGGTTGGTGCGTGTTTTAAGGCCAATCAAATCACCTTCTGTCTTCCCCCTTCTGCTGCTGTTTCATGGCTACATCCTACAAGCAGTTTTAAATAACGTTATACTGTAAGTAAGAATAACCCATTTGTGTAAATTCTAATTTGGTATTAATCAATTCATTAAATGTATCATTGATTGTTTTAAATGTGTACCAGATGAAAAACTTCACATGTGTGCACCTCCACCAAATACAGCAAGTGGAAACGGGATCAATTTCAAGCCATTTGGTGCCAACATTACACTGTGCCACCTGATCTGAATGGACATTCCCAGCTGCTCCACGTACCTCCGCACATCCGGGTTCCTTTGGAGCCACAAAAGTACCAAGCAGACACAAGCATAGTGAAATGGACTTGTGAAATGGACTTGTGCCTGAAGAAAATAGCATTACACCTGCCTTTGCACCTCTACTGGCTTTGTGCCTGCATGAAACAGAGAGCGAAGGCTGTTGCTAGGGACACTAGCATCTTCCAACATCTTGACTTCAAGCATACTGCACATCGGTTTGACTGTTACCATCACCCACTGCAGTAATGGCAAAAGGCAGATGGCATCAGGCCCTTGGTTCTGTCCTCCAGACCATTTTTTTCAGCAGTGTACAATAATTAGAAGCGGTGCATAATCTCCATGCCATGGTGATGTCAGGACCTTTGCAAGCCTGTCAGCATGCAATTAAACCGCTTTGTGAAAATGTTTGACTTTGCCCAAGGGTTGTGTGGACATATTTCCCCCCCCCCCGAAAACAATAGATGTAACTTTACCAATAGATGTTGTGTTCTCAGTTCAATTCATTTGAATGCTGCGCCTCTCGAGTTCGACCACTCGAGGTTTTCTTAAATGTGTTTTCTTGTAAAGACCGCCTGTTTGAATCCATCCCCCGTGCTACACCTGTGCACAGTAGAATGCAAACTGTGGACAATCGCATTACACACACTGCTGCACCTACTGCTGCGCTCTCACCTGTCCACTCACTGTGAAATGTGCTGGTACTGGTCTTTGCCTATTTATTATTTATTTTTTTTCAAACCATTATTTACCTTGAATCCTAATGTAAAATGATTTTAATCCAAGCTGTGCTGATTTGGGTTGAACGCCCTCTACTAGTTTTGCATTCATTTTAAGTACAAGCTCTACCACACAACTGTGTCCACATTCTTTTTACCCACTGATCTCGTGTTGAGCGTTGAATGGTGCGTTCTCCGTACCTGCAATCTTTATTCTGTGGATAAACAAAGCACATTACAAAACATCAAGTTTTTTAGGGTGCATTCATTTTCACCAGGATTGTTTTATATTCCTACAAACAAAAACGTACATGTATGCAATCAGATTATTGAAAAAAAGTTGCTATAGTCACATATAACTTTTGAAAAAGCAATTTTAAGTGACAGAATTACAAATCATTTTGTATTTCACAAATGTACATATGCCCTTAATTCCTTCCTCCTGCAGTCTTCATGAATTCTGAGAATCAAACGATGGAGGAATGATGGTGCACTGGAAGCCCAAAATTCAAATCAACTCACGTCCCTAGAACGAATGTTGCTTTTGCAAACCTTGCTTAAATTGACATTTTTGAGACATACCCGTAGTTGGTGCTTTATTTTAAAGTGAAGAGGAGGGAGGGGGCCGGACCTGAAGACTGCTGAGTGGTGCAGCAGAGCGTTTGGGTGTTGCAAACAGACAAAGTCATTCGCAACGTCAATAAAAGAAGTCGGTGTCAGTAGAAAGTGTGTGCATGACAGAACAGCTTTTTTTCGAACTTGCCAGTGAGTCGAGGGGCTGAATCATCCATAAAGGACTGACAATCCAGGTTTTGTAGTGCACGTGGTCCTGAGAGCATTGGGGGCTTTTTTTTTAGGGAAACGTTTGCCAGATGGTGATTTCTCTCTTCTAATCTTCTGTACCTCCTGTTTATTAAACCATGGTGTAGTACGGTGATCTTCTTTGGTAAGCAAGCTGCCTCACAGAGAGGGATACAGGAGTAGACTGTGTAGGTGTCAAAACTATTGCTCATATATCTGAAAGCCTCCCAGTCTGTAGTGCTGAGCCTCTTGGATCCACCTCCAGGTTGCTTTTAGTTGTCACGTAATGCGGACACGACACATGGTTTGAAAAGCCAAGAGTGGCCTGTAGAAATGAGTGGAACTCACCTTTTAGTTGTGAATCAAAGGTTTTTACTACCTCAGACACTACGCCCTACTAGTAAATCTCTTTTTGTGTGTTTTCATCATAATCACATTAAAGAATTTAGATTTACATCAATGATTCTCAAACTCTTTTGGCCACGATGTAGGCGTCTCACACCTCTCAGTAATAATGACCGAACAATACAAAACAACTAACATTGCATATCATGTTGCAAAATCTGCAAAGTGAACAGACCGCTGAGTGTCGGACTGCAGTGGCTGCTCAGGTCTGAGGTTGCTGCTTGACCGTCTCTGGTGGGACTGGAAGTTGCTGACCTACATCTGCTGACATTTCCAAATCCCAGGCCCTCGCAGTGAGCCGTCCCAACTTGTGCCTACTCAATGAGGATTCTCTCCTGACTTGTTAACTGTCACATATAAAGTCAATTGTAATCGTCCTGAGTTTTTACCCCCTCTCTGCTAGGGTGTAAAGGGGGGGGGGCTGCTGCTGCCAGGGATTCACTGCTTCATTGTGCTACCAGGGGGTATTGTCTTTAAAGAACAGTAACTGGGTCTTGACAGGCTATGTCTTCCTGTTTATGATCCTCCATATTTCACTTACAAGATGCATTTTTATACATTTAATAAAAAGGCTGTGCTTATTAAAATGTGTTGGAAATCTGTAAAGTTCACTCTAATTAGACTTAAAGGCCCTTAAATGTAATTTCACAATCAGCGTCTTACTCTGAATGACAGGATCATACATGAAGACGTTGAGATGTATTGCCGAAGTTAGAACAGCTTCGGTTGTCTCGGATTAGAGAATTCTGTATGTCGTTATTCCTCTGGGTATAGTAACTTAGATGTTTATTTGTTTAACACCGACATCCACCACTTTGCAGAGAAACACTGTGGAAAAGACAGGGTTTTTTTCTCTCCAACTTTTTGCCTAGTGACCTTTCCTATTAATGTAATTAGGCATGATGTTATCTCCTCACAGTGTGTGTCAGTGGGGGCCCTGCTGTACACTCAGAGCAGAGGAGCACTGTGAGGCAGCAGGGCGGTGCAGCACAGCACAACAGAATGCAGTTTGAGCAGCTTAGTGCTTGTGCAGCAGAGTGCAGCTCAGTGTCATTGTGAATATATACCTGTCACACATTTTGTTTATGTATTATTTTCTTTACCCTTCTGGTGCCTCCTGCTATCACGGACCCGGAGGCTCCACATGCTTGTGTGCTTATTTGTCCCAATCAGCTTTAGCAGAACATATTTTGTTTCCCAATTACCCGCCGACAGCACCTCTGTTCACCCCACCATGACCAATTTACAAACTCTGTGTTCAAGCGATACATTTACAATGCAAACAGCTTATTATCTAAATCTAAGGTACAGTAGATGGTGGTGCACATTTGCTTACTGCTTTCACTGTAAAAACCACCGCCTGTAGCAGCATTGGTGGCTTTCACCTAAACATGATTGATAATCTATCCAAAATGTGAAACACCCTTTAAAGGGTAAAGCTTCACACTGCTCTCATCATGCTCTGTGTCAGGAGCCACCAGCACGTTCACAGGGGAACGAGCTGGTGGCTCCTGACACCGAGATGATGAGCTGAAAATTAATTTTTCTATTTCCTTTACACGGGAGGGCAGTAAGCGAATGAAAGCTAGTATGATGAACACATAGCAGCTGGTATGAACAGCAGAAATGTAATTGCTAAAATGTGCTGCTCCGGTAAATATTTCAGTTAAATGCCAAAGACCCCTACATGTGTAATTTGTAGCCAAAGCTGGGTTTTTTTCCTGGGCTACTGGGTTTATTGATATTAATAAACTGCTATGCATACATATTTTCTAAAGCTACCTGGCAGAAATGCACATCTTGGAACTAGCAATAAATAACATGCATTGACAAAATTGCAGATGCTGAGCAGTTAGTGATCCATATAAAGTGATATATTTCTCCAGAATACTCACGGAAACATAAAAAATAAATCATATTTATGAGTCTCTTGAAAAAGGAGGAAAACTGTGGGGAAACTCCCCCAAAACACAAACTATCCCTTTTAAAATAAGAGAGCAATGGGTTGCCGCATATGCACCATGACCCTGAACCATGAATGTGCTACACAGTTACATACGGTCAAACCCACTAAGATGCATGCGATAGTGGCAAAATGTCTTCTCAATAATATAGGTTTAAAAGCTAGCCGTGAATTATTGAACGGCTTTCACGTTTTTTCAGCAAACGGCCACAAAATAATTTCAATGAAAGTGCAACTTGAGTAAGTGGCGGACACACTGGTGGGTCATCATATTGTGTTAACCCCATGTTAACCTTTTTCTGGGAAAACATTTTGTGCATCCATGTCATTATCTCTGTACTGTTTCTGTTTTTCTTAGAATAACCACCACTGCTGCTTGCATGATGGACTTGAGGAGGTACCCTCTTGATGAACAGAACTGCACCCTGGAAATTGAAAGCTGTGAGTATAATTTGACTTTGTCTCTCACAACAAACACTGAACTCGCAGTTACCTTCAGATGGAATAAACATGACGGCCAGAAAGCTGTTTGCACTTGGTAATCTTAAAATCGTTGAGTTGCCTCTAAAAAATTCCACGTATTTAATTGAGTTTTTTGTGGTAAATACAATTTTACGAAATAATTTAGAGGCGTCGTTCGTGAAATATTTTGCATCTTTGCCAACGTGTGCCATTTGTCAGATGAGTGACCTCTGCAGTTGATGACCGCCTCGATAAATAGAGATGAAATCACAGTGCTTGCTGATGTGCATTGATTAGTATTCCCTCAGTGTGACAGATGGACAGGCCCACCAGGGACCTTACTTCATCCTCTATATGGCTCTTAACATCTAAATTATATTAGTTCCATGCAATGTGTGAAGAAACAGCCGCCATATCCACAATATTCATTTCAATGAATAATTTGCACATGTGACACACGTGTAAGTAACAAGGAAATAATAATGAGTTATTGGTTAAGTGTCATTTAGCACCTGACTAATCAGGAATGATTCATTAAGGAAGTGGTCAGTATGTAGATATCCAGATATTTGGTTCAGTGAGATAGTATCCAGTAATGTTTGTTCAATGATAGTAACTTCAATTCAATTAAATCATTATCTACTATTGTCCTTAAAGGAATCATTTTGGGGAATACGCTTTTTTGCTTTCTTGCAGGAGGTTATATTAGAACAAGACAATAAATAGTCTGGATTAAACAAACAAGATGTGATGTGTTAATTATTGAATTGTGGAGGTTCTGGTAGGTGGATATTGTCATCTTTTTGGACAATCAGGCTAGCTGTTTCCGCCTGTTTCCACTCTTCTTGCTAAGCTAAGCCTAGCTAACCAAAATCTACTCCGAGAGCTACGAGAGTTATGATCCATCTCTCTTCACCAATTGAGTAGTACTCCTCATGGCTAATAAACTGGTATTTATGTGTGAAATTGGTGGCGTTACCTTTTAAGATCCTAATAATGATAGCTTGACTCTTGAAAAAAATGCCGACTTTACACGATATCACACAATATCATTTAATTGACATCTCATGTCTGTTTTTTTCAAATGCTTTAATTTAGATGAATCAATATCCAGGAGAAAAGTGTGCTAGCGGTGTAATTAAAAATTGTATTTGCTTGATCATTTTCATCGACCGCTCCATCAGTCAACCCACTTGCTCCATACAGCAGATATTTGTGGTCCTTGTTGTTCAAAATAAAACTGCAGAGTGTTTACCCTCGGGGACATCAGTAGGCAATGAAATATGGATATGCCATGAATTAAAAAGTTGCAAGAATATCTGTTAATGCTCATGGAATAAGCTGCGCTAGTGGGAGTCATGCACATTAGCCATCAGTTTGATTGATTAGGCAGGCAGTTGTTTCAATTTCATGAACAATGTCACATTTCCTTACCCTATAACCTCGGAGGGAGATTTAATGGTAATGAATCCCGGTCCTTTAGTGAGTTTAATGCCATCCAGGTCTGAATGTGGGGTAGTAGAATGTGAAATGTACTAACACTTCCCGGACTGAGAAATTGCTCTGCAGTGAATGCATACTGCCCAATTGACATAAATCTTCTGCTGTGGTCACTTTCGATTGCGCTGCCAGTTGAGAATGTGTGGGAGCGCCATACCAAGTGACACGTGTTAATAAATATTCATGCACCAGTTAATGCATGCATTGATATAAAGCTCCATAGGAGTCTGGACTGTAGAGCAGGCCGAGACAACATGCAAATTTAAGTCTCAGGTAGAAATGTTTTTTCTTTTCTTGTAGTGCTGTCTTTGGTGCTGCGTGGTCCTACAGGAGAAAACATTTCTCCTTAAAGCCCATCTCCTCGCACCGTCTGACTACAATCCGTAATACATCTTTAGGATTATTATTAACAAAACTACATTGTCAATTAAGTTTCGAGGGGAAAGTATTTTCTCCCGGTCGGGTCAAAAC